>JAWWNH010000014.1:21622500-22822500 GCA_034641385.1 Darevskia mixta | reverse complement strand
CCTTATAGGTTGCTGTAGAGTCCATAATTCATTTAGGTTAGTGAGACTTCCTATGGGAAGTCTATAAACCCCTTAATCAAGAGCTAATTTTAGCAGCGAGCAAATATTTTAAGAGAATACAACTTAATAATGTACTGGCAGGGGGCAAGCACCAATGCTTTTTTCCTAAAATTACTTTTGTTCAGTTTCAGTTACAGCTAGGTAGCCGTGTTGGTCTGCCATAGTCAAAACAAAATAGAAAATAAAAAAATTCCTTCCAGTAGCACCTTAGAGACCAACTAAGTTTGTTCTTGGTATGAGCTTTCGTGTGCATGCACACTTCTTCAGAAGTGTGGTATCTGAAGAAGTGTGCATGCACACGAAAGCTCATACCAAGAACAAACTTAGTTGGTCTCTAAGGTGCTACTGGAAGGAATTTTTTTATTTTCTATTTTGATTTGTTCAGTTTGTCACTGCTCATCTCATTCACATATGACTCAGAGCATCTTTCTTACTGTTCTCAGTTGTTTTTCCATCCAGAGAGCTGGTACGGCCAGGCTACCTTTGCTCCAGAAGCAGAACTTGGATCCTGTTCCTCAGGTGACCAGAGGGAGCCTTCTCAGTGATGGCACCCCTGTATAGAAATCCATCCTCAGGGAGGCCTACCTTGTCATCCTTTGGGCATCAGCCAAATACCTTTTTATTTTCAGGAATTTTACTGTCTCTCATTTAATGTGTTGTGGTTATGTCTTAATAGTGGGTTTTTTTACTTGTTTTATACTGAAAACCACCCTGTGAGGCTCAGATGAAAGCCACACAA
The DNA here is from genome assembly GCA_034641385.1 of Darevskia mixta. Lineage (NCBI taxonomy): Eukaryota > Metazoa > Chordata > Lepidosauria > Squamata > Lacertidae > Darevskia > Darevskia mixta. Next base: position 22,821,701 of record JAWWNH010000014.1, on the reverse strand, counting down.
CTTAGGGCTGGGAAAACCTCCCCCCCCCCCGTTTGAAAAGCTGCTGCTTAGTCCATAGACAATTCCTGAATTGGGGAGACCGATAGTCTCACTCAGTATATGACAGCCCCCTTTGTCCCTAACATACATGGCAGATTTTTTCTAAAAGGAGACTTTATGTTCAACCTTTACATATTTGCTCATCTTCTCCCCAGGCATAGTTTGCATCCAAGTCTTACCTTTTCCGCCACTGCCTATCAGGATATGTTTTTGGGTATCTTGTGCTTAACACTCAGGCACTGTATGTGAAGCTAAAGCAAGGGCAGCTGGGGAGTAGGTTACTAAGTTATAAAAGCTGTTATCCAGTTTTCAGATATGCTCAATGATTAATATGGAGGCAGGTGCCAAGATATTTATGTGGAATGATTCCAGCACTTAAATATTAATCACCAGTGTACAGTGTTTTGTCAGTTTTCCACTTGAACCCCCAAAGTCCGTTCTTGTTAACTGCACAGAGCTTTACCATGGTGTCATCTGCACTATGCATTTAAAGCAGTATCGCATCACTTTAAACAGTTATGACTCCCCCGCCAAAGAATTATGGGAACTGTAGTTTGCTGAGGGTGCTGATAGTTGTTAAGAGACCACTATTCACCATAACAGAGCTACAATTCCCAGAATTCCCTCTGAAGAGGGATTAATGTTAAACCACTCTGAGAACTGTAGCACTGTGAGGGGAATGGGGTCTTCCAACAACTCTCAGCACCTTTAACAAACTAAAATTCCCAGGATTTCTTTGAGGTTTTCCCCCCAGGATTCTTTGAGGGGTTTTTTTTAAGGATCTTGAAAAATCCCTGCCTCACTTTGAAGTAATGCATCCCCTCAACTTTTCCCATTAATAATATCACCTTACTATATTTTACTCATCCCATGAATAGTTTGCTTATAACATTGAAACCTTTGTCCTGGAACCTTTGGACAATAAGTGGTTTAATATTTTTGGAAGCTTCATAGAATCGGAAGGGACCACAAGGGTCATCTAGTTCTAACCCCCTGCAATGCAGGAATCTCTTGCCTAATGTGGGGCTCAAATCAATGACCCTGAGATGAAGAGTCTCGTTTCCTACAGAATGAGATCTCTGATCAGTGACTAAAGGCTTCAGGAAGCACCAAATGCTGCCCTTTTGCAATTGGGAGAGGAATAATTTAGTGGATTGAGGTGATTGCTTTTAAAATCATAGAATTGTAGAGTTGGAAGGAACCCTAGGGGTCACTAGTCAAACCCCTGCCATGCAGGAATCTTAACTAAAGCATCATGACAGATGGCTGTCTAACCTTTGCTTAAAAACCTCCAATGAAGGAGTTTTGGATATTTATGGTCAATCTATTTATGGTCTGACGACAGGGCTGTCAAGAGAATTCTGATGGAAACAGGAGTAGAAAATGCCGGTGTTCACCGATTAGTCCCACATCCGCAACTGCAATCAAGTCTTGCGAATGTGATCAGTATTCACTGTTGTTTTCAGCTCAGAAACTATGAGTAACGGTACGTAATTGATTGAGGTTTCCAATTTGCATTGTGTTTACTCTTCATTAAAATAATTTGTGTGGGAATAAAGTAATGATTACGCAATTGTGTAACATTTCACCATAGTGGCTGGCAAGACAAATTATGTAGTTTTTGTCAGAAGCCAAACCGCAGCAGAGAAGAAACGACGTAGGTGACCAACACAGAGTGGAACGGAAATCAGTATCTTCTTGCATCCCTATCTGTAGACCAAATAAACTGAACTACTGCTATATTGAGGTCATTTTAAGTCTTACAGGGAACTCTGCATACAAAACTGCCTCCAGCATGAAGTTTCACACAGCATTTCTTGCAGAATGGAATTCTCTTCCAGGTTTGCCTTACTGGCAGCTCTGGGACAAACTAAATGATACGTTAAAGAAATTTTCACATTTGCATTTCTCCAATCTTACACGTTTTTCTATATTAGCCTCGTGTAAGCCCTGATATAGATCAGAACTGCAGCATCAAAACATTTTCCGGGTGACTTTCCCTCTCTGCATCCCTGACTGTTATTTGCCCTGGGAGGGAAACTGCTATGGACATAAATAACAGTTTCATTATGAGGTATGTATGAACTGGGGGTGCGGGTGAAGCTTTTTGGTTAGAAAAATGGCATGGGGACTGCCTGCCCCTTCCATCCGCTCACAATAAAATCCTGGTCTTTGGGGGAAGGGGGATGAAATGTTATCATGTTTTTGACTTACCGGTATATTCTAATATGGGCCGTTTAGTTGCTTTCTTGGAAATTCAAATTTACTTGTTTCTGCAGTACCAAACCCTTCTAGCTATCATAATGCACAGCAAAGTGGGCCATGTGTTCTTTCTGAATCTATCTTTAGCCAGCAATTGTGTCTACTTACATTTGCATGAGACATTCAGGCAACTGTAGCCACCGGGTATGCATGTTTTTGGCTTGTGCACAAACATCACATACAGTGACTGAGAAAGCAGCCAACCTTTCCACCTCTCACAATTTGCTCTCTTAGAAAACAAGAAAAAGATGCAATCCTATTTACAGAAGCAGCAGCAGCAACACCTGTTGGTATCTGCCTTGGATCCAAATTGATCTTATGTATGTTTAGTTTTTTTAAGCTGCTTTTATCAGTTTCCAAAAATATATATATTGTTATATGTACAATAGCTTTAACTTTTTTATATATGTTATTGTAAATTCCTTTGGGATAACTCATGCAAAATGAGACGTTATGCAAGCTAAATGTTAACTAGATGTTGCAGGGGGGGAGCCTTAGGTTCGTAGGGCAAGATTATAAAAAGACAAAATAAACAAAACAAATGATATTTTGCTGTCAGATAATGTTCAAATATTTAAAGCTCACATACAATATTTTATATGCTATGAAAAAGTCACAAACATTGAAACTGTACAGTTGAAATTATGTAAGACACAGCTGAGAAATGTTAAGTTATGCACATTCTTAATCAAAACATATAAAGTTAGAGCAAGGTACAAGGAATGTACGTTTGTCGATTCCTTCCCAGAAGATATTTTTTAAAAAGATATAAAACATACAGAATGCAAATAAATCTGGCAACAAATGATACAGCAAACAACATATGAAAGTAAAGAGATCCTATACATTATACCTTTAGCTGTCAACAGCCAAGTAATTTTTTTTTCTGAAGACAGAAATTCTGGCTTGAAACATATGCAGCAGCACAGAGCTGTTAAGATGCATAAGAACACATACAGAAGGCGGGGAATTGTTAGAGAACACTTGTCAAAATATACAAGCAAGTTGAACATGCAGGCCTAATATTTATCAACAATGTTAAATCACAGAATCATTCAGAAAGTGTCTTCAATATGCAAATGCCATACACATTGAGAAAGAAAAGGCAGTCAACAGAAATATACCATTTAATTATGGCTAAGGTCCTTTGGCTCAAACTCCAAGCTAAAATCTACAATAGATTTAAAAAGTAAAAAGAATGCCCCGGGCAAAAAAATGCAAAAAGTTTCAGTTAAGCTCCTTCACTTTTGTATATTGAAATGCAAGCCACTGTAAAACCTAGATTATTTATTTGCTAAAAGATGCTAGCAGCAAGACAGAGAATTAAGAGTTTGGCGCTAGTTTAGTCCAGTAGAAACAAGGAAAAGGGTGCTTTGAGGGTTATTTGCACAAACTCTCTTGCTAAGCTGTGCTTTAGCATTGTGAGGAACCTCATAATCAGTGGTCATACGAGAGCATGACAAAAAAACTTACAAGCATTGCAGTAGAAATTAACAACAGTTCGGTTTAGATTGGGGTGGGGGTGTTATGCAAATTTAAACTCAACAATGTTATTTAAAGGGACATTAATTTGATGAAGCTCAAGGTCAGCTTATGGTGACCTGCAAACACAATACTGTATTCTTAAAGCCCACTTCCCTACAGACCCAGGCCAGGAACTAAAGGCAATGATGGGGGAGCCTGTGGTCTTCCAAACATTGTTAGACCCCAAGTTCCATCAGCCTCAACTAGCATGGCCAATGGACAGGGAAGATGGAGAGTTTGGAGTCCAGCAACATGTGGAGGGTGAGAGATTCCCCTCCTCTGATCTATTTTGGTCCTGTATTTCATAAATAGCAGGTCACTAGGGTGAAATTGGAAAAACAACTTTTGACACAGTTGCAGATGTCTGCTGTGATAAATCAGTTCTTAAAAGAAATAGTGTAAAATGAAAAAAAAAAAAGTCCACTGAGTGAGATCAAGCCTTTGGACTGGTCTGAAATGGCTCTTTGGATTTTGGGCTGCACAATTATATAAGGTCTGATTTAGCAAATCCATTCCACTATCAGTAGCCAGTGAGAAGACTCCCACTAGCACAATGAGGATTCCCTCCTCTCCTTCCCCAAATCTGCTCTGGAGGGTCAGGAAACACCCCTTCCAACAGTGTGGAGGGGGAGGGGATATTGTTCCACTGAACAATCTCCTTAGTGATTGAATTCCACCCACTGAATTTCCAGGATAATTTGAGAGCATGTATAATCACAATCCCAGAGTTGTTCGCCACTGGACTTAATTGTCAGAGGTCCCTTTACCTTTACCTTAAGCCCAATCTATTCTTCCAGCCTTCATATTTTCCAAAGTCAAAACATTCTAAACCAAATTATTAATATTAAAGCAGCCTTAATATGCTGCAACCACTACCACCTTCATGCAAAGCAAAATTTGGCTGCAAAAAGGGGTCAAGGTGAAGTTCGTTAAATAAAGCGGCTTTGGTGTGCAAGGTACTGTACATAACATTGTTCCTGAGTAACCTGAATAATGATAAACATTTCCCTCTCTTTGTAATGTTTTGAGTTTCCTGAAGGGAGTAACATCAGTGCATCTACAAGCAAATCCAAAGCATTCTGCTCCATTCCAGTGCTAAAACAGCAGTGTTCCCTGGACGCAATTCTGCAGGTATCAGGGCACTGAGTGTCAGCTATAGCGGTCCTTCTGTTGCCTATCAAGCTGCCATAATGAAGGTAACACTCGTCAGCCAGGCAATTTGTGTCAGTGTGTCAGTCAAACGTATCTAGCAACACCTGGAGAATCTCCTGGGCTTCTATTCCCTGCTGTTGTAGAAGCTAGGGTCATTCAATGCAGTGAAACAAGGGGAGAGTCAAGTCAGACAAGAGGAAATACTTCTTCACAGTGCATTCTCAAGCTGGGGAATTCCCTTCCACCTGCAGTACTGAGGGCCACCAACATGGATGGCTTAAAAAAGGGGATTAGACACATTCGTGGAGGATAAAGCTATCAATGGCTGCTAGCTGCAATGGCTACAATACATCCTGTATCAGAGGTGGTATGCCTCTGGGTACCAGTTGCTATTGCATTTATGTCCTGCTTGTGAGCTTCCCATAGTCATCTGGTTGGCCATTGTGAAAAGCAAGATGCCTGACTAGAGAAGCTGCCTAATGCAGCAAAGCTCTTTTTATGCTCCATGGACCAGGAAGGGGGGTTGGGGGGGAGTGGCAGAAGCATTGATGAAAATTGCCTGGTTGTGGCAGAGAGCAGACAGCAGCAGCAGCAGCACTTCAACAGGAGCAGAGAATAGAGTAGACTTTGGCGACCACCGTTCTATTTACCCTGCTTTCTATACCCACAGGGTCACAGGACTGCAACACTGAACAACAGTCTGTTAATCATGTAGGACGGACTAGCATATATTCTACAAATTCTTTGTTATCACAGCATAGGCACCTAGACTATGGCAGACACAGCCATGTGAGTGGGTCCATCCAGCTTTCTCAAGTTTTGTAGTTGTGTAATCAATCCTGGTGCAGGCAAAGTGGCCGAAACAGGACCACTGAAAAACTAGAGAGAGGTGGCAGCATGCTTGGGGAGGCTCTGGGGTAAGGAGAAGTACTCAAATGAGATTTTTAAAACTCATAAACCTAAGGAGACAACACTGCTCAGAAACAGCCCATTGAGGACTGAGCAGTAGCTGCAGAGTGCTGTCAGTTGGAAAGGAAAACTGGAAAACTGGAGGTTGGGAGGAGGGAATGGAAGGTCTTGCTGCATGGCTGGCTAGCACCCTCCAGCTACAATAGAAGAATGCATTGCAATGTTTTGCTACTTGTTCCAGTTGTTGAAAATAATTTTATACCACGTTTTCAGAGTGAATGGAACAATATAATAATAATAATTTATTATTTATACCCCACCCATCTGGGGAAGGGAGGCTGTGCCTTCAAAAATCAACTTTTGTACTTGCAAAGCAGGTGACTAAAAATCAGGTGGGCTATCACGACAGTTGTTTTTGTCTCAGTTGAAATGATTTTTAAAAATACTTTAGCAACTGCTATAACTAAAATGCCAGTCTGCAATTCCATATACCCAGTTCTCAACTATTTCATTTGGGGACAGGAAAAGAATATTATTGAAAAGCAAGCAAAGAGGTTCACAGCATGCTGGGCAATCCAGTTTAGCATCAGTGTCTTTTTACAATCACTGCTAAGCTATGTACAGAAGGCATATCTAACACGACAGTCTTCGATGTGCTACTTCCACTTGCCTGTTAATAAAAGATCCATTTTCAAAAAGGTGGAAAATGCAGGTACAAGAACTTAATTTACCTAGTGCCATGCCAAAAATTTATCCAGTATCAAAGGCAGATCTAAGGAAGTACGGCTGGTATGGTTGCCCTGGGCGCAGAGCTTCTGGGCCACTGTAGCAGGTGCCGCAACTATAAAGTCCATCAGAAGGCAAGAGGCAGGGGGTGCAGGATTTTGGACTCACACAGGGTGCCACTAAAATTTGAGATGCCCAGGTCCGCCACTGCCTGACAGTTTCTGTTGTGCTTATCTTACTTTTGAACTAATCAAGGGGTGTTTCCAAGTGCCCTTTCATTCATCCTACAAATCATCTCTCCAATGGTTTGCACTCTGCAGCCCTCCCAGATGCCTGTGCTTCAATTAAAAAATTTTTTTAACAACATACACCCTGCCAAACACCTGAGTCTCACTGAATTCAATGCATGTGTTTTAAGCATTCCCACTGAAATCAATGGGGCTTAAAGGTGACACACTTTTGCCAGAGTCTATATCCTCTGTGTGCTGGTGGCGGGAAGCAAGAGAGAGAAAATTGGAAGTTAATAAATCGCCCACTCCGAACCACATCTACCAAGAGGTAAGGTCAACTGTGATTTACTTTCTAGTAAATATGCTTAGGATGTCAGCCAAAAGCTTTTTATTTTACCCTGTAGTTAAATAACCTCGGCTGTAGCCCACTGTCCTTCATATAGTTTAACAGATTTACCCCCTTTCTCCCCCCCCCCCCATAAGTTGTATTCACAGTAAAAATAAATAACTTTTAAAAATCCTGAATCAACCTTCATTATCAGATAAAGTTATGGACATCAGCATAACTGGCAATTGGGTAGAATGGATATCTTTTGAAAAACAAGCTTTGAAATAGAACTGTCCCACTCCACTGTGTCGATAACACTTAGGCTAATGTTGCATTAATATAGAACTACTGAGATAGGGAAATAGTAGTGTGCGCCATAAAGTTTAATTTAGAACAGTTTTCTCGGGGTAGAATATTCTGTAAACGCTGTATTAAAAACAGCTTCATATTCACAGAACAAAGCAAAGCAAAACAAGAAAACATCATTTTAATAAGCCATAAACCGGCCACATTTGACCTGAGTTTTGATCAAAGTTCATTTCTGATGCCACCAAATGTTCCCTTGTGTGGGATCATTGTGACTGCAAAGAAACAATCCCTAAACAACCCTCTTGGCTTGGCTGATGTAGGCAAGAATAATGAAATCAACAGCATTTTGGAGAGGTTTTTCTAGGAGTCACAGAAACCAGCTGGAATGATTCTATATTTACTGCAGGGGTGGGGAACCTGTGGCCCTCCAGATGTTATTAGACTCCCAACATCCACCAGCCCCAGCCAGAATGGCCAATGGTCAGGGATTGTGGAAGCTGAAGTCCAGCAACCACTCAAGGACTAGAGATTCTCTGCCCCATTTACAGGAGAGTGACAAAAAATCTCCCTTGAGTTAACAACTGGATTTCTGTTTCTCTTATTCATTAGTTGCATTGGCGCCATTAAGAACAGAGAACACTTCAGCTTCTCATAGTGTAAAAAGCAGGCATACTGGAAAGCACAGAGGCAATTTTCACAGGCTAAAACAGCAGCAGGTAACAAAATAAAACGAAACCAGTTTCTTGAAGTGCATTCAATGCATGCAGCAATGTACCGCTTTTCATAAGGATCCACCCAAGATGCATTGGGCGCTTCCTTCGTCATTTGCAACAGCACGTAAAAATGCATGTTTATCTATTTATGTCACCAAGTGAACATTTTCTCCCATTTTTGCCAGGAAGATGCTAAGGCCTTGCAGGAAGTCCTACTCCTACTTGGTTAAATTAACAAGAAATAAGGACAGTGAACTAAGACAAATAGGAAGGACGGAGGCTCAGCAGTTCTTGCGGTGGCAGCTAACCTGATCCCAGAGATCCATACGCCTGCTTGGTGCTCACAGAGAAGATGGTACCTCTTTTTTCTGCCAACATGCTGTGCCAATGGGAGGTGGTTGGATACTATCCTTCCTATTTCTAAATTTGGCCATGAATTTATTATTAAGACAGGCAAAATGACCTAAGATATTTAAACCATTCCTTTGGTGCAAGTACAACAACCCTGCACCACCGTTCAAGAGTAGCAGCAATTCTGCCCTTGCGACCAAGTGGTGGGTTTCTCATTCAGCAATGTTTATTGACACAAGTCAACATTTGCTTCAGATCAAGCCACAGCCTTCTCCACTAAACCGCCGGCAAGTCCTTCTCACTGAAGCAGAAGAAGATCAGGACTCCTTCCCTCCAGAATTCCGAGTTTTCCGGCTGGACCAACCAATTCTTTGACGGCAAGTGTCTCTTCCTTCGCCTTGTACCCTTCTATAGTCCAGGGATCTTCCAGCCACTCATTTCTTGAATGGGGTCAGCTTGTTAAAAGTGTGCCAAAAAATAGAAGGCTTCCGTTTCGGTTCTGCCAGCGCAAAGACCTGCTGTTGTGGGATGCTAGTGGGCACGGTGATGTGACGCTGGTGGATAGGATGTAAACTCTGGTGAGGGGGCGGCATCGGGCACCCACTGTATCCGACACCTGTAGAAAGAAAGTATTGACACCAGGTGTGAGACTTTTGTGGGGACAAAGACTAGGTTGGTGTAAAGCTTGCACAAAGACATTTGTTTCTGCACCCAAGCTATTGCAAATGTCCACAGTCATACACACAGCCACACACAGGTAGATAAATGGTACATGCAAAACACCACAGTTACAGCCAGCAGCAGCATTGCGATTCCAGGCACAGAAAGCATGGGAACTGCTGTCACCTGGATCTATAATTGTCTGGTCCATGGGCTACCACCTTCCCCACCATGCCCAAGGACAGGCAGGACTCCTCACGAGAAGGAGAAAAGCTTCTTGTGTGAATTAGCCTTTGGTCGGGGTGGGGGTAGCGAAAGAGTCACCTTTCATCTTTCCGTGTCTTGACTTCCGTGCATTTTGCATGGCTTGTTTCTTTTGGTTTTCTGAGATCTCCATTCCTACAATGGAAAAACAGGCCATGTACATTTAAACACGTCTCGGGTTTTTGACTGGAGGGAAAATAATTTCCGGTTAAAATGTAACACAGGAATGGCTCAGGTTAATGGTGCATTCAAAGGAGAACCTCAGCAGTACAGCACATGCTCTGCATAAAGAAGATCTGAAGTTCAACCCCTAGCATCTCCAGGAGGGGCTGGAAGAGATACCTGCCTGAAAACTGGGCGAGCCACTGGCAGTCAGCTGAGAGCCAACCTTTCTGACCTTTGGATCCCAAGATGTTGTTAAACTACAATTCCCATTGTCTGCTGGCCATGCAGACTGAGGACAATGGGAGTTGTAATCTAACGATTATCTATGCGGCACCAGTTTGGATGTAGAACAGTAGAAGGTGGCTTTAGAGAATTTTAGAGCCTGAGACAATACTGAGCTAGCTGGACCAATTGTCTGAGTAAGTAAAAGGTCTCTTCCATTGTTCATATGCAGAAGGTCCCGGGTTCAATTCCCAGCACCAATTTTAATAAGAGATATGGCAGGATGGGGATTCTGGAAATCACAGTCCAGTTAGCTTAGTGTCTGTCCTGGGAAAACTGGTGGGAAATATTGTTGAAATAAAATAACCAAGCATATAGAAGGCCAAGCCTTGTTGAAGCAGAACTGGCATGGCTTCTGTAAGGGTTAGGGGAAGTCCTTTCTTATTAGCCTATTAGGAGTTATTTAAGAGTGTTAACAAGCATAAGATAAAGGTGATCCAGCTGATATATTGTATTGGACTTTCAAAAAGCTTTGGACAAAGTGAGTTCCCTGAGACTGCAGTCAGCTTTGTAAGCTGCAGGTTGGATGTGGACCTTATCCGGATAACAGAAACTGTACCTTGTAAAAGTATCTCAATTTAAAATAAAACTACTGATATCATAATTACGTTATACAAATTTATCGTTCAACCACATTCGGAATATTGCAGAGCTGGAAAAGGTGGTGGTAGTGGGGTTTTTTTTTGGGGGGGGGGCGAGTGGAGGGATAGCAAGTAGCATTTGGAGTCCAAGCTTTCAGTTGGGAATGAGGTTTTAGTCTGTATTTTATTTAGCTTCCCTACTGTATGGTGACGTATCCAAACCCCACGAATGAGAGGCAGGTTAAAGGCTGTGTCATGTGCTCAAAAATCCTATACAAGGTGTGGGATTGTGAATGACAGCTGCATGCAGAGAATGTTGTAGAATCAGCCATGACTGTAGGGGCAGGTGCTACTTTTCAACAAACCATCCATCAGTGAGGCTGAAAATGTGAATGACTGTTGAAAAGCAACACCTATTGTCGCTAATTCATGTGCTGCTTTGTGTTTGTGTCTACAGCTTCAGAGTTTGTTAAATGGCACTTCTGGCTTGTTGAGATAACCCACCAGAACTCAAAATCTTCTATTTTGCAGCAAATTCCATTTGGGAGGGGGGCAGTTGGTTTTGTGGGAACCATCTCTTTTGCTGAATTTACACTGTTCTGTTTAGAACCATGTTATTCATTCTTGTAATAGTTTTAATGTTGTAACTCACACTGGGACCTTAGGGTGAAGGGAGAGTAAAAAATCTTGTACATCAATCAAGCCATCCCCACCCACCCCTCACTCCCCAAAGCCAGCTTCCCACTCCTCAGTTCCGGCGGTAACTGTTAATCAATAAACTTGCTTATACAGCTAAACCAGGGTTTCCACAAAGCACAGAAATAAGAGAAGTCAACAAAAGACAATACTTGCCCATTTCTTTGTCTTCTTGCACTCGCCTCCTCTCATTTGCAAAGGCCTCCAGCCACCTCTTCTTGTCCCCCGGCTTTTTCCCACAAAATAGATGGGCTTCTTCTGTGGCACTATTTACAATTTTGAAAGCATTTTTGACATTGATATTGAAGTCCTTTTCCCTGCCGTCCTCAATGTCCAGCACTTCAAACTCATCCATGTCCACCCGGCCCTTGTAGTACAGCATGTCCCTTCTCAAGAGATCTTTCTTACAGAACACAAGCTGGTGGTCAAAGAGAAAGAAAGTCCTTTGCTGGCTCTTGCCTTGCTTGGAGATTTTGGTCAGCTCTCCTGAGTGGATTAGTTCTGAGCTTCTGCCTAAAATGTCTTGCCCCTGAAAACGTTTGCAGCAAACAAACAAAAAGAGCAGGCCCAAGATTATTTACTTGCATGACTGTCATTAGCTTAGTTAGCAGTATAAACTCAATAAAACTAAAAGAGTTTGTTAGCAGTACAAACTCAATAAACTAAAAGTAACAAAACAATATTCCATAACATGTCTGGGTCACTTCAGGGAAAGGTTTCTTAAAAATGTCCTCAAAAGCCACCTAAATATCAAGAGGCTACATGCTTGTCTAATTTCAGTTGGTAACTAATTCCAGGTGTCTGGAGTTTCAACATTAAAAGCCCAGTTTCTAAAGCACATTGCTGGGGTATGTGATATGTTTCAGCAGTGCTCCATCTGAGGATCACAATTGCTGGACAGAGATATATTGGCATTTTTTGCATATGGATATCTCTGGGTTCTTTGGTCACAACAGAATTAAGCATGCCTATGTTCCCTGACAACTAGGTTTAAGCAAACTCAGTTCCAGGTTGGGTGGGGCTGTCTTACTCATGTCTTCTCAGTTTCATGCATAGGATTCAATGACTACAAAATAACTGACACCTAAAAATTATGGAGCAATGTATTTTCAGTAGTTGCCCCATTGATGTAGAATTGCCCTCTCCCTGGAGACTAGTTTGGCCCCATCAATTGCCCCCCCTTTTGAAGAAATGGTATAGAAAAACTTTTCTATACCAGTGGGCATTTTTGAGTGTGACGGTTCTGTTCACTAAGATGCTGCTTTGAGAATCCATAAGCTGCTGTTTGTGATTCGTTTTAGTGTGTTGATTGACCAACTGGGTTTATCTGTTATTCTTTTTGTCCCTATTAGTTCTGTTTTGTGCCGTAAACCACTTTTTGACCAATTGTTAAAGAAACAAGCATTAAAAAATCCAACATTATCTGGAGGCTAACAGGTTAGCCACCCCTGTCTGACTTAAGTCCCATTGATTATAATGGATGTATTCTAATCCCAAGACTGGATCTAACCATCTGTGACTTTTGACATGAAAACCTTCTGGAAGTGCACCCTTACCTCCCAGTTGACAATGGACACTTGCCAGCGGGCCATCTTGTCTATGCTTTCTAGCCTTCGCTTGCGTTCATTGATCAGGCAGGCTACGTTCTTCATGGCTTCATATGCTGCCTTTATATCGTTATAGTCGCTGCAAAATGAAGGCAGGCATGGGTCAGTCATTTTACCCTCTTTGAACTCGGCTTGTGAGAAGCATGCAGCTGGACACCAGCGGAAACAAGAGCGCCAGGCTACAAGGGTTTGGGTACGATTCAGAAAGCAGTGCTCATGTCATGATACAGTGAGCATTAAGGTGCATGGAATTCAAGCCCAGTATAAATAGCATCCTTTTACTTCTGACTTTTCCCAACCACAGTACAGGCTTATGCTGGCATGGTCCTTAAGCGTAGTTATACTAAGCATAAGTTTGCTGATAAACCAGGATTTCAAATGCCATGTGTGCCCTAGCTCTATTTCTCTTAAGCATTAAGAGGATAAAAACATCTGTTAACCTTTGGGCTTGAGCATACCCCTCCTCTGAGTTAATAATGCAATCATTACCCTAGGTTTAAGCTTTGTATGATATAAAGGCTGAGGCCATAAGAAACTGTCTGACAACATTTCTATTAAATGGAAGTTTACACACACACACACACACACACACACACACACACACAGAGAGAGAGAGAGAGAGAGAGAGAGAGAGAGAGAGAGAGAGAAGCATGTAGAGGGGGGTGATGAGCAGGAGGGGGGTATACTTTGGATTAACAAGTAGGGTTAGTAGGAACTGTAGTCCAAAGCATTGGGAGGGCACCAGGCTGGCAAAAGCTCTCTCTCTCTCTCTCTCTCTCTCTCTCTCTCTCACACACACACACACACACACACACTCAGAGAGTATGCAAATGAACTGCTCCATTGGAGAGGGAGAGTGCCCTGGCCTATTTTCTTCATGATGATAGGATCACCCTTTTCGTGGAGATTTCTAAGACATTAATGAATGAATACTGGATAACGAGAAGAAGGAGAAAGTTGAGGACGGAAACAGACAACAAAGGAGCTCCCACCCCCACAAGAGTCCTGTTCAGCTGAATCAGGAGCAGGCTGGGAGGAAAAACAGAGCTAATGAAAGGGATTACTTTACTGAAAGAGAGTGTGGCATCAGCAGTGTGACTTCCTGGACTGATTGCACATAAACCAAAACTTTATGGGATCACATGCTTAATTGCTTCAGTGTCCAGACCCCTCCACGTTAATTTTAGGTTTCAGAGCAGGTTTTTGCTGACCATCTCCCCTTGCTGGCCACCACACATCAACATCAATTGGAGGCAAATGTGATACACATTCTTACAGCTGAGGCAGTGCAGTCCTCTCACTGGACTTTTATCATATCTGCATGCACAGAGGGCATCATTAGTTGAAAGTGCTAAAAGCAGTTCTTGCTGTCATGTTAGGTTTCCATATGCAGACAGACAGAGATGCGGAATCTCTCAAGGACACAATCAGCCTCCTAGGTTCCTGGGAGAGGACTGTACCACCTCAGCAAATGTTGTCCTGCACTTAATTTCAATTACACACACACACACACACACACACACACACACACACACACACACACAGTGCACAGATGGGAAAACCACAACATGACCATTACAATCACTGTCTGTAAGCCCAGACAACAGCCTACAGACAATGCACAGCTTGCATTTTCCTCTCATTTGTTTCAGAAAGCTAATATGTGCCTGGTCAGATTATTATTTAGACATCCAGCACAGTGTTGTCTACTCTGATTGGCAGCCCCACTGAGCTACTGTCACCCCAGATAGGTAGTGCCTGCCCCTTTAAACTCACAACAACCCTGCAAGTTTTTACAGGATTCAGCTGTCCTCATATCCAGGCTCACAGAAGCACTTTTATTGTGAAAATGTTAAACTAAAAGCACACAAAAATCCTGCCCAAGACAGTGATGAATAAACCCTACCCTAAAGGAAATGCATGCAGATACTGGCCGTAAATATATAACTGAAGGCCATAATTGACTACTTGAGTGTTTGTCTACTACGTTTAATCTTATGCCCTTGCAATACTGTAAAATCATGTTCCTCTTTATTTGACTACTTATATATTCTTCTACATTAAGAATAGGGGAACTTGGACTAGACATACAGGGCAAAAAACATATCCTAACCGATAAGATTATGAGTCATAAACTACTTAAAACAGAAAACTTGCACTTAAAAATAGCCAATCCCATTGACTTCATGTGGGCTAAGAAAAACTGAAGTGATTTGTGGCTGAAGGATGCTGTGTCAGGGAATTATGTTGAATAAAGTATACATGGCCAGTTAACATGCTGAAGCTACTCATCAACACAATTTAACCACTTCTGTCCACTCGTCAAGTGCAGAAGCAGTATTGGTCTTCTTCCAATGTCACTGATAGCTCCTATTTGAAAAAGGATATACAAATCTGAGCTAGTGTTTGTGGAAATAGAGTAACAGAACTGGAAGGAACCTCAAAATTCATCTATTTAGTCCAAGGAAATACAACTAGTACATTACTAAAGGTAGCAATAAAGGTAGTTTAAAAAAATCTAATTAAGGAGCGTCCACCACCTAGCAAGGCGGTCTGTTCTTCCCTTGGAACAGCTTGTGTTGCCAGAACTAGTTCTTCCATATTTTAGCCTAAAGCAGGGACAGCCAATGTGGTACACCTTCCAGGTGTTGTAGGCTACAACTCTCATCATCCTTGACTACTGGATATGCTGCCTGGGGCTGATGGAAGTTGTAGTCCACAATATCTATAGGACACCCCATTTGCTATCCCTGATCTAAATCCTTCTTGTAATTTCAGCCCACTGGTTTTGGTCCTCCACTCTGGAGCAAAAACAACCACCTCAAAATTAGTTCACCATCTATGTGAAAGCCTTTTAATCTCTTTTCCAGGCTAAAGAGAATGAACTAAGCAGAATGAGAGGACGGTAGTTGCTGTAGGTTAGTTTGGAAGTGAGTATGGGGAGGTCCCTTTGGCAAAAACATAATGTTCACCTTACCTATGTTCCTGAGTGGTGTACTTGAGTAATTCTGCAAGCTGCAGGGGATATTTACAGATTTTCTGAACAGGCGTGAGAAGGAAACCATCAATGGCGATGTCAATCATTTGCTGAAGCAGGCGACAAGCCTCAAAGAAGTGGCGGTACTTGCCCTGCTTCATCAGGTTAGACATCTCAATGCAGGCACTGGGATGATTGTTGCAGTACTCAGAGTAGATAGCAAAGCCTTCTTGCTAAAATGGGATGGTGGGGGAGGGGGGAGAGAATAAAAGCAAAACTGTGGTTAAAATATCAAGGAAGGGATTGACACACCCGACTTCCGGTTTAGCGCGCTTGCCGGGCGGCTGGGTCCTGCTTCGCTCTGCGAAGTAGACCGGTTGTTTCGGGCTGGAGTGACCGTCCCAGCAAAGACGGACCTCCGAAGAAACTCCAGACAGGGCGGTCTGGAGACGAGGATCCCGGCGGCGCTCGAACGGACTCCCTAGCCCCCCAGGAAGGCGAAAAATTTCTGATATTGGGACTTTATGCACCTAATGATGCGAAGGCGGATTTTTACAAAGAGCTCCATGACAAGTTGCTGGACTATATGGATTACAAAATGGTGACTATGGGTGACTTTAATGCGGTTGTTTCTACTATGATGGATAGATCACAAAGAGTAAAATTTACTAATGATGGAAGATTACCAAAGACATTCTTCGAAATGGCGGACAACCTAGACTGGATTGACTCTTGGAGATTGAAACACCCTTTAGACACCGAAGCAACGTATCATTCCGAGGCAACAAAATCCTGGAGCCGGATCGACATGATATGGGTGTCCAGGGAACTGTCCCCAAGGATACTCAGTGCGGAAATACATCCTAGAACATGCTCAGACCACAATGCAGTACAACTGGATTTGAGACTGACAACGCAGGGTTCTTTTCGATGGAGAATGGACGATTCGCTGTTCAGGAATGAGAAGATATGTGAAAAGGCCCAAAAGACCCTGAAAGACTTTTTTGAAATTAACTTAAATACATCGGTGGAGAAAAGGGTCATATGGGATACAAGCAAAGCAGTAATGAGAGGGTTCCTGATCCAACAGAAAGCAATAAGGAAAAAGCTACAGAATGAAAAAAGAGAAGCCATACTACAACAGCTTAAGGAAAAAGAAAAGAAGCTGAGGGTAACGCCAAAGAATATTCAAATACAGAAAGAAATTAAATATTTACAGGCGGAATTCTCTCAGCTGATTAATAAGGAAATTGAATGGAAAATCAAGATGTTAAAGCAAAAGACATTTGAATCAGCCAACAAATGTGGCAAGCTGTTAGCGTGGCAATTGAAAAAAAGGCAGAAACAAAATACCATTGTTAAGCTGGTATCAGAAGGAAGAATAATAGAGAACCCTGCGGAGATCAGGAAAAATTTTCAAAAATTTTATAAAGCGTTGTACAAAGAAACTAGCCAAGACCAAAATCTAATAGAGCAATTTTTAAAGAAATATGGATTGCATAAAGTACCAGAGGAAAAGAAAGGCCCACTCAACCACCCAATAACAAGAATGGAAATAGAATCGGCGATTAGCCGGATGAAATTGGAGAAAGCACCCGGCCCCGACGGACTTACAGCTAAGTACTATAAAGAATTAAAGGACTGGCTGATTCAGCCAATGATGGAAGTGTGCAATGAAATCTTAAAGGGAAGAAGGGCACCCGAGTCCTGGAAAGACGCATACATCACTCTGATACCCAAGACAGATGCCGACAAGACACAGATGAGGAATTATAGACCAATCTCCCTCCTTAATGTGGATTACAAAATTTTTGCCAATATAATGGCCGAAAGACTTAAGAGAGTGTTGATGGAGGTTATTCACAAAGATCAAGCTGGATTTTTACCAGAAAGACAATTAAATGGAAATATCAGAAATATTGTGGATATCCTAGAAAGACTTGAGTGCAAAAAGAACACTAGGGCGGTCTTGATGTTTGTGGACGCGGAGAAGGCCTTCGACAATATCTCTTGGAGTTTTATGAAAAAGACGTTTGAAAAGATGGAGGTGGGAGGGGGTTTTATGAATGGTCTGGAGGCAATTTATACCAAGCAAAGAGCAAAGGTAATTGTGAACAATGTGGTGTCAGAAGACATTAAAATTGAAAAAGGAACAAGACAAGGGTGCCCTCTATCCCCACTATTGTTTATTACGGTGCTGGAAGTGCTTTTGAATATGATTAGAAATGATAATGACATAAAGGGAGTGGGGGTAGGGGCCAAGGAATACAAATTGAAAGCCTTTGCAGATGACCTGGTGTTAACCCTTCAAGAACCAGAAACCAGTGCAGTTAAGGCACTGGAGGTAATACAAGAATTTGGGCAAGTAGCGGGCTTTAAATTGAACAAAGACAAGACTAAGGTGCTGGGGAAAAACCTGACATCAGAGGAGAAGGAGAGAATAGAGAGAAAGACCGGCCTTACATTTGTAAAAAAAGTAAAATACTTGGGTGTTAATATGACGGCGAAAAATTTGAATTTATTTAAGGATAATTATGAAAAAGTCTGGACTGAGATAAAGAAAGATATGGAGATCTGGAGTAGATTGAATTTATCCCTGTTGGGTCGAATTTCGGTGATCAAGATGAATGTGCTGCCTAAAATCCTATTTCTTTTCCAGGCGCTTCCAATAGTGGATAAGATGGAGCCTTTCAAAAGCTGGCAGAGGGATATTTCAAGATTTATTTGGCAGGGAAAAAAACCCAGAATTAAGTACAAGATATTAACAGATGATAAGAAAAGAGGGGGCTTTTCCCTGCCAGAGATAAGCATATATTTTGAGGCTGCGGCCTTCTGCTGGCTGAAAGATTGGTTCCTGTTGGAAAATGCTGATGTCTTAGATTTGGAAGGCCATGACAATCGTTTTGGATGGCATGCATATTTATGGTATGATAAGATTAAAGCCCACAGGGATTTCAAAACACATATAATTAGGAAAGCATTGTTTAGAGTCTGGATGAAGTATAAAGATTTGATTGAAAAGAAAACACCCAGGTGGTTATCACCATTGGAAGCTAAGGCCCGTAAAGAACTGAATATGGAAGGTGAGTGGCCAAAGTATTCGGACATTTTGATACAAGAAGGAGAAAGTGTCAGGTTGAAACCCTTTGAACAATTGGGAGGAAAAGTAAGAGATTGGTTGCATTATCATCAACTTAATGAAACCTTTAAGATGGACAAAAAAGTTGGCTTTCAATTGGAAAAGTCCAAGCTGGAGACAGAGTTGTTAGAACCAAATAATAAAAATCTATCTAGAATGTATCAATTATTGCTGGAATGGCATACACAGGACGAATTTGTTAAGTCAGCAATGATAGAATGGGCGAGAGATGTGGGTCACAATATTATGATGGCGGACTGGGAAAGGCTGTGGAGGACGGGAATTAAGTTTACTGCCTGTAATTTGTTAAGAGAGAATGTAATGAAAATGATTTATAGATGGTATTTGACCCCAGTCAAGCTAGCTAAAATCTATCATTTGCATGATAGTAAATGTTGGAAGTGTGAAAAGGCTGAAGGAACGTTTTATCATATGTGGTGGACATGTCCAAGTATGAAGGCCTTCTGGGAAATGATTCATAATGAAATTAAGAAAGTGTTGAAAAACACATTTGTTAAGAAACCAGAGGCATTCCTACTTGGCATGATCGACCAAGAGTTACCGAAGGAAGACCATACTTTTTTTATGTATGCCACGACAGCAGCGAGAATACTAATTGCAAAATATTGGAAAACAAAAGATTTACCAAAATTGGAAGAATGGCAGATGAAGATGATGGATTATATGGAAATGGCCGAGCTGACATCGAGACTCCGAGACCAGAGGGAAGAAGCGGTGGAAAAAGAATGGAAAAAGTTTAAGTTGTATATTAAGAAGCATTGTAAGAGTATTTAATTAGAAAGCCCTGAAGAGTTTAAGAGTTACAGTATAGATTTGATATGTTAAGGTAGGAATAAGATAGGTTTAAGAGAATAAGGTTTAAATCTGAATATATAAGTTAAGGAAATTAGTATAAGAAATAGATAAGTAACAGTGTTTATAATGTGAAATTTTTATAATGTTGAGAAGAAACTGCTAAAAATGTAAGGATCAAGAAACGAGACAGGAGAGACGGGGGAAGTCCAATAATATGTTTAAGGAAATAAGAATGGGAATAGTTATATGATGTGTTTTATATAGGTGTCTGGTTTGTGGGTTAATTGTGTATTATGTATTGTTTATTATGTATTGTTTTTTGATGTTGTATTTTGTTTATGTAGGTGTGGCTAATACTATATGAAAATGTTGAAAGAAAGTGGAGATATATGTTTGAAAATTTAATAAAAAATTAATTAAAATAAAAATAAAAAATAGGGATTGACACACCCACTCCTGTAGGCATCCCCTTTTCCAATTGCTCCCTTCCATATGCCTTGAAACTGCTCAGAGTTGTTTGCATTAAGTGCTGAATTTAAACAGCTGCAAATGCAAACCTTATTGCCAAGAAACAATTGAGAGCCCATGTCTTAGGAGGGCACTCCAAGTTGTTCCTTTGCAACATAATTTACATTCAGTGCTGTTCAAGTTCAGCACCAAAAGCAAGCCCAGATACAACTGATGTCACATGACAGCAGGTGATTGACAGGCGAGTGGACTTGGTCACCTGTCAAGAGTGGCCTGCAGAAGGGTAGCCACTATTTTATCCAGCCTGCCAGACAAAAGTGGTTCCACATGCCTGACCGAAACCATCACAAAGATTTCTCAGTGAATGTAAGAACAAGACTGGGCCCATTCTCGTGGTCTTTAGGGCAGACAGTGGCAGATTTCTCAGATTTCTCCAGCAACAGTGTCTCCCAAATATGCCACAGAGTGCACCTGCATACCACTGCTTCACATTACACATTTCCCAATGCCATCAGGCATATGGGGTGGTTCATATGAGGATGTGGGAGTGGGGTGGAATAAAAAAAAATGGCCAGACCTCAAAAGGAGCTGAGACTTTAACATATTTCCATATCACTTATTTGAGGTGATAGGAGGCTGAAAGCTTCATCCGTTTGCAGTTCTCATCCATTTGCCAATCACAGCCCCTTCCTCTGTAAAGATCTTACATAGGAACAGAAAACTAAGTTTGAGACATATCATAGCTGTTCCAGAAAGAACTATCATGTGTGATGTTGACATCTGTGACAGTATATGTGAAGGAATCAACAACGCCTGTTTGGATGGTGGTATCGTAAAACAGAGGGTCTGCCTTATGGTAGAGGCAGGGAATCTCTCTCTCTCTGTCTCTTTTTGCTATGAAGGGCAACCGAACAATGAGAGAAGTGAGTGGAAGGTGATGCTGCAGCTGATGGAGGGTTGATACAGGGTCAGTGGTGGGCATAACCAAAGCATAAAGGGGATGGAGTTTGCAGCACTGCAGGATTGTAGAATATGTCCTCTCTCTTATGCTACCCTGTCTCTCCCCACCCCACCCCACCCCACCCCACCCCATATCTGTGTGTATAATTGGGGTAAGGGTGCATGCAATCTATGGGCCTTGAAGGATTGGCCTAGCATTTAATTCTGTAGTGTTATCACACTGTTAGCTGCCCTGGCTCACATGACTGCATTTCTGGCATAACATTCATTAGCTAATCAACTTAATGCAGTAGAATTACCCAACTTACGTGCTGAAGAAAGCAGGATCCTATTTCACT
This sequence comes from Darevskia mixta, assembly GCA_034641385.1. Classification (NCBI taxonomy): domain Eukaryota; kingdom Metazoa; phylum Chordata; class Lepidosauria; order Squamata; family Lacertidae; genus Darevskia; species Darevskia mixta. Next base: position 22,800,205 of record JAWWNH010000014.1, on the reverse strand, counting down.
CAAATGGGGCTCTTCTTTGTTGTATTGCTTCTCTAGATCCTTCAAGAACTTTCTTTGGAATTTGTAAATGTCTTCAATATTTCCAAATATGGTGCTCAGCTGGGCCCCAGTGAACATTCCTGTATGTTTCCGACACTGCCGAATGTACCCCTGTAAATGACAGAGCAGGACTCTTTGGTTTGTCAAAGGTGAAGAGATTGAAAATAAAATGTTGCATCAAATAATCAAGCTCGGTAGTCAACAAAGAAAAGTTTCAACTTAAGATTTCCTTGTCTCTCCCTTGCAACCCTGTACAAGTTTTCCCAAACCCAAGTTGCATGGTCCGAATTCCAGTACATAGTAGAACCAATCTGACAGTAAGACCAGAGCACCCGCTCACAGAGAAATCCTATATATAAGCCATAATTTTGCCATTCAGCCAAAGCAAATAAAAAGTGCCCCAAGAAAGCAGCTAAACAGGAAACAACACCCAGCTGCCAGGGAGCTGCACAAAATTTCCCAGGCCAAGAAAGTGAAGTACTGCAGCAACCCAAGAAATGCAGCAGTAGTAGTAAACTTTAATACGGTCAAAGACCAGCAATAAATAATACAATTCAGTTCATAAGTAGGATTTCTATCTCCTATAATAATATTAAATATTTCAGTTTTAAAATTGACTGTTAAAAACATGGCTATTAAAAAATTAAGTCTCTGTCGCCTCTCCATCTGCTATGGATTGACTGGCGTCATTATCTTTGGTGGTTGCTTTCATCCTAGCTTGTCTTATTCTTGTCGCCAAGTAGCAATACTTAGCTACAGCCCTAGTAGTCTCTATACTTGTGTCAGCTAGCAGATAGTTGGTATAAGCTTCTGCAAGAAATGCAGCAAAGTTTGGCACCATAGCCCAAAGGTAGAGTGTCTGCTTTGCAGAAAGGGTTAGGAAAGTTCCCTGCCTGAATCCCTGGAGATCCACTGTTAGTCAGAACAGACAATACTGAGCTAGATGGACCAGGAGCCTAGCCCAGTATAAGGTAGATTCCTATGGTCCCTGATAAACGCAGGTGTTTCCCCCCCCCCAAAGAAACTCCTCTCCAGCATTTGCAGCTTACTTCACAGATGTCCTTGAGATGTTTGATATAGATCCGCTCTGTATTCATTATTTCCTGAATCACGTTTGTTCTCATCTGATCCTTGTTTTCAGCAATTTTTTGGCGGTGCTTCACAGGGTCTGCATTGGGTTCTTCGTCTTGGAGGCTGCCACCGTTTTCTGCAAGTTCTTCCTGGTTGACCCGCAGCTGGAACCGTAAGAGAGGAGAAAGCAACTGAGTTGAGGAAGCACATCTGAGTTGAAGAGCAATCCAGAAGGTTGTAGGACCTCCAGAACAGATGCGGTGGAGGGGGGTGGGCACCAAGCCCTCCTGGCACAACCCTGGAAATAATCCTTTGTGCCTATGTTACATAGTATGGCTCAAAGTTCCATACAGTTGGAGAGGGGGCACAGTTCAGTGGCAGAGTCCATGCTTTGCATGAAGAAGGTCCCAGGCAAGCTCCCTGGCATTCTGCTTTTAAAAAGAGAACAGGTGATGGAAAGTATTCCTGAGATTCTGGAGAGCAACCACTGCCTCTCAGGTGAGACAATATCAGGCTAGATGGGCAAATAATCTGATCTGGCACAAGGCAGCCTCCTATATATTCTGTGGAAAAGCCCCACTGAAATTAACTGGGATTTCTCAGCGTTCAGCTTGCCCATATTATGTAGTCAAGTGAGCCCCAAGAACCAACTTAGAAGAGAGTCTTATGCAACACAGATTAACTTGGCGAGTTACCGTTTACAAGCCTGGCTCTGCTCAACTTGGTGTAGTTATTATTACAGTGAGCAGGGTCCCCTGAGAAGAATTTCATCATTTAAACCAGTGGCGGAAATGAGGCCCTCCAGATGTTCCTGGACTATAACTCCCGTCAGTTCCAGATCCTTGGCCATGCTGGCAGGGGATGACAAGAGTTGGAATCCTACCACATCTGGAGGGCCATATGTTCCCCCCTCCCTGATGTAAACTCTGGGCAAGGAAGTCCTTTCTTTTATGTGCAGCACACTCCTCTTACAGCAAACACATCGGACTGGACTTTCTCCAATGTAATAGGAGGAAAAATAGGTAGAGGTTTTAAATCACTGCCATCTAAAAATGAGCATTAAGAGATTGCGTGGGAATGGGCAATATCAAACAAATGATCCAAAGAGCGGTTTCCAATTAGTATCAACCTATCGTTTCTAGAAAACCCTTTCAACCTTTATACCGACTCTGTTGGTCTTTACAATAGGCTTTTTAAAGTGATAAATTATTTATGCCTTAAGTTAAAAAAGAAATAGCCCCAAGAATAGGAAGCGTGGAATGCTGAGTGGCTGCGTATTGAGCTGGCACAGAAGAAGCTGTGCTGCCCGTTTCAAAAGATTACTGTGGGGGAAGACAGAAGTTTGTTTCGGCCTTTGTCTGATTGAAATCATGGTGAACTCTTACTGCAGTTGTTGTAAGAAGAGTGCGATGCACTCAGGGGTCCTCAGGACTGCCGTGTGTGCAAACGTGTAACACTTTGTGGATTTGAACCTCATAGTTATCAATGCAGAGACTGGCGTGTGTTTCTCACACTGGCAAAAATTGGGCAATTCAGTAAAGGTTTTTTTTACAGGCCGCATGGAGGAAGGGCGATACCAGTCTGAAACCACTGACTCATGGCCCTTTCTTCTTCTTTTACCCATTTATATCGTTACAGAAACAGAAGTACGATGCAGACTCACACATCTCAATGCCAGACATGCAGCCTGATCCCATTCTGTCTTCTGGGGATTTGGAGCACGGTGTCATCAATATGTGGATAACACTCAGCTCCCTCTCTCGCTCCATCTGAATCAGGAGAGGCAGTTCAGGTGCTGAACCAGGGTCTGGAGGCAGCAATGGGCAGGATGAAGGCCAACGAACAAAGCTAAATCCTGACAAGACAGAGCTCCAGTGGGTCAATGGTGCTTAGATTCAGGAACTGGGACGTTGGGCCTGTTCTAGACAGGGTAACACTCCCCCTGAGAGAGCAAGTACATAGCTTAGGAGTAATCCTTAATTCTATGCTGTTTCTAGAGGCTCAGGTGGCCTTATTTTTAATTTAAACTAAATATGTATGCTGCATTTCATTGTAGCAAAGAACACATGACCTGAAAAGTGGAATATAAATCTCTTCTTAAAACAGGAATCAGATTGTGACAAGAGTTCCTATATTCTTATAATGGCTTTTAAGGACAGAGAAATAAAATGTTCTGTGTGAATTTCTTCCTCCAGCTTTTGCTGGATTCACTGAATTGATTCCTTCTCCTCCACAAAATACTTGGTTGTGGGTACAAACAACAATGGCAACTAAAGGATAGCCTACTGTAAAAAAAACAAGCCTTGCAGATAATGCATCTGCTGGGTCCCCCTGTAGTCACAGTGCAGTTTGTATAGCAAAAGCAATGACTGTAACCTGCAAGAAAAAGGAAGGAGAGGAGGAGGACATTCTGGACAGCAGTGATTCTGACAGTTTGACGTAGATGAAGCCGAAAAATTAGGACTGAAAATAATCACTGCAATCTACGTGTTGCAGTGGGAAAGGAAGCAGTACTAGTAAACTTGAGCAATGCACCAGCTGCCCAAGACCACAATATTGCGTAAAGAGGTGGTTCAGTAGTTTCCGGAAGAAAAATAAAATAACTTGAGTTCTCGCTTTACTCACCCTGACGAAGCTTGCCGGAAACCAGGCTTCCTTCTCCTCATTTCTGCCCCACCACCAATCCTTGTTGGAAGCCTCAAGGACTTGGATGACGTCCCCGGCTTTGAAGGCCAATTCCTGGTCGTCCATGGTCACGTGATCCCAGAGTGCCTCTGCATAGACCATGCTCCCATCACTTATCAGCTGAAACAGAAATGTTTTGTGAAGGGCAAGGTTTCTGTAGGGATGGCCAAAGACAAATGCTTTAAGTAAACTATGTGTAGATGTAAGCAGCACCTGCAACAACAGAGATATCAAGCCACTTTTCTGAAGCTTCTAGGTATTATCCATGGAGATGGTTGCTTTTCAAAATGGTGAAAGATAAACAGTTTGTAATTTGGAAGTTCTCCAAAAAGAAGAAGAGCGGATTATGGGCCCACAGATCTGATTCTTTGTCCAAGAAACTCAAAATAGTGGACTTTCAAAAAAAAAATCCGTGCACCAAAGTCATCGCCTCATTTACCTCGTTAATGGCTAGCTGCTCCCCTCCGGGCTGCAAGTACCTAGGGCTGGCTTGGCAGAGGTCCTCATAGCTGTAATCTTCCTCGCTACCATTATCATCCACTAAGGCAGAAGATTCAGTACCTCCATCAGTAGCACCTGGCAGGGACAGTGAAATATTGATAAATTATGTACGGTCAAAGCCCATCTCTGTGACTTTTTAAATTAAAAAAATTCCTACTAATGAAAAGACATGGAGCCTGATTTACAACTTCTCACATCCACTTGAATAAACCATAAAGTATCTGTCTGAAGGGAAATGTTAGAATCTGAACATACGGTAAGAGAAAATCTACGTATTATACAGAGCAAATGAGGCTTGCAGTTGAAAGTCTGGAGTGCTCCTTGTTTAGTGTTCCAGCCAGCCATGCCTTCTGTCATGATAATCCATTCCATTCCACTTCCCTGTCCGTTTTCCAGTCCTCTCTCCAAACAGCTGGTCAACATCCCATGGCTACTGGGCATACTTAGTCCTCACTGTGCTGTTTCTGAAGCCCCTTCCCCCTGACTTAGGGTCATGGCCCCCCCCCCCGACTTAGGGTCATGTTCTAAATATTTTTGTACTTCTGCAAACCTTGGGAAGCCTGCTAATACCTCTCTCTTTGTGTGTGGACGGTGCTATTTTACCTATCTACACTTGGATAATGAGTTCTACGTTACTATGTAGGACAAGCTGATGGAATTGCCCCTACCTAAAGTGTGGTACAGTCCAGAATTTTACCTGCTCTGTCTACCATGTCATTTTTGTACTACTCAGAAATGGCAACTGGGCTGAATCCCTTTATATCGTGCAGACTGACAAATAAAAAAACCCACCATTTTCCCCCTCCTAAACAGAAGTGGGTCTCTGTTTACTTGTGTATTTAAAGCTTTTGTGGGTGACTTTTCTACCCAACACAGCATGGAACATTTAGAATGGGCAAAAACCATTACAGCCTATGTTTTATCAAATGCAATGTCTGACATCAAATGTAACTGACCTGTAGTTAGGACTCTATGAACTGAAAGCAGAGTTATTATATTTACCTTTGTTATCCATGAAAACCATTCAAGAAAAACTATTAAATATATATGTATTCCACCTAAAAGCCAACTACAGCTAAAACAATCCATGATCAAAAGCAGCCATGGCATTATATGAAGAAGCCAACACTAATGAAACCTCAAAACTAACACCCTTCCAGGGTAATTATTGACAGACACCTGCCCATGCAGGAAGTTGAGAAGATAATATGCTTCAAACCAGCCCATTGTCATAAAGCTGTGGTAGAGAAGGCAGAACTTGTTTATTTTCATTTATTATTATATATATCCCACTTCTCCTCCAAGGAGCTTAAGGTGGTGATAACTTGGTTCTCCCTATCCCTATTTTTTCCTCACAACAACATTGTCATATAGGTTAGGCTGAGAGACTTATAACTGCCCAAGGTCAACCATGAGCTCCGTGGCTGAATGGGGAATTGAACCCTGTCCTCCCAGGTCCTAGTTCAACACTCTAACCACTACGCCACACTTGCTTTTGCAGGACCAACAGAGCTGTACAGAGGTGTAAGCACTGTAAAGGCTTCCAGCTGGGAAAGGGTGGTGGTTAACCCAACTGCAGAAATACATAGACGTACCAAGCAGAGATATGGATATGGGTGACTGCAAGTAGCTTAGAGAATTCTACTCTTTTCTTCAAGGGATAGAGGAATGTGACTTTTAAAATCACACTATCATACTATATAGGGTTTTTTGTAATCCCAATAAGAAGAGTTCTTGCCTTCTACTAGCATGCAATTGTCCAAATCCTAGCAGACAACTGTGCAATGACTGAGTACAATCTGAATTGCTAGATCATGGATGGACACAACCTGTAGCACAGGTACCACAAGAAGCACAGGTAGCTGGACTTCAAGGAAAGCTAAGGCCAGGAGCAGAGGGCCTGAGAGCCAGGCCTGTATTACCTGCCTTGCTATAACTATATGGTTGCTGGCTCTCAGACTCAATAGTCTAAGAACAGCCTTTACCAGTGTTCTCCATATGCTTGGACTACACCTTGTCCCTGACCATTGGCTGTTCTGAGGCTAATGGGAGTTGTAGTCCACAACATCTGGAGGTTGGCAAAGGCTGGTGTAGAGGCAAAACCACACCAAACCAAAGAAGAGTTAGTACTGACTATGTTAGAGTGGCAGTTATATGGGTGTGCCAAAAAGTTGGCCACTAGGTTCTCATGATGACACAGCATTAGAAAAAAGGGTGTTATGCACCCATATTATCCACGTCCTGGTTTTGGAACTTGAAAAATTTGAACTTTTCCAAGGCCTTGCCTTTTTTTTTTTTTTAAAGGAAGACCTAATTTTTCAAATTAAGCAGTGAGCTGATTTACCTTCTAGACCTTATTGCTTAGGAAGGCAAGTCTGTCTATTCTGATCAACACTATTTATTAATTTCAAACTTTATTTAAAATGCACTATCTAAATCTCCAGCTATATCATAACAGCATTCCTAAATTTCACTTTTAGGAAATATTCCCAAAATACAGTATTCCAAACATAAATGAAAGTTGAACAACTTATATAAGAATGCACATTTTTACAATGCGGGCACACTGGAAAACCACTCTCATAAATATCTGTAAAGAACACACAGCCTAAGGCTGCATTTGCAAAGCTTCATCCCCCCCACTCTTTCTTTTTTAAAGCCACGGTAAATTGTTAATACTTATATGCAGATATTTTAAAAGGAAGCACCTATTAAAAACAACCAACAGGGAGTTGAGTCTTCCTTTGCAATATGTAAGCTTGGATGCTGTATAACTAGTTTTTCATCTCTTGTTCTTTGTAGCCATTTCTCTATTGTTTACTGCCTGGAGTAAGCAATGCAGACATGAATGAGCAATTCTTATCTCTCTAATGGAATGTCAAAAATCCAAAAGTCGATGTAGTACTTAATCTTATTCTTCCTGTGCTGGTCCAACTGCTAGTCTTGCTAGTATAAGCATTATTTTATAACCAAGTCAAGCCCCATGATTATAACAGTTTAAAACATAAAATGCCATAGAAAATAAATGGAGCTTATCTCCTACTCAAACATACCTATCTGAAGGCTCTCCAGGCTCCAAAACCGGGCCATTTCCCCTCTGGCTACCATCCTGCCATCCAAAAAAAAAGACCATACACAATGCACAGCTTGGCTTTTTAATATGTAAGGCTTAGTCCTTAAAAAAAAAAAATCACGGAGGACCAGGGAGAGGCTGCAATCGACTGGAAATGCAGAAACAGCTTATTCATCGCTTTGAGCTTCTGTTTCTGCAGTTCAGGACAGAGAGCTACTTGGAAACTGACAGCTCACTCCCTGTTCAGTGTAGCTGTGAGCTTGTTGGCATCATGGGGTACCCTTAGGGAGGAAGTTATAAAAAAGAAACACCTGCCCCCGCAGACACACAGCTCTTATGCACATACTGCATGCACAGCCAGCTCAGGACTTCAGTGCTTATAGTGCAGATTTATTCTTGTTGTTCTGAATTAGGCTTCTGCTGTGCATTCAAATATATCCCTCCTGCTGTTTGTTTTTTTAACTCCAAGGTTCCTTTGCAAATTGCTGGAGTCTTCTCCCCCCCTATCACATGTAAAAATAAATAAAATAAAATGCATCACTTGGTGCAAATCGTGCAGCCAGAACATTATGTCAATATGGCTAACCTGATTCAAAAACACCCACCCACCCCACTCACACACGAAAACAAATTTCATCACAGCCAATCACAAACAAGCAACCGCACCCAACCCCAACCTCTCTCACCACCAAAGGAACACAAGCGAATAGCAAAGAGAAATCGCACAAACGATGCTGACACAAAACCCCACACATACATTAAGCAAATTAGAAACATCGCCTCCCGACCCCACCCCACCCCCACTTGTCTTTCCCCCCTCCACCTCTTCCCCCTGTTTTCTTCCTAATGTAACCCTAATGTCTCAACAAATGAAACTGACACGTGTGTGTGTGTGTGTGTGTGTGTGTGTGTGTGTGTGTATAATGTGAATGGCAAATGCTAAATTTGCAGGTATTCCCTGTAGGTGATATGACACTGTGCTTGCTCTGTGTGCATGCTCTCTCTCAAGGCTGGCCTTCAAGAACCAGGCTCCAGCCCCTTTCCTCTTGCTTCCTTGGGATGCCTGACAAGCTGAGTGCTGTGGGTCAAGGATGTCATCAAACCTGCAGTGCCAGCCGGCCTGAATACTATCAGCTGACCCCACAGGCCAAACCCTCTCCAGTGTTTTAAGGCCTTTCCTATGAGCTTTGTTCTCAACAATTCTCTGCTTACTCTCCTGCTCCCTTTTCTGACCCACTGTTTCAATATTCGAGGTTGCTTCCTTATATCGCGGCCTAAGTACAGCAGCTAGAAATGTACCAGGGAGAAGGCACCTCCTGAGTAGGTCTCCTGGTTAGTCTCCAGGTAGGTCTAGTCAGAGCCAGGCCCAGGAGCTAGAGATGGAGCTATAATCCAACATGAGCTAAGACCAGATGCTGCAAGCATAGCTACCCCACGAAAGAGAGATACACCAATTGGGAGGCCGCTTTTGTACCAGCATAGGTCTCTTCCACCCACCCAGATTATAGACAGATTCTCTGATAATAGTGTAGTCAGGTCATTTTATTTTTCTTTATTTAACAAGATTTATAAACCACTTTATAAAAACCACCTACGCTTAGATAAAATAGTATAAAATATTCATTAAAGATAGTGATAAAAACATATATTAAAAGAGCAGTCATTAAAAAAACAAAAACAAAACATAAATACAATCAACAGTTTTAAAAACAAATATACTTAATGAAATGTCTGAATAGGCTTGCCTAAACTTTTAGTAGTTGTCCAAAACAGTACAATGAAGTACCTAATAAGCCACACTAAAATAGACAGCTCGATGGAAATGTCAGAAAAAGAACAATTAAACAGCACAGAATGGGAGCAGCTAACACAGTAGCAGCTAACACAGCAGCATATGATATAGTTGGAGCTAAGAAAAATTCAGGGGCTGAATAACAGCATCACGGGAGTTTAAAATGTTGGTCGGAAAGTGTTTGCACCAAAATCACGTAGGTAAGCACCAGGCAAGCACCCTTAGGGAGAGAATCTGAAGGCAAGGCACTGCAAGGAATAGGCCTCTTTCCACCTTGGCTTACTTCAGATAACATTCATCTTATTAAAAAAAACTTCCCCCCTTAAATCAGTTGCATAACTGCTGTAGGGAGGGGGGGGGGGGTAAAGAGAGTTGCATGGCTCCAAGAAGCAACCACAAGAACTGAACTGCTAAATGAGCCTTGCTGGTTCTTCTGAAAGGAGGAGCTGAGGTTTTCTCAGTTCCAGCTTGAGGGGTGCCAAAAGCCTACGAAACCAATTTAAGCACAGGGCAGGTGGGAAACGTGCATATGCTGCGGACAAGTAGGGCTATAACAAAACCACCTCAGCCACTTCGAAAATGTTACATCTGCATACACCAGCCAGCACAGGAACTATTTCTGCATCCTGTTGACTTACATCTTAGCTGCAGCGTAGCTGTTCTGTGGCATACGAGAGATGGGGTGCCGGGGAGAGAGATAGGACTCTATACCACCCCCAGAGCTGAAATGTCAGCTTTCACACAGCTGAGTCAAGCAGACCTCAACACATCAGAACGTGGCACATTTCTGTAAAGAGCTGTTCCTCAGCATGGGGAACAGCAACACCAGTGCAACATGCAGGGTCTTGACTTGTATCTTCCCAGTGCTTGTACTGTGCCCATCTGGCATAAAAACCTCAGAATGAAGAAGAGCCATAGTTCGTCCTGTTTTCCAAGAAATCAATGCAATTACAGGCAACCATGATGTACTCCCCCCCCCCCCAACTTGCCCTTCTGAGCATGTTTGAGGATGCGGACGTGAATTTTCGTAATAAAGAACGGCTAGTCCATCTACGTACGGCAGCTACGGTGCTATAGCAGAGGGACTTCTTGGTGGTGGCGCCCTCCCTGTGGAATGCCCTCACATCAGATGTCAAGAAAAGAAATAACTATCTGACTTTTAGAAGACATCTGAAGGCAGTCCTGTTTAGGGAAGTTTTTAATGTTTGATCTTTTATTGCTTTTATTATTAATAATAATATTCTGTTGGGAGCCGCCCAGAGTGGCTGGGGAAACCCAGCCAGATGGGCAGGGTATAAATATATTATTATTATTATTATTATTACTACTACTACTACTACTACTACTACTACTACTACCTGTTTCTGGAGGGGACCTTGCTGGTGCAGATATCATATATTGGTACAATAAGGTTATAAGAAACAGCCTTTTTAGAGAAATTAATGTATATATTATGGGTTTCTTGAGGTGAGAGTAAAAAGAACAAGTTCATCTCAGTGTGGCTTAACTTTATTATGCATGTAAACAAGACAGAACATGGCCAAACCCCACCTCCTGCATATAAATGGATTTCGTTAATACAATAAGACTTGTATATAGTCTTGCTGATCCCTTCCCTAACGCAATAAGGGAACTTTGTTAAAGCTGACGGTTTTATAATAGTGTACTGGTACACATATAAATTCTCTGTTTATGTAACGGTCAATTGTATGATTTATAGATGATGGTGCATTTGTTGCTACTTTTTCCAACTATTACTGTACTATTTTCTTAGTCTGTTTTTGTTATAGGCACATATATGTATAAGTTATATCTGAGCACATAATCTCTGTAATGTGTTTAAAAGAATTTGATGTTTGTGACTATATATTAAAATCCAATAAAAAGCATTTAAGAAGAAGAGTCACAGATCAGTAGTAGAGCATCTGCTTTGCATGCAGAAGGTCTCAGGGGGCTGGGAGGGACTCCTGTTTGAAATTCTGGAGAGCTGCTGCCAGTCAGTGCAGACAATACTGAGCTAGATGGACCAATGGTCTGACTCAGTATAAGGCAGCTTCCTATATTCCTAATATGTGTGGCTTGCCCTTTTTATCTTTCTGCATTTGGGATTGCCTGTTAAAAAATAAATAATATCTGGTACTGAAAGAACGTGCAAGTGCACGTTCAAGTGCATTCAACACCAAGTGCATTCAACACCAGTCTGACGCATTTCTATGACTGGCAAAACTCTGGTCTTGTTTCTTTTTCAGAGACAATGCAGCTTAGTTATGTCGGTCATTTAGCTGAGACATTTCCAGCCCCCACATCCTTACACTATTGACCAGCTCAAAAGACCCAGACCCTGGAGGCCCCTGCTGCACGCAAACAGCACCAAACAGTCACAGAAGTCACGTGGCTTCCTGAAAGACGCTGGCTGCAATGGAAAACAAGAAGCCAGGCATTAAATCAAAGTCTCTACCCTTCTTGCTGTTACGAATCTGCATTTCTCTGTCATTTGAAAGTGGCTGCCCAGTCATGAAGATATCTCCATCTGTCCTTCTGTATCAGCAGACATGAGCACACAGAAAGAGCCCTGCTGGACCAGACTGAGAATTCACCCAGTATCCTGAATGCCAAAACCCCGGAAGTAAATGCTTCTGTTTTCAAACATGCCTCAGAAGTCGAACAGCTTTTGCATTTTTTCCCAATTTTCTCCATTGACTTTGCAGGCCTCCCTTTGCGCCTCAGTTGTCGAACGTTTTGGAAGTCGAACGGTCTTCCAGAACGGATTACATTCGCCAACCGAGGTACCACTGTACTAGGTTAAGAAAGCCATCCTTATCCCAAGAAAGGGCTTGCTTGCTTGATAAACACAGCTGGAGAACAAAAAGCATATGCCTGCTTCATTCATAGACTGATACATCAAGGGACCATCCCATTCAAACATCTGAAAACCAAGGCATAATTCTGCACGCAGCTGGGCCTCTTAAATCTCATTGCATTGGTGGCATTTAAGCCATGCACAAGATTCCAGATCAAGTTGCCAAACAAAAGAATGACTTTATTCAAGTCCTTAAGGAACAAGACCTGACATCCAAGACATAACACACCTCATCCTCACTGTTGGGCAATGGTGGGTTTTAAATCTGTGTGTGAAAACAACAATGGTCTTTTTCTGTGGGAAGTGGCTAACCCCATTATAAGCCTCATAGTGATGATATTAGGGTTTTGCATGGGGGGAAATGAAGAATTTCAGTGTAACAACTGCTATAATGGTTTTCTTATTTTTAACCTTCACAACAACCCTGTGGGAGAAGTTAAACTTGCTTTATTGCGATATTTGCTTTACTGCGGTGGTCTGGAACTGAACCCGAAGTATCTCTGAGGTATGCCTGTATTATTTTAACCAAAAGACACCGAAACCAACTCCATAAACCAGGGGTCAGCAAACTTTTTCAGTAGGGGGCTGGTCCACTGTCTCTCAGACCTTGTGGGGGGCTGGACTATATTTTGAAGGGGGGAAATGAACAAATTCCTATGCCCCACAAATAACCCAGAGATGCATTTTAAATAAAAGGGCACATTCTACTCATGTAAAAGCAAGACCATCCGTGAGCCGGATTTAGAAGGCGATTGGGCCAGATCCAGCCCTCAGGCCTTAGTTTGCCTACCCATGCCATAAAACATGAAAAAGAATAACCATACAGGATACAGATGACCCACATTTTAAGAACCATAAATCAGGTAATATAAAGCAAATATAAATCCAAATGGAAGGCTAATCTGCCAGAGTAGATGGGGCTGGGCAGGCCTTCTTTGGGAGAGTGTTCAGCAATCTGGGTGCCACCACTGATTAGAGCAACCACTGAATAACTTGTAAGTTTATTTTCCATTGGCCTCCTGTGAAACTCACCATTGGATGCTCTCATTTGCCGCTTACATCCAACTCTATCCAGACCGATGGGTGTACTTTGAGAAAAGGTAAAGGGGCGGAATCTGGCTGAGACAGCTTTATAAGGAGGAACCTGATGTGCTGGTACCGGAGGGCGTGCAACTGGCTAAAAAAAAAGCAAAGAAAGAATGCTTGTTACCAAAGAAATCTACCTGGAAGTCCAACCAAGCTGTGCAGAAAACACTGTTTAGAAATGAAGTAGTTTTCATAGGCAAAAGAAAAGTGTTCTCAGCACTATACTGCAGTAAATCATCATTAGCGTTCCATGTAATTGTAAACGTCCATCATTCCTTCTATTTCTGAGGTTTGGAGGTGAGTGTTGTTGCTTATGCAAAGCAGTGAGCTGAGGCAACCCAGTCACATGGGTGGGGTAAAAATAAAATTAATATTATCATCATAATCTGTCTCAGCAGGCTTTGGGGAAATCACAAGGTTTGCAGAAGCAATGCCTTCTCTCCCCCCAGCAAAAAACAACAACCCATTTTAGGGGAAATAAACCCTAAGGGGGTGGGGAAATAGCCCAATGTGTGCTCAGGAGGCATAGAATACTAACTAGTTGTTGGGAAGAACAAAAAACCAGGGGGAAGGCGAAGGGAATGGAATGGTGTATTACAGAGGACGTAACGGCTGGCTGACTCAGTTAACCAGCACTCAAAGCTAAGGCATTACAACTGAAAAAGCTCTTTCCCTGGTGATCACCTGCAGGTGATGGTGAAACTTGAACAAGCTGCCTATAGAGGTTTAGCAAAGTTGGAAGGAAAAAGGTCTCTGGGTTTTTATTACGGGCCCCTCTATCTTTCTCCCTATATAAAAAAAAGAACTGATTAGGTTTATAGATGCACTTTTAAGTAACACATTTCATGCAACTGATTCTCTTAAGTGTTTAATGTAAGCATTTTGATTATTTTCTTATATTATATAATGTGATATAATAAAATATATACTGTTCTTTGCCTTTCCCCCTTACTTGATTGCACTTTCTAAAGTGTTTGCTCCCAGTCACACTTTGCATTAAAAACCTTCACACTAAACTCTATTTGCTACTCTCTTCTTCACATTTTCACAGCCTTTCAAGCACATATTCCTTCTCAGAAGGCTATACTAGTTATCAAAACTTAAATTCTGCCTTTCTGGAAACCTTTAGTTGACCCTCTAACACGAAACAAGGATTCTTACAGGACAAAGCATCCCCTGCACCGAATTCCCAAGCAAATAAAATAAAGATCAACAAGGGCTTTGCTTTGGGTTTTCTGACAGTCTGCTGGAGCTGCTGGAGCTTGTGTGTTTCCTCCTCTGATTTCTCTTAAATATCACCTTAACAAAAATCTCCCTCGAGCAATTCTTTGATTGCTCTGTTTTATTATTGTTGTTTAAATGCATCATATATAGTGATTCATAGAAATCTCTTTCAATTCTCTTACCGGTATCTAACCAAACAATTCAATTAAAAAAACAAACTAATACCAGTTTTCAGTGGGTCTTACTTTCAAGAAAAAGCTAATTTATTGCTTGTTGTGAATTTGTTTATACTTAGGATATTAGCAAGTGTTTCACTTCAACTCTTCTTTGAGTAATTAATATATTTGTGCTGAACAAAATCCAAGCCTTGAGAATTGATCCCTCTTCTTATCATCAGTAATAATAAGAATATACCTACCTTCAAAGTGGTCCAGTACCTTTGAATTTGTCTCCAGAATTTCAGCAAAGTAGAATTTTACAAGAAGAATAAGTTTTAAAAGGGCCAGTACAACTGGCAGACTTGCTGAATGCTATCCAATGAGAACAAAATATGGGTGATACCTATATAAGAGGGTTTATCCACACTTACCTTTTGCCCCACTCTTTCCAGGCACGAGGGTCCACGTTTTAATGCTCCGATTTATTTTACCTTGACCTGAAAAAACCTGCTCTTTAAAGATGATTTGTAGCAAATGTCAATTTGGGTTTACCCCGGATTGGCGTTTGCTCTGATTGAGCTTTAAAGAGTGGGGGGTTTTTTGCAGGAAAAGCTCTGGGGAGGGGGGGAGTGCTCAGATATAGAGCTTTAAATCACAGACCATGCCTGGAAAGAGCAGAGAAAGTTAAGTGTGGATAAGCCCAGAGACTCAGAATAGACTACGCTGTCAGGAACAGTAACTCTGGACAGCATCCTATGTGGAGGAGAAATCACAAGTGTGAAGAATTTCCCCCTTAAATACAATGCAGAAAATCTGGATTAGGGAGGAAAGCAAATATCTCGCCTTGCTGGAAAGCTTATTAAACAAAAAAACAGTGAAACAACATTCCCGGCACATCCATAGTAAGAAGGCTCCATTTCTGGCAATCATTTCACGACAATCTGGTGATGAGAGTTAAGTATGAAGCCAAAGATTGATCACAAGAGAATTAATAAATGCCAAAGTGCAAATTTCTGGATGCCATGCAAAGGCCCTTCCAAAGCAGAACTTTTTTCATGAAGGAAGAACAAAACATTTTTTTATTTTTAGAATATTTAAAGGCTAATGGCACACCTGAAGATGCCTGTTACGCACATATAAGATGCCTGTTAGAAACCCATTCATTTTCATAAAAGAAACAATACAGCTCTCTGTCCTGGTTTAAATTAGTGAGATGGCTGTATCTTTGTATGAATGTTTCCTTTTCCTACTGTTAAAGAGCTTCCCAGCAGGAGGCGTTGTTCTAAAAGGAAATGGAAATGTCTGTATGTCAGAACACTTGAAAAATAAAAAATAGTGTACATTCTTTTTAAAGTTTCCAGAACGTTAGAAAATAAAATTTCAGTTAATTCTGTTCAACCTTCATTCATTTAAAAATTATATTTTGTATAACTTGAACCAAAGTCAGTACAGCAAAACAGGCTTCTTGTTAAAGAGTCGCAACCCAACTATTTACAGACCATCTTTTAAGAGAAGTATTAAGTTTCTAGCTTCAAAAGATTGATCAAAATACTCATTTATACTGTGGTAGTCATGGACTACCTGATCTTCCGCAGGGCCTGTAAGACAGAGCTATTCCGCCTGGCCTTCAGTTTGAATTAGCCTGATCCTCTATTCCCTTTTCCCTTTCCTCTTCTATGTAGAAACCCTTTCTGGGACCCCACATTTAAATTCTTATTCACATACCTCCTTGCTGGCCCTAGTAGGATCAACTTGGCCAGTTAGCCCTGGTGATCATTCGATGTCTACTGACTGGGTTCCCCCCCCCCCAAAAAAATGACCCCTGAATTTTTGAATTTTATTGAAATTGATGCTGCATTTTTATGTTGTATTCTATGCTGTTTTTAGGTTGCATTTTAATCAATGTTTTATATTTGCTGTTAACTGCCCCCAATCTGGTTTTTAAACTGGGAAGAGCGGGGTATAAATAAAAATTTATTATTATTATTTTCCACGAACAAAGGGCAAATTTGGATGTTGCTTTTTCCCCAAGATAGAGGCAGATGTGGGACTTGTGCTTCTGTACAACCTCTAAAAATGTTACAGTATTCAAATTTAGCTAGGTCAATGTCACTTTGATTAGCGTGTAACATTCTTTGCTGGTATGCAGAGATATAATTGCAGCCATATCTGGGGAGAAATAAACTAAGAGCTAATTCATGTCTCAGGCCCAGTTCACACAACCATCTCAGCCTGTGCATGAAAAACACTGAATTCCTGTCCACTTCTGGTTGTGCCATGGGATGAACGAAGCTTTTGGCATACTACTGCAAGCTATCCTAAGTGTTGGTTAGTGGTAAGAGTTTGAAAAGCTGAATCAGGACAGAGCTAAGCCCACAGTGGTATGTGAACACAACTGGACCAGAAGTCAACATGAGTCAAATTTCACATATGTTACTGGTCCTTTCTGCAACATGTCACCTAGTACTAACTCCAGAGACAGGTAGTCATGTTAGCTTGCTGTAGTAAAACGAACGAAGGTATTTAAGGTATTTGGCACCTTGAAGATCAATACATTTATTGTGGCATATGTTTTTGTAGAGTCCACTTCATCAGATACATGCATCTTCAGCTGGTAGGTCAGGACTCACTAGTGGGTCATGGTGTGATCTAAGGTGGGCTCTACAAATATACCATAACAAAAT
Organism: Darevskia mixta; assembly: GCA_034641385.1. NCBI lineage: Eukaryota > Metazoa > Chordata > Lepidosauria > Squamata > Lacertidae > Darevskia > Darevskia mixta. The sequence continues at coordinate 22,783,032 of JAWWNH010000014.1, read as the reverse complement.
GAAGAAATGGGTCCCTGGGTACATGCATGGTGGTTCTGGGTCTGTAAATGTGGATTTGGGTCTGTAAATGTTGAAATCTGCTACATCATATTCTTAGGACTGTTTTTTAGATTTTACTGTTGTGTTGTCTGTCACTTTGGTTTTTCTTCTGAATGAATAGTAGGAAAATAAATGAATTGGTAGGTTGTTAGTACTCAGGGGTGATATATGCCTGCATGGTTATAGGATCCTTTTATGTATCATTCTGTTCACAAAAGTTTATACCGCAATAAATGTGTTAAGTCTTCAAGTTGCCACAAGCCTTGTAGTCACTAGTGCTAGATACAAGGCACTATCTCTAACTGTCTGGTTTATAGGAGAGTCTCTTAATAACTCTATTGCACATTTCCCTAAGGTTGCTGGGCAAATGCCAGAATTAGTGCCCATAAATATTTCTAAACTAATAAACACTTTCAAAGGCCTAAGAAACACAATTAATACACATTAATACTGAAATTTATATGCAACAACAACCTGTATTGTTGATTAGATAGGTCATACTTAGATATACACAGAGATATAAATATTTCTAAGCCTCAAGTATCAGCATCCAGAAAGGGAGAAAGTTAGTGTACACCACAAAGGAACAATCATCCATTGAGAAGTATTAGTTAGTCTGATGTCATGCTTTTTAGAAGAATGATGGTGATTTGGGAGAAGCAGAAGGAAGGAAAAGGAGGTGTCCACTAATTTCTAACTTGAAGGTTACAGGCAAGGAAGGAGGAGGAGGATCTTTTGATTGTGCATTTTGTGTCTTACTTGTGTAAGGAGGTCTGTTATTTCTTCTGTTTGGTTCTCATAGAAATTGGCCCCACCAATGACAGAGATGGGTCTTCTTTTGCGTGCTCTTTGACTGGCTACCATACAGGTTCCCGGCTCAGCAGAAGGTGATCCGGGCTCAATGTCAGCATCCACACAATCCATTTTCTGAGACTCCATAGCAACGGAATCTTCTGGTATTGAGAAACTCCTAATTGCCAACTGGCCGTAATCTGAGAGGGGCCGAGGACGGGATCTTTTTCCAGAGCCCCATCTTCTGGGTGTGACCTTTTGAGTGTCTGTTCTTTCTTCATCCTGGTATGGGGCCTTCTTCCAGTGATCATCAGTAACAACCTTTTTTAAACGTGAACAGGTCAAATAAACCAAAAGCACTTAAAAGATGTAATAAGCTATATCCTTCACATGGTACAACACAGCCTTCCCCAATCTGGTGCCCTCCAGACATTTGGAGCTATTTATTTGTTCAAGTGATTAGCTGCCCTTCATCCCAGGATGCCATACAGTGGCTAGGGCAATACATATAATGGAACCACATAAACAATAATTGGAAAGTTAAAACTCTACACAAAGAATTGTTCATAAGATAGAAACATAGGAATTTGCTGTATACCAACTCAGACCATTGGTCCGTCTAGCTCAGTAGTCCACCAGTTTGCACAAAGGACTAAGCCAAACCATGGTTTATTGCAAATAAACAAATATGGGGCTCCCAGACAGATCACAGTTGCTCTGCTCCTCCTCTGTTGCTTTGCTGCTGTGAGCTAAGCCATTGTTTGGCTTTGTGTTATGCCCCAACTCATCGTTTATCCCACTCTAGACAAACCATGAGCTGTTGCCAAGGGAGCATCACCTGTTGGACAGTGCTTTCAGAGAGTTCAGTCTCCTGGGAAAGGGTATCTGCCTGCATCTCCCTAATGGATGCAGTTACCACAGATGCTCTCATTGCTTGCACTAGGCAACAAGGTGGAAGTTAATTCACGACTATGATGCTGTGAGCAGAAAGCAAAGGGCTGCTCTGTTGCCCTCTAGTCCAGAACTGCATCAGAACTGCCCGCAATGAAACCTAAGCACAAGGTTAAATCTTAAATGGTTTGAAGGTGATTTCCTTCAGAGAAAGAGAGATCAGATACAGCTCCCATTGTTTGTTTCCACAATGAAAGTGGGTCAAACATACACATAAAATTCCAATGTAAATGAAGACGGAGACATTGCTGTCCAGATCATGACAAAAGAAAGAAGTGCATACATACAAGTGAATCTACCAGTAAACTGATAGAAGTAAAGGTGTTGATGCATCCGTGCCTGAAGTTACTATTATTTTGCAATTACTATTTAACACTGACATTTGTCACTTTGAAGGGTGCCATTACAGAAAATGAGAAGTAGACTCCCACTCTTTTCACAGTTTTGCAGATAATTTACTTCTCCTTCACATACCTTGATCATCCACAAATTATTCTGTAAAGGCTACTATACTAAGGAGCCTTTCTCTTTTTTTTCTTTTTGTACTAACCACACCAGATCCACTGGATTGCAACCCTCAGTATTAGTTACAAAGTAAATATTTTTCATGTTATCCTAAAAGTATAGCAATTAAAAAACAGGAAGCTGCTCCTCTCGCAGGACAGCAATGCTTGCAGCAGTCTACAGGTACCGGTATATGGCAGAAGCGGGATGGAGGCCAGGAGAAGACAGCTCTCACCTTCACTACATTGGGCAATGGAATAAAAACCCTGGTACAAGACACCAGGCAACATCCTGACCCTACAGGCTGGCCCAGCCCCAAAGTAGCTATACTTAAGTTGGCCATTTCATCAAATCCTTTATCTGCTTATGAACAGTCAATGGTTGTAAGGTTGTAACATCTTACAACCTCTGTGATGAACAACATTGTCCCTACTTTGTAGCCCTGATATTGGTATGCCAGTAAGATTTGTTAAATTCTGGCTTAATTCACTTTGTCTTATTTTTGACTTGCAACATGCTGGGATTGGAAGACTGAGTAAACTAGCAGATTTAAATATATTTGAACCTAAAATGTGGGAGCCCTATCAATGACCCCATTCTGTGTTGAAATGAGTTTTAAATTAAGATTCTACACGGACCGTAATTGGAAAAGAATTAATTTTGGTCAATCACCTGAGCTTCCTGCACCTCCCCATAGCATCTTATTATGCCATATATTCCATCAACAATATTTTCATGGACTAAGTCAGCCTCACCCAACCTGAGGCTCTCCAGATTTTTTGAACTACAATTTATATCATCCCTTCCAACTGGCCATGCTGGCTGAAGCTGACAGGCATAGTCCAAAAACATCTGGGGTGCACCAGGTTGGGAAAGAGTGGCATAAATATTTAGAAGATCAGAAACAAAATGAAACACTCTGCACTAAACAATACAGTAAACAGTGACAGTGAGTAGCCTCACATATAGCAACTAAAGGTGTTTTTTTAAATAAAAAAAATCACAACTACCAAGGCTGCAATCATAAGCACACTTACAAAAGAGTAAGCCCTATTGAATACAGTGGGACTTACTTCTGAGTAAACATGTGCTATATACGCTGCCTAAGCCTGTGCATGTTTACATAGAAGCAAGCCTCACTATGTTCAATAGGGTTTACTCTCAGGTAAGTGTGCACAAAACTGCAGGCAAGCATATTTGCTCAGAAGTAAGTCCTTTATTCCGGAGTGTTAAATCATTCAAGATAGTGAAAAGCTGACTGGTGACACTCTTGTACCATCTTTATTTCATTTCACAAAGAAATCACTCAGACTCAATATTTTTGTCGTATAAATCCATATTGCTGTCTAAAATCAGAGTAACCCTACTGAATTTAAACAGAGTTGCACATTGCTTCACACCAGTTAAGGGCTTGCCATTACAATTATATACCCAGGCAGGAAAATCATATATGAAACAATCAACTTACTTTGTCATTGGACACAGACATACCGGTAAGAGCCCCGCACACACATTGGGACATCAAAGAGTTGACTAAAGTCATTCTTCTGTCATTCCCATTTAATTTCACAAATGAGCCGGAAAGACAAGCACAACTCACAGCATAGCTTAGCCAGCCAAAGTGTTCATTTCCATGACCTTGTACCTTAAAACCAGGGAAAGGACACGTCACATGTCCTCTTTTTGTGTGCTATTTATTATTGCCCTGTCTTAAGCAATAAAACTTGGTGAACAATCAGAAGAGATTATGGCCTGCCTACTCTGCCCAAATCACAGTAGAGAACAGCCTGTTCTGAGTTGGCTGCACAGAAGTCCAACTTTCTTTGATTTCTGTATTTTACTTAGAAACATTTGTATGTATATTGCTTAGTGCCGGGACATGGAAACCTGTGCCCTCCAGGCATTGTTGGACTACAACTCCCATTGGCCATGCTGGCTGGCGCTGATAGAAACTGTAGCCCAAATCTGGACAGCACAAAGGTTCCATATCCCTGCACTAAACTTAGTGGCTACAAGACTGAGTTAAGAAATAAGGGAACCTCCTGTCTGAATTTTGCCTCTGCCATGAACTCACTAGGTCAGGCATCCCCAACCTGCAGCCCTCCAGATGTTTTTGGCCTACAACTCCCATGATCCCTAGCTAACAGGACCAGTGGTCAGGGATGATGGGAATTGTAGTCCAAAACATCTGGAGGGCCGAAGGTTGGGGGGTGCCTGTACTAGGTGGTCTTGGGCAAGCCACTCTCAACAGCTGACAGCCACAATGGTTGTGTTCTACTTCCACTGTTGGAGGTGGTATGTCTCTGAATGCCACTCACTGGGAATCACAAGATACATACAAACACACATGTTTTTTTCCAAAAGGAGAAAGTGTACATTGGCTAGGACTCCATTTGTGCTAAGGCTCCCCTGACAAAAAGCCTGTAAGATACATTCAGCACCAAAGTCCTACAATATAGAAGAGGAATTGTCTGAGAGCTTGTGCAAAGTGCATTTCAATCACTACTGAAAGCTTATCCACCTTTCCTCCCAAAGTTTCAGCTACAGAAGCAGGCTTAAAGGGCATACAGCATGACTCTCACACAGACCTGAACTCTACCATCTCTCTTTATAAGAGATTAAAGACCCACTCAACCTTCTTTGCCAGCCAAAATGTAGAATCAGAGAACATGCCCATGTGCAGAAAAATCCACTTTAGGTTTCTCCACATCCCCTTTCAAAGAGCCCCTCACAAAAGTGCTTCCTCTGGCAGGCAATTTCTTCATTCAATTTCCCCCCCTCTATCCATTTTCTCCATGTCATTCATAGTTTTATAAAATGCTATCATGTCACCCGCTCATTTGCCTTTTCCCTAGAATAAAAAGCTCCAAATGGTGCAACCTTTCCTCATCAGGGAGTTGCTCCATCTCCTCGATCATTTGGGTTACCATATTCTGAACCTTTCCCCAACTCTACAATAGCTTTATGAAGTGAGCCAACCAGAACCGCAAACAGGATTCCAAATGCAGTCGCACCATAGATGTTGATATTCTGATTATTGTTAGTTTTATTTTCAATTCCTTTCCTAACAATCCCTAGCATGGGATTTGCCTTTCACAGCTGCCACACCCTGGGTTGACAGCTAAAGGGAGTTGGGAGCCCAACACATCTGGAGGCCAACAGGTTCTCCATCCCTTGGAGAAGCCTCTCTCAACCTTGGGTTCTCATGTGTTGTTGGACTACAACTCCCATCACCCCTGACCACGGGTCTCTGTTAGCTAGGAATGATGGCTTGTAGTGCAACAACAACTTGGGGACCCAAGGTTGAGAAAGGCTGTCATGGAGAATAAAGCTATCAGTGGCTACTAGTATACTCCAAGTGGCAACAGCATTCTAAGGTTCTTAGGCAGGGTATTGCCACCTGAGATACTTTTACGTGGAGATGCCAGGGATTGAAAAATGGACCTTTTGCATGATCTGAGAGAGTTCTATCTGTGGCAATGCCATCGCCAGATGCTGCAGGCATTTAGCAGTCAACATGTGTTGAGTCAACCAGTCCCAAGTGCTGAATAAGGGAGTGACAGGCATACATGTGTGATCCAAAGATCCTGCAAAGTTTAAAGTTTTAAAGTCCTGAAGAACTGAAAGATAATAACTGTGAGGTGACAGGATGCAGTCTGTCCACAGCTGGCTTTCTAACCTCTCAGAAGTCACTTAAGTCCATCACCAAAAATTGTGCAAGAAAACTTAAAATACCACTTTCCTTTTAATTCCTACCCACAAGACAGAAAGAAAGGAATACTCAGTGTACATGCAGAGTTCTAATGTGTGCCATTCATGTGTGTACAAAAGCAAATTGGAAAATGAAACATGTTCCTCAATGCTAGACTGCCTAACCTTTCACATATACTTCCTCCATTGTGCAAGAAGAATCGGCAACTTACACAGGGTTTCATTTTAAAAGGAAATTCCTGCTGAAAGGGTCTAAAAGTAGAGAAAAAGAACAGCAAGAGGTAGGATATTTGGAAAGGATTTTTTTAAATAAAGAAATTAAGATTGAACGTATATGCAATTATCCATAACCTGAAAATAACTTTATAGAACCACAGCCTATGATCAAAGCAAACTGGCTCCCACCCACCTTCCCAGTGCCAAGCTTAGGATATTTTCACACCTGAAGTGAAAGAACAAAATTATCCATGCATCTCCCCAACCCATTGCCCACTTGCTGTAGAGCTAATACACACATAGAAAGAGATGGGAATCAGGTAGCAAGAAAATAGCACTCCCCTTATGGAGTCTACAGCCCGCTCCACCTCCTTGAGATTTTATATAATTGCCAAAATTCTGCTTGCCTAAGTAACTAGGAAGAACAAATCAATGAACACTTGCTTAATTCCAGATATGCTCTACCTGCTATGATGAAACAGAATACCATTGCTAATTCTGTACCTGTAGCTAGCTGGACAAGAAAAGAACAATGTTTTGCAGGTATAGCCTACCCTGAAATACATCACATCAAAGACATTATTTCTATGGTAAGCCTTACAGACCCATCATCCTTATCTTAAGCAGTTCAAACCCACCAGGACCCTTAAATCTTAACTCATCTTATTAGGGAAAATTGTCAACTGACATATTGTGGCCATTACCTTGACAAGCTTTTGTGGCCAAATCCACTCAGCTCCAACTTCTGCCTCCAAACTATTAATGCTAAATTCTTGCTGCTGGTATTAAGCTGAATTAAAAGTGTTTCATGGTTATACACCAGGACGTAACTGGCATCTTCTCCATCTGACTGCGGCTAGGTGGTCATCAGAGTCCTTTAGGTGATTTTCTTTTTAAAGCCAGGATCACATCCACCAGCGTCTTTCACGGCACAGCAATGTGTCAACGTATTCTGCATTCTTAGACAAGGCTAAGTCCCAGGCTAGGTCCAAATTACCTGCACATGGCCTCTTTAGGCTCTTCCAAAACAAGACTTTTATGCTTTGGAATACCAGTTGCAGGTGGGGAAGAGTGGGGTTGTGCTCAGGTCCTGCTTGCTGGCTTCCCACAGGCATCTGGTTGGCCACTGTGGGAACAGAGCGCTGGACTAGATGGGCCTTTGGTCTTTTCCAGTTTCAGGGCTCTGCTCTTCTTATGACTTCCCATATCATCGTCTCCCTTTATTGCCTACTTCTCTGGGTTCTCCTGCTCAAGTTAGCTTGTCACTGACCACTTCCCTTTTCAGCTTGCGCTCATTCCAGTTCCCATGCCCACTCAATCGTTGTCGTTTCTTGGTTGATAGCTGTGCCAAGGAATGCAAAGTTCTTAACATCCAAGCTGGCTAAGGCAGTTTGCGAGAAAAGAACAATGCTATCATTAATGGCCCAAAGAAGGTTTCCCACCCTCCTTTGCTTTGGATACTTCTCTAATCTCCTGAGACTGGAACTCGGTTATTATATTAATGCCTTTAATGTTTCATTTCAGTTTGATGAGAACAAAGAATTGATAGAATGATTCATAACCCAAGTTGCAGCAGTGGCCTTGCCTCCCAATCTCAAGTTGTTGCTATGAGAACAGTTGCCTATTATGCCTTTAAAAAATGCTTTTTGGATAGCAGGCAAATTATTTGATGATAGCTGTTGAAATCTTTCCCACTTTACTAAAATATTCAAAGCTGTTTCCCCCCCTCCCCAACCCCTAGCCAATATAATCTAAGGTTGCAATCTTGAGAACAGGTACTGCGGGATATGATACCCCTTTTTGAAATCAGTGAATTTATTTCTATATGGATATGGGTTTTAGTATTTAGACTGTTGCTTACAGTAGTATTAAGTGCTCACATGGGTATGCCAACTACATATTGTTCAAAATGTATGATTGGTCTAAAAAAGATACAATTGTCCACATCATGTAATAGCATAGTAACGGGAACAGGAATAGTATAGCAGTTATAGAAATACGTCATGTTTCATAAGTTCATAAGCATGGCAATTGGGGCAGGGGGCGGATATTTTCTATCTCCTGGTAACATAGTGGCAACTTTCTGGAAAACATACCGTAACTGTTGGGTTTTCTAGTGGTTCAGAAACCAAAATAATAAACCCAAATAAGCCAATATGCTATTTCAAATTCTCAAAATGAAATAGAAAGATTCAAGACCTATTCTATTATTTGTTTTATTTTAACTATTGTACCTTTTAGGGCAAAGTCCTAGCCAGTTACACATTCATTTACAAAGTACTGTACATTCTAGAAAGGTAAACGTTTCCTGTGTAAATTTTTACTTCTCTTTTTGTAGACGTAAACGCCCAATTGTGGGATGATAAATAAACAGAAGCATGGTGGTCATAAATAAGGTTATGTTCTTGCTACCATATCACAATAGCACCTGGATTTTTTGCTGCTGATGTTGCGAGCTGCAATCCTGCAACCCATGAAAGGAGAACAGAATGAAGTTGGGTTGTTACTCTCTGAACTGATAACCATGAATTCTGCCCCCTAAATACCAGACCCCAGAGTCATCCAATGAAGCTGTATGGTAGGGGGGTGGGGTGGTTCAGGACAAACAAAATGAAGTACTTCTTCACATAGCACACAATCAAATGATGGAATTTGCTTCCAGACAATGTAGCAATAGCCACTAACTTGGACAGCTTTCAAATGGAAGGATAAGGTTATGAATGACTCTTCCATCTAGATTGCACTAATGGGGAAGCAACAAAAGGAAGGAACTAAAATTCTTTCTCCAATCTTTGACTGTAACTCTGAGAACTACATAAATCCGACCGTATCCAGTAGGATTTTAGATAGTTAAAAAAACAAAACAAAAAACCTGAGCAGCTACTCCAGATGCTTTGTATCAAGTTATGGGGAGTTTCAAAATTCCGCACTGGAGTCTCAAATTACAAAAGCAAAGCATGATGTCGTGCATATCTAAGGGAGTTTTCTGGATGGCTGATAAAACTCCAAACTGAAAATCAAACCTGTCAAATATGCATGGCAAGTTCTGTTTTAAAGTATCTCTCCACTAGATGGCAGGTTGAGAACACAAACAGACTGTTTCCAAAGGACCCTGGTACGGTATACTGAAGAAAATGTGCAGTGTTTTCATTTATCTTGGTTTTCCTATCCATTTCAAAGCATGACTTCACATGTTCACCAACTATGAGAACTGCAAAATAATCCAGCAGCCTCAAAAGGCTGCAACTTAAGCCTTCTGTGTTTTCCTGTGCCAACATAGGTCTTCTTTTGGTACTTTGCTTCAGAATCAGGAGCACAAGACTTACAAGCTTTCATTCAAACATGCAAACTCTCTTCCAGCCAATTGAGCAACAATATCAGTAAAGACGCAAAGACTTACAACCCAAATATTTGGTACAGAGCAGGTTCTGGGTCACAGCAAAGCATTGGGGGGGGGGGAACGTGAAGCCGTTTACAATTACAATGTGTTGAACCACCAAGTGCATTTCTGTCTATTTGCTAGCCAAGTCTTGTACAGAGCCCACTCCTGACCCTGCTACTTGCTATCCTTTTTGGCTATAGATGCCAGGGACTGAAATTTGGACCTACTGGATGCAAACTGATTCCTGCATTGCAGGGGGTTGGACTAGATGACCTTTGGGGTATCTTCCAACTCTATAATTCTATGATTCTACCACTGTGCTATGTCCAAGCAAAACGCCCTGTCACTGCTCTCATGACAACCTCCTTCCCAGGTCTCCCTCCCTGCTCCCACCATTGCACCCATGCAGCTGTGAGGAAGGGGTCAGATCCACAGCCTGAAGCAAATGGCTTCACCTCGCCTAATGCATGGGCCTCCCCTGTGCCAAAGGGACTATATTTCAGTGGGCCATCTCTGAGTAAAGCTGATGAGTTGAATACCACCTTTCAGATTCTACAAAAGTGGCCACAAAATGGTTGGGGGAAGGAATGTGATTTATAGAATTAATGAAGTTATGCAAAACTACAACATAACAAATTAAGCAAATAGAAGTAGCCTGAGAAAGTGAAACACACACACACACACACACACACACACAGTCCTTGGTTTTACTAACTGCTACTTACAGCAAGTACCAGTAGGTCAGTCTTGCTGAGCCACATTTCTGCATTACCGGTATTTTTACACCATTCCATTCACTCATAGCAAGTTCACTCATAGCAAGTTTTAGCCTAAATTGTATTTTGAAGTATGTATCATAGATGCACTGGAAAGGTTCGACATAGACCTTCAGAACACCAACAGCTGCTTTATATTTGCACCAGAAAGAGATGTAGGAGTATTACCTAATTAACCTCCTTGCAATATTGCAATGATGTAACTGCCGGTATATGTTGCAAGTTAAGAAACAGGAAGCAAAATAAGAAAAAGCATGGAAGCTGAGTGTAGCAGAAAGCCACAGAGAAGTGGTTCCTTCCCTGCTGCTCCACAAATTCTGTTCTCAGCTTTTGCTAAAGATATACCGGTAGCACTTCTGTGCCTCAATATCTCACACAATTACAGGTATATTTGTGCTGTTGGGATGCGCTGGGAATTTAACACACTGATGTATTTACTTAACATAGTTCTGCTCCCAAGATTTACTTCTTTAAAATGCTTTCAAAATTCCAGGAATGGTATATACCGTGTTTCTCCTAAAATAAGACACCGTCTTATAATTTTTTTATCCTCCAAAAAACACAGTATGGCTTATTTTTGGGGGATGTCTTATTTTTATTAAGTGTGGTACAGCAATCTACATTTATTCAATTATAATTAAGTCATCTTCTGGAACATCCCCCGAGAGAGAGACCCACCCACAGTGATGAGTAAAACAGCAGACTTTTACTTTCATGCATGCAATTGCAGCTTGCATCAACCATGCATAAATACGGTATTGCCTGTACTTTTGCACCAAGCAAAAGCACCCTGGTGGTGAAAGCAATTGCATGCAATTACTGTTACCGTACAGTTTGCATCAACCATGCATAAATACCGGTATTACTTTTGCACCAAGCAAAAGCACCCTGTGCATTCTGATTTATTACCGGTACCATTGATATCAAACCAACCCCCCCCCCCAAAACCCAAAAAAATAAAAAAATAAAAAAATTTAAAAAAAATTAAAAAAGCAGAGGATTATCTACCGGTAAATGGTTATGCCAGCTCGGTACCTTGGACTGCTGCTGCTGCTGCTGCTGGCTCCCGGCAACTGAGGGCTTCGCGCGGCGCACTGCTGCTGGCTCCCGGTGGATCAGGGACCCACGTGGCGCGCGCTGCAGCTGAGGCTGGGTCCCGCCACTCGGAGCTTCGCGCGGCGCGCTGCTGCTGCATCCCGGCCACGCAAGGGATTCGCGCAGCGCACTGCTGCTGGCTCCCGGTGGATCGGGGACCCACTTGGCGCGCGCTGCAGCTGAGGCTGGGTCCCGCCACTCGAAGCTTCGCGCGGCGCACTGCTGCTGCGTCCCGGCCACGCAAGGGATTCGCACAGCACGCTGCTGCTGGCTCCTGGTGGATCGGGGACCCACTTGGCGCGTGCTTCAGGTGAGGCTGGGTCCCAGCCACTCGGGGCTCCACACGGCGCGCTGCAGCTGGGTCCCGGCCACTCAGGGATTCGCGCAGAGCGCTGCTGCTTGCTCCCGGTGGATCGGGGACCCACGTGGCGAGTGCTGTGGCTGTGGCTTCGGGCACACTCACCAGGTATGGTACCTGATATGGTATTACTCCCGGTACCTGGTACGCCTTATTTTCGGGGTACGCCTTATATTTTCTGACCCCTTAAAAATCCTGCCATGCCTTATATTTTAGGCATGTCTTATATTATGAGAAACACGGTAACAGGGTGGGTGTTGGGGGAGAATACCTTTGGCCCTCCAGATGTTGTTGGGCTACAACTTCCACCATCCCTATTGGCCATGCAGGGTGGGGTAATGGGAGTTAGATTCCAACATCTGGATGGCCACAGGTTAGCTACCCCTGGTATACAATGTCAAAGGCCAATGAGCATATGAAAAGAGAGATAGGGATTGGTGGACAAGATAAACGGAACAAGGTTCTATTGCAGGGCACTTAAATCCTTTCTGGATCAAAGTTCTGACCGACCCATCAAAAGTTTTGAACTTTCTTTTAAGTTATTCTCTCCAAACCAACAGGACTAGACGCCTGCATGTTATGTGCATATCTTAACAACTATAATAATGACTGTTACGACATTCAAGTGCTATACAGAACAGGGCTGTTGAGACAAGGTTTATAGATGAGGAATACATCTGAAATGGTTAATAAAGTGGAAATCAATCCATGGGATCACTCTTAATTATTGGAATCATATGTCACCCACAGCTGCCATTTTATAAACACAGCTCAGTAAAAAATGGATTCTTTTTGAAATATGCCCCTAACTGCGCATTTAAATATTGTGCCAACACATACCACCATTCAAACACAGTAAAACTGCAACAACCTGTTAAGATCTGTGTATGCAGCTCCTGTCATCATGAAGCCTTCTGTATAATTTTAGCATGTTTGGGAGTGACTTCAAGGTCCCTTAACTGTTTAGCACCACAGCCACTACCATGTATGGCTTACACTAAGTATCTTTTGTCAGGGCTCCAGCCATGGACTCACCTAGCTGGACCCTGCTTGGTCTTGATCCTGTCACAAGGTGGTAAGGTTGCAAATTGCAACAGCACTGCCCTCGAAAATGTACACAAGCCATTTCCCTTCCATGGCTTTCTTTATTAATGTGCACAGGAGGGCAAACTACCCCCGTTTCACCTTCGAAATGGAATTGTTTACACACTTCTTCACACACTTATTTACTTCTGAGTAAAATATGCAGAGAATGTAACTGCAAGAGTGGTTAAAACACACACACACACGTTATCTAAGCCACCTGACATTACATGAGTAGTAGTCAATACTTAGTTAACCCCAGAAGTGAAGTTACAGGCCCAGGGCTTGCTTTCCTCCTTACCTCCTCCTTCTTTTCATCAACACTCGCAGCTAAATTGAGACTCAGCTGAGAGTGGCTGCTGATGCCACTGTCTTCATTTGTGTCATCAAAGAACACAGCTTGCACCGAATCCTGGAAGCAAACAGGGCTCTTCCCTAGCTTGGCAGAAGGCCCATCCCCTCTTCCCTCGCTTTCCACGGAGCTGAGTGACAAGGTGCTGTTCCTGTCAGGACAACGGAAATCCATATTGCACTTGAGGTTTTCGGCACAAGGGCTCTGAGGCTTGGGGATGACGGGTCTGGCAGGGGTGGCAGGATGCTCAGTGCTGCTGCATGTAAACTGGCAAGAACGTCTTGGCTCATCAGAGTCTTCGTAAAACACTTCATTCAGGATTGACCCAACGTCCTGAAGCGGAGGCGGCGAGGACACCGAATCTGGAAGGTCACAGGACGACATCCTGAGGCCGCTGCCTTCGAGGGTTAATGTATTAGCCCCAGCATTGTCATCCACAGAACTCTGGACACTCGATGTGGAAACGGTAGAGTCTGGGCTGCTCCTGGGAGGTGCACACCTCCGCCTGTCTTTCTCAGTGTTGCTGGAAACCCGACGTGAGTAATCATCATGCAGCCGACTGTTTGATCTAGTCCTCTGGTTCGGCTCATTAGAGGATGGGATTTCGTTCTTGGGACTGTCTTTCTTCAACGCAACATCAGCAACGTTGCTGACAAGTTTCAAAACTCTGTCGAAATCCTTCGCCCTGATTGGGCTCTTCCAGCGTTTCGACTGGCGCTCCGAGTTCCTGCTAGCTTTGTCAGAGTCCGCTGAAGAAATACTTGTTGTTCTCTGTGGAGTTTGCTTTTCGTTCACTACTTTGAGGTCGGTGAGGTTTGAGGTCGACTTCCTTTTGAATGAGCTCTTTTTCAGGAAGTTCAGGTTATCTGTGCTTTTGCTCCTCCGGTAGATGACTTTGCTGCTTTCAGAATCTTTCACTACTATTTCGCAAATCTGGGCCTCCTGTATGACAGGGGATACTGTCCTGGTAGTGTCCTGATGGCCCTGAATTTTATCAGTGTCTAATAAATTTATACGGCCAATCCCATAGGCACGCCTGATGCTGCGTGACCTGCGAGTGTTCCTCAGGAAGGAATCATCGCTTTCCTCCCCGTCAGAATGATCAGAAACAAAAGCATTATCTGTTGTGCTCGGCAAGTCATGTAGTGGCCCTGAATAAGAATACCTGTTTGTCTGAACTCTCACCAACGTATTGTTTGGGACACGCTTTCTGATATTATTCTCCAACACGCTATCATTTAAGGTGTCAGAGTCTTCCTTGGCTGGCATTCCTTGGAGAACTGAGGATTTTAACTTCTTGAAAGATCCTATTTTCCTAATGGAAGACAGAGCATTCCATGTTGAGGGGTTCCCCATGACTATCAGAGAACGAGGCCTTTCCACATTGGAGCCAGATCTTTTCCGAGGAGTGGAGAAAAAGTGCATGAGTTTGGAAGGGCTGACTTTATCATCCTGGCCTTCATTTTCATAGCTGCCGCTTGTGTCACCGCTCTGACCTAAGGAGGTATTGCAGTGCTTCGATTCCTTATTATCCATCACTATACAAGTAACAGAGGTGCCGTTTCCACAGCCATTCTGATACGTTGTCATATTTTCTGTATAAACATCAGGATATATGGGGTTATATCTCACATCCGAAACCTTGTCTCCTTCATTCTCACCAAACCAAAGTTTTTCTTCAGTGGTGCATCTTTTGGGGTTGTTTTCACATCTGTGGTGTGGATTTAGTTCTCCAGTAGTCTGCACTGCCTGCACCAAGAAAACAAAGCCAGCATTTAGCATTATTTTTTTCTCCACAGAAAAAAGGGATTCTTTTGTGTAAAATGCATGGGTTTCTTAAACAAGGCTCTCTCGTAGAATTGAGAAATACTTTTTGAGAAGCACACAAACATTATCTGAGTTATTAATTATATCTATTATATTATAAGGGGGGCATTTGCTCTGCAGGCTTGGGATACTGATCTTAGAAAGAATCCAAAGGGCCAAAAGAGGGTCCATCAATGGAATTTTTTCATGGATCAGGATCCAGCTCAAGCTCCCACTGGATTTCCTTCACGCTGCTGTATCAATGGGGCCTAATTCTGTAATCAGTTTTTCCTTGGAGACCTATTTCTCAAGATTCCTGTCTTTGCCCCACAGCACTCCTTGCGGTATGTCCCCAAAAGCACCTGCTGAAGGGACCTGTGCCTGCCAAAAAGATGTTTGGGACTCTGACTGCTAGGACTTGTTGAAAGGATAAGATAAAGAATCCTAAAATAAAAATAATAAAATAAATTTAACTAACACGTTCAGAATTCAGAGCTTAATAAATATTATAGAGAGTGAAAAATATGAAACATGCCTCAGCCCACTACACAAGGAACAAATTAAGCTTCTGTGTGGATTACTGGAAATTCAGAACACCCAATAAGTTTTTCAGTCTAGTTTTAATTTCTCCCTTAGAAGAAAAATACATTGCATAAGCATTATCTAGTACACGCTTCATAAAGTAACCTGTAAATTCCTAGAACCCTCCTCCTCAAATTTATCCCAGCCTTGTTAAGTCCATCTTTTCCTTATGTAGGAGTTTTATTTTCTTTTATTTAAAACTTGTGTCACAGTAGGAGTAGTAGGAGTTTAAGTGTGGGCTCCCAGGAGATGTTTTAACAACTCTTGCAATTCCATCTTCCCTTGTTACCATATTCCCATCTTAACTGATCATACTGCATAAAGGGTAATTCACATGCTTGAACATAAATATTTACAAAGAGCTGCTTTAAATGGGGTTGGAACGATTTTTCAAATAACTTTAGAGGGAGTTCAGAACAAGGATTCCCTTCTCAGCATCCTTCTAGTTCTTATATTTAAAAGTAAAAATGGGGGGATGGGGGGGCTGGATTAAGTCAAGGACTCTCACAGTAAAACATGACAATTGTTTTTAAATGTGCAATCCTAGACACCCTAGGGAGTAAGCTCCATTGAAAACAGTGGGGCTGACTTCTGAATAAATATGTCTAAAGTTGTGCTGCAAAGTCATGTTGCCCCCAGAATATATATATAAAAAGAACAGTACAGACAGGAAGTGGGGAAGTTAGCACATAAGATGCTGCATTATAATACAAATCAGTACCTGTTTAATTGTACACACTTATTTTTTTTTTTTTTAAAACACACTATGGGAATAAAATGCAGAGAAAAACAAATGCACATAAACTGCCACTGAAGAGGATGATTTTTAAAAATGCTTTCAAGGAATCGCTTCCTTCACTGGCCTGCAAAAGATAAGGAGTCCGCCTAGTCTTTCCCCCTCTCCCTCTTAGCTTTCCGAAGTTTCAGACTTCCAATGGCTGTGGCAGGGGCACCTGCTAGGCTCTCTTTTTCTTTCTAATCCGAGGAAAGGAAGAAAAAAGAGAACCCCCAACAGAGCAGATGTGCTCCGGGAGCTAAGGAAGCCGGGGGAAGCCATGCGCTCGCCGTCCCTCCCTCTCTCCGGTAGCTGCGGTTACCTGGCAAAGGAAGACTGGACTAAACTTTTCCGCCTGCACGCCGGACAGCGGATCACAGCCAGGATCGAGAGGAGGAGGAGGAGCTGGATCACCTCTGATGCTCTAAGGTAGCCTCTCCCCACCCCCACCCCCCTTACACCGGAGGGGAGAAGAGGACGGAGAAATGAATGTGGAGCAGCGGCAGGAACCTCCCACATAAACACGCCTCCTTGTCGCTGTGGTGGCGGCGGCTGCCTCCCCACCCCCACCCCTAGTTATAGGCGGCTAATCTGCTCCCAAGCATCACTATGGCAGCAACCGGAACAGAGAGCGAGAGGGAGAGGAAAGACCTTAGTAGCAAGATGGGCAATGAGGGCAGGGACCTGACTAGTATTGGCAGGCTGGGGGTGCCCGGCTAGCGTAAACGCACATGGTGGGGCGCCAAGGGGGCGCAAAATAACAACTACCCCCACCTACGGTGTATTTATACGGGTAGCTGCTGAGAAGATCAATAAAAGGCCAACTGCACCAAAAGGAATTGGTGTGAAAATAAATGCCCGCAAAATTTTGTCCTCGCTCAAGGAGCCACGTTACCAAAGTCGCCCCTGGGGACCCTCTCTCTCCCCAGGGATGTGCGGATAGTCCCTTTGTTTTACTAGGTTCCTGGAAATCTACCGACGACCCTGACTCTGGTGCAAAAGGATCCTTAACCCAAGAGCTTGTTTTTAGCACCAGGGCTGAACGGAGCTCGCGCCCCTTCAGCACCAAAGTCCACTCCGAGTTACCCCAGCAGCAGCTGTAAAAACAACTTTGCATTTTTATGCTACCCATATAACCGACGACTCTGGCCGGTTTGCAGACTATTAAAGGTCCAACGCAGCACGCAAGGCGCGATCCTATACGAGTCACCTTAGATTAGAAGTCCAGTCCCGTGGACTTGAATGGGACTTAAAACTCCCAGACATAGGATGGCAGCCTTAAAACGATATCTTAAACGCCACCACTAAAACCAATTATAAATCAATCAAGTGGAGTGGTGGTGTCAGAAAAGCCTGCCCGATCTGCCCAATGCCCGTCGCATCTCTATTCTTTCCCATCAATTCTCCCCCCCCCCCGTGGTGAGAGAAATTATCCTTGTCTCCTCAGTGAAAGAGGAGCTGATGCCCGTCCTGTGGCCCCTTCACCCTGGAGGCACAGTCCATGCCCCTTTATCTAGATTCTAGAAAGATACAACGAAAGTTGACCCGGAGGGGAGGGTTGGGGGCACGGGATAAAACAATCACGCATCTCACTTAAAACAGGATGATTTACATTTGGGCAAACACTCATTAAGTGCCCCTTCCCCCCCACCCTACCCCGCCTTTCTTCCGACTCTGCCAGAGACAAAGGGAGGCTGTTTGGCTCTCCGTTTGGATTTCATTATCAATTGAACAGCCGATAACAAGAGTAGCAGCCCAACCAATATAAATGACAAAAAGTGAACCAGGACAGCCAACTTTCTCCCTGGTGGGGGTCGGTGCTTTGTTTTGTTTTTAAGATACCCTCAGAATCTAGCAACATTAGAAACATTACAATATTTTGTTTTAAATCATCTCGAAAATGAATTTTTCAAAGCTTTATTTAAAAATAAAATAAAATAACTCAAGTGGTTCATATTATCAAGTTTTCCCCTGCAAAATCGCTAGCCCTAAAAATAAATAAATTTATTTTGAAAAAGCAGCAGCCTAAGGGTGCAATCCTATACCCACTTACCTAAGAGTAAGCTTCACTGAAATTAATGGAATTTACTTCTGTGGAGACTTGTATAGGATTGCACTTTGAAAAAATAATCCCCCTGTAAAATCTTGCCCTTATCGCAGTTCCTGCTGAGTCAATTCAAGTTGGTTGTGGCTTAAGAAATAGCCACACTGGAGGAAGAGGAAACGGAAGATATTTTAACATATAAATTACCTGCTGTTAATTGCCCATGTACTGTCAACTGCACAATTGAGAACTTTGTGTTCTCATTTGCAGAAATGTTTTACTTAAAATCTGAAAATTAAATACCGGTAGCCTGTTCTGAGTTCTAAAATTTCACATGTTCTAATGCAGTGGCTCTCATATCCCCACCCTGACCAACCACTTGATAATCGCAAAGGATCTGGCTAGCCTGTCTAATGGCAGGCCACTGATGGGTTTTTCTACCTGTTTTAGCAATTGTCATATTATAGTATTTTCTGCATCACAATCTGAATTCTATGGAATAAAATATAAGAAATAAAAGAACCAATAATGTACAGTTCAAAAGCATTGTGCATATTTAATGCAACTGATGTGTTGTGTTCAATGACAAATCCACAGACATGCTGCAGGACAACCTGAATGAAGTTCATGGACCACTGGTGGTCCACAGACCACAGTTTGGGAACCCCTGTTCTAAAGGGTAGTCGAGACATTGGTGAATATGCAAAGTTTCTATATATGTACATGGTGGGGAGTCTTGCTCATGCATGTTGAAACTGCTCTCTCATTACACGCATTCGGGATAACTTCAGAAACAATATATATATTGTATATATACATATATCATACATACAATAAATTTGTACAGGCTAGCTCAGTTGGCTAGAGAGTGGTGCTGATAACACCAAGGTTGCAGGTTTAAGGTAAGGGACAGCAGCATAGTCCTGCATTGCAGGGGATTGGACTAGATTATCCTCAGGATCCCTTCTATTCTAGGATTCAGGCTCTGTACATGCTATTGGGAACCTGGAATATACCATGGCTTGGGAATCAGCACTCTGAAACTCTGTCTCTTTCCTCGCTAGTATTAACTACAGTGCCAGATTACACATGCAATAACATAATCGTTTACTGTAGTTTGCTTTCAAACCAGAGATTGAAACCAATTTCTGATCCTGGTTTCAGCCTCTGATTTTAGAAGCAAACTATGGTTAGTGGTAACCATGGTTATAATGGTTCACATTTAAGTTGAAGCTAACCAGGGGAGGGAAGGAAAAGACAGGAGAAGCAGAGGAAGGTGTGAGTCTATGAGCGCTCGTCATCACCAAACCATGGTTTGGCAACCAGACACAGGCTGCAGGACTGCACATCCCCTTCTTCCACCTCTCCCTTCTGGAATGGGAATTTCTGTTAGCCACTGTTTAACTGAGGCTAGGCATTATATTGATAGTGATGACTACCAGCAGGGGTTGAAATTAGGATTCAAATCCTGGTTGCAGAAACCCTAATTTGAACCATGGTGAACTGCTGATGCATCTAACAGTGGTTAAGACTGATGGCATCTCCTTAAGCAGGAGGCAGGGAAGGAATGTGTGATACCCCAGACAGTTCACAACTGCTTAAGCATGGTTAAGTAATGTCAGGAGGGTTATGCAAGCATTGCGCCTAAGCAATGGAGGTACAAGAAACTGAACAATCACTTTTTGTAGGTTGTTCTAAAAAGCTGCAGTTTTCTTATTATTTGCAACCTGTTCATTTGTCCCCAGCTGAACAATAGCATATGTGATTCAACAAACCCTTCTGCAAACATCATAAAGTGTGGGAAAATCAAGTGTAGACATTAAAAAACAGAACGAGTTTGGAGAACAAAATCCTGATTGGTAAAGGGCAAAAGAGCTGTTAGTGTGTGTTGATGGTGGTCTCTGGTATTTATAGCAACAAAATGAAAGGCATGTTTTAAAATTTTAAATCTCTGATTTAAAGAAGGTTTAATATGCATGTGACAAGGAGTGAAGAGGATTACAAACTGAAGCAGTGTGTGAAATGATTACAGAAAGGTGACAGGAAACAAGTTATACTGGGGAGTGGGTTTTCTGTCTAAAAGAAGAAAAAATAATTGTAAAAATGCAAATGTGTTTTGAAATTAGCAATTCATATTAATCCCTAGCACCGTAAATACTTTATATAGCACTTCTAATTTGCAATGTACTGTTTAGCTTTTATTGTGTTCGCCTTTCAAAACCCTGTGCAATAAATCTTTATTATTCCCATTTCACAGCGAGAGACCAGAGTCTGACAGACAGTAATTTACCAAAAGGCTATATATCTGTGGTAGAGCAGAAATATACATAAATCTGCTTGAACTGGCTCAATAATCCCTGTCTTGCACATTATTCCACTCTGAACAGTAAACTGCCTCTCCTCCCTACAGCTAATATGCTTTCTTACCACTTCTTCATCTATTCTTCCATTTGCGTATTTGTTTTTGCTCTAGGCACTTTCACCTAAGTTTCTTCAACAAAGTTCAGTATTAGTCTTCTCTCTTTGGGAGCCCATGTGTGACGGAGAAAAAATGGGATACCAAACTGACAGTAGGTATGCTAAGAATCACGACCTCTGGATGAATATACCGGTAATTGATTTAGGGTTTGATACAGTCCCCAAGCTCCAGACGTTTGCAGAAAAATAGGTTTGGGGTCAGAAAATGCCCACTCGGGGAGAAAACTTCAGGACTTTCCCTCAGCACTTGGTTTCACACCACAGCTGAGAATGTCCAGGCCCACTCCCAACATTCTTGAAACAGGTAACAGAGGCCATTCTCATCTCCAAGGAGGATGGAATAAAAACAGCCCCAGCTGGTGAGATTCTTCTGGAGTTGATCTGCCACAAAGCTGATTTATGCCTTCCTCACTTCTGCATTTACTTGCAAGGAAGCCACCTAGCCTGCTGTGAAGATCAACAGCTTAGAGTCTGCCCCATAAAGTGAAATGAGATGACACTGAAGGGTTGGGGATGAGAAACAGAATGAAGATGTTTGGATAAGAGAGAAGATGGAAAAGGAGACAGGTGGTGAAGTATACTGAACTAGGCAAAATGGAGTGTGGGAACATGACTGTGGGCAAGACAATTCCTGTGAAAGTGCCTCCTCACAGATGGTTTATTAAAGCAAGCTAGCTGCATGAACCACAGTACAAAAACATCTCCTTTCAGATTTGGAACCCATGGCCCTTCAGATATTGACTTCAGCTCCTTGCATCCACTTTCCCCATCCTTGCAATAAGCCATAGTTAAGACTAATCACAGTTTGCCTGGGTTTGCGCATAAAGCTAAGCAGGAGATAGTTAAAAACAGAAATGAAGGCTTCTGATCTCCTTGTCTATTTTTTTTGCGATTAAAACATTTTTTTGCTATGTCCAAATGCAGTAATTAAAAGCAGATATTTTTCATAACCCCATCTCTTAATGGGCCACCTGTTCAGTTCCTGAGGAACGGGTAAATGTGAAAAATGAGTTAATAATCAGCCTATATGAAATTGCCTGATTGCCCTTTTAATTTGAAAGAAGCGTGTAAAAATAACTTGCTAACTCTTTGCTAAAGATCCCCAAATGTTCTCTCAATTAACAACATTCACGAACTCAAGGTTAGAAACTAACTTGTCCCCGAGAACTAATGGTTGAAGTGCAATAGAGATTTCATCCTTTATCAGTACCATCCTTCTTCACATTTGCCAAGAGCTTATTGCACCCCACTCCACTTGGCACAGAGTTGCAATTTAGGTTGGGGAACAAAGGCCTTGTGGAGTGACGCAATCTGAGAAACAGGACCTCTGTGTACCAGGTTACCATTATATTCTATCGGAGCTGCTCTTACCCACCCACCTTCACCCGTGCAGCTGCATGCAACTTAATGGTGGATTCAGCCTTTCAGTCTGGAAGAAAGCTATTTATACCCTCATTGAGCTTGCTTGTGACACTATTATTGTTCTCCCATTCTCAACAGGCATTATTCAGGCAGCATGACATGAAAAAACGGTCCATACTACAGAAGAGCAGTTTCTAATAAATAGATCATTGTGCCTCAAATATAAAGAAAACTTCCTGTTTCTAATTAAGCCGGCTGCAACTCTACCTTTTTTTGGTCTCAATTTATGACTTAATGTTTAAAAAACAGGGAAGAGAAACCATGCATGTAAAAGAAGAAAAGAAACAGATAAATGGAAGTGGTCAAGTTTCTTCAAATTTTAATCTCACAGATTGGTTTTCCATAACCGGGTTTTAAAAGCAATTATGGCTAATAGGTTTCATGCTAAACGAAAAGCATTTTCAGATTATGGGGAATCATGTTACGATGGAAAGAGATATAAAGAACAATAGCAACTGGCTCTTTCTGATTTACATGGAGTTTTAGTCTAATCTAGCAAAGTTATATTTCTAAGAATTTGTTTAAGTTTTAAACTTGTCCTATCCCAGGATTGGAAACAATGTTCCAAGTGAAGGAAGAGGGGGCATATAGGGCAGGTTCCTATCTTGAACTCCCACAGCCTTCCATTCTAAGTGTTCCTCCATACCAGCCTTTGCCAACCTGGTGCTCTCCAGATGTTTGGGACTTCACGAATATTGTTGTAGTCCAAAACATCTGGGGGCACCAGACTGGCAAAAGTTGCACTTTACAATGTATGTGTGGAATCATTTGTAAAGTCTTCACATTTTGAAGGTGGCTATCTTTTGTCCAGCAAAAACATTTCTTTGGTTGTATACACACTATATACAATCAGCATGGTCTGGTTGGTCATCATGAGAACAGGATGGTGGACTAGATGAGCCATTGGCCTGATCTGGTAGGCTCTTCTTATGTTCTTACCTTTACAGCACATTTGAAACATATTCATTCCCTCAATGAATTCTGGGCACTGTAGTTTAGCCCTCCAGAGGTACGATTCCCAGAAACCCTTGGCAAACTACAGCCCAGCATTCTTTGAGGGAAAGAATGTTTCAAATGTGCTTTAAAGGTACATAGCATGTATGCAGCCTTAACGAGCCATTCTTATGCTTAACTAACAAATTATTCTCTAACTCAGCCTTTCCCAACCTGACATCCTCCAGGTGCTGTTGCACTACAGCTCCCATCATCCCTGACCTTTAGTCATAATGGTTGGAGCTGATGAGAGTTGCAGTCTGAAAGGCTGCTCAAAATTGCATACAATGAGTGCTTGATGAAAGATTTGCAGAGTTTCTTTTCTGGCAATATTGCAGCAAGAGAGGAACATTGCAGCAACACAAGCATTTTGCAACAGCATAACTGCTCTTGTTGCATGATGCAACAAAAATACCCCAATGAATTTGGTAAGAAGCTGGTTACCTTAGCTGCCTCTGTGGTTGCTATGTTGAAAGGCTCTGGACAATTAGATGTGTATGAAAAGACACAGCAAAAGTTAAATCCCACCAAAATCAAGTGCTTAACTGTGCACTTTGAGTCCCATTTACTGATACAGGGATTTTTTTTAAACTGGGTTTATATTTCATCTATTTTCCTTGACCTGAGCTTTGTCACTGGATGGGGCAGCCTAGCTCTAGTCATGCATAGTAGCTCCTACCATGTTCATCATCTCTCCCTCTAAGCCTCTTTGGCTTTTGCAAAGATAACAGGAAATGTAAGAGCTTCACACTGCTTGTTGCCCTGTATCTCCATCTGGTGTGAAACAGTTTTTATAGTGCAATCCTGGGCATGTGCTACTCAGAGGTAAGTCCCACAAGTTCAATGAGACTTACTTCCTGGTCAGTGAGCATGGGGCGGCAACCTAACAGAGAGATGGACAAGCTGTCCCTGCATCAGGATCAGGTGCCGTCCCCTCAGCATGGAATATGAAAAATAACTGTTTTTGCTCAAGATGGAAATGCAGAGGAACAGGAAGTGTGACACAGTCACATTAAAGTGTGACAAAGGGAACATTTCCTGTTCCCTTTGCCCCATTTTAACATTCAAAGCCATTCACAACAAGGAAGACTTGAAAATTTCAACCAGTAGTTTCTTTCCTCTGTTATGGAAGTTTCCAACCTTTCAAGTTTCAAGGAATCTTTCTTACCTTGACTTGTCTGTTGAGAAACCCCTTCACGAGGATAGTGGTGCAACGGGGTAATGTTACACTCTTCCAGTCTTTCCCAACCTTGGATCCCCATAAGTTGATTCACGACAACTCCCATGAGTCCCAGCCAGGTGACCCCAATGGTCAGGGATGATGGGAATTGTAGTCCAACATCATCTGGGGACCCAAGGTTGGGAAAGACTACTCTAGTCTTAAAGTAATACCAGAATACACACACTGGATTAAATTGTCTTGGGGGCAGCACTTTAGATGGTAATTAATATGTGTTACTTCACTTAATATGGTTTTACAGGGGGAGGGATCTTCAGATAGTAATGTGTATGACTTAAAAATAAGGTAAGCCAGCACTCTTGCTCATTCTACGGACTTGGGGTGGTATTCAATTAAGTTTTGCTCAGAGCAGAGCCAATGAAAATAATGAACTTAGTCATGCTCATTAATTTCAATGGGTTCACGCTAAGTAAAACTTAGTTGAATACCACCCCAAGTCCGTAGAATGAGCAAGAGTGCTGGCTTACCTTACTTTTAAGTCATACACATTACTATCTGAAAATCCCTCCCCCTGTAAAACCTATTAAGTGAAGAAACACAAGATACTTGTCCCAAAGACCTATCCTGCTGGTACTACTATCTTGGACAGGAATAGCCAACATAGGGCCCTAAATAGGTCATTGCACTACAACACCCTAACCCCAGTTAGCATGGGTTATGGGCAGAGACTATGGTATATGAGGTCCAACAACATCTGGAGGTCACCATTGGGTATCCCTGGTCTAGGGAGTACACTCAGTTCATGGAAGGCCCAGAACAGGCCTGTGTGACTTCACCATAGCTATGTACATATTGAGCTTGCGCTGTACATGAATCTATATATCAGGGAAGACACATCTCCAGCAAGCTTGTCCACCACTCCTTCTCACTGAGGAATCTTTCATGAGCTTCCAAGGAACCTGGTGTTTCCCAGAACAGTGCTGGAAAGCCATTATTCCATTCTATGTTCATTAACCATTGTTTTTAAAAAAGACTAAAATCTCTTTTGTACTATGATCTGAAATGGTTTAAATGTCAATCTCATTAAAACTCTCTTTGATGTCCCAATGACTAATTCAGCACATATTTCTCAAGCGTTCAACGTTGTGAGATTAATCCCACACTTGCATTTTTTTAAAGGCTTCTCTGCTTAGCTTCTCTAGCTTTGCAGATGCTCCATCTCACGCCTCTGATTTCTCACAGACTCTACATGGCCAGCCACTGTGCCATGGCTATGCCAATGTTACGTTGCCATAGTAGAGTTGCAACCTTATGCACTCCAAGCAGCAAAGAAGAAAGCAAGACAATGCCAATGTGAAAAAACAACGCAGCAATACTGCCCACCAATCCACACTACTACTAGTGACTCTAGCTTTGTCTACCACTCATGACATTGCCCTCTACTCACACCAAGCAGGGAAGGCACCTATGTGACACCTACCGGTAGGTGGCACCATAGTTAAGTATGACACTTGGTGTCAACAGAACCCATTCTATATTTCCTCCTATACACATGGGATGCCCTCAGGAGAAAAGAGTCAATAAGGGCTCACCCTACCACAAGACTCCTGTGTCCTAGGCATTAGGAGAAAAGCAACCACAGGTTCCAGGGCTCTCCTCTGATGGGGGTTCAAATTCCTTGGTATCCCCTGGGATACCCCTTTAAATGCAGGGATGCAGAATCTTAGACTCAGGGGTAGAATGTGCCTCTGCATGCCTCTCTATCAGGCCCTCAAGAGTCTCCCTAGGCCCCACCCCTTACCTTCAGGCCCCATCCCTGCTCTGTGTCCTCCTTGATTGTTTTTGCCTGACTGGTATATGTTGCTGAACTCTGGTGCTGCCTCTAGCTTGTCTGGATTTATTTATCTTATACTCCACCCTTCTCTCAGTACAGGGCAGCTCACAGCATAAATTAAGGCAGATACAAACCACACACACACACACACACTGTAAATATTAAAACAAATGGTAACCCTATTATAAACAGCACTGAAAACACATTAAACCATTTAGAAGCGCATGCGCGCACACACAAAGTACAACACCCTCAGAAGACCCTGCTGCAACAGCCAGCTGGTGGCAAAGGCCTGTTGGAACAGAAACGTATTTGCCTGCTGGCAAAAGGAAAGCAGAGAGGTGGAAGGGAGTTCCACAATCTGGGAGCAGCCACCGAAAAGGTCCTCTCAGATGGAGAGAGGTATGTGTATATGCAACGCAGTGTATAAAGGTAAGCATCACCTACATTGCACCACTCATTTTTGCACCTGGCCCCACCCTCCACTGGCATGTGGCCCTGTGGACATTTCTGCAACAGAATGTAACCCTTGGGCTGAAAAGCATGTACCACCCCTGCTTTGGTCAGGAAAATAGCTACGACTAAAGGAAGGAGTGCCAATTTATTCACAAGGTCCCAGGTTCTGCTGCAACATCAAGAATGCAGAGCCCACGCAAGGTGAAATGCCCCACTGGGCGCAAACTCCATAAGGAGACTCCCCTGCCGGGCAGTGGTGGGGAGATCTATTCTCAATCCCCCCTCCCCTCCTACCTGCCAGTGGGGCTTTGTATGGGCTCCTCCACTCAGGAGAAGCTGGTGCAAAGCTCCATCACACTGCTGGGCAGGGGGTGGGAGGGAGATCTCCCGCCTAGTGGCAAAGCTGAGTGGCAGAGTGCCTCCTCTCTCACCGACTCGGCAGGAGGGGAGGAATTCTCCATAGCTTTAGGGAACAACCATTTTGCAAGGCGGAGTGGGAGAGAGCCACTTGGACAGGGAAGAGTACACATTACAAAAGCAAGCTCACAGAAGGAAACACATCCAGCCACTTAGCAATGCAGTGTAAAAGGAGAGGTGTGGATCTGATTCCCGCACAGTCAGTCAGCCTAGAAGGGCCGTGATGATGAAAAGCCCAGTGCCCTCCTCCTCCTATTGCGAGTTTCCCACAGTGAAGACGCTGGACAGCCATCAACAGGACAAAAACACAGCGGACACTGGCACAAGCTTTTATTGAACAGTTTCAGTGTTGAAGGGAGTTCTGACAGCATCCTAGCAACAAGGATTCCTGC
The DNA here is from genome assembly GCA_034641385.1 of Darevskia mixta. NCBI lineage: Eukaryota > Metazoa > Chordata > Lepidosauria > Squamata > Lacertidae > Darevskia > Darevskia mixta. The sequence continues at coordinate 22,755,394 of JAWWNH010000014.1, read as the reverse complement.
CACTCTGTGGGTGACACAACGGGCAGTAGAGCAACAAGTGCAGCTCAATGCATCCCCATCAAGGGTGCTCCTGCTCCTGCTGCATTTCTGTCTGTCATGTGCTTCTGAGAGGCACAGGAGCCCAGGGATATTTAAAAGGCAGCAACCCCACGTAGGAACACAGGTTTCCCACTGGTTGCTGCTGCTGGAGGCCTGGTGTTCTGCACTGGTAGCAGTAAGAAACATCCTTTCCCCTGTGCATGTTCAGTGGCTACTTGGTGGCCTGTGGAGAGACAAGACAGACATGGGCATAGGAACGAATAACGAATAGCTATTGCAACAGATGAATGAGTGGGTGCTCATTTGGCAAATGCATCTTCAAGAAGGAGTGTGATATCTCTGTGCTCTTCTGCTCCACATTCCCCAGCCCCCATTCTCCTATTGGCACCCCCACCACCACAGCTATCAGTGGGCTGCATGGAATGCTAGTCCTGCTAAGAGCAGACTCACTAAAATTAATGGGCATGACTCACTTAGTTCCATTAATTTCAACTGGTCTACAGAGTAGGACCTCATTGGCTACACCTCAGATTTTGGAAATTCAGCCTGCTGGAGGAGACAATATAGCAACTGAGCCAATACTCACCTATGCAATATAATGAGCTGCACTGGTACCCCCCTTCTCCAGTGACACTTTTTCTGCTCCATGTGCCCTGGCTCTGATCCTGTAAGGAAGAATGTGTCGTGAGTGATTGGCCAACAATTCCATTAAGAAGAAGGGAGTGCATGGTGTTCACTAGCAATGTGTTCCCCACAACCCACCCTAACACATGTAAGTTGTATTCCCTGGGTTGTGGCTAGCAGCCCCCTCTCCCATGTCCACACAGCACTTGCCTTGCGTCCCTTTGAGCAAGAAAGGCTTGTTAAACCAGTGCAGTTTCCCCACACTGCAAGGCAAAGGGTACGGGAGGAGACACTCTGATACATGCTTGAGTGCTCGGCATACTTTAAAGCGAGGAGAGGGAGATGGGAGAAGTTCAGGAAACTGGCAAGACCCTCTTGCTTACCTGTATGAAGCAGCCGGTCCTTGCAGTCACTGTTGCAGCAGAATTGCAATTCCATAGGGTATCTGCATCGTGTCCTGCAGCAGTACACCTGCAAGGGTCCTGAGATGTGACAAACATTATCCATCTGCCCCTCCTATATTTGTTGTTGGCCATGGCTGTTTGCACAATTAGCAAAGTGTTCCTTCTTGCAGAGTACTCCCTTCCACTGGAGTTCCCCATCCAAAGAATTCCTCCTTGTGTACTTTCATAACTGCAGTACTGCAGGCATGGGGCTTTCTGCTGCGCAGAGAGATACAGCCTCATGACACACAGGCTGATCTGCGATCTGTTGCTGGGAATTATATATAAACTCCCGGTGCTGTATTTGGCTCCTGAGATGGTTGGAATATTATTCTTTATTGACTGTGATGCAAAAACAGTATGGGTGGGAGTCACCTAACCAGGCCCATCAGCAGGAGCTTTGATGTGCACAGGCGCTAAGCATGCATGTGTGCATGTGAGCACACCCACCCACCCACCCATTCTCTGCATTGGCAATAAAAGGCATTTAGCTATGTTATAATAGGCACAACTGGCACTGTAACCTTTGTTAGGACCTTAATAGAAAGTACTTGTAAAACCTGTTTTCAGACAGAAAGGAAAGCCCGATTCATCTCATTCTAAACATACAGGTGCTCCCACCCCACCTTTTCAGCTCTATGTGCCACAGGAGTGCCTTACACACGGTGGATCCGACGTTTGCTCCAAAGAAATGAACCAGAGCCGTTGAGAAGCAATGCTTGGCAGATTGTGCCTCTTGTCAGATCTGGGTAACTTTTCATAGCACAGACGAGGCTTGTATAAAAAGGCTTTCATTATAAAACAGTGGGAAATATCTTTTTCACAGACCGTATTGGAAGCATTGCTGCTTTTCCCACAAAAGAGTAGAAGTCCGGCAAATAGGAGAGTAAAAAGTGGACCATTGTAACAAGCGGCCCCAGATGACAGAGACATTATTCCAAAAGCATCAAACCAAGAAAAATATGCTTAATATGTTCAAAAGCCCTTTGCAATTTAGGGGATTAGGTATTACAATTGAGTAGTCAGTCCGGGTAGCAGATCAACACTTCCAATCCTATATAATAATCTTGCTGTGTCCCTGCGTCCACTTTCTGTGTGTCACGGAAGTGCGCTACTGCGCATGTCACACAGAAGGATGCAGGGATTGGACAGCAGAGACCACTTCCGCCGCCGGCTTTACTGGAGCGCCGCCATTACTCCTTGCTAAGCGCGGGGGAAGCTTTACTGCCGCCGCCGCCGCCTTTGCTTGCCCCGAGGCTCCCCGCCGCCGCCTTTGCTTGCCTGCTTCCAAAGCACGGGGGAAGCGGCGCAAAGGAGCCCCGCTCGGGATGGCGGCCACTCGGCCGGCCGGCGTGTGTCGAGAGGCGGCGGCTCAGTGCGGGGCTCGCTGCTGAGGCGCCTCGCTGCAGCCGCCTCTCATCGTTGTCCTCCTCGCACCCTGAGGCGAAGGAGCCCCGCTTGCCTGCTGCCCACCGTCGCCGCCTCACGCCCACCGGGGCCTCGAGCGAGGGAAGGAGCCGGGAGCGAGACTCGGCGGCCAGGAGGCTCCTCTCGCCGAGGCTAGCCGAGCCCTCGGCGGCGGGCGGCCTCTACTAGCGGGCGCCCTGAGGGGGAAAGAGCCCCGCTCGGGATGGCGGTCACTCGGCCGGCCGCCGTATCTTCTAGCGCCCGGCGGGCGGGCGGCCTCTCCGGGGAGCGAGAGGTGGGGCCAGCCGCGAGGAAGGGGCGGGCCTGGAAAAGCCGAGGAAGGCGAGCGGGCGCCGGAGAGGAAGGCAGACGCTGCCCCGACTCGCCCTTCTCGGCGAGAGCGCGAGCCAGGCTCCTCCCTTCCCGCCCCTGGCCGGCGAAGGCGCCCTCGCTCCCCGCCACCACACGGGCCTCCTCGGAGGAGCGCCCCGGCCAGGGCGGGCCCTCCGCTGCGCCTGCTGTGGCGGTGCCGGACCCGCCTGTACCCGAGCCAGACTCCGGCTGCTGCGCGGCCCTGGGCGGTGGCGGGGTCCGGCCGGGCCTGGCTACCCCCGGCGGCTCCTCACCCTCCTCCCCAGCGGCTGCTGTGCTTCCTGCGAGGAGGCGGAGGAGGCCCCGGAGACGGTTCTCCTTCTTCCTCCTCCTCGGACGGCGGCCTGGAAGACGGAGAAGGAGGCGGCGAAGGAGGAGGAGGAGGCCTCCCCGGGGACGGCGGCCCGGTGACGGCGCTGGCGCCCCTCATGGTGCCCGAGAGGGTACCGCACGTGCCGCTCATCGCCGTTCTTCCCTCAGGGCCTGAGGTTCGGGGCTGACGGGGCGCCGCGTGACGACGGGGCGGGGAGGCAACCGGGTGAGGAACCCGCCGAGGCGCAGGGCCTCTGCGGCGACGGAGGGGGGGGCCCCTCTTCACAGGCCTTAGCTCCCCCTGCCCCAGTCCCGCAGCCTAAACCTGGGACGCCAGGTTTCAGCTTCGACAATTACATGCCCCCTCTCATAAAAATAAATCCAAAACTCAATGCCAGGTTTCAGCTTCAATAATTACCGTACGTGCCCCCTCTCCAAAAAGATCCCATATAATCTAGAGCCCGTTATTAACGGGCTTAATTCACTAGTAAATATAATAATAGGCAATTTAGCAGCTGTGTTTTTATTCCACTATGGCAGATTCATGCAGAGAAAAGTCCAACCAGCTACATTTCTGCTTGTCATTGTTACAAACTGTTTTACGGTATAGAGCCATGGTTCCCAACCTTTTTTTGGCCATGCCCCACCTAAGCATCTCTAAAATCCTGATTCCCTCCCCACCCCGGTGAGATTTATTTCTTATTCTTCAAAAAGTGAACTCCTATTCACATGGAGGAAGCCTAAAAGGCCATTAACGGTTAATAACTCATTCTCGAATTGCCCCCCTTAAAAATCAAATTGGCCCCCTGTGGGGTGTGTGCCCCATGTTGGGAACCATGGGTATAGAGGAACCATACAACCACATTTACAATTCATGCTTTATTCATTTAGATGCTGAAATGAGATATGAATGTATTGTCAAAGCAACCCATCTATTTACACAAAACATAAACATTAATATTTAACAATATACAGGGCAAAAGAAAATTAATATTTTACAATAAACTGGTTTCCATTAGCTACTGCCATCCCAAATAGATTATTGGCTAATAGGAACAAGTTGCTTCCTACATACTCATGTATGGAAACTAGTATTTGCTATAATCTTACAGTAAAAAGATTGTGACAAGCCTTTCTTTGTTACTAAGAGCCTCCGCTGTTTATACAAACTTCCACCTATATCCCTGGCTTCTTTTAAGCTGCAGCCCAGCAAATCTAACTTCGTATGGATAAAATGGACTAGTTGCTAGACTAGCCAACTGAAGCTTTAGACACCCTTTAATTTTCTCTCATTTCCAGCTCCCATCCTTAACCCTGCCACACTGAAGGCATCTTTTCAATAAAAATCCATCATTTGACATAGCTCATTCCACACTGTACTCTGTTTTCATAATTCATAAGTGGATCCTACAAACATAACTGTGCATAATTTCACATTCCTACAACAGGTAAGTCTTGATTCATTTATTTTATCACATTCATTTATTTTATCACATTTGTATGCCACCAATCTACTAAGATCATGGAGATAAACCAAGCATTATCTATTTTATGCTCATAAAAATCCAGTGCAACATTAAGTGAAAACATCATCTAAATACCTAAACTCACCCAAGCCACATCCACCTGCCTCACCGTCACCTAAAGACTATTCTCTACTCCTGGTTTACATGAAGGAGGTTTACAAAATGTGTGCAGAGTGTGGAGAAAGTGGCTTGAGAGAGGCTTTTCTCCCTCTTATATAGCTCTAATATTGCTGCAACACCAAGCAGTGAAACAGTACATCTGTTTTTTTAAGAACTATTTCGTAATGCTGACCTTTTAAACATTCCAGTCTCCAACTTTCAAATGTGGAATAAGGGAGCAAATTGTGGCAGTACCCAAGTTTCCTTGACTTAAGTTTGGCACAAAACTGAGAGCACTTTGTGTGGTAATTGTGCTCGTTTCCTGCAGCAAATATCCAAACATCATGGGGAAATATATGCACCTGTTAAATACTCATGGCCAGACATCAGGGACCCTAAACCAAGTAAGAAATTCAAGCATTTGAGGCGGAGTTGGGAAACCTTTTTCAGCTCAAGGACCACACTCCCTTTGGGGGGGCCAGATTCCAGCAGTAGGTGGGGCTAGGGGCAAAAGTGGATGGAGCAGTGAATATATTTACCTTTGAGCAGTAGGCTAGTTCTTACACACACACACACACACCTACCTCTCTATCCTCCATCCAGACAAGCAACAGTCATCATCATCAGAGTTCAAGGACATATTCCAACCATTATCTAGTAATGAGTGAACTTGCATTAAACGAGTCCTCAGTTCAATCCACATGTACACTTTTTCACAACATTAAAGGAAATGAATTTGGGGGGCTGCTGCTGCCATTTTTCCTCCTTAGAATATCCGCTCCACTTACCTGTGGGGAGGAGTTGCGGTGGACCTCGGGACCACCCGCTCACTTCCGGGGGGCAGGGACGACGTCCCTTGCCGCCCGGGAGATTCCCGGCCGCGTCATCCGCCAGCCAGCCAATCAGCTGGCCCAGAGGGCGGGGTCGCGGCCCCGTTTAAATTCCTGGCGCGAGCCGAAACGCCTCCTTTTCGGCTCGCGTCTTCGATCTTCCTGGATCGTCCCTCGCTGTTCCGGCTCCGTCGATCGTCCCTCGCTGTTCCGGCTCCATCGTTTGCCTCGCCGCTCCCGATCTTCAGCAGCGCTTCTTGCCGGCCACGTGGGTGGCCCGTGATTGCGCCCTCGGCTGCCTCGCCTTCGCGCTCCTCGCCGGTTCCTTCTCCCATCCTCGCATCACGGGTGGTCCCTGATCGCGCCCTTGGCCGCGCCGCCCTGAGTGCTGCGTTTCGTACTCTACGTGGGCGCACGGAACCAACATTGCGCACGGCGTTGGCCATTGCTTCGGGAGCGCCTCAGCCACTGCCGGCCCTCATCTCGCCGGACGCTAGCCACCGGAGCTCAGCGGCGGCTGCCGGTTCACCACGCGGAGTCTTTGTTGCCCCCCCTACCACCAGAGGTGCCTGCCCTGGTTACAGTGAGTGTGCTGGGGGGAGCCTGGGCGTTGGAGCGTGGGGCTTTGCCAGGGTGGTATTTGCTGGGACACCTGAGGCGTCTGAGCCGGTTTCAGTGAGTGTGCTAGAGGTGCGAGGGCTTGGGAACGTGGGGTTTTTTCTGGGCTGTATTTGCTGGGAGTGTGGTGCTTTACCGGGGAGTGCTGCTTCTCCTTGTTGTATTTGCAGCTTTAACGTCCCCTTCCGCTCCTTTGCAGCTGGTAGTCTGGTATCACCCCCCCCTAAACTACTGATTTTCGGCAAGCGTACAGCCTTTAGCGACCGCTCCCTGTGCTGTTTCTTCACTTTTCCTCCGGGTTGCCGCCTGCCTGGGGTCGTTTACTGTTGGGCTGAGTCAGCTGGTGGTCGCCATTTTGTTCTAGTCACGTGCACGCTTACTGCCCCCTTACTGCCTTAAGTCGCCATTTCAGAAACGCCTGTAGGTCTGGTTGGTCCGTGAGGTGACTACTGGCTGCTAGGCCGCTTAGGGTGCCTCTCAGCAGCACCCTTTAAGGGTAATAAATAAATAAAATAAATAAAATAACAATAATAATAATAATAATAATAATTTAAGGACTGGGCTGTGGTTCAGTAGCTACTTTGCATGCAGAAGGTCTCAGGGTCTGTTCCCAGTAGGCTGGGCGGGGACCGACTTCTGCCGGATACATTTTAAGCCGTCCTCCCAGCTATCCATTGTATATAGTGCAATAATTGAAATAATTAACCAAAATTGATACTGTTTAGTTCGAAAATAAAATAAAAATAAAATATAAATAAACAAAAAAAACAAAAACAAAAACAAAAAAAAAACCAAATAAATAAATAAAATAAATAATTAAATATTAGCGGTTTGGGGCCACGCTCATATTAGCCGCCCAGTGCCGCTGTTTGTGCAAAGCAATTCTGAGTTGTTCTGGTTTAGCATATTCAGGCGTGTGGAAGCCTTGCTGTCATGGCACCTAGGAAGAAGCCAGTTGATGCGACCGCTGCTGGTGAATCCAGTCGTGCTACTCCTTCCCAAGCCTCAGGAGCCACAAACAGTTCTTCAATTGCGGGTCAAGCAATGGGTCAGCTAGGGACAACTCTTGCAGGTATGGCGAAGAATCCTCGCGCCCTGCAACAGTTTTTTAATGAATTTGAAACCATGATGCAACGGTTTAAACCGCAAGGGGTAGAGCAGGACTCTGACTATCATTCTGGTACAGTTGTGGTTCCGGAATCAATAGCCAGTGGATCAGCCGGATCTCAATCTGGGGATGAGTCCGATGTAATACAAGGGACATCCCAGGTGCTATTCACCCAGTCACAGTTGACCCCTTCTGCTGATCAGGTTGGCCCTACCCCATCCCAGGCACTACTTACTGATGCACATTCGGCTCCTTCTGCGGATCATTTCAGGCCTACTCCATCCCAGGGGCCACTTACTGATTCCCAGTTGGCCCCTTCTGCTGACCAGGTTGGGCCTATACCCAAGCCTCGCAGCAGCAAGCGTGTCACTACTTCGCGGCCAAGCAGATCTAAAAAGCCTACCGCGCCCGCGGGGCAGATCACTGGTGCCCAATCGCGCGCCGTGGTCCCCCGTGCTAGCAAATCTAAAAGGCCTCCCGCACCAGCAGAGCAAGACACTGGGGTCCAAACGCGTCGCCCTACCGCAAGGGGCTCTCGAAGCACAGGCGGACAGCGTTCTGCGCAACCTGTGCAGGCACCTTCAAGGGACCTCCTTCAATTGGCGTCCTCCTCTGGTTTAGGTAACCTGCTCCAATTAGTATCTTCTTCTGGTGCGGGGGACCTCCGTCAATTATCATCTCCCTCTAGTAGTGTGCAGGATAACTTCACTTCTCAGGACCAAGGCGTTTACGCATCCTCGGACGAGGAAACCGCACTCCCCTTCCCGCAGGCTACCATGGCTCGTAAGAAACGGAAGCACAAGAAACATGCGAGTAAGAAGAGCAAGAGATCCAGGAAAGACGACTCCGATTCCGATTCAGGTACGTCATCCTCGTCTTCCTCCTCGGGTTCCGATAGTGATGAGCCTATGGACTCATATTGGGGCGAAGGAGAGGGGGTCCCAGGTTTGCCTCTTTGGGCGTGGAATAGGCGGGCTAATTCGCACAGGAAGAAGTTCGGAGGGACACTAGAATGTAAGAATGGGGCTATGGTGGAAGACGTCAAGGTCTCCACTAACAGACCCAAAGACATTATCCTGGGAAACCACCTCTCCTCTCGGACCAGGGCAAAAATACTAAATGGTGAATATGTGGATATATTTAAGCTCGTCCCCCTCGATGAGCTGCATGACAAGGCAGAAAGAAAGCGGGAGTACAGCAAGCGTAGATACAAGTCCCCCAGAGTCGATAAAACTTTCGAGAATTGGTTAAACGGTTTCCAAGTTTTCTCCTGTGTAGTGGCTGCAGCTTACCCCAAGAGGGCGATGCATCTGATCGTTTATCAGTCATTAGTACGGACAGCTTGCGCGATGGCTGGGGAGATGGCTGCGATTAGATACGATAAGGCTTTCCGAAGAAACGCTGCACTCTTACCCACCGCACGATGGGATCGTGTTGACCAGTTCCTCTGGCTTACTCACGTGGGTCCTCATATCGAGAAAAAACCGTTGGACCAAGGGAGGTTCCCGAAGCCTGACTTCAAAAAGGACCAACGCCGCAAAGTGTGCTGGGAGTATAATAAAGGGCTGTGCCAGCGTCAAAGTTGTAAGTACTCGCACGAGTGCGAGAAGTGCCTTGGCAATCACCCAGCAGTTTCATGCTACAGGGGCCGGCAGCCTTTTCGTGGGGGAAGGGGGACTCACCAGCAGAACAGACAGGTTGGTCAGCCCCTTGCCCCTGGAGGCTCCCGTAGGCAATAACTCTCTCACCCTAGCCGTCTCCCCCATCAAGCTCGACGCCCTAAAAACTCTCTTAGATTTGTATCCAAATAAAAAATCTTCAATCTACCTTTGGCAGGGGTTCTCTCAGGGCTTTAGAATCCCAGTTACATTCACTCCCCACTCCAAGGATCCCCCAAACCAGAAGTCAGTAAGGGAGATGCCGGAAGTGGCAAGAAAGAAAATAATGAAGGAAATCAAGGCGGGGAGGGTGGCTGGCCCCTTTAGTAAGCCTCCCATCCCTAACTTACACATTTCCCCTTTGGGAGTCGTGCCAAAAAAGGCCCCGGGTGAATACCGTCTAATTCATAACCTATCATATCCAAAGGGTGGATCCGTGAATGATGCTATACCAGATGAACTATGCTCAGTGAAGTACGTTCCTTTTGACCACGCTATAAAACTGATTCGGTCTTTTGGAAAGGGGGCCCTGCTTGCAAAATGCGACATTGAATCGGCTTTCCGTCTCCTTCCTGTACACCCCCAAGATTTCAGATGGTTGGGCTTTAAGTTTGAGGGTTCCTTTTTTATTGACAAGGCAATGCCTATGGGGTGTTCGGTAGCGTGCGCCGCCTTTGAGTCGTTTAGCACCTTTCTTGATTGGGCCCTGCGCTACAAGACAGGCTTGCCAGGCGTCACTCACTATCTCGATGATTTCTTGCTTTCCGGTCCCCCGAATAGCGCTGCTTGCGCCTCTCTGCTTAAGGCCTTGGCCTCTCTCTCTGAGGAACTAGGCGTTCCTCTGGCAGAGGAAAAAACTGAAGGCCCTGTAACAGTAATGACTTACCTAGGCATTGAGCTGGATACGGTCGCCCAGACGTCACGTCTTCCAATGGCAAAGTTAACAGCCCTTAAGGCTCTAATCTCGCAAATTCTTCCACTAAAAAAGGTTACACTCAGGCAAATTCAATCCCTGCTCGGGCATTTGAACTTTGCCTGTCGCGTGGTGGCCCCTGGGCGCCCCTTTTGCTCACGCTTAGCAAGACTATCCGCCGGTCTAAAATCTCCACATCACAGGGTGCGCCTCCCAAAGTCAGTGAAGGATGACCTCCAGGTTTGGTTATTATTCCTAGAAAATTTTAATGGGGTATCTTTATGGCAGGACTCGCTGATGCTCTCAACTGACTTTCAGGTCCAATCGGACGCAGCAGGATCCTTGGGTTTTGGTGTGTTTTTCAAGGGGCGCTGGTGTGCTCAACAATGGCCGGAGAGCTGGCGTGGTAAGGCTATTACTCGTGATCTGACCTTCTTAGAATTTTTCCCTATACTAGTGGCGATTCACCTTTGGACCGACGAATTCAAGGATCGCAGGGTCTGCTTTTGGACGGACAACCAGGCTGTAGTCAATGTGCTGGCTAGACGATCTTCCCGCTCTGAGAGGGTGTCATCTCTGCTTCGAGCTTTTGTTTTGCGGTGCCTCCAATTTAATATCATGTTCACGGCCAAATTCATTCCTGGGGTCAATAACGACATCGCGGACGCGCTCTCTCGTTTTCAGATGGACCGCTTCCGGTTGTTAGCACCAGGAGCCCAGCAGTTGCCAGAGACTTTCCCGGAGCACCTTTGGAGCGTTGGAGACGAGTCGTCTTGCAGGGAGTATTGAACTCAGTGGCGCCTTCCACTCTTAGGTCATATACCAAGGCCTGGACTGAGTTCTTAACTTATCGGTTACATTTCTGGGGAATCGGTTACCTTTCTTGCCCCACTACCTGTCAGGTGTTGGTATACTTAGTTCATCTACTCGACTGCGGCCGTACTGCTAAATCTTTTAAGACCCAAACAGCCGCCATATCCTTCTTCACAAAATCCATATATTTTACCGATCCCTGCGCCGAGTTCGTTGTCCGCAGGGCAATGGAGGGGTGGCGTAGATCGCAACCGTCATGTGCTGATGGGCGTAGGCCCGTGACTTTTGATTTACTCACAAAGATACGCTACAAATTACGCTCCATCTGTTGGTCCAAATACGAAACCAGACTGTTTTCTGCTGCCTTTTCAATTGCTTTCTTTGGTGCCCTAAGAATTGGAGAATTGGTCCTTGAGGGCGATCCCGGCCCCTCCTCTAGAGGTTTGCTACTAAGTGACATTCAACTGTCTTCCTCCGAACTAGTCATTTACATTCGCCGCTCAAAAACCGACCAGAAAGGGAAGGGCGCCCTGATACGGCTTCCTGCCACCAGGCAAGCTGGGCCTTGCCCTGTAAAAGATACCTCCCGTTACATCGAGCTTAGAGTTCCTGGTCCTGGCCCATTCCTAATACATCAGGATGGGTCCCGCCTTACTAGACTGCAGTTTACCAGGGTTATGCGCAAAGCCATCGAAGCATGCGGACTGCCAGCCAGGGAGTTTGCCGCTCATTCTTTCAGAATTGGGGCCGCCTCCACGGCTGTTCACTGGGGTCTGTCTGCCGATAGAGTAAAAGACCTGGGCCGATGGCGATCGGATGCGTTCAAGGGCTATATTCGAGGCTGTTCCTCAATCTGAGCAGCCTACTTACCCCAATATGTCATTTCCTTACTTTTCAGGGTCTAAGCGCATGGAGATCTGGATTGCTGGTCACAGTATCGTCCATTGGGCCCGGGAGAGGGCGATCGTCAGCGGCCTTGGTACCCAGTTGGGTTTTTCCTCACATATCCGAGTTTCCTGGATTTCTAGGCGCGGGATGCGTTGGAAGGAGATGTTGCCAATGATTAGGTCCAGGGCCGAGGCTATGGGCCCCCCCGATGCTCTGGTTTTGCAATTGGGAGAAAACGATTTGCCGAGTCGGAAGCGCCTGGATTTGCTTAACGACATCATAAGTGATCTGGACTTTCTGGCCTCAAACTTTCCTAAAATGACTATTATTTGGTCCTATCTCTTGGAGAGACGCACTTGGCGCGGTAGCAACTCCCCGGCCGCAACAGACCTTGTCCGAAAACGCTTGAATCGCTCAGTGGCACGGAAGGTGCTCTCGCTTGGTGGCCGTGTGATCCCGCATCCCGCTATAGTTTACAGCAAGATGGCTTTGTTTCGCGACGACGGCGTGCACCTCTCTGATTGGGGAAATGACATTTGGTTGGCTGACATAATAGGGGAAGTCAATTGTTGGTTGCAGTTGTGAGGGTATGTGGCGGCGAGCTCTTCGGGCTCTTTTGGCGGTTAGGCATTGAGTGACCTTATGATGGGGGGAGGGGAGCCCTGGCCATCGGCTGCCCCTCCAAGCTGAAGGGTATTCTGCTAAAAGAATCCAGGGGTGTGGATCTTGTCTGAAGTCCGGGCGGGGGCTAAGGCCATGCCACGACCCCTTTGGGAACCCAGGGGGGGGCACGAGTCGGTCTCCGCCGACGGTGGAACCCCCCTCCTATTGGAGGTTTACCCTTCTAAGACTACCTGCCAATCGGGGCGGAGTCAGATATAGGCTGGTCTACTCAATGCCTAAGCCAATACCGCTCACATACTGTAACCAATAAAAAGTTGTGGCCAAAATTAATCCCACAAACATTAACTTTATATCTTGTCTCCTTGTGTTTTCATTGTCCTCAAGGGGGTGGTTACGGGGTCTCGACACGCAAATCCGCTCCACTTACCTGTGGGGAGGAGTTGCGGTGGACCTCGGGACCACCCGCTCACTTCCGGGGGGCAGGGACGACGTCCCTTGCCGCCCGGGAGATTCCCGGCCGCGTCATCCGCCAGCCAGCCAATCAGCTGGCCCAGAGGGCGGGGTCGCGGCCCCGTTTAAATTCCTGGCGCGAGCCGAAACGCCTCCTTTTCGGCTCGCGTCTTCGATCTCCCACCCTCCCTCCCTTTAATCTAATTTCCTTCTCTGACCTTGCTCGGTTTGGTCGCCTGTTTTGCGGCAGGGGCTCGGTAGAAATTTTTCCACTTGGCAGATTGGCTTTAGCCATTTGGTTTTTGTCTACCGCCTAGCAATCGTCACAACTTTTGTAAGGTGGCGGTTAGGCATTGAGTGACCTTATGATGGGGGGAGGGGAGCCCTGGCCATCGGCTGCCCCTCCAAGCTGAAGGGTATTCTGCTAAAAGAATCCAGGGGTGTGGATCTTGTCTGAAGTCCGGGCGGGGGCTAAGGCCATGCCACGACCCCTTTGGGAACCCAGGGGGGGGCACGAGTCGGTCTCCGCCGACGGTGGAACCCCCCTCCTATTGGAGGTTTACCCTTCTAAGACTACCTGCCAATCGGGGCGGAGTCAGATATAGGCTGGTCTACTCAATGCCTAAGCCAATACCGCTCACATACTGTAACCAATAAAAAGTTGTGGCCAAAATTAATCCCACAAACATTAACTTTATATCTTGTCTCCTTGTGTTTTCATTGTCCTCAAGGGGGTGGTTACGGGGTCTCGACACGCAATGGTTGTGAGCCTTTAACAGCTACCTAGCTGGGCATCATTTAGCAGAAGCTCTCCCCATCACTCCATACCCTTGCTGGGGGAAAGGTTCATCAGTAGGAATTTATCATGCGGCTGTCAAAAGGCAAAAAAGCCTTCTCCATACCAGGTGAACAATTATATACTGCACATGATATTGTTGGATCAAGTACATGCACTCACACACATGTGTGGAGAATCCCAGGCTCAGAGTCAAATGTGGCCCTCTAGGACTATCTGTCTGGCCCCTGGGACTCTTCCCAGGTCACACTGCTTTCCAGGTCAAGCCCCCTCTCCCCATGCACTACATCCTCCTTGAGTGTTTTTGCCGGCTGGAATATGGCTTTGCACTGTGATTCTACCTCTTGCTTGGCTGGCTGGAGGACAAAGAGATGTGTGTGGGAAGTGACAGTGTATGCAGGGACCTCTGACTTTTGTACAACACAACCAGAGCATCCAGGAAGCTGAAACTTGGCATATATGAAGCCACACACATAGCCCAAGAGACGCCTATTGCCAGGAAAGCCTGAAAGGGAGACATTTGCAAGCCTCTCCCTAGAAACAAGGGCAAGAATGGTAACTCCAAAGCACGCCCCCCCCACCCGAAAGCAGAACGTTGGCACATGCATAGCTAAAAAACAAAACAAAACAAAACCCAAACCACACACTGCTAGAAAAAGTAAAAAAGAAAGAAATTAAAACAGAACGACTGAGAAGAAAATAGTAAAGCTCTGAAAGTCATTAAGTTATGCTCTACATAACATTTTTTAAATCTTCAAGACAGCAGTGGGGTGAAAGTCTACTGATTTCCTCAGGACATGGAAGTATCTCACAGCTGCAAAATGAACCCTTCTCCACTGGGAGCACAAATTTTGTTTTGTTTGGCTTCTGATCATTAAATGCTTGCTGTTGCCTGGGTATTCGCTGGCTGAAACTTACAAGGTGATGAGGACACAGGAGTCGAGAGACTGTCGTTTCTAGCAGTAGCCCTGCGTAGATGTGAAACCTGAGTTAATGCGTAACACATTAGTGCAAACCGGTGTATTAGATCACCAAGTTAAATATATACTTACAAAATCGCAACATCCAAAACAAACAAAGGCGAAGCCCAGCATAATTTAGGATTCTATTCCATAAATTATTATTTTTACGTTAGTATCACATACGAGAGGACAGAACACATTGTTGTACACATTAAATTAAATCCACAGGAAAGGAGGGGGTGAACCAACCAATTCATTTAATTAAAGGGATTTGTTGCCTCCAGATGCCTAGTTAAATATTATGCAAGTTGTGAGTGGCTCAGGCAGGGATGGGATTATATACTAATTATGAAGAGCTACATAGAGAATATAAGAAGCTGCCTTCTAGACTACTCGTTCACCTAGCCCAGTAAAGCCTACTCAGACTGGGAATGGCTTCTAGGATTTTAGGCAGAAAAGTATTTCCCACAACTTGCTACCTTATCCTTTCATCTGGAAATACTAGGGATTGAACCTTGGACCTTCTCCACTTGTGCTCTGGCATTGTCGCTGTAGGAGTGTGAATGAGCTGGTAAAATTGCTTAGTTGGATAGAAATTACAAGAGATCCTAGCTGGGTCCATTTTCAGTCAACCCTTCCGAAAAACTCCACAGACATCTGAGGATTAAGGCCAGCCAACTACTAGACCAGTTTGAATGGGCCAACCAGTCTCTTAAGTGATGATGGGAGAAACAGTAGTACCCAAACAAACTGAGGAGACTTTGCCTTCCCTCTTGCTACCTTTTCTCATGGTTGTGTGACAAATCACCCTAGCGAAGATTCTAACTGGGAAGAATGTTTTAGCATGAGAGCACTAGAGATTTTGTTGCTGTTGCTTTGATGGGTTGCTTTCTACCTACAGTGGGAACAAAGTACTAAGTCTACCATTAACAGACCAAGGAGCCAGAATGCCAAAGGCCAACTCTGATGTCGAAGTGGTTGGTTTCCTCTACAAAGGGTTGACTTCTCTCTGGGACATGCAGATTAAGGTGAAACAATGCAATATATTTCCTAAAGCAGTTGGGAATCGGTACCACAAACTCATTCATTTTATGAAGAAATAAATATAGAAGTTTAACTTCTAAGTGGAGAAGTAGCCTTTGTTAGGATTTCATTAGATAATGAAATGGCATCAAGATAACACTCCAAGCATTGATTAAATACTAACATTTACTGAATCCAGGAATTTAGGGTGTCTAGCATCCACAAACTCATGACACTATGTTCTACTTCCACACACAAAGCCAATACACTTCTGAATATCGGTTCCTGAAAACCGCAGGATGGGAAAGTGCTGTTATTCTCAGATGCTGAATTAGATGGGACCTGACCCAGCAGGCTCTTCTTGTGTTCCTATATGGTAACTGCATCTTTCATCCTGACAAACAAGTCTTCTTTGAGGGCAATGATTTTATATGGTCTTTTTATTTCAACAAGACAACTTTCCTACAGTTTCAGTTCTCAATATTAGAACACTTACTTCCTAACAGAATCACAGACTTTGGTTTTCTTGTGGTACATGATAGTATGGTTTATGGAATGGTAGCATGGCTAGGGAATGGTAAATGCAGTTTATTTTTATAGGTTTGGACCTGTTACGGCTCATGGTTTTGACAAATAAATACTTGCAAAAGGAATGGGACCTGACGATCCTTGTTCTCCAATATTCCAACACCTATTTGCTCCTCTCTACCTGGCTTGCAACTGCTTACATGTGTTATTTTCATTTTTCCTAGATACATCTGATTATGTGCAATGTGCTGCTCTCCCATTTTTAATAACATCCTTTATCTTCTCATCTTAGCAGCTGTGGGATTTAACTGCTGAGATAGATGAAAGATAAACACTTGGGGGATGCTGCAGAAATATTTAGGCAAGGCAGCAAAGTACTGCCCCTCCAAGGACTTTAAAGAAAGGCTAAAATCCTAATTGGAATAGCTTTAACTATGAAACCTTCTACTCCTCAAATTTACTGGTATTTTTTTTAATTAAGGCAACAACTTGTAATAACAACAAATGTTCTTGTCACTTATTCTGTATGACAACAAGCAGTTGTGGAGAGCTAAGCCTAGCCTTTATAAGCAGAGTAGTCTAGCGGTATCTGATAGCACTACTTAGATGACTGAGTGAGGAAGGCAAGACTTTGGCCCACTGTTGTGGAGCCTTGTCTTAACAAAAGGCTCTCTATCTATTACATGCCACCAAGAGACCAATTTGAGGCTCTCTGTGGACAAAGTAGTGTCTGATAACAGCCTACAAAAAGAATATTTCTTCTCAGAAGTACCTGCAAACACGGTACAGACAGAATCCTCTTTGGGAGCTAGCCCAGGTTGGGGTGTGTCCAAAAGAGTCTTAGACACTGGTTTGAACAAAAAAGGTTTGTCTGGTTTAAAAAGACATACAGTTAAAGCACAGACATCCTGCAAAAAACATGGGAACTCAAGTTTACTTGTCAAAGCTACCATTCCCAGCACCTTTAGCAAACTACAGCTCCCACAATTCTTGGGGGTGGGGAAATAATGTCCTTTAAATGTATGGTGTGTAAGTAGTCTGGTGCAGTGCTGTTTTTACTAGTATGGTTTTAATAGATTTTATATATGTATGTAGTTTTAATTCTATCAATGCTTAATTGTTTTTAATGAATTTTTTCTAGGTTTTTAGCGGTTCTTATTTTTATCTGTAAGCCACCTTGAGTTCCATCTGAGAAAAAATGTGGATAATAATAATAATAATAATACCGGTAATAATAATAATAATAATAATAATAATAATAATAGCCTAATACTAAACACTGAAGGGGTAGTATTGTAGTTACATTCACATTTATGCTTAACTTTAATCATAAACTGTTTAAGAGTACTTGTCACAACAAATGAGCAAAGTTCAGTAGATGTTGCAAATGTTTGTATGCTAGAGGTAAAAAAATATTCCTTCTTTGTTGTGTGCAAACATTTTTGGGGACTTGAAAAGTTTTCTCACAAAGCCACAACAGTAGCCTCAGGAATAAGATCTGAAAGTTTTCTCAATAGAGATCAGTTCACAACATTGCATACTGCTGTCAAACATAGTATTCTATTAGTAAGGTTGGCACCCTCTTATAACCCTTCATTAGTATGCACCTTAAAATCCATAGAAAGGTTCCCCCTTTAATTAACACCACCATTACTCTGGAAGCTAGAACGTGGTTCAATGGAAAGAACTAATGCTTCATGCTATTGGGTTTCTCATTGGTAGCCCTTGGCCCTCTGAGGCCAATTTAACTAATAGCCTAATAATTATTTACTCAAGTAAGCATTAACCACCTTATGTCATGGTGCTTCTAAACAGCAAGAAAGTAAGCATTCTTTCTATGCACTCTCTTTTCTATGCTGGGAAAGATGACCAGTTGCTTTTTCTATCACAGCATGGAGTAAGCTTGCAGATTCTGCGGAACTCAATTACACAGAGACAGTGGACAGATGACAGACACCCTCCCAGACTCTGGTGGGGAAACGTGTCACACACAAATCCAGGTGTTTGCTGGACTCCAACTCCCACCATCCATGACTATTTGCCATGTTGGCTGGGACTGATGCAAGCTGGAGTCCAGTAATACCTGGAGGGTCATAGGTTTCCCATCCCTGACCCAGACTACTCTTCGATCTCACTCCTATATCTGAAATTCGCTGGTACTGCCTTCCTGCCATGTCATCCAAGGCCACTTCTCAGGCAGTTTTGTGTCTGATGGGCCACTACTACCATTCTCTGTTGGCAGCTGAAGCACAAGACACCAGTTTCTACAGTTTCTTGACAGGGCTTTGCAAATGAAAGGCAATCTGTACATGGTCAGAGGCACTTTTGTCTTTTTGAAAGCTTGTTTATCTATTTGTTTATCTATTGCAAAGGAATTTTACACATGCTCTGAGGCATTCCATCTTAGATGCCAATATTTTTGTAAACAAAAGGTGGCAATCCCACGCAGGTCATAAGTTTCCAGAAGTCAGGATGACTCTTTTGTCAATAGTATGTGCTGTTGGGAGAAGAAGGGGCTCACAAATCATATCTGGCATGCTTCTAGAAAGGACTGGTTTCTGGAGTTTTCTGGGAGACCATAGTAATTAGCATGATTAACATTGCTCTTCATTACTTCTCTAATAAAGGAGTGAGTGCTTCAAATACCTGAACAATACTGATGTAGTTTCCTATATCCTATATAGTTTCAGTAAGCTCTAGAAACCTGTGGGGCTAAACTGAAAATGGAAGATACCTGCTGCAGAATTTGGGTCATCATATACAATGCGAAACGCCTCTTATGCAAAACTGCAGAAAATCTGTTTATGCATCAGTTCCAGGAAAATTATGCTTACCTTGAGGTCACATTGCAAGATTTGCAGAAGCTATTGTTTTTCCTCCCGAGTCAAAACAGAGCTTTCAGGGCAATACTGTACTGTGCCCTCATCAAGCAAGGCATGTAATACTTGGTAATGATGCACGTATTTTCCTCCCTAAACTGGTGCTGCTTGCCAGCAAGAACAACTTCGTGCAGATAAGGTGGCACTTTTTGTATTGCACAGACCATCTGTTCCAATCTGCCTTTCATTAACACTCATACTCACTTGTAAGCGGCATATCAGTCAGTGATAGACAATCTTTCTTAACTACAATGGAACTCATTAAGGGAGCTCTGGCTAATGCAAACACCTTTCGGGAAGTACCGGTATACATGTGCAGAAGAGTAGTATTTTTGTACATTAAGCAGTGTCAAATCTCTGCACGTTCCTAACACAAACCTATTATCTTCATCTTTTAGCATTTAAAAATAAAGGTGTCAATCACAGAAAGTTACAGGTAGGTAGCCTTGTTGGTCTGCCGTAATTGAAACAAAATAAAAAAAAATTCCTTCCAGTGGCACCTTAGAGACCAACTAAGTTTGTTATTTGTATGAGCTTTTGTGTGCATGCACACTTCTTCAGATACACTTGCATGCACACAAAAGCTCATACCAATAACAAACTTAGTTGGCCTCTAAGGTGCATAACACAGATGCGGGTGGCGCTGTGGTCTAAACCACAGAGCCTAGGGCTTGCAGATCAGAAAGTCGGCGGTTTGAATCCCCGCGACAGGGTGAGCTCCCGTTGCTTGGTCCCAGCTCCTGCCAACCTAGAAGTTCGAAAGCATGTCAAAGTACAAGTAGATAAATAGGTACTGCTCCGGCGGGAAGGTAAACAGTGTTTCCGTGCGCTGCTCTGGTTTGCCAGAAGCGGCTTAGTCATGCTGGCCACATGACCCGGAAGCTGTACGCCACCTCCCTCGGCCAGTAAAGCATGATGAGTGCTGCAACCCCAGAGTTGTTCGCGACTGGACCTAACGGTCAGGGGTCCCTTTACCTTTAGCACAGCAGGACACAAAACTATTACACAGCCTTAAAGTGGGCAAAGAGAAAAGGTAAAGAGCTGGAAACAATTCATCTATATGACATCTTCCCCAGCTCCGTTGGTGGGACTGTCTGTGACTGACATATAGAAAATTTGTCTGCATTAGCTGTTTTGCATTTGGTTTGCACCCGAATGTACTGTTGATAACTGGTAATAGTCCATACCATGCTGTGTCCTTTCTACTGTATCAAACCTTTCTCTATAAAAGTTATCCCCTAACAGATACCTTCATACAATGTCTCTCATGCTTGTTTGGGCCTACATTTTAGAGCAGGAGTCCCCAGCAAGGTGCCCAAGAAGTGTGTGTGTGTATCACCAGATTTAATTCTGTGAAATGGGTATTTTATGGTGCCCACAAGAGTTTATTAGATGTACTCAAGGCCCAAAAGATTGGGGATTCCTGTTCTTTCCTTCCTAAATTTGTCATTATCCCACCATTCTTTCTCCACTTTTTCTTTTTTTTAACTCTACATGGACAAGTCAGCCCATACAAGATTTCCTACTAGAAGACACCTAACTCCTTATAGTGGGGTAAACTAGAGTTCCCCAGGATTCTTTGGGGCAAGCCATATGCCTAAAATGAGCTTTAAATGTATGCTGTAGGATGGAATGTTAAGAACTGATGTTCATATATAGTATATACATATGGCAAAATATTTCGTGCTTGTTTGCTTGTTTGTTTAAATCATAGCTTTATGGCGCTGAAGTGGTTCACACCTGCCTAACTTAGTAATTCATTGAACCACAGCCCTGAAGGACAGGAAATCTTATGAACATACTGTCTGTATCTGACATCAGATGTAGGAGGACGCCTACTTCTCAGATGGGCTTGGCATGTTTCTGCTGCTGCACATGAATGATATTTCAGGCTGTACTGGGCAGCAAAAGACAAAGAAATTATCTATATTGTTCAGGGTTCTTCTCTTTTCTCTTATCAGTGAAAATGGGTAGAAGAGTAAAAAATTTACTTAGCAGAGGTATAGGCCGTAGCTCAGTTGAAAAGCATCTGTTGAGTCAGTAGAGCATGAGAATCTTAATCTCAGGGTCGTGGATTCGAGCCTCGCATTGGGCCAAAGATTCATGCATTTCAGGGGGTTGGACTAGATCAGGGGTCAGCAACCTTTTTCAGCCATGGGCTGGTCCACTGTCCCTCAAACCATGTGGTGGGCCGGACTATATTTTGAAAAATATATATGAATGAATTCCTACAAATAACCCAGAGATGCATTTTAAATAAAAGCACACATTCTACTCATGTAAAAATATGCTGATTCCCAGACCGTCCATGGGCCGGATTGAGAAGGTGATTGGGCCGCATCCGGCCCACGGGCCTTAGGTTGCCTACCCCTGGACTAGATGATGCTTCCAACTCTACAATTCTATGTCTATGTCTATGCTTTGAATGCAGAGGGTCCCAGGTTCACTCCCCATCATCTTCAGGTGAGCATGAGAGAGAACTCTGTCAAATCCTGGAGAGCCAACTGCCAGTCAGTGCAGCCAGTACTGAGCTAGATTAACCAATGGTCTGTCACCATATGAGGCAGCTTTATATGTTCCTATGATGGTTCCCATGGGATCAAAGAGACTTGTGAATCTCTGGGTATTTTTAAGACTCCACCTCACATGGGAAAGTGTAGGCAGAATGTTGATGCTCTTTTTAAAATATATATACTACATTTTCTTTATAATTATTGCCAGAATCAGAGTATAAAGAAGTCTGGAGTGTAGAAAAGCCGCCAGAAGCTCATTTTAATTTTAGGGAAACCAGTGTGAATTTTGCATTAGGCTTTTTTTAAAAAAGAGTTGAAAACAACCCCACACGCACAAGCTTTTGTTTTATAAGATGAAGCATTCATTCGAAGCAAGGTGGGGACCTTTTAAAAACACTACAAGGAGCCGGATATACACGGCTTGAGCCATTAAAATGTTATTAAAGGCAGCAGGGTCCAATTTAGTTCTCAACAAAATGCCTGACACAGCTGGGCAGTGGCAGTTCAGTGGAGTCAAGCAAAAAAGGTAGGGGAAATGATCCCTTATTACTGCACTGTGTGCTGATTCAGGTGTTACTCGTAGGTGTGACAGGTTGATTAATCTTACAAAAATTGGACTTTTGTCACCCTATGCTGAAAGATCAACGATTAGAATATATTTTTGTGTATGGATAACCACATAGATTGCTAAGATCAATTAAACCTCATCACCACAGCATTTAAGAGTCTGTCTGTACCAGTGCTTTTTTTGAATGTGCAGCACAATGCTGTGCATATTTGTTCGAGAATTTTTTAAACCAGTAAGCAGTTGATCATTTTTATTTATTTTAAAATTTAATTTAAAAGCAAGTCACACTCTGTCCAATGGGACTTACTATCCAGTGTGTATGTTTACAATTGTAGGCCTAATTCCCCTTTTCTTCCTGTTTCTATGGTGGGTCTGCACCAATGTCTAGCATTGCATTTTGTCCCAGTAGGAACATAGTGTTGGAAGGGACCCTGTGGATCATCTAGTCCAACCCCCTGTAATGCAGGAATATGCACCCATATGCGGATCAAACCCGTGACCTTGGCGTTGTCAGCACTATGCTCTAACCAGCTAAGCTAACCTAAGCATTCCAGCCCGGGTCTCTACACATTTTCCTTATATGTGCAGGCCACCTCTTGGCCAAGAGCTATTTTTTTGAGATGTTAGTTCTTTGGAAAATAAAACCATACATCTAATGTTAGCACAGAGATAAAGGGTTGTATCTGATTATTCCTATGGAGGAAAGTCAAGTGTTGAGAACAATGTTGTGATAGCCATGAGCATCAACAGGATTATCCTAAGGGAGAGCAAACAATGCCCCCTCTTCCTGTACTCAAGGGACACAGAGACATTTTTCTGAGACACAAGTCAGATTCATAGGGGAGGAGTGGGAACACAGCTTCTTGGTTAGGAGGAGAGAAAGCTTCCTCACCTTGAGGCCATGTTCATGATTAGAGAAATGAGCTGAGGTGATTTGAAAAGCAGGCCTGATTTTGTAAGTAGGCTCTCTCCCCTCCCTGTTATTTAAATAATGAGCAGTAATGAACTTCATCGTGTAAAGGTGTGGTGATCTCTAACTAACTTTTCACCCATCCATCGCTTACTAGAACTGTTGTGTGTGAAGACTAGTCCTGAGTCTATCTGATTCTAGATTTACAAGGCAGGTGTTGTTTGGATAGGGATAAACCTTAGAGCTTATCCACACTTACCTTTCCTCCAAAGCACAGCCTGCATTTCCAAGCACTCTGTTTTTCACTCTGGAGATTTCCCTGCGAAAACCTGCTCTTTACCTCTTGAATCGGAGCAAACAGCAATCTGTAGACAACCCGAATTGCCATTTGTTGCTGTTTGAAAAGGGGATTTTTAGTGCAGGAAAGCTCTGAGGTTAAAAGAAAGAGTGCTGAAACACAAAGCTTTACAGTGTGGACCTGTGCCTGGGATAACCGAGGGAATGTACAAGTTGGGTACTTCTTGGAACATATTCTGTAGCAAGCAGAAGCAAGGAATATCTATGCTACTGGAGAAAGTTCTAACTACACCTCATTTAGCCAATCCCCAAACCTCTTCTTGCCTGCCTTTCACAGAGGCTGATACTGGGAATTTCTGTTCTTCACTGGTAATGAAGAGGCCGTTGTGGTAACATGTAGGCTGCCTCCCCCCTCACTCCCCCCACACTAATACCTTATTCGTGTCAACCAGGGATGGGGAATTTGTGACCCTCCATATGCTGTTAAGACTACAACTCCCATAATCTCTGACCAGTTGCCATAATGGCAATGGCTGATGGAACTCGAGTCCAACAACATCTGAAGAATCATAGGTGTCTCACCCCTGATTTATAGGAATACTCCTGGCAAAATCTTTTTCTGCACAAAATTAGTATCCTAATTATTTCAGTGAGGCAAATAGATTCAACCCAAATATAAATCAATAGATAAGGTCTTAAACACAGTAATGTGTCTTCTCGGCAGCACATTCCTCCAGGCTCTGATAAAGCGAAAAGGTAGTACATTATGGAGCATAACGAACTCACCCAGCTTTGGTTGTTGATAGCTATAGTCCAGGGGAAAGAAACTGGGCCCAAGTAGAAAGCTACATTGCTCACAGGATTTCTGAAATCCTGAATAAATTGGATGCAAGAATTACAGTAGACCCAAACAGCCTAACATTGTATAGCCTGCCAACAATTGCACAGGAGATCACCTAAGGTCTAACTGGCCTTGGCAGGTTTGCTGGAGTTATACTTTCACATGGATAAACTGTTCCTGAACAATTTCTACAAAGCAAGCTTTCATTTACCATCATGCCTTATGCCAACTAACATATGCGAAACCACGAAAATTTCAAAATAATGCTCTAAGTGGTCTCTCTCATGATGTCTTTTAAGGAACCAAGGTAGAAAGCAGGAGAGGTGAGAAGTAATCTGGAGGCCCAACCTCCCTCTCCAAGAGGCCCAGTTGTTATGTCTGGTTGAAGACAGGAAGAGAAAGGCGAGGGAACATCTCCTGCCAATTTCATCAGGCCTCTATTTTGTTTGTTTGTTTGTTTGTTTAATTAGTTGTATATTGCAATTTCATTTTTAAAATATCAAAGTGGTTTACAATAATTATAAAAGCCACATAAAATTAAAAACCTAGGATCTGTGGCAATGCAGGCAAGGAGCCGCTGTGTCTTTGTCCCGTTCATCAACTTGAGAATTCACAAGAGAACTACCCAAAAGGATATGAGCACTGTCTGCCCCATCACTCAATTCCTCTTAAGTGCGGAGCCTGACCATGGAGAAATAATATTGCAATTTGTAGAATTAGCTGGCAACATTTACCAGTCTTGCCCTGCTAGCTGTTCTGTTTTATTGGGAACAGCACCAATTAAAAATCATGAGGGCCTTGCACCAAGAGATATTCTGGCACCCCTTACCTCCAACATGCCATACACTTGAAAGAAACAGGGTCAAATACATTATCCCTGCTCCCAACTTGCATATGTTCATGTTAGTGTCTGCAAGGGCCTATACAAATTGAACTGTACATATAGTGCAATGTGCCTGAAAAAGCAGGATGCCTGGTTGCATGGATTACATCTCAAGCTTTTAATAAAGATTTTCAGTTATTTCTTGGGACACATGAGCCCTGATTAATGGTACAGAGGCTGTATATGCACTTTACATTAAAAGTACATTCCCACCCCCACCCCCCACAGAATCCTGGAAACTGTAATTCAGCCCTCACAGAGCTACAGTGCCAACCCTTAACAAACTACAGTCCCAGAGCAGGGTGTCCCTTTTAAATGTATGATGTGTACCTGGTCTAAACAGAAAGCTCAGGGGGAAGGAAAGAGCAGACAGGTGGTTGGGAGGAGCTAGAGGGATAGAAGGGAGACTATTGCATGGATCTGCCCTGTTTTAAAACTCAGCAACATGTTTAAACAATTGTTCTTATGTTCCCCTAGACCTTGTTGTTCATCAGCCAATCCATTATCCCACTTCACTAATTTAACACCACATGAAACATGAATGTCAATGGGGAAGTGGGAATACTGGGCATGTACATTATCAGCGCTTGCCTAACACACAGGTGGTGTGTTCAGTTTTTATCAAGTAGGTACAGTACATACAGATAATCCACATCATAAATATTCAGTCATCCAAATCCTATGTTATTCATGATGATAAAATTTGCAGAAATCACTTTCCGCCCATTCATCCTATAGCCATGAAATCAAGGTAATCTTGAGTAAATAACACTCTCCTCGTGTCATTGA
Organism: Darevskia mixta; assembly: GCA_034641385.1. NCBI lineage: Eukaryota > Metazoa > Chordata > Lepidosauria > Squamata > Lacertidae > Darevskia > Darevskia mixta. The sequence goes on along the minus strand of JAWWNH010000014.1, from coordinate 22,729,681 downwards.
ACATGCCATTTAGTTTTTTTAGAAGTTACTAGAGACATTGCACCCTAATCCTGAATACATTAACTGAACACCTTGACTGCCTCGGATTCATTAACACTGGAGAAGGAGTGTGCATCAAATTGTTACTCCCAAATAAGTGAGTCCTGTACTGTAATGGCATTGTAGCCACAGGCATCCAGACATACATACAAATCCACAAATCCATATTCTTCGTATATCCATAAATTCCGAACTTTGGAAGATTTCAAACTGCATCAATGATCAAAATTAAGCATCTGGACCCGAATACACCATTGCAAGCTGAGCCTGCTTCAGTCCTTTAAAGCCTCTTTCCAGTTTTCGGTTTGTTGGTTTGTTTTTTAAATAAAACTTGTATTTGTTGTAAAGATTCAGCACCCGCACAACACAACTTCCCTCGAGCCCTGCTAACCGAGCACACGAAGACTTGCTTTCCAGTGAGCGCCCTCGGGGTTTCAGTTTTTATCCATCTCCGCTGTAGATGCAGCAGCAGCAGCAGCAGCACAAGCACACTATTGCAACAGAACTTTTAAAAAGCTCTACGCGTTTGGGTGCAAAAGCACCCGGCTGATGCAGCTTGACCGCCACACTCAAACCACGCATCGTGCCACCGTGAGCCACTTCGCCTTTAAACGGCCGCAACACACTTCCAGAGAATCGGAGAAAAGCAAAAAAAAAAAAGTTAGAGGTGGACAAACACCACAGTCCTCTTACCTGTCTGTGGAGAAGGCAGGAAAAAAGCCAGGCATCTGCAAAGTTCCTCACAGGAACACGGAGCGGATCCCAAATTATTTCGTCCCCAGCAGCAGCATATCAATAAAAGTTACTGTTTCAGCCTCTCCTCTCCCCCGCAAGCCCTAAACCACCACCTAAAGCTTTCGGGTCCTCCTGTGACTAATATTTACCCTTCCTAAGCCTGGGCGAAGTGCAGTCGGTATCTCGAGCTTTTTAAATGGATTCTGAGTACGGAGTGCACCTCGCTGTTTCCAGCAGCCAGTCTCCCCCGCCAATCAGCGGCCTCGGAGCCGACCTCTCCTCCCTCCTTCGCTCCCAGTCCTGCCTCCCTCGCCTCGCTCCACTGTAGGCGGCGGCAGGACTGGGAACGGAGTGTGAAAGCACGAAACGAGCACGCTTCTCAATTTTGTTGTCCTCCCTCTGCCATCTTAAGACTTGCAGCCTTCTTTCCTTCAGAAACCATAGACCCAGTTCCCGTAATTTGTTGGCATAGTAACCACCCCTGGGTTGTTTTGGTTCCCCTCCCCTTCTTTTTTTTTTTTTTGTATGAACAGGATGGAAAGGAAGAACGCCTCGGCCTGTAGCAGTCTGTAGCTACATGCAAAACATAATGAAATAAAAGGCACAATTCTGAGAACTGCGGGAGGGGAAGCCATGCTAACCCTCCCAATTATTTTCTGTGGAGACAAGGGATCTTGAGGTGTCTTCACATTCTCCCCAGTCCCAGCCTAATAAGGGGGCAGAGGAGACTGACAGAGAACCCCACATCCCTATCCGGGAATCAGAGAGGCCGTTACTTTCCCAAATTCCAGAATCATGCCAAATATTTTATTTTAATTATTTTTGACTTTCTTTACAGGCACACCTTCCCACTTCAGAATACCAATACCAATTGTATTGTTTATAGGCCACCACAACCCAAAACTCAGAAGTTGGCAGAACATCCAGTACAATTATAACAAAGTCAATACTCCCCTTACCAATTTTTATTTTTCTCATGAGCGGAAGGGTAGGTTCTAAGAAATAATAATCCTCTCCACAGGGAAACATTGGGCTCCCAAATTTCAGCAGCACCCTGTGCAACGCTACCTCTCGCTCTCTGTTTTACATAATTGTGGTGCCTCCTGTGGCGCCAGCACCCAGTGCGGCTGAACTGGTCATGCTACCCCAAAATCGCTTCTGCTCCCCACTCTCTACAAGAGTTGTATTTTAAACTAAGAAATATTGGGTGATATCCAGTGGTGGCTTTGTCTTGCTGCAAAGTGCTTCCACTCATGCACTTTTTGCTCATCCTTCCTGCCTACTGAAGCCCTCTGCATTATATCCCATATTGTTTCAGTGGGTCTCCCTGCCCTCAGGAGGAGCTTTTCATGGAGTGGGGTTCAGTAGGTAAGAAGTATCAGTGAAAATTGGGTGCCTACATGGCGCGAGTAGAAGTGCTTTCTGTGAAGGCAAAGCCACCATTGAACACAGCCCACTAAGTGTAAACTTTAGAAACAGACTACAAAAGAAAACAGAATAAGCACCAGCAGATAAAACCAAGTTCATCACCCAAATTCATCTGATTCGGAGAAGAATACCGTACATGTCAACTCTTAAAATGTCATGCTCAAATAAGTTTTAATCATGAAAATCAAGTTTGTGCTTAAGTATAATGAAAATTGGAACCCATTTATACAAAATACAGCAGGTTAACATTTGTAATTGTTAACTGTTAACAATTGTTATTTCTTCACTTTAAGGCACTTTGTGTTGTATTTAAATTTAAAAGAGAAAGTCAAATTTGTTGCCTGTGCTTTTCCAAAATCACATACTCAGCACCAGTTAAGTATGATCACTTGCTGCTTAACACCCTTTAGCCACCATTATACTCACAGTCAAGATGAAAAGTGGGTTTATCCTTTCCCCACACACAGGTTCCTCCTGAGGGTGGCTTGATTTATTCCCCATAGCGTGGTATTTTTTCCTAATCCACGCTGGTGAATGTAAGTATGAAAGCGGATATGTGTGCATGTGTGCGGCTGTTCTTCTCAACTAGTTAAGGTGAAGATCAGAATGTGATCTTATACATAATTTTTAGCTGCTTAGGAAGACTGTGTCCCTAACCACTTTACACTCATCCTCAGAATTTAGTCATCTTTGGCCCAAGTGCAATATAATTTGCAAATCTAAATAGGGTAATCTCCTGCACCTATTGTGGGGTGGTGCCCACAATTTTTTATGATGACGCTGAATGCTAAAAACAGTCAATTCAGTTTTGGAATAGTGCCACATGAGCTCAGTCATTCAGGGTAATATTCTTAAACCCTATTTTGTTTAACAGATTTCTGCCAATCTCCACAAATGACTTCAAGCGTGTAACAAGCCACTGAGTCCTTGTGGATGCAGAGAGGGCAGGTCTCAAAAACGGACAACGCAAAAATATGTGCCACTAGTGGACGTTCAGCCCGTTAAATTAACGGGCGCTAGAACATATGTGGTGAAACATTTTTAAAAACAGGACTTATTTCCCTCAGGCAAGTGGGATTAGGACAGCAGCCTTCAGGTAAGGCAGCCGGGCCTCATCCTGCGGCGCGTCCAAGAGAAGCTGTGAGGGAAACTGGCCCCTCCCGTTACATAAAAGTCCCTAAAGCGTGCGGCGGAGGAGGGGGAATGGGCTCAAATCCCACGTACTGGGGAGGGGGGGTCCGGTTTCCCTCCGTAAGCAAACTCCGTTTGGAAACGGCCATGGCAGCCCCCGCCTCCCTTTGCCCTTTTGGCTCCCAGCCCCTTCACGAACCACACCGAGTTCCTGTACAGGGACATGGCGAGGACGGGACGGGGGCTGCTTTGAGCCCCTGAGGGAGGGAGGCCACCTCCCGGGCAGGGCCGTCGGCCTAGGGCGGGTGTGTGAGAGGAATCCTTGTGTAACTCCCATCACTCACACACACAAAATGGCCTCCAGCAACTTTCTTTGAGTGCAGGGCGAGGCAGCCCCTCCCCTCCCGCACTTCCGATTGGCAGCCTCCGACTGTCTCATCTGCATAGAGTCTCTGCGCTCCAATCCCTGTGTCCGTGGGGCACATGCTCAGTAGCGCAGTTCCACTGACACACACCACGGACGTGGGGACATTAGGGAATTATTATATAGGATGTTTTCTTATGTATAATGGGACCTTTTGTCTGGTGAGTACAACAGTATTTACTACTACTACTACTACTACAACAACAACAACAACAGAGTACATTTTCCTGGATTAAAATGGGCAGCATACTCTTATGTCCGCTATAGAATTGTTCTCACCTTGCCTCCTGGTGTTGACTCAACACATGAGGGAGGGGGAAAGGGGTGGTGTTTGCTAGCCTGCATATTCTCACATCCAGAACTTTTTTTCAGCTGGAACTCACCAGAACTCAGTTCCGGCGCATCTCAGGTGGGCACCATTGCCATTATAAGGTAACAACGGAGGCATTCATGGTGAGTTCCGGCACCTCTTTTTCTAGAAAAATAGCACTGCTCATATTTCTTTTGCTGGGACCCATCTTCCCTGCTGCCTTCCCTCCATTTAAACTTATTTTTTAATATACTGGTAGTTTACTTTGGTTACGGCAGCTTTTGCCAACCTTGGCCTCCCCATTTTGGCAAAGGCTGCCTTATAAGGTGATTGGGCACACCACTAAGTGTACTGTTGGCAGAACCCCATCCTCCAGCCATCTTAAGTGACCAAGAGGCAACTATTCATTTAAACTAGCATATGCAAATGTGTGCCATAGGAACTTTATGGTACCTAGCAACACCCCTGCTTCTGGGATTTTCTATTTACTTGGGCTGGGCTGAACGTGAAGAATCCTGGCATATTCATATGGGTTGATGTTTCGGCCCATATATGGGCAGACTGTAGCCTCCACGCTGCACAGGATTTTCCTGGCATGTATTGAGGCACCTTGTGGGCATAGAATCCACTTGCATTACAATGTGCAGTCACCTATAAAGATGATTCAAATACGAAGAGTATTATTTTTTGCGTGACATACATCCGGCGCTTGTGCGGAACACCCTCAGGAAACACTGGGGTACAGGTAGGGTGCCATCAGAGGCATAAAGCACAAATGATGCAAATCTCTGCAGTTCATTCTGGATACTCCTTTGTGCTTCTAAGCATCTCAGCTAGTCAGAACATTCTGTCCACCCTGCAATAACCATTTCCTTTTTCTCTCTCAATTAAGCCTAACTCTCACCAAATGTAAGTACCGTATTTGAAGAAAAGTTGCCAGCTCCTGTTTGACGCATCCATCTGTCATGCAGATATGTGAGCGCTTCCAAGGAATGAAGGGCTAAAATTATACTGCTGCTAGATCACTTTCAGATTCGGATTAAAGCCATTTGCCTTTGTAAAAGGCGTCAAGTGTGTCTGATGATGCGAATGGGTGTAATTACATGCTGGTGGTCACTGCAGGTAGAATCAGTTGTTGAAAGGTGGTGTAGTTGGTAGAAGTGTGAGCTGTGAGTCTGGAACCCCTCTCTATTATGTGGGCATTTTAGACAGTGATACCGGTAGGAAGGCCACTATCTCTCAGACCCTATCTACCCCTTCCATCTGCAATATGGGGATTATATAGGCCTACCTTGCAGAGTTGTAACAATAATTATTAAGATAATGTATGTGAAGCTCTTTAAATATTCCAAGTGCTATGCTAGTATCATTATAACAACTTCATTATCTTCCTTTAGTCCACCATTTATTAGGTGGGCATGATCTAAGCAGTTAAACAGTTTTGAGTTCTATTGAGGTCAAGAAAAAAGACTAGGAACTGGTGTAGCTAATGGCTAAAAGATCAACTTATGAATCAGGAGCTTCTCCTTTGCAACTCACCCTGTTCCATGAATTTACTAGGTGGCCTTAGGTGAGTGTTTCACAGCCTCAGTCCCCCATTAAATCTTAACTCTGCCTGGGTTGTTCCAATTTATATTATGATTTCAACAAAATCCATGCTTAACTTTCTTACCAAGACTGTGTACACAATTACTGTTTATTCTGGGTCCGTTGTGCTCCCACTGGTGGTGTTTGAAGCTGAGTCCACCTGAGATTAGCCACAGTTCATAGTTATCCTGTAGTTTATTGAAAATCAATTATGTTTGATACACTTTCCCTTAAGCAAGCTTCCATCAGACTAGAAAACAGAAGCCGTGGTTAAGCTGAGGTATTTTAGGCAGTCATTGCGCAGGTGCAAATTACAGTGCATGCACAGATTAGAACATCAGTGAACTGGAGTTTGGTGTAGGGAAACAAATTAGGTTTCGAGTGAATATATCCCCACCCTCTCCCTGGTTTGTACAGCAATGCAAGAATGTGAGTTGAAATGCAGCAGGTGAGAGAGGGCAACCTCACTGTGTTTTGAGCCGCTAAAGTGTACATAACCCAAGTGAGACAACAAGTGCAACTCCTCTGACTTGTATTTTATAAGATACTACTAGGTCTGCTTAACATACCATTCCTAGTAAAAAATACATACCAGGAATGCGCTCAGTGTTAGTTTTGCTTATCTAGAGCAGGTTTCAACCAAAATATTGTACTTATGGATGTTTACTTTCTTCTTATGAGCACCCATGGGCATAGCCAAGGGGGGGGGGCAGGGAGGGGCAGCTGCCTCCCCATCAATAAAAATACATAGCTAGCTCCATCCTAACAAAAGGCCTATCTCCCTAACAAAAGGCCTGCCCCACCTAACAAAAACCCTGGATTCACTCATGTGAGCACCAAAGAATATGCATCTTGCAAATGACTCAGTGAAGCAATTTCATGCTCCATCCCTAGTACTATGATGAAACCCATAATATATCAGTAAAAATCTACTGACCAGTTGTGGAAAACGTTCATGAAATTTGGTGAAGAAAGATGTTTGTACGTACGTATGTATGTTCTAAAATGTACAGCTCGCAGGACTGAATCAAATTCCTTTTTAAATAGAAAAACTTTATCTTATAAGCATATTACAATAAATTAAATACATTCAGTATTTAAATATAAGATTTAACATATCTTGAGTACTTGCAGGACTGAATCAATTCTTATAAAATCCCAAGAGGCCAAAAATATTGCAAGTGCCATCCTTCCATGTTGTTCTTATTGAATGTTGGGCATTGCTTTGGGGGCCTTTGGGCCAAAAACCATAGTAAATACAAACAACAGCATTCACAGTCCTACCATGTCAAACTTTCCCCACTTTTACATTTTGCCTAGTTTCTAGAAGGACGGTACAAAAGTGAACTGCAAAAGCAGCACATGCCTATATACTGTATGGTTCTGTGCCACTGCCAATTAAAAAGCATGGTTGTAGGGTTGCTAAACTCAGGTCAGGGGAGTTGATGACACTCAGGCAATTAAGTTATTACTTTCTGATTACAGTGTCCTTACTGTGTTTAGATTCACTGCCAGGCTCAAACACTTTTATGGAGGTTCAAATGACTGGTGGCCAGAATGATGGTCTGTCCTACGATTTCTTGTTATTTTATATTACGTTTTGTGCCAAGTTGTTAATGTTTCTTGAGAGTTTAAACCTTTTCAGTTGACTAATAAACTAAACTAAACCAAGATTGAAAATCGTATATGTCATGAGTAAAACACTTTTATGTGCTTAATCCTAGCACTGAAATTAATGGGACTTTGGTTTAATAGAACCCCTAAACATTTTTTTATACACTAGCTATTGCTTGTAAGAAGCTGCCCAAAGAAGCCTGTCCAAATAGGAAAGGTAGACCTAATTGGACAGTCTTATTTGCATTGTCATGAATTCAAGCAAGCAACCTATTTGGTCAAAGCTCACAGAACATGGCTGATGGTGTTCTTTGGCTCTTTTGCATTAAGGAACAAAACAAGCGGAAGATTTCCTGGCTACTCCTAGCTCTTTTTTGTTAATGGTTATATTAGCATAGTGGGCTAATTCTCTCATATATTTTCTATAGCTTTCCAACAAGTGCGTCAGAACTCTAATTAACATTTTATCAGGTCAAAGCAAATATAAATCCCACATCACTAATAGCCAAAGAGAAAAGCCAAGGAGAAAAGAATGATGTATGGCCAGCCAGACCAAGACAATACTAGCACTGAGAATGAAAAAAGACTGGGGATATATGAATGCAATTTAAAAGGTAATGGCTGCAATCCAGATCCCCATATGCTTCCATGGCTGGCTTTCCCAAATGGTGCTCTGGGCGCCCCCAGGGCTCTTTCCCATTCCGTTGCCAGCAAAGAGGAAGTCTGTCTTGCAGACATAGGGATGCTTATCTGGATTGTGGCCAATGCCTTTAATATCTGAACAATGGTTTCATCAATCCAAACTGTACACTTAGAACCGGATTAATCAAAAACATTTTACCATGTAGTTTGAAGTGGATGGGATTTAAACATATGTTAAGTGCTTGGAGAATCACAGATATAAAAATTAATGGAAATATTTATCAGACATAAACCCACATAAAGTCTTAGGAATTTATGAATTCTGCCTTATAAATCTTCTAAATAATGTTGCCTTATAGATCCTGCAGGCTGCATAAAGTCCAAATATCTGTGTCCCTCTGCAATGGGCAAGGGAAACCCAGCCAGATAGGTGGGGTATAAATATAAAATTATTATTATTATTATTATTATTATTATTAACACCTCCCAATATGTAGGTAATTGGTCCACTGGTATCCCAGCTGGTCCCAGATAAGGAAGGCACACGTCAGATAGTTAACTCTTTATTGGCAAGAGAAACACTTAGAGCAGCTTCCACAGTGCTTCAGATAAACAAAGTGCTTCTAACCTCTAGGCATCTATCCACAGGTCTGGGCCCTATGGAGCAGTTGCAGCAGCAGGGGGGTCCCTCACCTCCTCTGGCTTTTATACCCTCCTCTGATGGGTTGCGTACCCACAACTTAAGACTTCCCTTTTCAAGCCCCTCTTGGTTCGAGGAGACAGTGGGGCAGTAGAAGGTGGGAAATCTACTGACCTGTCCCTCGCTTGAACCAACTCTCCTTCTTCCACCACATCCTCCACCTTGGACTGCCCTGACTCTCCTAGCTGCTCTGGCTCCTGCCTCAAACCCCATAAATTACTGGACCCTTCTCCTGGGTCACTCCCCAGGTCCCTTGCCTCCGCCACACACACATGTCAAAGCCCTGCCAGTCCCTGACAACTGGCGTTCAAAGCCCAATCCTACATTTATGACGGTTCTCAGCATGAGGCCTCCTCCATGCCAGGAAGCTCCTCACTGCAGTGGTCAACAGGTGGACACATGTCCTCTCTTGTCCTTCCGCCCCTGTATCTTATAAAAGTCTGCTATTGGCACATGGGTGGGTAGGTGAGACCTCATACACAGAGCAGGGAGAGAGGCAGCAAGAGACACCAATGTCCCCTATGTGGCATCCACAGAGGAAATGGAAGCAGTGTTGTGGCTGGAGGAGTGGGCAGCAGTGAGGTGGTATTGTACCCATGACAACTGTTCTACCGTGACTTTAAATCTACAAATACAGTACGAAATACAGCAATAAAACTCAGAAGATTAAACTATTCATCTAGGTAAAAGAATCCCGTAATTGAAAGTGTCTGGGCAAGTTTAAAAAAAGTTTTAACAGGGCACCAGAAATAATACAATATCGGTGCCAGGCATATCTCTCATAGGAGGGCATTTCACATTTAGTTGTTAAAAAGAATGGAACAATGCAGGAACCTGCAGCTCAAATCACATGTGTCTGAGTAGATACCCTCCAATTTCTGCTTTTGGAAAGCAGGTAGCCTCATTTCAGCAGAGGCTTGAGGCATGTGCATTCCGTTTTAGTTTGTGATTTATTTAACTTAATGTGTTAACACTCCCTTTTCCATGGCATGAATCCAATGAAGAAGGCAATTGCCTACAAAAGTTCACACACCTCAAGAACAAACAAGCTCCCTTTAAAGTGTCGTCCCCCCACTGTGGTTCACTTCCTCCTATTATGGCTTAACACCAGCTCTTCTGGATCATATCCCATGAAAGAGTTAACTGCTATAAGGGCACAACTTTGCACCACTCAGCAACCAACTGTGAAATGGCTTCAGGCCACAGTTCTGCAAATGAGAACATATTCTGATGATGTAATGCTTGTAACTTGATAACCTGCTGCCAGGAAGGTTTGCTCCTAGCATTTTCTGGGCAACAAAGGGAGCCAAACCTGTTCCTCCCTGACTTCTTTGTGCAGCTTCAAGTAAGTTAGGTTGCATCAGTATTTGAAGAAAAACAGTTATTTGCCCCAGGAATCTTAAATTTCTTAAGTACAAGCACAATCATTTTTTTTTTATTTTATTTCGTGTGTGTGCCACCAACAAAGCAACACTGTCATTATTATACCTGGCAGTAATTAAGTGCCAACAGAGAATACTTCAGCAGAGGATAAAGAGAGTTCACACAAAATGTCAAAATGAAAATGCCAACATTACAGATGTTCAGCTCTTTCATCTCACACTTTCCACTTTCATGGGAGGAGCTGTCCTCATCCTAAGTTTCTTATTCCTGTCAATAAGTTTAGCGCCGAAATATATAATTTTAATGACCTTTTGCAGTCATTCTAGTCTTAGGTCTTTAGGGGTGGTTGTTCTTTTCATTTTAAGGAGAGCGTTGTTACTCATGTGACTTAAATGGCACAATCCATCATGCTCTCTTCTATTAATTGCGGCTTCTATTAATTTTAATGATGCTTGCGCAGAACATTGCAATGGACTGTGCCCTTCATAAATAACAATTTGTTTTAATTGCTACTTCTGCTGTTTTACTCTTCTAACGTTTTACACATTTCCTTGTTTCCACTATATTATTTTACGCCAACCTGAGAGCTTCTACTGAAGGGTAGCAGGGGAACATCTTAAATAAATAAACAACACAGGATAAATGAGTTAATTACACTTTACATTGTTCTTGAAAGTAGCAAATGGGCCTTCATACCTAATTTAGCACCGTTCTGTAAAATCACTGAACACTCTAAACTTTCTAAAGTCAACATGAGAATGCTGATCTTATTCACATTTACTTGGATGTTCTACCATGTTTGACAGGGCTTACTTCCAAGTAAATGTGTGTAAAATTGCCATCCGAGTTAAATATGTAGTAGCTGAGGCATTCAGAAAACGTCTGCCTTCCATGCCACTTGCCAATGCAGGCAAGCAGCATAGGAAGATCTCTGCTGAATCAGACCAAAGGACCATTTCATCCAACATCCTGTTCACACAGTGACCAACCTCATGTCTATGAGAAGCCTGCAAGCAGGACCTGAGTGTAACAGTGCTCTCTCCACTTCTGATTCCCAGTAACTGGTGTTCAGAGATACACAGAAGGTGTTCCCAGAGACTCCGTGGTGGTGAGAGAAAAGACAGAACGCATTAGCACTGCTAGTGAGCATAGTCATCAAACAGGACCTGATGATAGCATCCAAACAGCAGAACCTGTGTTTACTTTGGCTTGCTAAAGGCTTAAGGGCAAAGTCTGAAGGGTGCTTTAAAAAACACCTCTGCAACCCCCACTCTAGCAATGCAACTGTGTTAATAATTAAATAACTGTACCCAAGAGCTACTTTGGGAAGCATCTGTTATATTTTTTTGCTACCTTTTTAAATGGTATATGCAATTGTTGAACAAGCAGCTGCTTTTCACTTCTAAATAGAACCTGCAAAATACCCGTTTTGGCAGGGGCGTCGTGGGAGAAATTCTATAATGTAAAAGGTTCCCTGGAGTGTGTGTTTCTGACCACGGGCTGCTTCTCTGCATGATCTGTGCAGAGGAACTCATTGTACCCTCCCTGTGCTCTTGCAGGAACCCTTTTTATGAAAATTAAGCCACCCAATGCAAGACTTGGCCTTGCCGCTGCAGTATCCCCACGTGGAGCAAGGAGAGTGGTCACAGCACTATAGTATAAAGGGTTTGGAGTCTCCTGGTAAAAAATATCCAGCAGGTGATGTGAAAGACCTCTCTGTCTGAGATCTTGAGGAGCCTCTGCCCATCAGGTACTGGGATAGACGGAAAAGCAGGTACTGGGCAAGAGCTTGGTAGGATGTTGGATGTGAGAGAGCATTTAGGATTGCATCTGAAAATACTATATGCATTAGGACCATCTTGAAAACACTGAAGGGATTTAAACTTTTAAAGAAATATTAAGTCACCCAAATCCAGGAAATTACCTAGCTGCTCCATTTGACTTGGTTTGCTTGTGAAAGTCATGTTTTAGCTAACAATTATATGTAAGTTTCATCCTAGATATTCGATTTGCTAATGGAATGTGAGAGTTGTCTGGACTCTTCACAAAGAGAAAATCCCCTTTTATTCTTCTGGAACATTCATGCTCCGGGGCTCTTGCCCAGTTGGCCTTAGAAGTGGTAGGACCTGTTTGTGTTTCGTTTCGCTGGTGGGTTGTAATGTCTTCTTTTGCCAGTAAGTCCGTACTGTGACTGAAACCAGCCACCGCAAAGCTGCTTTTTTCAGATTGTGTGGTTTGCCAGGCAGATCCTGCTGTGATCCATTATTACCTTATGAGGGCCGTATCATTTGTTTAAAAATGTTCTTCCTTACTAGAATCCTTCCTAAACTGGGGTCAAACCATAGGCCTTTTCAAATGGCTCAAGCAGAAGATTCAAGCATTTGTGTGATGAAAGCTAATTTTTTTTGGGGGGGCTCTCCTTGGTGAGAAGGGCCCTCTTCAGTATGCACAAAAGCAGGACTTCCCCAAGTGAATTGAGATACATCCCAAACTGAGACACGGGTCAACAAGGATGCGCTCCCAGGCGAGTCCCGTGACCTGCACTTCACTCTCGTTCCCCCCCCCCAAGTGATTTTTTTCAGGTCTAGATCCTGCGTGGCCCTGAAAAAGCACAGTTCTCAGGGTGTGCAGCATAGACTGGCAGTGGCAACTTCTGGGTAATCTCAATAGTGCTGAAAAGCAGAGGCAATACTGTGGAGGAAGGAACAAGCAAAGTGGCACAGCAACAGAAAGCAGGGGTTAATGTAGACATGGATCTACTGAATCAGATGTGCTATGTTGTAGTTGGGCTTCATTGCAAAGGGAACCACAGATTTTGGGCCAATGCAAAACATATATTTGTAAGACTGAGGTTGAACAAATTGTATGAATGTACATGTGTCTGGAGGTTAGACTTATACAAACAATAATGTAAATTTGCTATTCCCCGTCCCACAATAAGAGTCATGTTCAAGAGTGTGTCACTACTACAGGTCCCTATCACTTTAAGAGGGCTGACACCAGTAGAGAATTTTAAATAGAGAGTGAATAATCATTTCCTACAAATTTCAAACAGTTTTTTATTCACTTTTGGGCTTTCTTTGTATTCAATTCAAAAATTATTTTTTGCCCATCCATGCTGCTTTTCAATGCACATTTACAAAGCGGTGTACAAAAATAATAAAAATTCAACTAAAATGATTTTTAAATATAAATACTACTGTCTGATTCAACTAATATTACAGTTGCCCTTCAGTGGAGCTTCCAGGGCAGTTTACAGAATCAAGATAGAATATTCTAATGAGTATCACCACTGAAATATTTATTTTGCAGATTATTTCAACACCCTCACTTCACCAAGCACTAGTAATAGATATATTGGTATGACCATAGCATTGAAGTAACAGAAGTACTTTGCATAATTCAGATTCCATGTTCTGCAAATACTTATTTGATAGCAAGGTAGTCAGCTGGGGACATGGCATTCTCTGTGGAGAGCCCTCATCTTGGGAATTCAAAAGCCAACTTAGTCCATCAGAGATCTGTTCTGTGGATTCTTCAGCTGCCTACGTGGTGTACTTTTATGAGTGGTACAACAGCCTCAGGCTATGCAAGTGTCATAGACACATAAACTTTTGAGGAACTCCTAAAGTGTCGGTTTAAATTACTCTTGCTCAACCTTGAAGGATGGATTTGTCTTGAAGGTCAATGTGCAAAAAGGGAATGAAAACTCTACTGTTTGCTGATCAGGCTTCTATTGTATGTTGCACTTTGTGAATTTGTATTAAGAACGTAAGAGGAGCCCGATGGATCAGGCCAATGGCCCACCTAGTCCAGCCCCCTTTTCTCACAGTGGCCAATCAGATGCATGTGGAAAGCTTGCAAGCAGGATTCGAGCGACAGATCACTCTCTCCTCCTATTGAAAAGCAGTATAGAAATTATTGTAAAAATCAATCGATCAATAGAAGAAATGGCTTTGGAATTTAACGTGAAGAAAGCTGAGGTACGATTCACAAGGCTGTAGTGAGTAAACCCCATTGCACACTGTAAGGTTTATGAGAAAACATGGATAGGAATGCACTGTTAAAGGCTTCATTTGTCTAAAGACAAGTTCATCCAAAGTAGGGGTGGGGAACTTCAGATGTGAGGATCTCTGCAGGTCCTCAAAACTCTCCCCAGGCCCCACCCCTCACTGGTGCTGCTTTGCACCCCAAGTGTTGTTGCCTGGCTAGAATGGATAGCTGAACTCGATTAATGCCTCTTGCATCTTTAAAGAATGTACACTCTTGAGCAAAACCAGAGTGTGGACAGTTTCGTCCTCCTGATTACAGCCATTGAGATTCCTCCCTTGAGCTCAGCCCTGCTTGGCACAGCCGTGGAAGGCAGCCAACAATATTAATCTTGCATGCCCTCCTTGCTTGTCAGCAGAGCATTCTAGCTATGTACATGCAGCACATTAGTAGCCTGACCATCTGGAAAGTCATGCCAGGAGCAGTGGAAGGTGGATGGGTAAGCACTAATACATGGCTAATAGCTCTGCACATGATACACGTTTTGCTGAGATGTTGTGTGGGTGTTGATGCCCCATCAAGCATACCAAAATAACTGCAGACAAAGAGAATTGCAGAGACATTTTTCTCTTCAAACAGACAGCATGCATACACTTTGATCAGGCTTTTTGGGGCACAAAAGCTGCTGCAGAAGTAAATATTCATTCAAAGAAATATTTTTGAGAAAGTGAAAGAAGGCTAAATGAAAAGCACAATGAATGTGAAAACTCACAGTGAACACTAAAAAGATACCTAATCAAAAGTGGGAAAGTTGCATTTCTCCTGAAACCTACCTTTTTTGTTTCCCCCTGGAATTTGACTTTGGACCATGACCAGGCCTGGCCTTTCTGATTGTCCCTGTAACTGGCTTTGGGACAGCTGGCTTCAGTGTCACATCAAACAGGACAATATGCAGAGGGTCCCTGGTTTAATCCTTGACATTTCTAGTTAAATATCAAGCAATAAGTGATGTCAAACCCCTGAGCCATGGAGACAACCTGTTGCCAGTCAGAGTTGATAACTCTAGTAGATAGACAAATAGTTTGCATTACTGTATCTATTTAATTTATATATTTGAAGGGTTTTGACTCTTGAGCCAAAAAGGCTCCCACAGCAGCATACGTTAAGATCATAACAAGAAGATGGTCCCTGCCTGCCAGGTTGCAACTTAGCTTCGTACTACTATATTTTAGCTCACTCTTTATCCTAAGAGGAGGGATATGGGTGGCGCTGTGGGTTAAACCACAGAGCCTAGGGCTTACCGATCAGAAAGTTGGCGGCTTGAATCCCCGCGACGGGGTGAGCTCCCATTGTTTGGTCCCTGCTCCTGCCAACCTAGCAGTTCGAAAGCACGCAGTGCAAGTAGATAAATAGGTACCGCTCCGGCGGGAAGGTAAACAGCATTTCTGTGCGCTGCTCTGGTTCGCCAGAAGCGGCTTAGTCATGCTGGTCATATGACCTGGAAGCTGTACGCCGGCTCCCTCGGCCAGTAAAGCGAGATGAGCGCCGCAACCCCAGAGTTGTCCGTGACTGGACCTATTGGTCAGGGGTCCCTTTACCTTTACCTTATCCTAAGAACCCAGAGAGGGGCAGAAGCAATTAAAATCTGAATAGTTCCAATACTATCAAAAGAACAAAAAAAAAACAAAAAAAAACCCATGACAAATCCTCAAAATTATCATCTATTAAAATAGTTTGGAGCCACATATGGACTCATTTATGGGACTGATATCCAACAAAAGCCTGAACTATTGTAAGACTTTAACAGGTGCTGAAATGACCAAAAAACAAAACAAAAACAAAAACAAAACAAAAAATGACAACATATATGAATGCCCAATATATTAAGCAGGCAAATATACTCCTGTATTTAAGTGTAATGTATATCATCATCTGTCAGCAATGTTCTTCTGTGTTGTACACAGGAAAAACAGACCAATCCACACGCTAAAGAACCAAGGGATCCAAATTTGACATGAAAATTGCAATATTCATAAGCCAGTAGAACAACATTTTTCGATCTACCTGGGCACTCTGCTGCTGAACATGAAGTGGCCATCATACTCGAGCAAAAGAATTTCAAAGGGATGCTTCAGGGTGAGACTGCAAAATTACAATCAATCAAGAAGTTAAACTATTCATCCTGGCCTGAACAGAGAAGCAAGTTTTCCACTATAAATGTTAACTAAATCAGCAAAGCAATCACGCTTTCTTAAGGGGTCACTTTCTGTGTTTTGCATGCATTCTACCTCTGGTTCAATTGTCACTGTCTGTAATTCTTGCATTTCATTTTCCCCTGATCTCACTGCTTACCACTCCTACTGCTGCCTGCCACCATTTATATACTTCTGATTGATCGTGGATCTGATTGGCTGTGTCGTCTAGGGAAGTTTATGCCAGAAAGTTCAGCCTTTAAGGAGTCAAAAGACTCTTTATTGTTTTTAGTGCAACAGTCTAACGTGGCCCAGCCTCTGGATATTATTATGTTATCAGATTTCTGTTAATAGAACTATCACTGTGGGTTTGCCTTAAGGAAATGCCTGGCCATAATCTTGGACTTAGCAATGGAATGTTAATAGGCTGAGATATTCAGGTGCTATCTCTGAATGGGAACTAATTGTTAGAAGATTGCTTCTTGATATGAACGTAAGAGCCCTGAGGGATCAGACCAAAGCCTTATTTTAGTCCAGCATTCTGCTTCCACAGTGGCCAACCAGATGCCTATGGGAAGCCCAAAAGCAAGAAATGAGTGCAACAGGACTCTGCTGCTAAGTGTTCCCTAACGGAGGACCACTCTGCAGTGTGTGTGTGCGCGCAATCAAAGAAGGTAGTAGGGTGGCCACAGGAACATAGGAAGCTGCCTTATACAGAATCAAAATATTGGTCCACCTGGTCCACCTAGTCACTATGACAGACCAACACGGCTACCTACCTGTAACTAGTCCCAGTATTGTTTATCTTACCTGGCAGTGGCTCTTCAGAGTTTTCAGTCAGGGGCCTCTCCCAGCCCTATTTGTAGAGACTATGCCACATTGGCCCCAGAAAAAGAGGAAACTGTGAGGCTAACCTAAGAGACACTGTTTGTGAAATTCTGCAAGCTTCTGAGTTACACAGAGCTCTTCTGCAGGGAACACATGATATGAGTAAATTGCGGATATTTATTTAAGGGAAGGCTACCTATTATTAATTAGTGTGATAAGTGTGTATGGTGTAATATTGTATAACATAAGCAAAGGATAACTCCTGCCATGAGGAGTATACAATCTAGCCTAAAGCCAGCATAGTGAAACACAGTTCACACCCGCTGCTCATCATAGAAATGTACTGAACACATATTCACTCATGTTATAGTTTGCTCCGTGGAACCTCTCTGTTTACTTTCCATTTTATTATTTCCTTCTGAGGGGTACCCGATTACACTGTTTGCTTATGCAGTTCTTTTATCACCTTTAAATGACTAACTGCGAGTTCAGACAACATGAGACATACTTCAATGTGAATGGCTCGCGCATGCTGTTTAATCCCTGATGGTTTTAAAAGCTTCCATTCGTCAGAATTTGTTAGTACACAGGCCACCAATCAGATGCCCAAGCCATATATGCAACCCACTCCACGTATATCCAAGTAACAAGAAGTCAATGTGCTTCTGGAAACTGTATACAGCACAGTCAGTGATCTTCTGCACTGCTCTACCTAGAGTCAAGACTATGGCATCTTTAAGTTCCTGTGCTTAAGTGCAGGCAGGAGCTCCCACCTTGCTCAGCAGCTGTTGGGCAGGAAGCTGTATTGCAGTGGGCAAACTACAATCACCACAATTTTTTTTTTGTAGAAAGCCATGAAAATTAAATTGGTTTTAAATCTTACATAAATTTACAGCAATTGTAGTATTTGTAAGATGGGGCACTGCTGCTTTGCTGCTCTCCCAGCTATGGCGGTAGTAGCAACTTTTAGTCTGAGCAACATAGACTTGCAATTTCAAGAGTATGCTATATTTTCTCTAATTCTTCTGTTTCTTTCAAATTTTCTATTTTGTTATACATTTAAAAATACTGCAAATCTCCAGATCTTAATGCGAGTTATTTAAAGGCAGCATATATCTTACAAAGACAAACTCATTAAAACAGTCCTGCTTTCTTAAGCACCATATTTCATTAGTAGGAAACTTCAGACTTGTTTTACAAATATCTCTTGATGTTTGCATGAAAGGAAACATCTAGCCTACAGACTG
The DNA here is from genome assembly GCA_034641385.1 of Darevskia mixta. Lineage (NCBI taxonomy): Eukaryota > Metazoa > Chordata > Lepidosauria > Squamata > Lacertidae > Darevskia > Darevskia mixta. The sequence goes on along the minus strand of JAWWNH010000014.1, from coordinate 22,711,431 downwards.
AGTAAAATATAATTTATAGGAAGCCTGGGGCACTTTGCTGGGATGACTTTCCCCACTGGAAGAATTATTAGTGCGAGATAACCTTGTTTGCTCTAGATCTGTTGAAATGTACATTTATGGCAATGAAGTCAGTTCAGATGGAGGCAGGACCTGATCCTCAAAGAGTGGTATAAATAATCTCCAGACTTTGCCACACATCTGGCTGTACTCACCAACGCAGCAAAACTGAGTAGGAAGCCACTTCACACTGCACAAAAAGAGAAACACTGTTTCCTTAGGGCAGAACCACACATTTAAATATGGTTCTATGACTTTCCCCAAAGAATCACGGGAATGGTAGTTTCCCCTCACAGTGCTACAATTCCCAGCACCCGTAACAAACTCCAGTTCCCAGAATGCTTTGGGGGAAAGTCGTGTGTTTTAAATGTGCATTGGATGTGCCTCAAATGTATCCAGCGGATCTTTGGAGTCCCATCCTGCAGAACAAGTTCTAAACTGCCACAGAAAATAATTTGAAACAAACAAATTTAAAATTCCCAAACTGGAATTAAGATTGCCGGAAGAAATATCAACAACCTCAGATATGCTGCTGATACAACATTGATGGCAGAAAGTGAGGAGGAATTAAAGAACCTTTTAATGAGGGTGAAAGAGGAGAGCGCAAAATATGGTCTGAAGCTCAACATCAAAAAAACTAAGATCATGGCCACTGGTCCCATCACCTCCTGGCAAATAGAAGGGGAAGAAATGGAGGCAGTGAGAGATTTCACTTTCTTGGGTTCCATGATCACTGCAGATGGTGACAGCAGTCACGAAATTAAAAGACGCCTGCTTCTTGGGAGAAAAGCAATGACAAACCTAGACAGCATCTTAAAAAGCAAAGACATCACCTTGCCAACAAAGGTCCGTATAGTTAAAGCTATGGTTTTCCCAGCAGTAATGTACGGAAGTGAGAGCTGGACCATAAAGAAGGCTGATCGCCGAAAAATTGCTTTTGAATTATGGTGCTAGAGGAGACTCTTGAGAGTCCCATGGACTGCAAGAAGATCAAACCTATCCATTCTTAAAGAAATCAGCCCTGAGTGCTCATTAGATGGACAGATCCTGAAGTTGAGGCTCCAGTACTTTGGCCACCTCATGAGAAGAGAAGACTCCCTAGAAAAGACCCTGATGTTGGGAAAGATTGAGGGCACAAGGAGAAGGGGATGACAGAGGATGAGATGGTTGGACAGTGTTCTCGAAGCTACTAACATAAGTTTGGCCAAACTGCGAGAGGCAGTGAAGGATAGGCGTGCCTGGCGTACTCTGGTCCATGGGGTCACGAAGAGTCGGACATGACTGAACGACTGAACAACAACAATTTTGTAAGACAAAACGTTTCATTTTCCTCTGTGGGCTGCTTTAAAATATAAGCTGAGTGGGTAGCTGCTAAAGCAATGTATTGGGGCCCAAGTTAACTTTATCTTTATCAGCAAACATTACATACAGTATCGTGTACAAGGTACATAATTTGTGATTAAGTCACATTCTGGTACAGAATTCCCCTCCCTGTGTAGAACTGACTGTAAGAGTATCAGCTAGAAAGTAAATATACCAACCCAAAGGCTAAATAATGCACTATATTTGGAAAGAGCATTGCCCTCAGTAGCATTTTTGCTTCAGTGTTATTCATACGGTACACTAGGAATTTTAGAAATTTTGCTTATTTCTTTTCATTCTGAAGTATTCCCAGGACCATGTACAGCACCCTCAGATAAACCCCTTGGTCCCATCCACATGGGGTGATTACCGGAAATATTTTAATTGAGTTTTGAGGGGGTTGGTTGCAGGAGGGAGAGCTTGCCTGTTTTTTTGAGAGCTGCTTTCTTTGTGTCTATTTTACTGAGAGTGGGGAGTATGGATATTCTGAACACCACAGGTTTTTCTTCCACAAAACTGACATTTTGTAGTGCCCGTGACTGTATCTTAGAAAGTGTGCATGCACACGAAAGCTCATACCAAGAACAAACTTAGTTGGTCTCTAAGGTGCTACTGGAAGGAATTTTTTTATTTTGTTTAGAAATCCATGTTCCCCAAAATGGTTGAGGACCCCTGTTGTATTTAAAACAAACACAAAACATAAACACACCCATAAAATGTTAAAGCAAACTACAATTGTATAGCATTCCCTTCTGAAAAATAAAATCCCAGCTTCCTGCTACCCAATTGCCTATCTAGCTCAGCTCATGAAGAAACAGGGGAAAAAATCCCTCCCCTGAGACTCCTCTGGCTTGGCAATGAAAGCACATGCCTCAAGGGGAAGTAACAGAGAGCAGGGTTTTGGTGGAGGGGATTGTAGGGCAGTAAGCTGGGAAAGGAATAGTGACCCCTGCAGTTGCTTCTCCTCTGCAAATTACACCCTGACACTCCAGGATCAAATCAGAAGCTGGGATAGATTTTGTAATTCCAGGACTGTCCCTGGAAAATAGGGACACTTGGAGGGTATGCTCACTCTGCCTAATGGCAGGACTGGCTCTGGCACAACAATAAAATTGAGAGGAATAAAACCAGTAAAAATAAGTAAAAAATACAATAATTTGAATTTCCTGGACAAATAAAAAGAGTTTAACCAGGCACCAAAATGAATACAATGTTGACACCAAGACGCTGTAGATCTTCCATAATTCCTCCAACCCCAGAACACAACCTGAAAGTGATCCATTTTGACAAAGCTTCCACCCACACCACACGAGATAGATGCAGAAGGATGAAAGAAACAGTCACCATGCCCTTTGCTCTGAGGAAATTTTTTTCAAGGGAACAGGCTAACAAAGTCTTTGCCCCTAGTGAGAATTCAGATAATTTTAGTACAGAAGAGCCTATTATATTATTCTATAGCATACTTGACATAATCAATTCATTCCTGCCTACTGCTTATTTCAGTAAAGGGCTTTATTGAATAGTGGCATACTGGGTGTTGTGAATAGAAAATTTGTTTTTTAAGATGCTCACCGCTAAAACAGGCACAGGGAAAGATCAAACATGGGAACAGAGGAATTAATGCACCAGCGCTCTGGGGGAGAATCTAGTGGGCCCCTTTCATCCCACAAAAGACAGCACTTCCCACTTTGTACTTCAAATGCGGAATGACCTTCATGGCTTTCTTTCTTTTTCTTTCTGGAATCCTTCTAGTGAGAGAAATACTCCTCATCTTGGTAGATCTTATCTATACACACTCATTTCAATCACTGTCACCCATACCTTCAGATGCCAAATGCCATGCCGTACGCCAATCCCTCTATATCAAAAACCTTGTGCCTCTCGCAAGTTCCTTAGGCCCGTTTATCCTTTGCAATAAAATACACTTTGTTATTCAATGACAGGATTAATAAAGTATGTAATTTCAAGGTAAAGGTAAAGGACCCCTGACAGTTAATTCCAGTTGCAGACAACTCTGGGGTTGCAGCACTCATCTCGCTTTACAGGCCAAGGGAGCCAGCGTTTGTCCACAGACAGTTTTTCCGGGTCATGTGGCCAGCATGACTAAGCCTCTTCTGGCGCAATGGAACACTGAAACCAGAGCAGCGCATGGAAACACCGTTTACCTTCCCACCGGAGCAGTACCTATTTATCTACTTGCACTTTTGGGCGTGCTTTCGAACTGCTAGGTTGGCAGGAGCTGGGGCCGAGCAACGGGAGCTCACCCCGTCGTGGGGAATCGAACCGCCGACCTTCTGATCGGAAAGCCCAAGAGGCTCAGTGGTTTAATTTACATTAATTCAAGGTAATTGAACATAATTTTAAAAAACTACAAAATGGCTTAATGGAAGGTAAAGATCAATTCAATGCTTCAATAAGCATTTCCAGTAGCAGCTGGTATGGTGGAACAATGCCATGGAGCTGTACCCCCCACACTGGCTTCGCTGCACCTTACTTTGGTGGTGCTGAGGTGGGGCTGCATGGACATATTAGCGGAAGCACAGCCCTGACCTTGCCACCACCCTGCCTCGTCCACGGGCTATCTAGGTGAGCAGTGGTGACACTGGCATTGGGAGGGTGGCTCCACAGTGATGCCTCACCACATCAAGCCCTACTGATTATTTCTAGGGAAGCTCACATGAAAGAAGGAAGCTTTCTTTCAAAGCAAAAGTAGTATAATCAGCTCAAAGTACTCTTGAATGAACCAGATTACTTATATCCATTTCAATATGGCTTCTGGCTGGGGTTTAGGATGGAAGCTGCTTCAGATTGCAATCCAACCCCCTGATTATGTTGGGCTGTGGGGTTGTGTGTTGGACTGAGTGGAGGCAATCCTCTACTCACTTCTGCCGGTCCTGCCGGTCTCCTGCCAGCTCAGACTTCCTCCTTCCGCTTGCCAAATGAGTGGGTGGGTGAAAGGTCCATTGATACCATCCATCCTTGTATCCTTCTGCAGCATTTGCAGAAATTGAATAAGGGTGGGTAGGAGGCACCTTGATTTCCCAATGCTTCTGCTCCTACCGGTACTGGGAAACTGCTCCTCCACATGGAAACTTTCATATGGGTGTGTTATTTCTTATCACATGGAGAGACTAGGTAGATTCTGCAAGTGATGACTATGCAGCACACTGCATTTGATCCCATGGTTGGTCTTGCTCTTCAAAAGGAATGTTTCCATGCCAGTAGCTGTTGCTGCCAGCCGAAAGAGAATGTCATGGAAACTCTGGCATAGAAACTCTACCTAGCAAAGATAAAAGTCAGTTCCACCCATACACATTATAGCAGCGCCATGAAGAAGTCATCACACAGATGCCGTTTCTCAGCTTCCCAAGCCTAACTGAGGAAATGTGAGAGCAGGGGCAACGGATCTCTTTCCCCAATGCAATAACTCCACACAACCATACCACACCTGCTGCACAATGTAAGCACTTCAAGGAGTTCCACTAAATTACTGAGCTTGAGGGCTTGTTGATATTTTCCACTTGAGAAAGCAGGCTTGATAGAGCAAAGTCAGACCACTTTATTGCCAGAAAATGTAGTTCGGCTTTCAAATGAGGCGTGTCAACTGCAGGTTCAGTTCAGGCTTATGAACTGAAAGAAAGCTTATGGCTTGAAGTATGTTATGTTTAGCATTCTATTAAATTCACCACTCCCTTTTTAATTCTTATAAAATAACATGTCATACCTGGGGAAAATCCATGGGCTGTTACACCTCAGGCCATTCAGTTCCATCCTTCCTTGCTTTCTCTGTCTACCTCCTTTGTATCCTCTCTTCCCAGATCCTACACACTTCTTCCTCCCACAGTACTTCCTCTATAGTACTAAGAACAGATAAGCTCACTCAGCAGGGATGCAATTATGATGTCACCTGTAAATCATCAATGAACTCTGCTGGCGGTGATGTGCATATGGCATCCTTGGTCACCATTGTAAGTTAATATTGAGCATTCACTTTGTCATCTCCTCTGCTTTTGGACTGGAAGCTGCATTATACTGGCCCATCCAACTCAGTATTAATTCCTTCCAGCTCTACCTGAAGATGTCAGAGAGGGAAACTAGGATCTTCTGCATGCAAAACTGATTGCTCTAGATCTGAGCCACACCCCTTCCCACATGTTCAGCCGTTGACAACTGCAGCACTGACTTGCATGTCTGAATCAGCCAACACAGATCAAACTCTGCAGAGATAACATGCAGATTATTTCAAGTACAACACTCTTCTCTTCAATCTGTCCACACAGGGAGATGCAAAACACCAAATATGAACTTGAATGATGTATTCACCTGTTAGAAATGACCCTAAAGCTCAATTTTTGCTGGATTCTAGGGGTAGTTAAGGTAGAACTCCAATTAGTGCTGGATTTATGCATAAACTAAATAAACTACATTTTTAGGGCATCAGATTATGCAAGGGCTCTAAAGAATATTTTTTAAATGTTACATTTTAGTTAGATTTCGTTTTTAGTTGCATCCTCACTTATTTGCACATATAAAACCTTATTATTTCTATTTTCATTGTCCTTTCTGTTAGATTAATACACTTTTTTGTATTGCTTATGGGCCTCTTAAACTTGACATAGTTCAGGGCCTCAACATGTCTTAACTTGGCCTGGCTCTGGTGCATATCCATCCCATATATATTACAAGCACTACAGTTTTGAAAATATTAGTTCGCTGCTGCATTTATGAAGGGGAGAGGCCAGAGACCAGTGTAGTGGGGGGCAATACATGCTTTTAGGGCAGAAGTTTCCAGGCATTTCCAGCTAAAAGGGACTCCAGTAGTAAGATTGGGGTTTGCAATGCATTTCTACATGCAAGAAGAAGAGTTTGGATTTGATATCCCGCTTTATCACTACCCGAAGGAGTCTCAAAGCGGCTAACATTCTCCTTTCCCTTCCTCCCCCACAACAAACACTCTGTGAGGTGAGTGGGGCTGAGAGACTTCAAAGAAGTGTGACTAGCCCAAGGTCACCCAGCAGCTGCGTGTGGAGGAGTGGAGACTCGAACCCGGTCCCCCAGATTAGAGTCTACCACTCTTAACCACTACACCACACTGGCAAGCCAGAAGGATCTCCTGGGGGTTCTCCTGACCTCCTCCCAGAACCAGTTTGGGTGAGACATGATTCCTCCACCCTCACTGCAACTCTTTGACATAGGTAATAAAATACTAAATAGGCAACCAGCTTGAAGTTTTGTTGAGCAATTCAGACAAACCCATGTGCACATTCACCAGTGTAACCTGGGCTGTAGGGAAAGCAGCTGATCGCACACGCATGTACACAGTAGATGTAGCCCGGGAGATACTGTTAAATATTCTGATTTTGATTAAAGAATCTGACAATTTGCAAAAGGCACCTAGGAAACACAGCACAGTTTTGAAACTCAGAATAATCCATCTGCCCCCAGGTAGGTTTTTCAAAACCTTTTGAAGAAAGGCTGGCTCAAACACAGCAGTGAAAAGCCCAAAATGGAAATGTATTTGCACTTCATTTAAATTTGAAAAAAAAAAGGCAATTATATTCCTTCCGCTGTGTGTCAGATTGTTAAGAATCTTGCTGTTCTGCTTTGGAAGGAAGCCTACAAAAAAGAATGTTATTGACATTAATCCACATTTAATGAAGTAGCATGATGGTTATATAACCATTGCTGGTTTCATAAAGGTTCCAATTTAGAAGCGCACAGAACTTTATGATCATGTTCTGCTCCATCTTAATAGATGGCATCAGTGGCAAGTGACAACTATTGCAAACAACTAGGCACTGCTATTTTTGTCTGTGCTACAACTGTAGCTAGACACACAAAGCTGTGAGAATTCAAGTTCTCCCTATTAAAAAGCAAGCTCCTTTTATATTGGGGGATTGTGCTTGCCAGATCCCAGGAACTCTGGGTCTACCATACAGCAATGTGAATCGGTTACAGAAGTTTGGGGGATACACAACAGCAAGAATTGGCATCTTAATGGTACAGCAAGACTTTTTAAAGTCTTGTCTCTAGTGCCATTTGGACTCTTGTTTCAAGCAGCAAAACATCTAGAGCCAATGCTGATTTCAGGAAGGGACTGACAACTGTAATCACTTTCCAAAGCCTACTACTGCCCTTGGCCATCCCTTCCTCAACATAAAAGAGAATTTTGGTTCAGCTAATGCCTTGGACAAGAAACTGGGTCAGCCTGTGGAAAAGAGATAGAGATTTCTTATTTCAGAAGAGGCAAGTATAGTTCTGTCCAGCAGTAGCACAAGTCTCCTTCCCATTGCTACAGGCAAGTTACTAATCTTGTCTAAGTGTAGAGGGATGCTAGAGATCATTGGCAGACAACATATTTACATGCTTAACCTCCCAAGTTCAGTCCCTAGTTTCTTCACCTACAAGGAGCTGAGACAGGAGGGTAGGAGGAGAGAAGGTATCTGAACCATGGGTTGTACATTAGATGGATCGGAAATCCCCGGAAAAGAGGGAAGATGGCCTGCATTAATCATAGTGTTGAAGGATGCAGTATGATATAACATGAATGCACAGCTAAAGTGGATAATAAATAAAGTGAAAATTTGCACCATAAGAAGAGCCATTTTGTGTCAAACCAAAAGCCTCTCTAATCCAGCATTGTGTTCCTACAGTGGCCCAGCAGTTGCCTCTGGAAACCTCAGAAGAAGAAGAAGAAGTTTGGATTTGATATCCCGCTTTATCACTACCCAAAGGAGTCTCAAAGCGGCTCACATTCTCCTTTCCCTTCCTCCCCCACAACAAACACTCTGTGAGGCGAGTGGAGCTGAGAGACTTCAAGGAAGTGTGACTAGCCCAAGGTCACCCAGCAGCTGCATGTGGAGGAGCGGAGACGCGAACCCGGTTCACCAGATTACGAATCTACCGCTCTTAACCACTACACCACACTGGCTCTCAAGCAGAACATGTTCTCCAGGTACTGGTATACAGAGACATGATGTTGGCATTCAGAAGTATCCTGGAGGTAGCATATAGTCATCATCATGACCAATAGCCATTGATGGCCTTATCCCCCATGAATTTGTCTAATTTCCTTTTAAAGCCATCCAAGTCGGCAACCATCACTACAGTTTGTGGTCGCAAATTCCATAGTGTATACCCAGTGTGAAGAAGAGCTTCCTTTTGTCTCTCCTGTACTATCTTTTCTCAGCTTCCTTGAGTGGCCCTGGGCTCTAGTATTAGAAAAGGGAGAAAATCTTCTCTCCCACAGACCACCAGAAAGGGGGAAAAGGAGGTGGCAGGAAATGTGGGGGCCCCAGGGCTACCTGGGCTACCACAGAGCCAGTGTGGTGTAGTGGTTAAGAGCAGTAGACTCGTAATCTGGTGAACCGGGTTCGATTCCCCGCTCCTCCACATGCAGCTGCTGGGTGACCTTGGGCTAGTCACACTTCTTTGAAGTCTCTCAGCCCCACTCACCTCACAGAGTGTTTGTTGTGGGGAAGGAAGGGAAAGGAGAATGTTAGCCACTTTGAGACTCCTTCGGGTAGTGATAAAGCGGGATATCAAATCCAAACTCTTCTTCTTCTTCTTAACTCTCGTAACCATGAGATCAGCTGCATTACATTTGTACCATCCTTTGCTACAGCAAGAAAAGGACAGCAATACAATGATAAGAGTTTTAAAAGTTTAATGTGGTGCCTCTGGAGAATTTGCACAGGTAAGTGCATTTGATGGTGTAATGAGCACAATTAAAGGATGGGATAGGAGTGGAGGAAGCTACCACAACGGGGCTATTCTGTGGACAGCAGTCAGTTCATCAGCTCTCACTCAGTTTCCTCGGCAAGCCATTTGAGGTGAGTGAGTCATTCCAGCAATGCATTCAAGAGACAACTGAAAACTCTTTACAAATGAAAATATGCAGCCCCATGGCAGCTTGTTATTATTTCCACACTGGCGGATCATGCTTCCAAAACTGTCTTTTTAAAAAATGCACATAAAAAAGCAGAATTGGGCATGTTGGGCCATAGGCAAAAAACCAACAACTCCCAAATCCACAGCTAAGCAATACCTACACTTTTATTAGGAGGAACAACCAAAATGTTCCAAAAGTGTGGCATGGTTTCAAGGTAAGGAAACATAGGGAAAACAGGATAAAGTGCCATCTGAATGCAGCAATGGAGTACTGTATATGAGAATCTCCAAAGTAGATTAAAGTAGATTAAAGCAAGCCAAGCCTCTCCTTTCCTTTCCCCTTGACCTTTCTTATTATTTGCTACATATCCAGCATCAGGACCAAAGTGAGAACTGGGTATAATGAAATTTTCCAGACTCTTTTCTGTCCATTTCCTATTCTATTCAAGTGAGCAGTTAACATGTTTGCATTACATTTAACATTGAAGCCTGCATTTATTTCAATGGAGCCCTGTCATGAAAACTGACATTCAGAGCTCCCATTATTTCCAGTGAGCATTCAGACAAAGTTCCATTGTTTCCAATGGGCATTATTGTAATGTGTTTTAGTATGTGTGGGTTTCTGAACAATATGTTTTAGAGAGGGCAGTGTGAAAAGAGTAGGTGGGTGGGCTTCAGTTTATTGAGAAAGGACACAGGATGGGTCAGAGGAGCAAAGGAACCAGGTGATGCATGTACACCAGGAATACACTGCAACATTTTGTTGCAGAGCTCTGCTTCTTAAACATTGTTCCCTGTTTCCTTTGAAGTTGGTTTAATATCCTTGCTTGGGCTGAGGTTGGTAACCATAGTTTCCAAGTTTGCATGAAACAATAAATCAATGCATAATTGTCCAAGCCAGGCCAATGATTTACCAGGGGCAGGCACCAGAAAACAGGGACCATCCTTGGTAAATACTGGTAGGGGTGGTTAGAGCATATGATATATAATCTGTGATATATGCTCCAACTGCCTATTTACCAGGACATAGATACCTTCAGTGCATTTTTTTAAAAAGCAACAAAACCGGGCCAGTACTGACACATTCCTACCAGGTTTAAGGCAAATATTGCTCCGCAAGATTAAAACTTAATACCTTTCAAATACCCAGCAAATCCCACAAAATCCATTGCTAGGCATAACAAGCATACTTTTCGAGTCATTTCATAAATTATTTCCCCCCTCCTTAACCTGCTGTGAATTGAAGGACTGATACAACCAGAACGTATACAACAGTGTTTAAAACTCTTAAAAGCCAGGTACGGTAGATGTGTATACAATTCCCACTTCTATCCTTTTTGGCATATGCACTCTGCAAAAAAAGCTTCAGTTGCCAGGACATAATGTAGGAGGGCTGCATTATCTCTCCTACCAAGGGAGGATAATTAACAAAGAGATGAAGAATGAACTATGAAAACTTTTTTTGGAACGCCTGTTAAAAGAGACTTGTCAGAATAGGGGAAGGTGTTTCATTTGGGCTCACTCAAAGACTATCAAGGGCAGGAATTTTAATGGGATAAAGGCAGCAAGGGAAAAGCTTTGGCGAGGGAAATGAAGTTGTTGCTCACAGCAGATAAGCCTTGTAATATCTTGGGTAAGAACCCAAGAACCTGAATGTTTATTGAAAGTCTAATCCTAGTTTTCTGAGTGGCTGGGGGTTTAGACTCTTTTTAATATTGTATCTGAAATTGTTGTAACCTGCCCTGGGATCTTGGGTTGAAAGGCAGGTAAAATTAATAATAATAATAATAATAATAATAATAATAATAATAATAATAATATACCTCTGCCATAGTCCAAAGGATAAGACGAACTCCATCACGGTTAAGTGACTGTAACAGTTCCATTATGCTAGTTGCTGGTACACCACTGACAGAACACAATTAATTCTCTCCAGTACAACATTCTGTGTCCTGGTTTGCAGTCTGTTATTTGGAAACTAATAAAAACTGAAAGCTCAAAATAAGAGATTCTATTCTCCTAGACACTTAAATGTTTCAAATTAAGTTATCTCCCCCGCCACAAGTTCCCACACCATTCTTCAGCTGTTTCCTTAGCAATTAACTGTGGGATGTTTTGGGATGCATTTGAAACAACATGGACACAGATTCCAAACTCAATCTGCCTCAGGTACCAAAGCTAACAAACATTGTTTGTGTAAGAGGGAAGGTTTGTTTGTTTGTTTTTCAAACTGCTGAGCATGTTCTAAAGGGACTTTTAAAAAATCACAGCAACCTATATAAAGCAGAGTTTCTTAAATCCGACCACCAGGGATTTATCTTTTTTTAATACTTTTGAGGACATTTCATGTCTTCCAAACTTTAGAAGATGAAAATAGGATGTGTGGAACACCTTCATTCTTACAGCCTTGCCCTGCATTATTTTTCTTTATTTATTTATTACATGTATATACTACCTTTATCTTCCAAGGATCTCAAGGTGGTGCAGATGGTTCTCCTCCCCATTTCATCTTCACAACAACCCTGTAAGGTAGGTTAGGCTAATTATGCATTACTGGAGCCTTCTCTTTCATTATTGAGTGGACTCTCCTGTTTGACAGTGGAATGGTCTCCCTTCGGAGGTTGTGGTCTCTCCTTCCTTAGAGGTTTTTAAGCAGATGTTGGATGGTCATCTGTCATGGATGCTTTAGCTGAGATACCTGCATTACAGGGGGTGGACTAGATGATCCTGGGGCCCCTTCCAACTCTTCTATGATTCTATGAGTTGCCAGTTCATTTCCAGACCCAATTCAAGTTGCTCACATTAGTATTTAAAGCCCTGAATGACTTAGGCCCCAAATATATCAAAAGCTCCTCCTTCCCTGCAGATTCTCTTGGACAGGGGCAAAACTGGGCTTTATTTCACCTGGATCAAAGACCCAGTTTGGCACACACCCACACCCACACACATTTGCCTACACACACACAGGCTGGGAGCCTCAATGGTGCCCCTCTGGAGGCTTCACCCGGGACAAAAAACCTGGCCAGCCCTCCCATGCCTATGGCTCTGTCTTGTTTGCTAGGATTGGGAGAGAAGCCCCAGTTTCCTACACAACTATTTAGCCTGCAAGAATCTACCTGCAAGAGTTTACCTGAATTAGCTGTCACATAGAACGTAAGAAGAGCTTGCTGGATCAGGCCAATGGATCCTTGTTCCCACAGTGGCCAACCAGATGCCTATGGGAAGCCCACAAAAAGGACCTGAGTCCAACAGCAACTGGAATTCAGAGGCATATTGCCTCCAATAGTAGAGGTAGAACATAGTCATTGTGGCTAGTAGCCACTGATAATCTCCATAAGCACCACCAATGCTGTCATTTCCATTGGGATGTTCTTACGTCAGGCAGGTCCAAAGTCCGCCGGTTAGTTTAATTCCAGTTTATTTCCTGGGGTAAAATCCAAAAAAACCTCAACAACTTCAATCCTAAAAAAAGGTCAACATCTTTGGTTGGCCCTCATGGTGGCCCTCTTTGAAAAAAGTTTGGACACCACTGTCTTACGTAATCACACTGCTATATCTAAAAACCAGGTGAAATTTTCCAAGCACTTTTTTTGGGGGGGGGGGAGGTAGAGTGTGTGAGCGAGACAGTGAGTGAGAGACAAAGAGTCCGTGTCTGTGGCCCCATGTGAAGAAGGCAGTCAGATAGCTGAATTGCATTTATTTATTTATTTTTTTGAAAACTAGAAAACAGCCTGTTTTCACTCCCCTCGATGAATGAGTGTTGTTTGTCACAGTGTTAAAAGGTCAACACAGCCAATAAATATCTCTGAGTGCTACGACTGTGTCCCTTTGTGATCATGAGGGACAATTTAGAAAATGCATGAATAGCCGGAGAGCTCTCTCAGGGTCAATGGAAGATGTTATCTAGGGAAGAAAACCAAAAGGAATTGCACCGAATAAATCCCATGCATATTGAACCCTGAGGAACACTTTGCAAGCACCCTGCCTGTCCATGGTGCTTGCATCAATTTCTATGGTAGAAAGCAAATGGACTGTAACCCGAACACCCTTGTGGAGGGCATAACATGTCCCTCCATCCCTGATGCTGTGAGTATTGGTGTCTGTTGAAGTGTCAGGTCCGCCCCCCCCCGCCCCACTTCCGAGCTTATTCTTGTTGGCAAACCCTTCACTCACCTGCCTCACAAGTCAATGACGCTCACTGTCTTCTAGGAAAGACAATTGCCATAGGCCACAGATATATTAATGTATATCTGCCATACATTCATCTGAGAAATGTCACACATATGGTAGCTGGTGATTGTATTTACTCAATGCATAAATTCATTTGTGGCATTTAAAATAAAAACACAGCACCCACTGCAATGCCATATCTACTGCATAATTTTATATTCTCCCCAGAACACGTTTCCAAATAAACGTTTGTGGTACTTTAATCCAGCTGTCCCCCACTGTTTGACAGTGGGGTGCGGAAGCCAGGCCTGTTTCAAAAATCTAATCCCAATCTGTTTTTCTTCCTGGGCGGAGGGAAAAGGAAAGGGGCTTCTTCAAGCAAAAGCCAAGAAAACCTTCTGGCTTTAGAAACATTGTACCGGTACCAATGTCACAAATGTGGGAGCGTATTTGTTCATACCAGCACGAACTGGCTCTGTGGCAGTCCAGCCATCACCGAACAGTTGGAACGGACAAGCTGGCTGGGATCTTAATTGGGGCTCTGAACTCTTCCTGCCACCAACACCCCAATGCACCAGATTACTTAACCCAGTTATACTGTAAACAGAGGAGACAGAAGTACATGAGGGATTAGGCTCCAGTGAGCTTTTAGCCACAACGCAGCATCCCTGCTCCTCCAGTAAATGTTTAGATGGCTCCAGAATTTCAAAGCAGTGGACAATGCAGGCCACTGGGGCAGAGAGGACGTCTCTTTGATGCTGTGCTAACAGGGTAGCCTTGATGCCGCTCAATCTAATCCATTTTGATTAATGCCGCCAAATGAGTTTTCCTGACATCTGTGATTCCCCAACCAAACCCCATGGGAGGGGGATGATTGAGGAGGGTGGGTTATGATCCCATCACAGCAAACACCTCCAAGACTGCTACAGTGAAGAGTTAATAGCTTCCCCAAACAAATAAGATGGGACCCCCTAACTCTTCCCCCCTCCTTTAATTAACTCCTCCCTGGGTTGCTTCTGGTCCCATTTGCACCCCTCTGTTCCAAAACAAAAGAAGTGCTCTCTGTCTGGTTTGGGTTTACGTAACCATGCTCCTCCGTGCAAGGCAGGTCACAGCTTTCTCACACTGGCTGGGAGTATTTGGAGAATGATTGATCTGAACATTAAAAAAAACCAACCATGTATTTTGGTCCATTTTGCAAGTAAGTGGCCATTCTGACAGGCAGTGGCTGGGAAATGTCTGAACATAGGAAACACAGGAAACTGCCTTATACCAATTCAGACCTTTGATGCATCTAGCTCAGAATTGCTGGCATTAACTGGTAGTTGCTCTCCAGGCAGCCCTATCTGGAGATGCCAGGGATTGAACCCTTCTGGGCTCCCCAAAATGTTAGGCAGAACTCCTTCCATGGGATCCTTTTTTAAGCGGAAGACTTCAGGGGCTAAACTTGCGCCATCAGCATGCATCCACGCAAAGCATATTCTCTGGCACTGAAGTAACCCTAACACAGACTGCAGCTCAGTACAGTCACTGGTGAGCCAACAGGACGAGTTATAGACATTGATGTGCTTGCCTATGTTTCAGTTGCTAGAGCACGTTATATTTACAACATGAATGCCACCCAAATGGGCATTGTGCATATTTTGTAAAAACATTTGTTTGTTTTGTTTATTATTCCATTTATATCCCTCCATTTATATTCCACTGATATCCTGCCATATGTTGCCCTCCCCCTCTTAATCCTGTGAGCTACGTCACGCCTAAAGACATGAATTGGCCCAAGGTTACCTGGTGAGCTTCACTGCTGCATGGGCAATTGAACCCTAATCTCCCAAGCAAAAGTTCAGCCAGCTGCATCTACCAGCACTGCCACAGGAGCAAACAGGTACCGGTAGCTTTTACGTCTGCTCTCTGTGGAGTCCAATCCACCAGTTCCACTGGTGCTAAGTACTTAAAGGCCTTGGGGTATTGGCTCATGGCAATATTTGCATAAACACTGCAGATGCTAATTTCTATGTATAGATGTCTCAGAGCAATTTTAAGACAGTGGGTGGCTGGGTTCTCCCCAGAAATCTGTTTTGCGATATGCCCAGCTGCACTGAAAAGACCTGACGTGTGGGTCCTGCTAACAATGTCCATGACCCCTTGGCCTGACAGAAACCGAATTTTTGAAATCTACGTTTGGCAACCTTATACAGGAACAGTTGTGGAGACAGAAGAGGATGGCATATAAAATGTAAAGAGATGCAGTATGGAGAGAATTGAACCACAACTCAGTGATGGAACAAATGCTCTGCATGCAGAACTTCCCCAATGCAATCTTTGGTATCCCAAGTTTAACGGATCCCATAGAATCATAGAGTTGGAAGGCACCCCAAGGGTCCTCTAGTTCATCCCCCTGCAATGCAGGAATCTAAACCAAAGCATCCCTGATTGGTGGTCATCCACCTGTCAGAAAGTCCTTCCTGATGTTCAGAGGGTCATGCAAAAGAACTCTGCCTGAGAGGAGCTTAGCTGTGCTGGTCCAGTGGGTTACCCGAAAGGCGAGGTCTAAGTCCAGTCCGTGATCAGAGGTACAACGTAAAGGCAGTCCGTGGTCGCTGAAGCTGGGTGCAGGGCAGGGAGTCAGGCAAAGTCGGGAACAGGTAGGCAAGCAGGGAACCAGGGCGGGTCAGGAGCTCAGGCAGGAAAAGCAGGACAGGTTTCAAGCAGGAACACTGGCAGGAACTGGTCACCAACAATGTTGCTCCTGCAACTTGGGCTGGGGCTGGCTGGCTTTTATCTGCCCCGAGGCATAGGGCGGCCCCAATCCTCTGGGGACTCACCTCTCCTGGCTTGGAGGCGAGCACTTCTCCTGTGGGAACTCAGTTCCCTTCGCCTCTCTGCCCTGAGCCTCTGCAGCTCAGGAGAGGCTGGAGGGTTACCGGACCCAGAGGCAACCTCAGCTTCCCCTGACAGGGCTGGGAGTGGAGCACCTGCAGGCAATGGGTCCTCCACCCCATCAGGAGCCAGAGCAGTCTCATCAGATGCCTGCACCTGAGGATCCAGCACAGGTGAGGACCCTTCAGACTCAGGCCCTAGCCTCTGCTGGTTCTGGTTCTGGAGGCGGGGAATCCTGTGCAGGCTGGGATCCCCCAGGTTCAGCATCTGAGTCTGAATCCCAGGCCATCACATTAGCACAAGATGGACAATTGGCCTGGCTTGGTGTAAGGTAGCCTCTCATGTTCCTAATTTTAAGAAGTAAGAGAAGTAAATGGGGCAGGGGTGAAACCTTGAGCCCTGCATTGCAGGAAGTTTGCCTAGATGACCCTCAGGGTCCCTTCCAACTATGCAGTTCTATGATTCTAGGATTCTTCCATTGCAGTCTAGTCTCTACCCCACTGCAGTCATTGAATCTTACCATTCATATAGAATAGGACTCACAATAAATGCTTGTCAGGAGAATGCATCCCTTTTGGAAATGGAATTATTGAGTCCATGAACCCTGCTTGGAGAGACAGCCATTCAATTATAAAGTCTGCCCAATCACCAGCAGCACACTTCATTCTCTCCCTTAACATATAAGAGCTTTATTTACAAACTGCTTTAAAAAAAAAAAAAAGAACCACTGAAAAGCCCCAGAGAAACCAGGGATTTATTTCTCCCCCTAACAAATGTAGAAGAACCAGTTATAAAACTTGCCAGTCACCCTATTGTGCTTCTAGTAAAGCACTTGCTATTTTTATTACTTCCTGTGATAAGCCTGCCAAGCTGGCCTGACCAGGCCACTAATGTGGCCCCAGGTTTCTCTACCCGAGTCAGAGAAGAGAATCAACAAGTGAGAGCTGCAGGACTTTCGGTGATCTCAGAGGATTGTATTGTTCAACCATCATAATAGCACAATGCAGCACTCCAAAGTGCTTTGAGCACAATTGCAACATTAAGTGCTTTCATAAGTCATGATGGGATACATCTTCTCTTCCAGGGGTGAGGAACCTTCATTTCGGGGTGTAAGGCCTTGCATTCTTTTAGGGGTAGGTAAAGGTCAAGGCAAAGGACCCCTGGATGGTTCAGTCAAAGGCAACTATGGGGTGCGACGTTCATCTCTGCGGTGCTCATCTCACTTCAGGCCGAGGGAGCTGGCATTTGTGCACAGATAGCTTTCCGGGTCACGTGGACAGCATGACTAAACTGCTACTGGCGCAACGGGACACCGTGACGAGTGCCAGAGTGCACGGAAACGCAATTTACCTTACAGCCACAGCGGTACCTATTTATCTACTTGCACTGGTATGCTTTTGAACTGCTAGGATGGCAGGAGCTGGGACACAGCAATGGGAGGTGACCCCGTTGTACGGATTCAAACTGCCAACCTTCCAATCAGCAAGCCCAAGAGGCTCTGTGGTTTAGACCACTGCCCCACCTGCGTTTGAGGGCTACATGCAAGTGAGCCCACTGACCCACCACTTTCTGCCATCCCTTCACTCTCCCTCCTCCAATACAGAAATTCAGACGGCTTTCAATTACTGGGCAAGAGTGCCAGCTTAGCCCTGTGACCGTGGGTGCCTGGGGCCATGGGTGCCATGCAGCATGTATGGCCCTGGCACTGAAATGTGTGGATGCCAAGCCCCTTCATGGGGAATTTTGTGGGTGCTCGAGCACACAGGGCCCCAGGGACTTGGCACCTATGTTACTTGGCAACAGCATGACCACCGATGTTCTCAGCCAATTCCCAGCTGCAATTTGGGAGAAGGGTTCAAGGCATGCTTTGAGAGCCACTGTGGCGTAACAGTTAAAGTGTATTGAACTAGGTGCCTGGGACACCAGGGTTCAAATCCCTACTTGGCTATGCAGCTCACTAGGTGACCTTGGACCAGACACCGCATCTCAGCCTAACCATCCCCAGGGAGAATGGCATACAACGCTTTGAGCACCTTGGAGGAAAAGTAGAATACAAATGAAATAAAAAAATTGAAATGCTTTGCATGCATGAAACCCCTGGTATTTCTAAGTAATATGTATTTTCTGACAGAACTGGGAAAGACTTCAGCATGAGACTCTGGCTAGCTGCTTCCAGTCAGCTCAGTCAATAGAGCATGAGACTCTTAGTCTCAGGGTTGTGGGTTCGAGTTACACATTGGGCAAAAGATACCAGCATTGCAGGGAGTTGGACTAGAAGATCCTCGTGGTCCCTTCCCACTCTACACTCTCCATGATTCTGTTGATAGGCAATGCTGAGCTCGACGGGTCAGTGCTCTGGGCTTAAACCACAGTTCCCAGGATTGGGGGGGGGGCAGAAATGTTCTTAGTGTGTATGGTGTGCATACTGTAGTCCTACCTCAAAAGGCTCTTGTGTACCCCATAAGGGAATAAGGGCAGATTTTTCTTACAACAGTCCTTTACTGTGTTGTTCTGAACAGGATTTGCTTTATTGCATATTTTAATTGTGGATGCTTACATTTTAATGTTTTAAAGGGATTGTTTTATTATGTATTTTAATTATGTCTATATTCCAATGCCTGTGCAATTTGTTTTAAATTATGAATATTTATATTTTAATCCTTGTGCAACAGGTTTTTAAACTTGTAACTGCTCAGAAGCCTATCTTGACATTAAGTTTTATGTATATTTAATAATAATAATAATAATAATAATAATAATAATAATAATAATAATAATACCTGTTGCCCTGTGCATTAGGCATGCTGGTATGCTACTTTAGGGGGAAAACAGTGTTTTATACTGATATCAGATGCTATTCTCTCACTATTACTATGCAGATCCATTTGTCCTAGCTTTAGTTTTACAGATGTCTCAAGGACCTACAGAACAGGGCAGTTAAATTCACTGAATATGTTGCTATTCCAACCAGGATGAAGATATGCTGTTTAGTGCGCATTTATAAATGTTTGTACTTAATTGCATTGGTGGCACCACCACCTTGCATAAAAGAAAGGTACTTTGGAAAGCCACTGGTAGCTGATATAGTTATTGATTCTCAGGGAAACAGAATGTGTTTCGATCTGTCAAACCTGCAATCTTCATTGTGAATATTGATCCTCCTCTTCAGCAGTCTCATCTAATGCTTTGCACTGAAACATTGGTTCCCATCACTCAGGATAAGTGCCAGAAACACTTTCTAAAAAAAACCCTAAACTGAGCACATTTCCAAGGAGGAATGAGGCACTGGGGACTCAAAGCTAGAGGTGGCCTTCTAAGTTGAAGCCTGCTGCCTGCAGCACCCCACAAAATCAACCTGCTTTGTTGCATACACAGTAAGTGGATATTAGCTTCTAACATATACAGCATTTTACTTTCATTTTTCTCCCAGTCCTACTCACACCAGCCAGCTTTTCCGCTAGAGCAATATCCCACACTTTGTACCACCAACCTCAGCCATGAAGCTCACTGTGTGAACCTGTGCAGCCACTGGTTCTCAGCCTAACTTACCCCGCAGCCCCAGATAAATAAAGCATTGGGGGAAGAAGAAGAAGAAGAAGAAGAAGAAGAAGAAGAAGAAGAAGAAGAAGAAGAAGAAGAAGAAGAGGAGGAGTTTGGATTTGATACCCCACTTTATCATTACCCGAAGGAGCCTCAAAGCGGCTAACATTCTCCTTTCCCTTCCTCCCCCACAACAAACACTCTGTGAGGTGAGTGGGGCTGAGAGACTTCAGAGAAGTGTGACTAGCCCAAGGTCACCCAGCAGCTGCATGTGGAGGAGTGGAGACGCGAACCCGGTTCCCCAGATTACGAGTCTACCGCTCTTAACCACTACACCACACAGGAAGTTGGAAGGGTTTTCTAAACTAAACTCTGCCAGTGCTGTTCCAAACCTTACTGCCCCCTCCCTACTGAGTCTTTTGGAGTCATCGGTAGCTGGGACATCTCTACTGAATCTAAGCGCATGGCAATAATTTCTAGTGACTTTCAATAATGACATCAGCCTGTGTGGAAATGGCTCAGGAAGGAGAATGATGTCACTGGCGGGAATGTAGGAAGTGATATACAGTACTAGGCTGGACTATTTGTCCATCTAGCCTAGTACTTGTTTAGTCCTTGAGCATTCACTGTGCGTACTCTACCATAATGGAGGAAAACCTGAAGACTGAGATGATGCAACCTAACTATAGAGATGGCTTGGGATAGTTTCTTGAAGGACGTGTCATTCTTGAAATTGGACTTTTGATATAGCACACCCAACCCTGCTTTGAGCATTCGGTAGCTGACACCCACTGGCCCCTTCTAAACCCGTTACATTACAAAAATCCCCATCAATACTAATAAGGCTATGGGCCAGTGTGTGTCTCTATTTGCCAGCATCAGAGCCTTGTCTCAGAAGGGGACAAATTGACTTGAATGTCAAGGTTTATTATCTTCATAGGAGGAAAATACTTGCAACAAAAAAGAGCTGTTCTAGATGGACCTCCTCCATGCCAGCATTGAGAAGTGAACAATTCCAACCCAGTGAGTCATTTTTCCTCCCCTTTCAAATACAAAGGGATATTTTTAAAGCAGTTTCACCCCAGATTAATGCCAAAAAATGCCTTGCCTAGGAACTGTGAGGAAGCCTATATTCTCAAGATGCCCTAACTTCAGCAGCTGTTAGTGCCTTTGCTACAATTCTAATTATTTACATCTGTGGTCATGGCATTTTGCAGAGGATAAGAGGACAGGGCTCTGCCCCAAGGAGCTTACAATATAACATTCAAACACAGGGCTGGCAACGAAGGGAGGGAAAGCAGGGCTAAACTGGGACGCATTATGCAGTTGTTGCAGCTGCACATGCTCCGACTGCAATCTAAGCCAACCTTTGCACTGGGCTGGGTAGGGGGGTTGGACTAGGCAAAGGTGTCCCTCTGCCCAGCCCTGCTGGCCAGTGCTTGTCTCTGCCAGCATGAAGCTTCCCATTCTGCCCAACTTGGGGTCCCTTCCAGCTCTACAATTCTATGATTCAATCTATGTGATCTGGTTACCTGGCGGAACTTACACTAGCAGTAACTGGGTCATGTAAGTCAAATTATACAGTATATTAAAAGCTTTTTGTTGTCCCTCTGCCAGGCTCAGGCAGACTCAGCTGGCAGCAGCCCACTCCTGAAAGGGGATTTAAATGGGAGAACTTATGTCAAAGGAAGATCTAGGGAAGTGCAAAGTTTATACAGTACTGGCTTTACTTAACTCGACATTAATTTCCACCGGCTTCCTATAGTTAGGATTGCTCTGTACATTTGTGGCCAATACAGCAGTTCAGGGTCTTGTTTTCTGTCGTTTTAAACTGCCCTCTGGTTTAGTAACAGAGTTTGTAGTCTGTGGTGTGCAGCTTAATTTTTAATACCATTCCATTTGTTGCAATGTGCCATGTTAATTGTTTGTGCGAGATAAACTTGCATTCAGTGGTGATGAGTAATGGCTGTAGATTAATACTCAGCTGCAAATATATTCAGTTGCAAAAAGAAAAAGAAAAAAGGAAGCCACTGTTGTTTTCAGGAAATCTCTCTCCCTTCTTGCCAAATGGTTTTGAGGGTGACATATTGAAGGGAGTGAGGACACAATTCTTTTCTGATGCACTGTGATGAAAATAAATGCCATTCACATCCTATGAAGCACTACGATTTCACCACACCAAGCAATAAGAATACATGGAAAATTCAACAGAACTTAAAAATGCTGTTCAATTTCTTGCAGAAAAGCTACCTGAAATCCTGAAGTGTGGGCTTTTCTCTGAAAGAAGTCTGAAATGCAGTTTTCAGTCTGAGATACTGTTACCACCATGTTATAATGATGGTACCTACAGATCTATTTAATTAAAAGCCTTGGATGCATGCTACAAATCTTTAGTGTCTACAGATGATAAAGATCCAATATCCACAGTCAGGTGAATATCTTCTTAGACCAACCAAAATGTCCCAAAATAGCGAGAAAGCATTTGAATTTTCCCAGAACTTTCACTCAGGCTATATGTAAAACAAAGCAGGGGTAGATGAGTTAGGGTTCCCTAGGAGGAGGAGTTAAACTACTCTGAGAAGAATGGGAGCCTTCTAACAACTCTCAGCACCCTGAACAAACCACAGCTCCCAGAATTCTTTGTGGGAAGTCATGACTATATCATAGTGCTTTAAATGTATGGCATTGAATATGGCCTTAATGTCAAAGTCATGGAGTCTACACAACAGTCTTAAGATGGCGTATGGGAGGAGATAAAAGACTTAAATAGTTTTGTCTCCACTTGGGAGGTAGGCAGGTTCTGGAGAAGTTAAAAGCTTGCTCCTTCATAGGTTTCATTTGGATGTCACAGAAAGCCAAACTACAGTTTTTATGGGACAATGTGTTGGCTCCCAGAAAGGATTTCACACCCACTTTGCTTCTCCTTGGTCCTTTTAGCACAGTGTGGCAAGGCAGCTAAGCCAAAGTTTGAACAGGATCATACCGGTAGTTAAGAACTCTCCTTAACCACAACCTGTAACCATAGGAAAAACCTTGGCCACCATGATGTGGTCAAAGTCTGCAATATTTTGGTTTGCCTTAATGGCCTGACAGTGGATTTTGGATTTACTGGCACTTATAATGAACCAACACAGCTTACTTTGCCTAACACACCTCTTATCCTTCTTTTACACTCAAGTCTTCCTATTCTTTCAGTGTGGTTGTCAATGGTGCTGATTGCTGGGTTAGTCCTTAAACAGCTGAAGGGCACCAGGGAAGACGTGTGGAGGTACAAAAGGAAAAGTAGAATATACGGTAGTTTATGCTGCTGATGCAACTTCATAAGAGAAGGGACTGGGTATTCCTAAGGACAAAACCCCAAGATAGGGGGGCATCGCTAAATAAAGGAGCCACCATCCCACATAAAATCAGCCAGAAGGAAATGTCAGCATTTTGAATGGAAACCAAAAGTGAAGCCACAGTACATGGGCATCTGGAAATGGACTCAATGCTAGTTTTATCACTTCTTGTGCCAACTGACTTGCAAAAACAGAGGGTGGAAGATCTGGTTTGCCAACTGGGAGGAAAAGTGCAGTAAAAATTTACATAGTTTTATGGGGGTGGGTTATCTGTTGGTTTGAAGCACCTGCAGTCTCAAAGTATAAGGCTTAACTAGAGTGTTGCATCTTGACAAAGACATAATTAACCCACTGCCAGGGTGGTTTTCTCTCTCTCTCTCCCCCCCCCCCCCCAAGTTGTATGCTTGTGAACTAGAATAAAGTACAATGGAAAATCTTGGCATATGCTTTATTTTAAAAATGTGCTTCCTGGTTGCCAGGCAACGGAAACGTAAAATTATTTTTGAAAAATTGAAACATGCTGTCTTGTTAATTGGGAACATAAGCTGCCCGGAAAGTGCAGTTTTGGATGTGATGCTTCCTGTGTCATTTGCATGCAATTCTTTTTTTCTGGCCGTGTTTTCTTCTGACCTCTAGTGGTACAAATAACAATTGCAGCATCAAATGCCCAATGTTTAGGATCTCTTTGGAGTCTGGACCAAACCACATGTGTCAATTACTTACACTTAAAAAGCGGTATGTGTGCTTAACCTGGTGGTTAACCCCTCCCCACCCTCTCACTATATATCAGGGTCTGGTGACTTCTGTTTCAGTGTATCTGAAGAAGTGTGCATGCACACGAAAGCTCATACCAAGAACAAACTTAGTTGGTCTCTAAGGTGCTACTGGAAGGAATTTTTTTTATTTTATTTTGTTTTAACCTGGTGTTTATTAGTGGGGTGGGGCTATTAATCAGCATGGATCCCAATCCAAAACTTGCTCCCAAGTCAGATTGGGGCCTGCACTCAGAATAGCCCACTGGCTGCTCTTTGCCCCTGAAAGTACGGTTTGTAGTAAAACAGCACTTTGTAGAGCTATTTGTACTAAACAGGGGCAAGAAAACCAGTACTGTGCTGGGCCCTGATTTAGATCAGGAGCAAATTCTGAATTGGATCCTATTTTTCTTCAAATAAATGCTGCCAGGTTAAGCACACTTAAACAACCAACCAACCACAGAAAACATGAATAATGGTCATGTTAGTTTTGCCCATTAAAACTGTGGCCTTTATTATTTATTTGTGAATTTACAGCTTGATTTTGGGAACACTTTGGCAGCAATCCAGAAAGACACCAGGAGCATGGCCTCTTCATATGGGTACTCACTGTTAGATATAAAGGGTTGAGATGATGACTCAGAAGATGTAGCCACAACAAGAACACTTTTAGCTGGTTGGGTGTGTGGGTAGTGATTTGAATAGGGGAGCATCCTGCCTTATATATCAACCGAGGCATATTAAGTAGGACTGGGCAACAATTTGACAGGGTGTCATTCAAGGACTGAAAACTGGGAATTATTATTTATTAATATACCACTGTTACTCTATTTGGATTTTCTCAGCCACCAAAATATCTTGGGCTGCCCTCCAGCCATAGCAACTCCTATGCAGCTACCAAGGAACTTTTACATGATGAAGAGAAGGTAGAATGTGCCCCACTAAGAGGGGAAGATGATTAACGGTAGGCCTGCTGTTTTTAAGAAAAGATTGCCTATTCTTCTTCTTCTTCTTCTTCTTCTTCTTCTTCTTCTTCTTCACTATCACCATATTATTATTTATTTATTTATTTACAGTGGTACCTCAGGTTACAGACACTTCAGGTTACAGACTCCGCTAACCCAGAAATAGTACCTCAGGTTAAGAACTTTGCTTCAGGATGAGAACAGAAATTGTGCAGTGGCAGCGCTGCGGCAGCGGGAGGCCCCATTAACTAAAGTGGTACCTCAGGTTAAGAACAGTTTCAGGTTAAGAACGGACCTCCAGAACGAATTAAGTTCTTAACCCGAGGTACCACTGTATTGTTACATACATATCCCACCTTTCCTCCAAGGAGCTCAAGGCAGCATACACATGATTCTCCCTCTTCCCTTTTTAGTCTCACAACAACCCTGTGAGGTAGGATAGAATGAGAGACAGTGACTGGCCCATGGTCAGCCAGTGAGCTTCATGGCCCAGTAGAGCACGCATAGGCAAATTCGGCCCTCCAGATGTTTTGGGACTACAACTCCCACCATCCCTAGCTAACAGGATCAGTGGTCAGGGGTGATGGCAATTGTAGTCTCAAAACATCTGGAGGGCTGAGTTTGCCTATGCCTGCATTAGAGATTTGAAACCCAGTCTCCCATGTCCTGGCCTGTTACTCTTGCTAACTATCTAAAGGGTGTAACAGCAGGGGTTTTCATGAGATCAAAAGTAAATATTCTTGCAGTTTGATAAGTAAACTTTCCAGAGCCTTCACTGAACATTGAGGAACTCTGGGTAAGTTTCCGTGGATATCACAGTTCAGGGGGACTAACTATTCCTCTTGAGTACATCACAGGTTTATGGTGAATATTGACCCACTACTGGTACTTTTCCAGGGCAATTTATGAAGCTCAATGTGACCTGCTGGGCCTTGCTACTGCCAAAGGTCACCAAGTAAGTATGTTGCAGAACAGGGCTGCCAACTTGAATGAAATATTGACCAGACCCAGGTAAGCCCCACCCCGCATAATAAGCCCCACCCCGCATAATCGATCACAAGATGTGGCACATGCACACTATTTGAATGGCAATGCCCATCAACTTTGGGCAAGCCTGGCCCCCTCAAATATTTTTTTTTGGGGGGGGAAAGGACCTCAGCCCTTAAGAGCCCTCCTATGTTGCAGAATGTTTCTCTGAAATTGCAGATTGCAGAAAAAGTTCATTATTGGTAAAGAAGCTATATTTGGGGCAACTTGCTCACCTTGACTAATCGTTTCATCACAGAACCTAAGCTTGAAATCCCCTGATCTGGAGAGATACCCTTCTCTCCATCTATCTGAATCAGTGATGTATCATTTGACAGAGGAACAAACCACTACATTTAAGCTGTGCTGTGTTGCTGCAAAAGATGATTAATCATCTCAGATGCAAGCAAATTGGCTACATCTCTGTTAATTGGGCTGTGGCGTTTCTGTTGGCTACAAGTGGCAGAAAATGGATAAAATCTATGTCTTGATTCAACATAGGCTCTCACCCGAACACATATTTACACGGTTCATTATCCTGAGATAATAGGCCCCTTAACTCACTTCAGTCTCTGATCTGTTTACACAACCTGCAGGTTAATCAAAAGCTGAAGGAAGTAGAAGGAAAGGGAAAGAAGGCCTGGATAATGAGATGTCCTTGACTCCCCTGGTACCGCAAAAATGCCTTGGTCATCATCTCAGGCATTATTTAGATTTATGGTTCATCATCAGACCCAAAGGGGTCAATGCAAGTAACGTTATTTAGAGAGAGAAAATGGTCTGATTTCATGTGCAGATGAGACAATAAAAGAAACCTTAGATTCGCCCTGAAAATTGGGTACAAATGAACATGGCAACATAGGAAACTGGCTGATTCTAAGTCAAATAATTGTGTCCTTCTAGCTCAATGATGACTAGCACTGACTGACAGAGGCTCTCCAGGATTTGAGGAAGGAGTTACTCTCTCAACCCTACCTGGAGATGCCAGGGATTGAACCTGGGGCTTTCTGTGTGTAAAGCAGATGCTCAACCATGGAGCTATGGTTCTAAATATTAAACCTTGAAGAAGAAAAAGATGGATAGGAAAGACCCGAGTGATTACCACCCACCCACATGGTTACTGCATTGACTTCACGTATTAGCCTCCCAAAATCTTAAACTTTTCACTTGAGGCTAGAGTGGCCAGAAAGGGGACATGCATCACCAAAAGAGAGGACAAAAGGGGGCAGGTGCTTCCATAAAATTTGAATATGCTAATCTATATGTATATATGCAACTGTAGAAATAATTACTAGAAAACAGAAAAACAACACATCTCGCAATATCCAGAAGCTAATGGTGGATAGGCAACTTCAAGGCTCATCGTGCTTTCTCTTCTTAACAATTCTTAATCTTTAAACCGGGTTTGGACCAAACAGCCCTTCAAATAGAAGGACCATCATCCTTCCAAGCTGAAGTCCTTTTCTGAATACCGGTAACTTCCTTATTTATTTCGGATATTTATTGCCTGCTCTTCATCACAGAAGTAATTTGAGAGTGGGCAGAAATGACCAAGACAATTGAGTAAAGCCACCAATAAAAACTACAAAACAATAAATAATAACCATACACAATGCGGCCATCAGAATCAGCAGAACTCAGTAAGTCAAGAGGCTCACACAAAGGTCCAGGGGAACAGGAAATCCTTCCTTAAATGCCCTCCCCAAAGAGATAGGACATAACGGCTGACATTACCATTTTTCCTGCACCAGGTTATGACATTTCTATTTGCCCAGGCAAATGGAAGGGAATGAATCCTACTGTCCAAATGCAAGAGGAACATCTCATTGCCATGCTCACTTTTGCATCTAGCCCCACCCACTCCTTACATGCAGCCCCCAGAAGGTTCCCACTGGGAAATGCGGCCCTCAGACTGACAAAGTGTGATCCACAGCTGCTTTAAGGTAGCATACCATTAGCCCTGAGAAATATTGGAAAATTGAGACAAAACTATTTCCTCTTAGCTCACAAAAAAATGAAAGGCCAGCACTAATGCTTGCTAGCCTGTAACACTCCTCAGTATCTCTACCGCACTCAGTTTAAATTAAGTCCCCATTCAAAATATTTCCCTAGCATATTTGCCTATAACACTAGTAACACTTGTCAGCATCCGTCTGTCTTGAGAGACAATGGAGTGCACCTCCAGGAGTGAAATCAAACCGCTGTGTTAGCAGCACCAAAGTGACCTTCCTGGGATGCAAGCCTGGGCAGTGTGTATGGTGGTCCTGGGCTACCCACACAACAAGACCCCCCTCTTAGCCTCACAGATTTGGTCCAAAGGAAAGCAGAGCAATATATCTGGAACCAGCTTGGCTGCAGGAGTTGCTGGAAGGAGGGATACAAGGTACCATCCAATTGTTTTAGGGACTCCAGATTTGTATAGGGTTTACCCCTTAGCCTTTTCTTCTCTGGAAGATATCTTGCAAGGCAGCCGAGGTTTGGGATCAGAGTTTCCTTCTCCTAGATTATTACCTTCCCAGGTTGGCGAGCCCCACCTGCCCCTCACTTCCCTCTACAGGACGTTTAGACACTGTTTTATTGGCTGTTGGACCCACTATTGGTCTTGCCCGCTCTATCCACTGGAGACTATCTTCACATGGAGGGGAAATCCCTAACTCACTGAGGGTTTAAGACCCATTGGTTACCCTAGTAATTACCCTAGTAACACTACAGCATTCCTAGCATCATATGGTGTATAACCTAGCCAACAGCAACCACTTTTAAACTGGTTTGGTTTTAGTGCAGAAAGGTCTGTACTTAGTGGTAGAGCATCTGCCTTGTATGCAGAAAGTCCCTGGTTCAATCATCAGCATCTCTTGTTGTTGTTCAGTCGTTCAGTCGTGTCCGACTCTTCGTGACCCCATGGACCAGAGCACGCCAGGCACACCTATCCTTCACTGCCTCTCGCAGTTTGGCCAAACTCATGTTAGTAGCTTCGAGAACACTGTCCAACCATCTCATCCTCTGTCGTCCCCTTCTCCTTGTGCCCTCAATCTTTCCCAACATCAGGGTCTTTTCTAGGGAGCCTTCTCTTCTCATGAGGTGGCCAAAGTACTGGAGCCTCAACTTCAGGATCTGTCCATCTAATGAGCACTCAGGGCTGATTTCTTTAAGAATGGATAGGTTTGATCTTCTTGCAGTCCATGGGACTCTCAAGAGTCTCCTCCAGCACCATAATTCATAACCTAGAGATACCTAGCATCTCTAGGTATCCTCAACCTGAAACCCTGGAGAGCGGCTGCCAGTCAGTGTAGGCAATACTGAACTAGATGGGCCGATGGTCTGACTTGGTATAAAGCAGCTTCCTATGTTCCTAATTCGTCCACTGTGATCCATGAGACCTCAGCTATCATGGCAAACATTTTTGGGTTATATTGTTGCCCGGTCACCACTAATCTATGTAGCCGTTCTGGTTTTCTGTTAACATTCATCTCTGAATTGGTCCATAAGAAGTTAATTTGACACCATCTGCCATTCTTCCTGGTGTCTTCTGTGCTGTGAATAATTTAATTTGTTCTGTTCTCTGTTTCCCCCCACATTTCTCAAAGCAAGCTATTTGTTCCAGAATTTCAAAGTGCAACAATGCATCTGTAACAATTTACAGAACTCTGCCATGCAAAACTGACCTTCTCAGAAGCTTCTATTGGAGTTACCCAATAATTCCCTCCCCTATGAAAATCAATTACCGGTACTTTTGAAGTTACTTGTGCTTACTTCTGAAATTTAAACCAACGATCCCTTCAATTCATGTCATATAATAGATACCAAACTTATTGCAGGCATCAAACAAAGCCGTTTCAGCCAATAGCAGGAGAATGGCAAATGTTACAGAAAGAAAGAGCACTGAAAAATATTTCAAGAGCACTAAGCAAAATGTTTTAGAAGTTCCTACAAGGATGTATCTGGACAGAAGTCTTCCTGAGAACCCAGCGGATGCTGCTCTGAACTTCATAGGTATGCATACTGATACATACAACCTAGGAAGCTGTTGTATCCCCCACAGTGGCTTCTTAGCAGTTCCAGAATAAACCTTTTTGTCCTTTATAGCTCTCTACAGCCTTGTTGACATCCCTGGTCTTGGCATTTGCTCTTTGTATCACCCTAAACTCACAAAGGTATTCTGATTTGTCTCAACACTTTGTTAGGGGATGGGTCATAGTGCAGTGCTAAAGGCCGTGCAAAAAACATCCATGTTTGGTCTCTGGCATCTCCAGGCAGGGCTGGAAAAGACTCCAGCCTGAAACCCTAGAAAACCACATTGATCAATGGTCTGATTCAGTATAAGGCAGCTTCCTATTTTCCTAGGACTCCATCATTTCTCTCTTGCTGTCCATGATCCTCAGAACTCATTCCCACAACACCTATCTGACAACACCTCTCTTTTACTTCAAATCCCTGATTAAGGCCCACCTTTTCTGTGAGGGTTTGACTTAGAGTATTATTATTATTATTATTATTATTATTATTATTATTATTATTATTATTATCTATCTTGCTGTGCTTCCCGAAGGAGCTCAGGGCAGCAAACAGTTCCACAATTTTAAAAGGAAAACATTCTAGAACAGTTAAAACATTCCCAAAACAACGAAAGTTAAGAACAACCAAAAGCAGTTACAGTTTAAAGCATTTTAAAAGGCATTGATTGCAGTAAAAAGTATTATTCCATCCTGTGACCCTGAAGTTGTATTCCAAATGCCTGGGTAAAAAACAGGAATGTTTTCAAATTCCTCCTGAGAGTTAATTATGATGGAGACAGACAGGCTACACTAGAGAGGGCCTTTCACAAATGGAGAGCCACCACTGAAAAGGCCCTGCTATGGGTCAGCTTCAACCAGAGAGCTCCCAGTGGCGGCGGCACCAACAAGGCCTCACCAGCCAATCGTAGGGTCTGAGGTGGCTGATATTAGTCCTCAACAGCAACTGAAATTAAGTCTAGGTTTGTGCAAGTGCATCTGCTTGTTAATGACTACCTTGTGAACACTGCCTCTCTTCCCTCCTTCTCATTGCCTTCTCATGCACAGTCAACATTTGGATACTAAACTGTCAGGGGATGGGAACTCCTTTTTTTATTTTGTGACTCCACAGTGTAAAGTGCCATGCGCAGTCATGGTGCAATACACAAACACAACATTTTAAACTGGGCTTCCCAAATTTATTTGTTCCTCACGCTCAAGAGACTAAAATGACAAGAGAAAACACACATGCCCACAGTCACCATATGATGCTCACAGGGGCCATGGCATGTTAGATAGCTTGGAGAAACAGAAATTTCCTGAGTAGGGTACAAGGCTGGCAGAAAAGAGGAGGACTCTGCCACAAGGTGGAGCTTCCACCACAATTCTGCAAAGTGGAATGCATTCCAAAAGAGTAATGTGTCTGCAGCATAGTCCACAGATCTTGCAACAGTTGTGGCTTCTTACCACTTCATTATATCATGAGCTTTTGTGCACACAGTGGGAAGAAGTTTTAAATTCCGGCACTATTTATTCTCTTAGAGCTTGTGCAGGCTTCAGGGATGCTTTAATCACAGTGAAGGCCAACCAGGTCCTTCACTTAATGAGCATTTGTGACCTGCTTCAAACTCTGGTTAAGAATCCTGGCTAATATGGATAGATACTGGATAAGCAGGGAACCTAGCTTGTTCACTGGGATGTGCCAACATATCCCTTAACCACAGTTATGACGGGAGAAGAAATTCACACAGGTGAGGGTCCAGGGGGAAGGTATGTCTGTGATCTTGCAGCTCTGGGTTCCATTGATGGAAGGGCGGATATAAATTTAAGAAAATAAATAAAAATATGTAGTGAAGGAAACCCCCTCAGAACTTTGCCATCATCCCTTACCACTTATTAGATGGTAGTGAATCGGATCTGCAATGAATTCCTCCTACTGCCCTCCCAAAAATGCATTGCTGTTTTTTCTACATACCGTCTGTGTTTTATCTCAAAGGTATCCGGAAGGTAGTCTACAGATCTTGGGTTTAGGTCACTGGTAGGCAAACTAAGGCCTAGGGGCCGGATCCGGCCCAATCGCCTTCTCAATCCGGCCCGCGGACGGTCCGGGAATCAGCGTGTTTTGACATAAGTAGAATGTGTCCTTTTATTGAAAATGCATCTCTGGGTTATTTGTGGGGCCTGCCTGGTGTTTTGACATGAGTAGAATGTGTGCTTTTCTTTAAAATGCATCTCTGGGTTCTTTGTGGGGCACAGGAATTTCTTCAATTATTTTTTTCAAAATATAGTCTGGCCCCCCACAAGGTCTGAGGGGACAGTGGACCGGCCCCCTGCTGAAAAAGTTTGCTGACCCCTGGTTTAGGTTGTGTGGTAGAATGAGGCCGTTTCACATTTATCTCTCATAGTTATGAATAGAGTACAGTAAGTGCAATGAAATAGTTATATTTCCTCTGGACGTTTGCTTATAAGTGATGTATGTACATGGAAGCATTGTTTCTAGTTGTGCATGAAGTATTGAATACTGATCATAAAAAGATGGTGGCACGAGTAATGTTGCTTAAGGCTTTATATGGAGGTATTAATGCAAAAGAGAAAGGATCTCAAACTCAATGTGACCTTGTATCAGTTTCAAGGTTGTCAACATCACTTGCTGTGTTATACAATATCCATTGTCCTTATAAAACAATAAAAAGGACACCACAATGATTTCTGCATTATTCTTATTAGCATAGTTATGTTTTGGAATGTAATTAGTTTTTGTGTAACGTTTTCCACGACATTGAAAGAATTGGATGTTTTACTTCAATGGTCTCTTTGGTCTTGATTTGAACAGCACATTATTCTGTTTACAGCTTGTTCTCTTTTAAAGGACATTGATGAATGGCTTTTG
The DNA here is from genome assembly GCA_034641385.1 of Darevskia mixta. Taxonomy (NCBI): domain Eukaryota; kingdom Metazoa; phylum Chordata; class Lepidosauria; order Squamata; family Lacertidae; genus Darevskia; species Darevskia mixta. The sequence continues at coordinate 22,678,569 of JAWWNH010000014.1, read as the reverse complement.
TGTGACCCACCATAGGCCCATTCAGATTAATGTCTAACTAGGAAATGCCAGTTCAAGAAAAAAAGGACAAAAATCTTCACTTTCATATCAATAAAAAGTAAGGTGAAAATTTTATATTAAAAGGAAAAACCCTGGAAGCCACAGGCAGTACTGAACTTTGTTTTACACCATACTCATTCATGACACACAGCAAATTACAGCAGATGAAAGCTATTTGCCATTGACTGGGTTATGAAAGTTCAGCTCTGACTTTGCTGAAAAGTGAAGTCACAGTGGGTCCTGCCGCTGATGTGACACATGCAGTTTTCTCCAGGCTTCTGCAGCTTGCATGGCAGATGTGCCTACTAGCAAACTCCATGGTACTTCTGCTTCAGTTTTTTCCTATCCAACCAAGCTACGTTTCCCCTTCTCCCACCTACATCTGAAGTACTATGGTCTGGGTGCCACATTTTAAGGAGGACATTACCAAACTTGGGTTTTTCTGGAGGAGGCTTGCCAGGATTGGGGATATGTATGTGTGGAGTCCAATTCAGAACAATGGAAAGGACTGGGTATGCTTAAGCTGGGGAAGAGTAAAGGGAGACATAATGGCAGTTTCCAGGTATCTGAAGGGCTGTCAATTAAAGCACACTGCTACCCAGCAAATAATCCTGAGCTTTAAAAGTGTCCAGGTCGGGGACTTCCGGCGGCGCTGCGGCCATCGTTGGGTGCGCGAAATCTCAACTTGGAGGTTTCGGGCAGCACAGGGGAGTAGAGGTCTCGCAAAGGCTATGCGGACCTCGTAACCTCGAGGGGGCTTACCTCGAGGGTCTGGGTACCTGGCAGTGTCCGTTTCTGCTCTCCGGACTCCTCGGTCCGTCAAAGGTTTGGGGAAGGAAGAGCGGAGGATGCGCGTGGGGTTCATCCCGACCACTGTGCTGTGCAGCCTCGAGCACCAGATGAAAAGCAGCCCGTTTCCAAGAAATTTCTAATAATTTGGAATTTATAGTGGAGGTATCGGATGAATAGGATACCGACACTAAAGAAAGAATTCGGCTAATTTAGGAACTTGAAGGACGGCGCGGGGCGAAAAAAGGGAGTCCGTCCCGACAACGGCGTGGAAGATGGCGCTGGCAGAACGGCAGTAGGAGGAAAAAAAATATGAAGAACCTGCAGTGTGAGTAGAAACTGGAGAGACCCTGCCAACCCCATTAAGGCGAGGCAAAGGGTCAAATTATACTTTATTTGCGGTCATAAGTGGTTAGAAGTCACAGCGGAACTTCCCGATGTCCTGGGTGGCAAGACGCTGGAGTTAATGAGACCCTTACTTATAGCCAATATTTGATATCCAATATTCGATATCCCTCCGGGTGCGAACTGTACAGACTGTGTGAAAGGCATATGGATAGAGAAGAAGGGGAGAGTGTTAGAGTGAATGAAAAGGAAAGAAATACCTTTAGAAAGTGAAGGAGATACCGATTCTGAAGGGGAAGGCGGCGAGACTCGGACTCCATTTGGAAGACGCGATCTCCATTTGGAAGAGGCTTGCAAGGCACGTAAAGGAGAGAAGATGGTGGCGCTAGGGAATGTTTTACTCCCCCTTCTTTGAGGCTCTCTTCTTGCCTTTTGTTTTGCGGAGCTCCGCCAGGGAGCAGGATTAAGCCAACAAGTGGCTGAAGGTCAACACAACAAACAAGAGGGAAGCAGCTCCCTTGGGATTATAAAAAACTGACTTTCTTTTTTCCTCTTTGGAGACTTTTCTGTGATCTTCAACAGAGCGTGAGACTGTGGGAACTACGAGAACTTCATTGTTGGGGGGTTAAAACGACTCAGACATTGACTTAAAAATTTTTCTTTTCTCTTTCTCTCAGTATCCCTCTTTGGAGTAGGGTGAGAATTTTGAAAGACTTTAACATAGTGGGAATATCGTGGGAATATTGTGGACTCTTGAATGACTTTAATCTGGTGGGGGGCTGATAAACAAGATTTTGGAGATTGGTCTTCCTAATGCAGAGTGACTTAAGAGAATATTGAATTGGTGAGCATTAGTGCAGGGAAACTCTGTAGCGGAAAATAGCGAAAAGTAGCAGCTAAGAGAGTGAAAAGTAACAGTAAAAAAAAAAAGCGATTGTGATAAAACGCTACATTGAGTAAGAGGGAGAGGCTGCCATCTAGGGGGAGAAAGTATAAGTGCGCACGAATTGTAATTTTGTAGCCTGTGGTGACTCCAAGTGGTAAGAAGGAGGCAGGTCAGGAGAACAACAGAAAAAACATGAAAAGCTCAAAGGCAGCAGGAACACCAGGAGACAAAAGGGGTTCAAAACAGGAAGAGATGAAAGAATGGGAAGGGCTGTTGTCGGAGATTAGGAAGGAAATCAGACAGAGTGAACAAAATATAGAAAAGAAAATAACAGATTTACAGGGATCCATTGATCAAAAAGTGGAAAAAGTGGTGGGAGAGTTATCAGAGCAAATAAAAGATTTGGCAGGTAAATACAAAACAACAGAAGATGCAGTAAAAAAAACCCAGAAAGAACTGAAGGAAGTTAAGAAAGAGACAGAAAAGGTAAAAGGAGATATAGCTGATCTAAATAAAATCCAGGAAGACATTCTGGACAGTATTGCTCTCTTAGAAATGAGACAACGGCAGAAAAACCTTAAATTTAGGGGGATCCCAGAAGAGGCGAATGAAAACATTAGAGCGAAACTGACAGAGGAACTGGCAAAATGGTTAGATGTCAAAAGTGAGGAGATAGGTTACGCGATTGTGAGTGCCTTCAGAATAAGGGTGAAATCTGCTAAAGCAAGAGCAAAAAAACTCCCAGGTGATTGTTTAGTGATGTTTAGTAATATGGAAATAAGAAATGAGATTCTGAAATTAAATCATGAACGAAAATTATTTATAGATGGGAGAGAAATTACAATTTATAAGGAAATTCCATCGAGATTTTTGAACAAGAGGGGAGAATATAAACAATTGGCAGGAGCCCTGAGTAAAATAAGAGTGCAGTATCGTTGGGAGTTCCCCGAAGGCCTATCATTCTATTTTAAGGAAAAGAGATTTAAAATAACAAACCCACAAGAATTGAAGAAGTTCAAGAGGAGATACCCTAAAGAGCTGGGCTTGATCAAAAAGAAAGAAGAAGTCGGAGGAGGAGGAGCAACAGGAGGTGGAGAAGAGGAGGAAGAAGAGGAAGAAGAGGAAGAAAAGGAAGAAACAGAAGAACAAGAAGAGGACCAGAACAAAGTAACTGAAGAATAAAGAAGTATTGGAATTTGAAGAATTAATGAAATGACATTGAAATTGTTATCATGGAACATTAACGGATTAAATTGTAAGACTAAACGAAATAAAGTACAACATATTTTAAATAAACAAAATTTAGCTGTTATATGTTTACAAGAGACACACATTATAAAAAAACATGTAAGAATTTTGACAAATAAAAGATTAGGAGTAGACTTTGTATCAGCAGGAGAGAGCAAAAAGAGAGGGGTGGTTTTATATATAAAAGAAAAATATGAACCGGAACTAGTCTATAAAGATGAGGAAGGAAGGGTGGTGGTTGCTCAAATGACGGTACAAGGTCAGAAATTATTGGTAATTAGAGTATACGCACCAAATGAGAAAAAGGCTGATTTTTATAAAAAGTTAAATGACAGTTTGATGGATTATGTAGATCAAAGGATAATACTGATGGGTGACCTGAATGGGGTAATGGAACCTGAGATGGACAGATCAGCAAGGAAAAAAGATACCTTTGAAGGAAAACTCCCCAAGTCCTTTATGAGTATGATAGAAAATTTTGACCTAACAGACATTTGGAGATTTAAACATCCGACGGTTAAACAATTTACATTCTTCTCGGAGCCAAATCAGAGCTCGGGAAGGATTGACTATATATGGTTGACAAAAGAATTAGTGACAAGAGCAAAAAAGGTGGAAATTTTACCAAGAACATTGTCAGATCACAATGCATTATATATGGAAATGAGTGGTGAACAATCATCATTTCGCTGGAGAATGAATGAAGGGTTATTGGATGATCAGAGAATAACGGAGAAAGCAAAGGAAGTGATTGAAGAATATTTTAATCTGAACATGAACGGAGAAACGGACCTGAATACAGTTTGGGATGCCAGCAAGGCTGTCATGCGAGGTTTTATGATACAGCAAAACACTTACAAAAAGAAAGAAAGAGAAAGGAAAAAAGAAGAAATTTTGAAACATCTGAAAGAATGTGAAAAACAATTGATATTGAAACCAGGATGTAAAAAGATCAAAAATAATATTAAGATGTTACAATCCCAATTTTCAATGATAGTAAATCAGGAAATTGAGTGGAAGATAAAATGGGCGAAACAACGAAATTTTGAATATGCAAATAAAACAGGAAAACTTTTAGCGTGGCAGCTGAAAAAAAAGCAAACGCAAAGTCTAATAACTAAAATAAGGAAAGAAGATGAAGTGACAGAAGACCCCAAAGAAATCAGGAAAATCTTTCATAAATTTTATAAAGAATTATATCAGAAAGAGCAAGAAGAGGAAGAAGAGATAGAAGTATATTTAAAAAAGTATGGGCTGAAAAGAATTACCAAGGAAATGCAAGACCAATTAAATGAACCAATAACATTATCAGAAATTCAAATGGCAATAAAGAGAATGAAAACAGGGAAAACACCAGGGCCAGATGGATTGTCATCAAAGTATTATAAAGTATTAAAAGATCAAGTGGCACCAATATTAGTGAAAGTAATGAATAATATCTTAGAGGAAAGCCAAGTACCAAACTCGTGGAAAGAAGCTTATATCACACTAATCCCTAAACCAGATTCGGATCAATTGGATGTAAAGAATTACAGACCTATTTCATTATTGAATAATGACTATAAGTTGTTTGCAGACGTGTTGGCAAATAGGTTGAAAAAAATTCTAAACGAAACAATTCACAAGGACCAAAATGGATTTTTACCGGGGAGACAAATGAAAGAAAATGTGCGAAATATAATAGACATTATTGAGTACCTAGATTTAAGGATTGATAAAAAAGCAGCCCTGGTATTTATTGATGCTGAGAAAGCATTTGACAAGGTATCTTGGTCATTTATGAAAAAAAATCTAGAGGTGATGGGATTAGATGGTAAATTTGGAAGAGGTATCAATGCAATTTATTCGAACCAAAAGGCTAAATTGATTGTGAATAATAATTTGTCAGAACATTTCAATATTCAGAAAGGTACGAGACAGGGTTGCCCGCTATCTCCGTTATTATTTATTACAATGTTAGAGGTATTAACAACGAAATTAAGAAAAGCCGAATTAGTAAAAGGGATAAAAGTAGGAGTAAAAGAACATAAATTGAAGGCTTTTGCTGATGATCTAGTGTTAACGCTAGAAGAACCTCAAACAAGTGTAAAAGAAGCCTTAAGAGAAATTGAAGAATTTGGGAAATTAGCGGGTCTAAAGTTAAATAAGAAGAAAACGAAAATGCTGATTAAAAATATGCAGAAAGAAGAAATTGAGGAATTACAACAAAACTCTGGTATTATTGTTGCAAAAAAGATTAAGTATTTAGGAATTTGGCTTACCCCAAAAAATATTAATCTCTTTACAGATAATTACTTACCAATGTGGACAGAAGTGAAGAAAGATCTGGAAAGGTGGAATAAGTTGAGTATGTCACTAATGGGTAGAATTGCCGCCATCAAGATGAACGCCTTACCTAAGTTGTTATTCCTTTTTCAAATGATACCTATTATAAAAGGTACAAGCCAACTTAAGGAATGGCAAAGGACTTTTACAAAATTTGTCTGGCAGGGAAAAACCCCTAGAATAAAGCATAAATTGATGATTGACAGAAAGGAAAGAGGGGGATTCTCCTTGCCAGACATAAAGCTGTATTACGAAGCGTCCTGTCTGTGTTGGCTGAGGGAGTGGTTGAGATTAGACAATGGTGACCTGTTAGATCTTGAAGGTTTTAACAACCGATTCGGATGGCACTCTTATATCTGGTATGAGAAAGTGAAAGTTCATAAAAACTTTTTAAGTCACATTATAAGAAAACCGATTTTTGAAGTGTGGGAGAGATATAAGGACCTTTTGGAAAGAAAGACCCCCAAATGGCTCTCACCCATTGAAGCTACAACTATTAAAAAAACTAACATGGAAACAAGATGGGCCACCTATGAAGAAATATTGATTGAAACGGAAGAGGGAGTAAAACTTAGACCATATGAGGAAATTAAAAATTGCTTTATGAGCTGGTTGCACTACCATCAGGTGAATGATATGTTAAAATCAGATAAAAAAAAGAATGGCTTTGAAAGTAAAAAATCTGAATTCCAAATAGAATTGGTGGAGGGAGATGGAAAGAAATTGCTGTCAAAAATGTATAATTATCTACTAGAATGGTATACAAAGGATGAAGAGGTAAAAGAAGTAATGATCAAATGGGCTATTGATTTTGGTTATAATATTGAATTAGATGCTTGGATAAAATTGTGGAATCAGGATCTTAAATTTACGGCATGTACCATTTTAAAAGAGAATGTAATGAAGATGATGTATCGTTGGTACATGACACCAGTTAAAATTGCAAAAATGTATAAGACCAAAAATAAGTTATGTTGGAGATGCAAGGAGAAGGATGGAGAATTCTTTCATATGTGGTGGACCTGCGACAGAATTAAGATTTTTTGGGAAGCAATTTATAACGAGTTGAAAAAGATGTTGAAGTATACGTTTCCTAAGAAACCGGAGGCGTTTTTGATAGGACTGATGGGAGGGGAAATTCAAAAGACAGACCAGAGACTGTTTATGTACGCGACCACTGCGGCCAGATTATTGATAGCTCAAAAATGGAAAGTACAGGAGGTACCGACAATTGAGGATTGGCAGCAAAAACTGATGAATTTTGCCGAGTTGGCAAAGATGACGGGAAAGGTTAGAAACCTGGACGAACAGAAGTTCATAATGGAATGGAGTAAATATAGGAATTATTTAAAAGAAAACTGTATAGGTTTAAAAACACTGACGGGACTTGTATAAGCCCTACAACGCGAGTAATGAATAGCACCTGATCTAAGCAAGGGAAAGGAAAACGATGAAAGGATCAGGTGTAGTAATAAATAAAGACGCCGAACGAAAAATGATAGGAAAACCGTTGAAGGGAGGGAGGGAAGTCATATCTCGGCAGAGAAACAATGATGTAACTATGAATGCAATATAACTCTAAAGAATCAATGTAACATGAAAATTAATAAAAAGCATATAAAAAAAAATAAAAGTGTCCAGGTCAGGCTTGGGCTTCATTGGTCAACTGTTAGCTTGGCCTTGCCTATTGGGCTCTTCCAATGCCAGCTGATCACCATTAGGTTTCAGTACCAGAATTTCATGTCTCGCACTCCAGCTGACTCTTAAGGCTGCCTATGAGCCAGCATCACAACACCTGCGTTTGAGACCAGGCCTGTAAGTGCACATCACAACAAGGACTGGAGCAGATGACAGGCCCATGGGGGAAATGTTTTATGCTTCAGATGGAGATTTAAAAGCCTATGTGAGATGGCAACTCTCCCTCATGCTTCAGACAGGCTGGTCACCCCCTCTTTTTGTTCATTTGTTTAAGAGCTGCATTTACATTTAAGCATTACCAATTACTGCACAAAGTATGCCTTAGTGACAAGCAATAAGAGGAGCATTTAGGAGCAGAGCAGAGCTCTGTATATAGTGCTATAAAGATAATAGCTATTCTTATGGAACTACAGCACCATCCTAACCATGTCTACTCACAAGTGAGTCTTCTTCAATAGGACTTACTCCCACGTGAGCAAGGTTAGGACCGCAGCCTTTGGGATCTGCCAAATCTACACAACTCTATTATGTTCAGCATTAAGGGATGGGAATTAAAACAGTTAAGGGGCAGAAACGGCTCGAGAGAAATACGTTGACGAAGGAGTTTGGTAAGGAATAAGTTGCTCCCTTGTTCTCTTTTCCTTTCAGAGCTAATGCTTTTGTTTCCAGGACAGGATGCAAGCCTTTCCACCTTTTATTACAACCTGCTGCTGCATCAGTCTTAAACAATAGGCTTTAAGAGGCGTAACTTCTCATTCCTAACGGTTCTAACTGTCAAACACACAGAGAGAGACTGCTTTGACACCAGGCACTGCATATATTTAAAAGCTGGCAGCAAATTCGTATTACGCTCCAATTGCCTATCAGGCCGAGGATCTGCTTTGTCTATTTCACAGGAACGAAGAGTGATGTTATTTTGGCAAGGCATTTCAGGATTTATGCCAGGAGAACCGTCATCAGTAAGATAACATATATAAGCAGCCTCAAAAGCAGCCAGTGCTTAAGGCCACCAACACCAAGGCTATGAGCACATTGTCGGCTTAAAACACAGTTAGGTTGTTCTTTTTCTCAATTTGGATCAAAGCTGGTTTGGGGGGGAAATGCATTCATAAGAAACGACAGGATAGGTGTGGATTGCGGCTAATATCGTGTGTACACCAATTCCCAAACTGAGAGCACAAGGATGCAGAGTAAACAGGGTTGTGTACACAGCCCAAGCCCCTATGAGTGCCACTTGCAGCTGCTCAAACTGCTGCCTGTTTGATTTACCAGTACTCATAATTTACCATGCCTTTTGAACTTGTGTTTAACTTTGAAATACAGGTTGAGCCAGAAGTCTAGGACTAGAACTCTAGACTTAGTGGTCACCTGTCCTCAGCGGTGTAGCTAGTCGCTTGGGTGCCTGGTGCGGGGGCGTGTCCTGCAGCCGGGGGCGGGATGAGCCGCCCATGGAGCGGGGCGATCCACACCCATGGGGGCGGGGCGAACCTCTCCGATGCTTAGAGCCTCTCTGCTGCCTCCCCTCAGCTGTAGGGTGGCTGAGAGAGAGGCAGTAGGCAGACGCAAGTCCCACGCTGCCGTTTCAGGCAGTGCAGAACCTGCAGGCGCCTAAGTCACCACGTCACTCCTAAAAAGTTTTGTGAGCCCATTTTTTTTTGTCAAACCCTCCCCCCAGCGATGACACCCAGGCTGGACCGCACCCCCTTCCTCCGCCACTGCCTGTCCTGCCCCAACCTTCAGTTGCTTCACATCTTCTGGTGGGTGGGGAGCTCCTGCTAATTCTATTGAGTGAGGCCTTGGACTTCTTCCCCAAAGCTCTTGTGGTGTGGCTCTAATTACTAGATGAGTGGCAGAATAGCAGGCTGAGTGATCCTAATACTTCAATATGCTGGGGAGAGAGAAATATACCACTGCTACACTGACAGACTATCAGGACAGTTCTGGCACAGTGTGCATCGTCGTGGCACATTCTGGGTTGCTTCCAAGTGCCAAGGAGAATGTTCCATCAGTGAAAAGATTTCTCCCTGCTCAACGGAATGTTTTCCCTCTCCCCTTGATGCCACAGAAGATCCTATGGCAGGAATGGAATAGAAGGTGTTTTTGCTTTAAATGTAAAAGAAATGAACAGAAAAGTCAATCAGGCTGCAATTATTGTTGGAAGTGCAACTGCAGATATCATTGTGGGTGTGACTTCAGGGTTATTTCTGTTAGTTACAGTTACAGTCAACTAGCTGGGGGGGCAGGTGGAGGTGTTGCTCAGCAAACCATGCAGAGTGGCATGATGCTTGCCAATGTGGCACTGTGCCCTGATTGGCTGTATAGTTCTGAAGGAGTTTTCCTCTGCATGTTTGGTTGAATGCTTCCTTGTTATGTACAAGGCCTGATGTAAGAAAGACAAAGACCCTCTGCTCCTTTCTTCCTCAAATTATACACAGTTTTTGTTCAGGTTATTCAGTAATATGTAACCAGGATTTATTTTCTTTCTGAACTCAGACTGTGTTATTTGCGAACAATTGTAGGCCCACTTACTAGGGAGTAATGCCCAGTGACCATAGTGGGACTTCCAGAGGACATGTGTTTGGTTTACTTAACTATTTTCATTGAGAAAGAGAAAGAGAAATGTGTAAAGCTTGTCTGTTTTGCTGCAGTGTATGATCACGTGGTCAAATTTTTTTCACTGCTTCCTAGCACATTTCATGGAATCTGCTGCATCATGATTGCTAGGTTATAGCTGACAGAATGGCACAGTATGCTGGGGGCGGGGGAATCCAAGCCCTTCTATTAATTTACAGCTCTTCTTGTTGAAATTTCTATTCTCTCGAGTTAAATATTGACACGTGCACACTCTTGATCAAAACTGACCACAGGTTCCACAATCAATCGCAAAGTGACCAGAACACTGAAATAGGTAACAGTGCAATCCTAAACATGACTAGTCAAAAGCAATTTCTACTGAATTCAATTAGGCTTACACCCAATGAAGTGGGGTTAGGATTGCAGCCTAAGGCACTATTCCATATTTAGTTTAACTTGTGCATTCTTGTTGCCTAAACAAACCACATCCATATTTAACATCAGCACTGATGCCTACAACTAAAAGCCACAACTATGACCCACTGCATGTACTAAGCTGTGTACAAACAAGAATAGACAGTTATTGCTCTCAGCAGTATGTTCTTCCAGAATAAAAGTGACAGAGAACACAAATTCACCAGAAAGCTCTCCTATACAGTTCCCAGTTGGAATAAAAGTGGGGTGGAGGGTAGTTGTGTAGTAGTGTAGATGTGTGTTTGAGCTCAAAGAGATTGTTGCTGACTGGTCTCCTGCATAAAGTAGGTTAAAAGTTATTTAGTTTGTTCAGTCATATATTTTAAAACTTTTGGTATAGCCATAGATGTACTAATATTCATTTATTTAATGAGTACTTTTAGCTTGCACTTCATCATATGATCCCAGAGGGGGTACATGCAATTAAAAACACTAAGAACTGTTCCAGTGCATCAAAAAGAGCTGGTAAAAACAAAACAAACTCAATATCAATGCAAAACATTATTACAATTACGGGGGGGGGGGGACCTACAGCGCACACGAGTGACCAAGAAATGGCAAACAAATGGGTAAGTCTTTACCTGATGCTAAAACCCAAAATATTCCCCTTTCCACTGTATTACCAAGAGCTGGCGGACTCAATCTACAAAAGACATCGGCTTCACTTAACACTCCTACTTACAATGTATTTCATGCTAATTGCATACAGTGTACGACATGATGCACATATATGCTGTGGGTTATGCCAAAATGTTATTTGTCAGGCATGCATTACCGGTATGTTATTCCTGAAACAAGTTTTCAACCATAGTTTTTAGGTAGCAGAAATTCTACTTTCTAGTAGAAAGCAATATTATAGAGTGCTGGATAGAAACGAAGCAATTTAAAAAATGAAATGCAACGAAGACATTTATTTAAAATCCTTTCCTTTGCAATGTAGGGAAGCCGGACCATATTACCCATGTATTCCAGACAGCTCCTCTCTATTAACCTTTTGAAACGGCAGTCCAAAAGCACAGCCTCCATTCTGCTTTGCATAGTGAAAAGACCCCCTTTTCTGATTTGTACTATCGTTTCCTAAGACGAAAACCCGCCCATATGGGGCATCTGACGTTAGGAGCTTGGAAAAAAGGGATTCAAAAGTAAGCAGACAATGTTAGGTCACTTTTTTTTACATTTCTGGCTTTTGCAAATTGGACGGCTCTTTTCATCTTCCATTTCAATGGAGATAGTTGTGGCCTGTTGCTTTGTTTAAACCACATGAATAAGTCCCATCCTCCACAAAGGAAAAACCAGACCACTCAGACAATTTCCCAAAACAAAGTGCATATAATCCTTTCCTGCAAACCAGGACATTATTCTTGAACGGGCAACCTTCCGCTGTGATCCACTTCAGCCTAGCTGTAAATACCAATGCTGGAAAAAGCAACCCTTTGCTTACAAGCCCTTCTGCTCTCTGCCTACCTTTTTGGAGCTTACCTTCCACGCGATGGAGGGGCAGGCTGCCAAGGTGAAGGTAACTTTCTCTGTCACCACATTGAATGTGACACGAAACATGACGGCTCATACTCGTGGTCCCGAGGCCCAGGTCAGGGGAAAAAGACAGCAACACTTGTCTCCCCTGCTCGAGAGCAGGCTGGCTGTGCACTGGTGTCACACTGCACTTAAGCATTCGGCAACCCCCTAACCTATTGATCGAAGCAGAAGCCTCAGAGTGCTGTGTAGGCCCCACTATTTCCCAGCAGTCTTTCTTCGTCGTGTGTGTGTGTGTGTGTGTGTGTGTAAGAACTAATCAGATTAGCTGGTTTTACCAGTCTGAGTGGAGACTAACAGGTTAGCCAAACAGTTTGCATGGGGGAAGGGAGGAGAGATCCGAGTACAGAAATCAAACTGGTGCATTTATTAAAGCAGGGGAAAACAGACCTCCTTTGAGAATCGCTCCTTTGTCTCTCCTCTCAGTGTTGACACAGAGCCATGACATGCATTGTACATTTACACATGCTCTGTGGGGAGCTGGACTTCTCTATGGGCCTTGTCTCAAAATCTGAGCGGCTGCTCAGCACTACCGAAGTCTACTGAGGGGTGACCTTTTTTTCTCATGGGATCCGGCTCTTGAAGGTAGGGAAGGGCACCTGTCAATTTGGGTTTCTCATATGTTTCTCATTTTCCCAGTCTTGAGTTCTCCATATTTCCACATCAGTTTGTGATTTTTTTACATATAAAAAAAGTCCTCATGAGAATCCAGTGAATTTCTCCTAATGCTTACTTGCAATTTTGCCTAATATACACATTTTTGCAAAGTGATTTCCTCTAATATAATGCATTATAATGTTATTTTCACTAAAATAAGCATGTTTGTTTGTTTGTTTGTTTACATCCATACTCCACACTCCACCTTTTGTCCAAGGAGCTCAGGGAAAAATACACACTTTCATCCCCTTTTCATTTTATCCTCACAACTATCCTGTGAGGTAGGTTAGACTGAAAGATAGTGACTGGCCCAGGGTCACCCAGTGGGTTTCTAAGTTGTATGGTGATTTGGACCCTGGTCTCCCAGGTTCTAGTCCAGGACTGTAACCACTACGACATACAGCATCTTACACACACTTCACCCTAGTATATTCAGGTTTGTACACATTACTCAGTTGGAGAACAGCATTGCAAAATTCAGAGAAGTGTGAATTTCAAAGGATGGCTGCATTTCAGTTCGAGTACTGTTTTGGAAAGTGTGAATTAGGTAGGTTCACCTTTGAATGCGAACTGGATGAAATTTCTTTCCCTCCCTCCTTACTGGTGACCTTTAATCTTGGACCTTGGGCACTTGCACAAATAAATCTGAGTTAATATAGTGAGAATGAGAATCTCCCTCTGCAGTAATATTGGTAATGCCATGTGATTAGTTCTGTTCAGTGCCACACAGCATTATTCACAGTTGGTAAAAATGTACATGAGAATATCTAACTGACACTCACTCTAGGCATTGACCCCCTCACATATCATTCGTGGAAAACTTACAATCATTCCTTAGATAATGTGTTAGAATATAATTATATTGATAACAACATGCATTTTGCCCAAGTAGTTAATCTAGTCAGACAATGACTTTTAAACATGCATTGTATTGTGGACCATTAATCTGGTTTCCATTATTCTTTTTAAACCAGCACATCTACTTTCATTAGGGATGTGGGCTAAGAGACTTAGTAAGGAAAAAGAAATTATTTGGTTCTAATCTCACCTCTGTCACGTGGGCCTTTTCGGCTGAATAGAAGCACAGAAATTTTAAAAAATGTAACTTTAATAATGATATCACTAAGTGCCCTTTGTCAAGCCACCGCCCTCTCAGCTTCAGTCCTCTTAATCTGTAGCATAGGGATAATAATACTAATTAACAATATCCAAGTTGCAGTGAGGATTACAAAATACTGCATGTAATATTAAAATACCCCAAAGCCCTGGATAAATGCTAAGGATTATTATTTTTCAGTGGCTTTCAAATTATATCCATATTATATTATTAATGCACATGTCTTCCCTTAAATAATCCTTGGAACTACTGTTTTACCCCGTGAGGAGCTATAATTCCCAACACTCTCAAACTACAGTTCCAAGGATTCTTTAGAGGAAGCCATGTGCTCTAAATAGGCTACCTTCCCAGGTTGACGAGCCCCATCTGCCCCTCACTTCCCTCTACAGCATGTGCAGAAACCGCCTTCTTGACCATGGGACCCACCATTGGCCTTGTCCACTCAATCCACCAGTGCTTGTCTTTGCACGCAGGGAAAGTACTTCCTTGTTATTAAGGAGGGGTGGGGCAGGGAAGTATGATATACTAATTTCCAAGTTTGGAGGCCACTTCGTTAAATTAGCTATTGTGCATCCTGTTTCTATCGAAGCAAGGTTGCTAAATCCAACTTGCTTGCATGCAGGCCTCAGACATTTTAATTAGCGCCAAATTGGTTCTGCTTTTATGCCCATTCCGCTTTTATGCCCATTGAAGACAATATGGCGCTGTGGGTTAAACTACAGAGCCTAGGGCTTGCTGATCAGAAGGTCGGCGGTTCAAATCCCTGTGACAGGGTGAGCTCCCGTTGCTCGGCCCCACCTCCTGCCCACCTAGCAGCTCGAAAGCACGTCAAAGTGCAAGTAGATAAATAGGTACCTCTCCGGCGGGAAGGTCAACGGTGTTTCCGTGCGCTGCTCTGGTTCGCCAGAAGCGGCTTTGTCATGCTGGCCACATGACCTGGAAGCTGTACGCCGGCTCTCGGCCAATAAAGCGAGATGAGCGCCGCAACCCCAGAGTCGGACACGACTGGACCTAATGGTCAGGGGTCCCTTTACCTTTTATTTAAAATATATGTATTGACGAAGCAGATCATTAGCTTTATACCAGTCTGCAAGCATATACCAGTCACCAAAATTTAAAAACAGGTATATAAAGCACATTTACATGTCCGGATAGGCATGCTGAAACAAAAAGGTTTTCAGCAAGCAATTAGAACAGCACAAAGGTACTTGCCTAATGCCATTATGTCCTCAGAGCTCCTCCTATAAACCTTAACTCTGAAGCTGCCCATGGAAAACCCATGCATAGATCAGGAGAAAACCTTTTTCAACCTGGGGGGGAGCACATTTCCTTGCAGTCAATCTTCCTAGGGCCACATACCACTAGTGAGTGGGGTAAAAGTGGGTGTGGCCAGACACACACCACTCTCCACCCCCCATCTGGCCAAACAGGAAGCGTTATGGCAGTTCAAGGACACATTCCACCAGGTCAACTAACTAGAGGAGGGTGCAGGACAAGTTTTAGCCTCGGCAGAGTCCAAGGGCCAGACAGAGGGGCTTGGAGGGCCACATTTGGCTCCCAGGCCTGGGGTTCTGAGGCTCTGTTTAAGACAGCTGCAGGTTACTATTTTATTATGCATCTTATTTATACATAGGCAAGCCTGTGGTTCACAGAAGGCACCAACTCTCTCATCATCCTCTCCTTACTCTTTGCCTTCTATGCTCACTTGTCCTACTCTATCCCTCTGAAGATGGTATAATAAGGCTCTCCGGCTGTTTCCAGCCTTGCGAGGAGTCCACCTGTCAGGTTTTCTGGGCTGCCTGCAAGGGAGATTTTCCTTGCTGCATCTCCCAGCACGCTAGAACCGAAATAGCAGCTGAACACCCTGGGATGCCACAGTAATAGCTGAATGTGTCTTGCTGAATATCCTTTGCCCATCCGTATGGATTAAGCTACGCTGTTTTTGTCATTGCATATTTAAGTACGGCTCCCAAAGTCTCCCTCCCTCAAGCAGTTTAATCTTTGAGAAATCAATTTGGATTAGCACAGAAATGTAGAACAAGGTTACCAAGTAGGGGAAACCCACTAACCCATTTTCAAAGCAAATTTTCAGAAATAACATAAGATTCAAGGAGCAAGCCAATGCCTTAAAGGAAAGCTGAATGTCATAGGTTGCAGCCAGATCTCCCATGTATAAAGCTTCCTTCTCTTGAGTCATTTCCTTATCATCTTCCCTTCCAGGAGCCATTGTGGTGTAGTGGTTAGATTGTTGGGCTAGGACCTGGGAGACCAGAGTTCAAAACCCTGCTCAGCAATGAAGCACACAGGGTGACCTTGGGCCAGTCACCATCTCTCATCCTAACATACCTCACTGTGTTGTTGTGAGGGTAGAATGGATAGGCGGGAGAACCATGTATGCCACTCTGAGCTCCTTGGAGAAAAGGTAGGATAGAAACGCAATACAAAATTAAATAAACATTCATCAGTTGAGGGACTAACAGGAAGTGCTGTGACAGACAGTCTGCCATGCAACTGATCCGCTCCTCTTTAAGGTATGCTGGCTGGGACTGATGAGATCTGTAGCCCAAAACAACTGGAGGGCACAGGTTGGCAAAGGCAGGACTAGAGGTTCCAAAAAGATTGCAAATAGCTGTGGTGGAAGAGGGCGCCCCTGCTTCGTTCCTTTGCGCAGTGCCACCACTGGTTGCCAGTTCAAATAGTTAACACTCACCACTGCTTCGGATTACTTGTAAAGGCATGGCTCTGCAGTTATTTGTATATTTCCCAAACCCATTTTTTCTCCAGGAAGTCTTGTTAGGAACCCTCATTTCAATCTATAAAACTTTTATTTTTTATGTCAAGTGCAAGAATTCACAGGATGCTGCTATCATCATAATCATCATCCCCCTGAGGGGACTCAAGAGAGCTTACAGATAAAAACAGGAACTGCTAAAAACATACAAAAACTAATAATTAAAATGCAATTAAACATGGATAGAATAAAAACTATATACATATATAAAATCATGGTACCTTCCAGGTATTGTTGGACTCTAGCTCCTATCAGGCACAACCAGGTGAGAAGAGTTGTAGTCCAGCAACATCTGGAAGATGACAGGACATGCACCTCTGCACCCTGTTTGACTCAACCACCCTGTGTTCTTTCCAGGCTTGGGTATCACTATTAATACTTCCACAAATGTGGAGGTACCCCAAAGCCAGTATGCTTTTCAAGAAGTTCATTAGATAAAGGATCGACAGGTCTCTCCCTCCCTCTCTAATAGAAATCCCCCACAAAACCATCTGGTCTCACAGATTTCTAATTCTTGAGCTTTTTAATCACCTGAGATACCTCCTCCATGGAGCCTTCTTTGCTCAAAAGAAGTCTGTGCTACACTGTGATCTGACAGACTCCCACTCTATTTAGCTGTCGCTCAACAGCTTCAGCTACAGGCTTATCTATAGCACATAAAGAGATACAGCAGACGGCAAATCGATGGCAGATGTCTTTTGTCTATAGATATGGTTCCCCATTTCGTTCCTAATGCAAGTTATTCTGGCCTTATTCATGTCATCAGACATGTCACCACTTCACCCTTTCTGCACATGTGTGCTTATGATCACAGAATTCACAGCATATTGTGCCAAACTAGTGTCTGAAATGTTGTCATGTTAACACGGTTTGGGCAGGGCGGGGTGGGGCGAGGGGTATTCCATGAAAACCACAGGAAACTTACAGTGCATAAGTCAGGTGATTTTCCGAGACTGGAAACAATTTTTTTTCTAGAACCAATATGAGCGCTAAACTTCCACAAGATTTCAAGAAGCAGATTTTTCATCGAGGGGGGAAATTCCACAAAATGCAAAACTTGTAAGGAAACGTTGGGAAGATGGAATAAAGTGATGTTTGAGTGCAACTGTTGTGTAAGACAGCTTCATACGTTCATATACTTTGAGAGATAACATAAAGAAAATTCAAGTCTGAATTGCTAGAATCAATACTCTACTGTGAGCAAATCCTGTTGTAACTCCAAAGCATACATAACCCTAAACCAGCAAAAGCTGGTCAATTAAAGATATTACTTTATCTCCTTAGTATAGTCTCTGAGATCAACAAAGCAGCTACTTCCTCTGCCAATCCAACCAACTGTTCTGTACCCAGGAGGCCAGTCAGATTCTCAGATAATGTTCTGATTAATTACATTCTTGAGTGTGCAGTCCTAACTCTCTGAAATCAACAGATGTAGCACCACCATTTGATTTAGCTAGATAAAGACTTCAGTAGTGAGCTGTAACATTTCATATACCTGAAGCAACACATTTCAACTGCTAAATGTATGGTAGGGATGGAAGCTTTAAAACAAAATCATGGTGGCCTATGGTTGGAAACTCCTAAGCACTAGAAGGGAAATACTGAATGAACTTCCTAAAGCAATAGTCATGGCACTTGGGAGCATTTCATCCTAAAAGGCTTTGTTAACATTTTTTCCTTTGAAAGTTACCGTTTCTTTCCTATTGTTGCATCTATTGCCCGCCTATTGTCCGCCCCAAGACAGCAGGAAGCCAACTGCAAAAACAAGGGTAAAGGTAAAGGGACCCCTAACCGTTAAGTCCAGTCGCGGACGACTCTGGGGTTGTGGCGCTCATCTCGCATTATTGGCCGAGGGAGCCGGCGTACAGCTTCCAGGTCATGTGGCCAGCATGACAAAGCCGCTTCTGGCGAACCAGAGCAGCGCACGGAAATGCCGTTTACCTTCCCGCTGGAGTGGTACCTATTTATCTACTTGCACTTTGATGTGCTTTCAAACTGCTAGGTTGGCAGGAGCTGGGACCGAACAACAGGAGCTCATCCCATCGTGGGGATTTGAACCGCCAACCTTCTGATCGGCAAGCCCTAGGCTCTGTGAATTCTCAATAGCAAAAGCATGCCTGCGTGAGTGCAGGGGTTATGCTCATCTGTCATGCTTAGTTTTCAGTGCACTGGAAGAATCAAGGTCATACCGTAGTAGCACAGCCAATCTAGTCTCTGGTACAAATGCTTGTAAGTTGACCAAGCAGCCACCTGGTGCAGCCAGTGCACATGCTTGCTCTTGCTGGGTTACTCTGTACCGAGAAGAGAATTTCCCACAATACTTGACGGCTTCCCCAGAAGCATTATGAGAATAACTGAGAAGGATTTTGCCTTGCTAGATTTTGGAAAAAGAGAACCTCGTCACAGTGATTCAGAAAAGGGGACTCCCTGCTCTCTGTGCCAGTACTTGGGGAGCAAACATCATCATGTCTTTAGGAGCAGGAAGCAAGATAGAAGCATGTACTACAACCAGCAATTACCCATTACTGTTCAGATGTGGACACCCATCTCACTTCAATCAGCGAAGGTACTCAGAGCAGGAACCTCAAAGATTCAAAGGTTTGGTAAGTACATCATATGGGAGGTGTGGTCTTCAGGGCCGGCACAGCTATTAGGCAGGGTGAGGCTGCCATGTCAGGCAGCGGGTGGCCCCAAGGCAGTGCACCCATGGGTGCCCTGCCTGCCCCGCTACTGACAGAGAAGCAGTGCTGGTATCAGTGCTGATTTTGGGTGAGATTGAGACAATTTCCGTCAAGATCTCACTGAAGTCATGCATGACATCTTGTGCAATATTAGTGTGATCTCACCCAAAATCAGCGGCAGGTCAGGACTTCCCATTTTGCCTCAAGCAGTGAAACAGGGCACACGGCCCCCGGTAGCCACACTTGCCCCATGCTATTTAAGGCTGACTTCAATCTGGTCTCCTTCAAGTGTTTTGGACTAGAACTCCCACCGGCCGCAGTTAGCACAGCTAAGTTGGCGAAGGCTTGTCTAGGGTTTTAAAGGTTAGAACTAGCACTTTAAATTGGGTTCAAAATTTACTTTTCATTTGCAAATTCAGTGAAACCTATTTAATAGTTAATCTGCTGGCCAATTTTGCTGTACTATACAGTGCAAGTGCCACAGTTCTTCTCTATTAACGTATGAAAACAATATACGTGTAGTCTGATGCCATCTATGATTACTCTGAAGCAAACGTTAGATGCAGAAATGCCACAGCTCAGTGGCAGAGCATCTGTTTTACATTCAGGGGCTCCAAGGTACAATCCCCAGCATCTTCAGGTAGGCCTAAGAATGACTCCTGCTTGAAACTTGGGAAAGATGCTGTTGGTCAGTTTAGAGTCAGATAATACTAAGCTAGCTGGATTAATGGTCTGGCTCAGTATAAGGCAGCATCCTATGTGGCTAAACATATCTCACTCATTTCAAAAGTAAAAGGTAATCATGTGGTCTATAAGTAAAAAAAACAGCAACCCCAAAATCCGTATTAGGACAATACCTGTTAGGACAACCCAATTATCACAAAGTAGTGTGCAATCTTTTGAGTTCTCCAGAAGTCTTTATCAGGCTAGATGGTAAGCAAAGCAAATTTCGGAGAGGGGAGTTAGCTGATGGTTTGCCAATTTCAGTGGTGCTTACATAGCATTTAGCTCACATTACAGAGCATACTGTCTAGATTTGTGTGATGCATCTCTCTTACTGCACTCCCCTTGCACTCTACCCTCCCTCCACCAGCCTGTCTGAATATGAAAGCCGATCAAAGCCCATATGCTAGGGTTTAACAGCTAAATGAAGTGAGAAAAACCTTCAATTAGCTGAACATGATTTCATCTCAGAAGGCAAAATATTTCTTTCCTCGAGCTTAAAACTAGCAAAAGCTAATTCAACATACATTATGCATTACAATTAAACTTTAGATGAACATTACTATCAGCAAAATGAATTGGGAAAAAATAATTGAATCAGTAAAACTAATAAGGGGGGGATGGGGAAAACTAACATTAATACAGCCAATTGACTTAGTTGATATACATCCTGAGCTGAGCCCATAGAGAGGAATGAATGGCTTCCCTTTAGGTAATTTATTTGTGATCATCAGTTCAAAAGTGCAGATGGAGTGTAGGAAACCTAGGAGGCAGAGGGTGGGCAAGCAGGGCTGATGAGGGTCTCTATCCATGGTAAAAAAGAAAAGAAAAAAAGAAAGAAAATTCCATCCCTCCCACAAACTTCTGAAATTGCTGTCAGGCAAGGGAAATCACTAATATCAAAGAACAGAAGGATACTGTTGGATCTTGAAGCTCAAGTTGCTAAAGGCATGTAAGATCATTAACAATCATCATAGAATTGTAGAGTTGGAAGGGACCCTGAGGGTCATCACGTCCAATACCCTGCAATGCAGGAATCCCGACTAAAGCATCCAAGACAGGTGGCCATCCAACCTCTGCTCAAAAACCTCCAATGAAGGGGAATCCACAACCTCCCGAGGGAGACTGTTCCACTTTAATTTGTTCCCTCAACACAAGCCGAGGGAACAAATTACAGATAATGGGATATAACACCCCCTACTTTAAATTAATTAGAATTTGTTTAAATGATGACTTTCTGAAGCACAAAACTTTTTAAGTTCAATCCAAGCTAGTAGCATTTGTAAGACTGGGGGGGGGGGGGAGAGAGTTGTACATCCATCCTCACCCCTTAACCTGATTGTTTTGTTTTTAAATTTTCATTGCATGGACTCATGTTCATGAGGGCTAAGTCCCTTTGGTTTGACAGCCTGAACAGTGTGCTGACACATGTCAGGTGTTTTGTCTGCAAATATTTAACCAGATGCAGACTCTAATTCAGCTTCTCTGTCTCCTAGCATCTGTGCACTGAGCCATCTGCTTTCATGCAAAGGGGTTGTTGTTGTTGTTGTTGTTGCGTGAATTGTCACAGCTAATAGTCAAGCAAAAATTCAGACAGATTTATAAAAGTTTACTAATTAAACTCTGGATTCATCTTGAAAAGTAGTTGAAATTCGAGTAAAACAAAACAAAAAAGGTCAAATCCTTATTGCTACTTCATTAATCATCATCAAATCACATGTTTGTAAAAGAGGAGCATTTCACAACTTGGGAAGAAGGAAATTAGGTGTTTTAAATGGAGACTAGGACTCCAAATAAGCAACAGAATACACCTTTTGAATAATCAATATTATCCTATCTTAATATTGAAATATGATTTTAATAATCATATTTCAGTCAACACCATTCATAGGTGCATTTTCATCTAAGACCTGCTCTGTATGTGTGTTTTTAAAACTGGTTACTAACTAGGTTTTAAAAGTTCCTGATTTCAGGATTACGACCATTTTATCAAGACATTGATTATTTATATTATATATTGTAGTGAGAACGCTAGAGAAAACAGAAACCCACACTCATTGCTGTGGGTGCTCTGATGCTATGTATTTGATTGATTTAATTATAAAAGAATTAAAGTAGCTTTGAAAAAATACACACACACACACACACACACACACACACACAATGGAAAAAAAGTTCCTGTACAGTATTTTTCTTTTGTACTGTTGAATTAATGAAAATTGTACTGTTTTCTTCTTTTCTTTCTGTTCTTTTATTTCATGTAGTATGTTTTTGTATTAGCAATGTAAAAGCTTTAAAATATCAAATAAAAGGTTTTTAAAACTTCCTGATTTCTAATTGCTATGATCAGACTCCAGAGGAAGATACAGATGAACAATATTGCTTGCATAACAGAAAACCATTTTCATTACCGCAGAGAGCATCACAGTATACTAAACAATCTACTAAATCTCTTACATCTCATTTACTCTCCACCTGTCTCTCAGACTGAACAGTCATACTTGTAAGTAACACATAGAGTAATTAGGTAGCATACTAGAATTCAAATGGTTTAACACATTTGCTCTAGGAAGCTTGCCTTTCCTTGGCAATCAGAGCATGTTTAATCAGGGGAGGAGGAGAGCAAAACATATGCTAGATTAAGTAAATAAGAGGGAGATATATTTGTGCTGAACAAATATTTGCTTTGAATCTCTGGGTAGCAACTGCATCATTTACCATGCTATCAGTTCTAAATAAACTAGGGGAATGCCTATTGATATGATGAGTTAGGGATGGTGTGTTTGGAGGAAAGGCATGTACCAGTATATGGCAGCAAGCATATTGTTGAACAGAACACAGAGATCTTACATTCCTCACTGGGCCCTTGTTACTAGTCAGTAGTAACTTGTCACTTGTAACCTTGTTACTTGTAAATAAATAAACAACCATCGGACTTTTAGAAGACATCTGAAGGCAGCCCTGTTTAGGGAAGCTTTTAATATTTGATGAATCATTCTATTTTAATATTCTGCTGGAAGCCGCCCAGAGTGGCTGGGGAAACCCAGCCAGATGGGCGGGGTATAAATAATAAATTATTATTATTACTAGTAAATTAAGCCCGTTGAGAAAACGGGCGCTAGAAGAGATTTATGTGAAGTTTTTTAGAAGTATTGGAAGGAGAGTTGTAGATGTGGAGGAAGTTTTGGCGTGTAGATGGGTTTGTTATTGTATTTTATGTTTTAATGTTGATGTAGTGAAGGAGAAGCAGGAGTGTTTGTTAAGTTGTGTAGTGTTGGGGTTGTGACGCATGAAGCAGTAGGAGCGAAGGTGTAGTAAAGGATGTTGATATGAGAAGTTGGCGAGCAATGGTTGATTTACGGTGTTGGGTTTTTTTTACAGAATTTCTTTATAGATAACATTTCTTGTGTAGATTGTGTCAGAGTTTTGAAGCAGTTTGCCTTGTTGAGGGCCTTCCAGGATCTTAATGATGACATCATTAAAACTCCTGACTCTTGATAAGGCAACATATAACTGTCCATGGCTGAAGACTGGTTGTGGCAAGTAGATTCCAACCTTTTCTAAGGTTTGTCCTTGAGATTTGTTAATTGTCATGGCAAATGCTAACGTTATTGGGAATTGTCTTCTCCGTAATATAAATGGTAAATCAGTTGTTGACGGAGCCAAGTCAACACGGGGAATGAAGACGATGTTTCCTGCTGCTGATCCTGTTATTACTTCAGCAATGATGAGGTTGTTTTTAAGTTCTTTGACGATAAGACGTGTGCCATTGCATAAACCTTTTTTGGTGTTGAGGTTTCTAAGAAGCATAATGATAGCGCCCACTTTAAGGTTCAGTTTATGTTTGGGCATACCTGTTGGTGTTAATTCATTGAGGAACTCAATGGGATAGTTTTGAATGTCTTCATCAGTTGCGTCATCAATAGAATTGGTGCTGAGGTATGTAATTGTGTCTCCTTCTAAAATTTGAAGCACCTCTTCATTGATGGTGTGAACATCACAGTTTTTGGGAGAAAGAATAGTTTTTAGGGCAAAGTCATGGACATGTGTTAGAGGAATGTGTTCTCCAAAGAACTCTTTAACAATATTTCCTGTGCATAAAATCTTGGAAGGAATTTCAATAATATCTTGTGGTAACCCGTCAATGTGTGGTGTATCACCATTGCCAAGTTTGAGTAGCCAAGTGCTGAATTCAATATCAATTGATCGTATATTACTTGTAAGTGGAAGAACTTGGAAGTGGCTCCATAGTGGATTATTTTTAATGCAGGTTTCGACAATTTTGGTTTGGTCTCCGTGAGGCACAACGGGAAGTGTTTGTCTGAAATCTCCTCCCAGTAAGAAATTTTTCCCTCCAAAGGGTCGTTTGTTGTCCATTAGTTCTTGTAGGAGTCTATTAACTACTGAAAGAGCTACAGAGGGGGTCATGGTACATTCATCCCAAATTATTAATTTTGCTTTTCGTAAACGTTCTGCATCAGAAGAATTGAGTTTTACATTAGATGTTGTATTTTCAACTATAGGCACAGGTAACTTGAATTGGGAGTGGTATGTTCTTCCCCCTGGCAGAAGATTGGCTGCTATGCCTGTGGATGCTACAGGTAGTGCAATATGTCCTTGTCCACGAACTGTGCTAAGCAGGGTTTTGTAAAGATATGTTTTCCCGCTGCCTCCTGGGCCATCTATGAAGAAGCAGTGGTTGTGAAGGTTGTCATTTTCAGTTGCTTCCAAGATTGCGTGGAAAGCTGCTGTTTGTTCTTTGTTTAATGTGCTTGTCATTTTTGCAGCGTTATGGGTTTCAAGAAGTTGGTCGTAGTGATCTGAATGTGAGTATGAATGTGTTTGTGTAGCTGGTAATCCAAAGTCTTCACATTTTTTTCCATGCAGTATAAGAATGTTTGAAATGTCTTGCAGTGCGATAGAACGGCATATTGTACATTCATGGTTGTGATGTATATGTTTTTGAGCAATATCCTCTGTGAGGTATTGTTCATATTTTTCAAAAAGAGTTTTCATATTTTGTAGGGATGCAAAGACACAAATGTAGGCAAACAACTCTCTGAGTTGTTTTGGCATGCTGAATTGGATAGCATCTTCCAAAGTGTTCTCCCACACTTGTTCATCAGTGATGAGGCCTAATTGTTGTGCAGCAGCTTTGAAAGTGGGGTAGAGTTTGCCATTGACCGTTCTCAGATGTTCAAATGACAGGGCACCCGGAACATGTAGCAGTAGGAGACGCATGCAGTAGCGTTCTGGATCTGAGGATAAATTGACGGAATACATTCGTGCTATGATTTTTTCTGCACCCCGCTGTCGTAATTTCCATTTACAGGTTTTAGAGTCAAATACATAATGTATGGGAATGTCTGAATATAAGAATTGTCTGGATTGCTCTTCGTCTTGATTTAAGTGAAACCAAGCTGTCAATTGAGTATGTCTTGATGAAGCTCTTTCAGTTGCTGTATGTATGTCCTTTGGATTGAAAAATACAGTTTGCTCATCAGGGAGATGCACTGGTAACCTATGTATGGAATGTGATTGGTAATGCATTTCAAATCCATTTAAGCGCCATGCTGCTTCAGGAGCGCTGACATATCTTGAATCCATGAAGGTCTGAATTTCATCGTGATTTAAAGTGCCTTGTTCTTGAATGACAACATTTGCACAATCATGGCCTTTGTAGACATATTTGAAGAGGTATTTTACACTTTTGATGGACGCACAGACTTCAACATTAATGTGGCAATTGTACTTGAGGGCGAGATGTGGGTTGTATGGTACAACCCATTGGTTATCTACTTTCCTGCCTTTCACAATGGATGTTTCAGTAGTGTTTCTTCTTCTATATTTAGGATAACCATTTGTATTAGCTGATGTTTTTTCCTGGTATGGTTTAGGAAATTCCTTACTGCATTTGTCATTTGACATACACGGTGAATTAGGATTGAGTGCTCCGCATGGTCCATGAATCATATGTTTAGTTACAATGGCATGTAAGCGAGGAGTGTTGTGTATATTAGGAATTTCAGCACAAACAACTTGATCTATAAGTTCTTCAGTTTTTGGTTTGCAGTCCTCTTTAAGAATCAGGAGTATGTGTGCATGTGGTAAACCCCTTTTTTGGAATTCGATGACGTAAACAATTGCTTTTGGTACTCCAAAGAGATGATTGTTACAGATATCATGAATTAAAGCTTTGAGTTTTAGATGGAATACTCTTGCGACTAAATCAGGTCGAGCATCAGCAGGTTGTCCATGTTGTAGGTTTTGCACAATCTCATCCCATTTGGGGTTGCATGTCATTGTAATGAAGAGATCAGGCTTGCCATATTTTCTAACAATTGCCATTGCGTCTTGATAATTTTGAAGCATGTTTCTGGGGCTACCTGCAAATGAGGAAGGTAATATATATGTTTTACCAGGAAGTAGGCCTTTCTGATTGGATTCATTAAGTAAGTGGTCCATCAATCCTGAATATTTTTCAACTCTCAATTTGGTCTGATTTTGTCGTACGTAGTTAAGCCTGTTGGATTCAGTTTTCACATATGCATCAACTATATACTGTTGTGTAAGGCGTCCAGCATTTAAGAAGGGGTTGAAGTCTTCTCGGATGGAAAGGCGATACCCGTAATATTGCATTTGTGTGACTCGCATTCTAGGGTTTTGTGATTGATTTTTTAATTTTATTAAGGCTTGAGGTCTGTGTTGTAAAGGTATATCAATTCCCCAGCTTTGATCACCATAAGGGAAGAGTAACGGATAAACCATGGGTTCCAGATTGGGGTCAAGGACCGAAATTCTTTGTGTTTTTCTTGGATTTAAATCATCTGCACTTGGTTTGCAGTGTATCAGAAGATCTCTTTCTAGTGGAGGTTCCCCATCATCATTTTGAAAAATGAAAGCAACCTCATTATGTTTTGGTGCATTGTAGCGTCTCTTATCATTTTTACGATCTTGTACTATTGTCATGGACACTTCTTTAATGACGTTTCCAGTTTGTGCAGCATCGTGTTCAAATTCTTTTTCTACTTCGTGCAGCATTTTGCAGGCTTCTGCAAATGGATTTGTTTCAGCAGTGAGTGTGCTTAGTATTTTGATAAGGTCTGGATGTATTCCATTATTTGCGGAAATGTGCATTCTTTCCTCTGCTGCTTCCGAAGGATCTAAAATATATAATTGAGCAAACTGCCTGTTTTGTCCCTGTTCTGGGTGAAGTGTGCCTGTTCTGTGGCAAATGGATCCGTGTATGCGGAAGCAATAGGGGCCATTTCCAGGTGGTGGAGCAATGTTTGCTCCCATGGAGGCAAATGCTAGTGCACTATTTATGGATCTTACATTTGTGGAAAAGTTTTTGCTGTAGAAATGTTGGCCAGTCATGAGCTGCTGAATTAATGGGTTGGTTTTAATTGAGGGAAGATTGACTTTTCCTTTTGAGCAGCATTGTGTAAATTTCTTATCTGAAGGTCTTTCAGCTTCAAAATGTTTTGCAGTACAAAATTGGCATATGTGATCTAAATGTCCACACGTGTGTGTTTTAATTATGTCCTCATTAAAGTTATCCATTTCATTCATAACTGTCATTGTTAGTTGTTGCGTCTCTATTTTTTTTCTTTGTCGTAAATCTCTTTTTCTCTGTGTTTCATAATTTTTTCGTACTTTGCGTTCATCATTAGTAAGATGTGTTAACCTTTCTCTTTGTAGTGTGGCATGTCTTTGATATTTTAATTGTTTTTCGTCTGGAGTTATATTTGGTCTCATTGCTATTTGTCTGTCAGCATTTTGCTGTTGTTTTAGAAATATTTTTGTAGCAATTCTGTTTTTCTCAATAGAAAGTATTGTTTTTTGTCTGTGAGTGAGTGTCTTTGCATCTTCATGTAAATTTATGTTCATGTTTTGCTTTTGATGTACAGTTTGTTGAAGTTGTTGAGTCGAAGTAATTGTTTGGGATCTTTTTCTTTCCCTGTCTTTCTTTTGACCTTTGAGTTTATCTTCCAGAGATGTATTTAATCGTTTTTGTTTTTGTCTTTCCTTGTTTTTCATACGTATTTGAACTCGTTCATCTGCGGTTTGAGTTGCTCTCTTAGCTCTCTGTCTTTGTGTGCTATTTTTTGGCTCATTATGTAATGTTTTATGTTGATTTTTTCCTCTTCTTTGTATTTCATTTAGTGTATTTTGATTTTGTAAAGATTGAACTTCCTCAGAAGACAGATTTGTTTCTCTTTGTATGCTCATGTTTTTGCTGTAAAGTATATATGTTTATGATTTATGGTTTATGGAGTTTGTACTGTTCAATTAATGTTTCTGACTTTTATAGTGTTATTCAGAATATTGCTAATCTATTGTTTAGTTAACACTGTGATAGGAGAGGTTTATGATTTGTTTCACATATGTAGAGAGGGTGTTGCAGGGGCCAGGTAGATGTAAGGAGAAGAGGCTGAACAAATATAAATTATTTCCCTTCTAGTAGCACCTTAGAGACTAAGTAAGTTTATTATTGATATGAGCTAAGATGGTGGCGGCGGTTGAAAACTGATTATGTGTGTTTGGATTTCTTTCACATATGCAGAGAGGGTGTTACAGAGGGCAGGTAGAACTATGGAAAATAGGCTGAACCAAATTAAAAAAAAATGTATTGTTATAGCACCTTAGAGAGCAAGTAACTTTATTATTGGTATAAGCTGAGATGGCAGCGGGAGGCTGGTGTCGGCGCCTTGCGCCGGTTCCCCGCAGTTTAAAAACCCCAACGGCAGCGACAGATGGTGGCGGCTGCAGAGGGAGGCTAAAAACCCCAAAGGCAGCGACGGATGGTGGTGGCTGCAGAGGGAGGCTGCAGTTTAAAACCCCCAAAGGCAGCGACAGATGGTGGCGGCTGCAGAGGGAGGCTAAAAACCCCAAAGGCAGCAACGGATGGTGGCGGCTGCAGAGGGAGGCTGCTGAGCGGTGGCTGTAGAGGGAGGGAGGCTAAGAACCCCAAAGGCAGCAACGGATGGTGGCGGCTGCAGAGGGAGGCTGCAGTTTAAAACCCCCAAAGGCAGCGACAGATGTTGGCGGCTGCAGAGGGAGGCTAGAAGGGAGGCTAAAAACCCCAAAGGCAGCAAGGGATGGTGGCGGCTGCAGAGCGGCGGCTGTAGAGGGAGGCTGGTGTGCGAGCCTCCAGGAGAGCCGGCAGCCGCGGTGGGATCGGCGCCTGAAGCCGGTCCAGGCAAGCGTCGGAGGAAGGGGCGCTACGCGCCCCTTCCCCCGCGGTTTAGAAGCAGACCCCCGCAGTAAAGGCGGTTGGCGAGGCTGTGTGCGGGAGGCTGCTGCAGAGGGAGGCTGGTTTGCGAGCCTCCAGGAGAGCCGGCAGCCGCGGTGGGATCGGCGCGCAGACCCCCGCAGTAAAGGCGGTTGGCGAGGCTGAGGAGCCTCCAGGACAGCCGGCAGCCGCGGTGGGATCGGCGCCTGAAGCCGGTCCGCGCAGACCCCCGCAGTAAAGGCGGTTGGCGAGGCTGAGGCTGGTGTGCGAGCCTCCAGGAGAGCCGGCAGCCGCGGTGGGATCGGCGCCTGAAGCCGGTCCAGGCAAGCGTCGGAGGAAGGGGCGCTATGCGCCCCTTCCCCCGCAGTTTAGAAGGCTGGTGTGCGAGCCTCCAGGAGAGCCGGCAGCCGCGGTGGGATCGGCGCCTGAAGCCGGTCCAGGCAAGCGTCGGAGGAAGGGGCGCTATGCGCCCCTTCCCCCGCGGTTTAGAAGCAGACCCGCAGTAAAGGCGGTTGGCGAGGCTGGTGTGCGAGCCTCCAGGCAAGGAAAAGCAGTAAAGACGGCGTTAGATGGCAGAAAATAGCAAAAGGCGAACGACGGCAAGGTAGACAGCAGCAAGCTACTGTCAGCCAAAACGGTCGCTGGCACAATGGCCGTTAAACCCACGCAACATTCAAAAGGGCTCGGAGCTGAGGGGGTGGGCAGGAAGAGGCGGAATTGCTGTCCACGCATGCGCAGAACCCACTTCCGTGACACACGGAAAGCAGGGACATAGGATATTATTATAGAGGATTACTTTTAGTTTTGGCTACAGGACTCTGAGACCTCTCACACCTCCTTCCCAAAGCAGGAGCTTACTAGGCTTTGGAAAGGACGCAGGAAGGCAACCCCTTGGCTTGACACCCTGTGCAGGGAAACTGGTCACTCTGCCCCTAAATCCACCTATGGGACCAGTGAGGGGTGGGGCTTTGGGAGAGTCTGAGGACTGGACAGAGGTGCCTGGAAGGCTACATTTGGCTCCAAGGCCTGAGGTTTGCCACCCTTGAATTAGCATGCACAATCTTTCTGAAGGTGTGCATGGCAGGTGAGATAAAAAAGGGAAGCCCTGTGAAATCCAATCTTTATCTGCAATTGAGGTTACCTATATTTGAAATATAATCAAATATTGAGTGCAATCATTCACTACTAAAATGTATGTGTGTGTGGCAGATAAATTCTGAACAATATGATATTCATTCTTCCAAACAGGAAGCTTTTTTAAAGAAAAAACTCATTGTGGGCTATACAATTTACAATTGACACATTTGAAGCTGGGGTGCGGTGGGAGAAACCTGTCAGAGAGCCAGAATTTAGCAATTAGCACTGAAAGAAAGTTTTTAATAGCTTGGAACAAAGGTCTTGTGTCACGACACAGCTCTACAGCCTGGTGCAGCAGAAAGTGACTTTAAGGATGCAAAACAAAATCCCCTCTTTTAATGGCTGGCTCACTAAAAGAGGCATTTGTGTATATTTGTCTTACTGTACTGATGTAAACAGGCACCCAATGGTGAACTGATCAGCCATGATAGTAAAACCCATGCTAATGAAAAATACTTCCCAATATTACTGCAGAACTTTAATAGTGTAGTCGGAAGTAAACCCCATTGTGTCCACTGATGCTTACTTTCTAGTAACTGTATTTAGGGCTGCAGCCTTAAAGGACGTCTCCTTGGAAATTGTTGGTAATTTATTTACAGCTTGCAATGTAATGTAAGAACATAAGACGAGGCTGCTGGATCAAGCCATTGGCCCATCTAGCCCAGCATCCTGTTCTCACACTGGTCACCAGATGCTTGTAGGAAGTCTGCAAGCAGGGCATGAGTGCAACAGCACTCTGCCCATCTGCAGTTCCCCACAACTGGTATTCCGAGGCAGAAAAGGGCATTTTTGACCTTGAGAAAAAGTTGGAACCTTCAGCTAGGAGCATAAGTATTTCACAGTGGGGCACCAAGATTGGCACTTATAACTGAATATGAATACACATCATTCTACTTGTGGAGCATGGTGGGAAGAACCTTGGGACTATGGGCAGTTGGTATTTTGGAGTGGAATTCAGCCACAAATTCAGTTCATGCAGTTATAGCCGATTGACAGGTCTTGCACAACAAATCCACTCCCCCCCCCCCAAAGTTCAGACCTTTAAAAGTAAAAAAAATGACGGGAAAATTTACCGGTACTGGGAAGTGCAGGATATAAATATTAGCAGTGACCATTTGTCTGTCTGTCTGTCTCTGCTTTCTACCACCAAGGCAAGTAGCTAGGCCTGCAACATAGAA
This sequence comes from Darevskia mixta, assembly GCA_034641385.1. Taxonomy (NCBI): domain Eukaryota; kingdom Metazoa; phylum Chordata; class Lepidosauria; order Squamata; family Lacertidae; genus Darevskia; species Darevskia mixta. Next base: position 22,647,139 of record JAWWNH010000014.1, on the reverse strand, counting down.
ACACACAAGGCCTCGAACTTTGACACTTACACTCTGACATCAACAGAGGCCATGAAAATCTTTTTCAAAACATGAAATTTAGACAGCCCAAACACAGCATTTCTCCACAGATAGGTTTGTCGTTTCCTCTGTGTGTAGTAAAATGACACCTATCACCTCCAGAACGGTTGTTTTCTGTTGCTTCTTGTCCTCCCAAAGGCACCCGTGGTGCTTCCTTGAGTGAGCGAACAGCAAAATGAGGGATCAGGTGAGTGAGTAGATAAGTCAGTAGCTTCAGAGCTAGTGCCAGGCTATTTGGCACCCTAGGGGAGGCTAACCACTTGCACCAATAACGTTCTTCTTGCAACCCTGGGCATAACACTTGTTTTGACGCAACAGCCATGTACCTCCCTGCAAACAAATCAGGACGAATGCTCAATGAACAGGTTGAGCATTCAGTTCAAAATTCCTTGATACTCAGTTCAAATCCACAAAGCTTACTTGGTGATCCCTGTAAGGTAGCTTAGTATAAGATTTATGCTGGTTGCTTGCCTCTCAAAACTAACCTACTTCAAAGATCGGGCTGTTGTGAAGATAACATTGTGAAGGAACCAACTCCTAGGGGCTGTTGGGGCTTCGGCCCCCACAATAAAATATTTGAGGGTGCTGGGCCTGTGCGAAGTTGATGGGCATTCCCATTCAAATGGTGTGTGTGCACTGTGTCATGTGATTAATTATGTGGGGCGGGGCTTACCTGGGCCCCAATATTTTATTCAAGTTGGTATCCCTGACACCAATAGCCTGGGAATTGGGTTCCACTATTACCAGGAGCACACATCCATAGTGTTCACTTACCAGGATATGCTGCCTATGGCTTTCTCAGTCCATGTGATTCTGCATCACAGCTGCAATAGAGAAAAAGCAGATACTGGGCACAGAAGATAGCAGTCTGTGGTCAATTTTTCAGTTTGCTTTGTATATGGTACGATGTAAATATCATGCTACTCCACTTTTGGGTTATTAGTAATGTTCCTTAAATATATAGAGACCAGCTGGAGAGTAATCTATTAAAACAGCAACATTGCCAGTGAAAAGGAATGCCACACAGCTGTGGCACCAAGGGGGGAAAGTTAACCTTAAAGAGCAACAAACACAGCGCCCCTCCAGAGGACCTTTATTATTCAGCATCCATCCTGATTTGCTTGCACAATGCTTATGTGATGGTTACACTATGTTTGGTCCTTATTGAGCGTTCATTCCAATTTGGTTATGGGACGGTTATTCAACAAAGAACATTCATCCTGCATTCACCGTGATTTGCTTGAAGGTGTTTACACATCTTCGCATTAATTACTCATTCATCCCATGCTTTTCAGTCCATTTACCTATCACTTTCTGAACCACAAAATGTCTGGTTATTTATGTAATGGGAAATAATGGTGGCAGGGGAAGGACACCAAGAACAAAGGGATGTTTCTGACCAAACCACAAAGCTCAACATCCAAGGGCAACAAAGTGCAACAGCAGAATAGTTTTTTATTACCAAAGGTACCTTACCTTGATTCCCCGGCTTAAACACAGCTGTGAAACTTTAGCTTTGCTGCTACAACCAGAGATGCAGGATAAACAATGCCCCATAAATAAGGAGGGGAGGGGACCACTATGGGAATGAGCAGATCTGTCAGTTTTGGTTTCTCAGTTTCTCTTTCTCATTTTGACAACCTTAAGTTCAATTTTTCATATTACTACATCAGTTAGCATTTTTTTTTTACGTCCTCATGAATATTCATCAGCACTGCAAATTTCTTGCATTATGTATTTTTCTGTTCAATTTTGCCGCATATAAACAATTTTGCAAAGCAAAGTGCCCTAATATGAAGCATTTTTGTATGTTATTTTCAGCTGTACATAATGCATTTTCAGCACACTTTAGTATATGCATTTTTGTACATATTACTTAGCTGGAGAAATGCATCGCAAAATCTGGAGAAGTGTGAATTTTGAAGGATGGCTATGTTTCAGCTTATACCTTGTTTCAAAAAGTGTAAATTGGGTAGGCTCATCTAGAAAACAAGTCTCCTTCACACAGAATGGTCACTTTACAGAGGATGGTACTCTATTTGAAGGGCTCTGTCCAGTCCAAATCCCATTTAAAGTTAAAGAACCATAAGTCTGAAGTTGCCCAATCAACAGTTTTCACCTGGACAGCAGACTGTGCAGGCACACAACCACCAGGAAAGCTCTGTATTGCATTCTATTTAAATTAAAGTAATTATTTCTAAATAGCACCTGCAAACATAAATGAATACAAGGTTGTTGTTGTTTTGCAAATCTCTGCCCTCCTTTGCCCTCTCTTTTTGTGATGGTTTAGTGGTCCCCATTACAACCTGAAGAATTAAAAACCAATCCCTCTTTGTATTTTTTTACACACACACACACACACACACACAGAGAGAGAGAGAGAGAGAGAGAGAGAGAGAGAGAGAGAGAGAGACTGGAATTATTCTCTTTTTCATATAACTAGGTCTCATTTTGTTTTCCTGAAAATCAGTTGAAGATTTGTTTTCCATTGCACAATAAGATTTCTTACCTTATGGCTACTGATGTTTGTAATGGGTTGTGTCTTTCCATCAAAACTGCTTCAAGATGCTTTTTGTTTTGCAGAGATGCACCAATGTTCTGATTACTTTGTAATGTAAAAAGCACACAAGAGCAGGTGCTTTGGGCTAGCAGACCTGCGGACATGATAATTAAACATCCCTTTGGCAGCCTAACCCCCTGCATGCCACACAAACAGGCCTCAGCAGGGTTCAAGTAAATTAAAAGCACTCACTAGGCCTTTTCATATATAAATAACTTTTACATATTTATTCTAAAAATTATCCTCTTCCTTTGGGCATTGAATCATTACAATGCAAGACATCTGAGGACACAGATCTATTCTATTTCCCTTTAATATATATATTGCAGGAGTTGGTCTAGATGACCCTTGGGGGTGCCTTTCAACTCTACAATTCGATGTGTATATATTTATTAGCACTGTTACACTGATTTTTTTATTTTTTTGCTATTATTGTATGTTTTTCTCACAGCTTTTGCTAATTTTGTGCTGCTTTTATATAGTGATTATTTTACTTTTATTATTGTATTTGTACTATATTTTTTTCATGTGTGAGATGCCCAGAGGTGACAGTTGATTGGGCAGGATAAACATGTCGAAATAAAACAAAACAGGATTCAACAGGGTGGAACGTGAGACTACTGCAGAAGGGCATAAACTGGCAGAAGCCTAAGCAAAATGTAGTCAAAAAAATTGTCACTCAAGCTTTTGTGTGGTTTGTTGTGCAAATGTGGAACTGGAAGATAATGTCTATTCCATTCAACCCATGTTTGCTCTGAGATCTCTCCCTTCCAAAGTGCATGTGTATGAATTTGGGCTGCTAATGTTTCCCACTGAATCATCACCTCACAGCCTCCTGTGGTCTGAGCTTAATTGGTTCATGAGTTAACTCTTTGATCACAGAGCAGCATTGCACTTGTAGTGAATCAATCTATGCTCCTGCATAGGAACATAGGGAGCTGTCTTATATCAGCTGTCAGCCCATTGGTCCATTGTATACAATGAGTAGCAGCAGCTCTCCAGGGCTTCATACAGGGGTCTCTCCCAGTCATACCTGGAGACTGAAGCTGAGACCGTCTGTGTGCAAAGTAGATGCTCCACCACCAAGCTATGACCCCTTTTCCAATAGCCCATACCTCAGAACATAAGAAGAGCCTGCTGGATCAGGCCAATGGCCCATCTAGTCCAGCATCCTGTTCTCACAGGGGCCAACCAGATACCTGTGGGAAACCAGCAAACAGGACCTGAGCATAAGAGCATTCTCCCCTCCTGCCGTTTCCAGCAACTGGTATTCAGAAGCATTGGTACCTCTGACCTACTGACAAGTGCACATGATTGTGGTGGCTGCCTGAAATCTGCTAGTGTTTGAGAGAGGGACTTCCCATCTGTGACCACTTGTTTCTGTACAACCAAAGCTCATGTGCCAAAAAATCTTATCCTTGTTTGTGGCAACAGTATGCAAAGCAGCTAGCTCTGACGGCATTTCAAGAAGCCACAAGTCCTAAATGTCAGGCCCTATCCACAATACCAAAATTTACGTTCTTCCTAAAATTGTGCTAAATGCTTATAACAATAACTTTTTCTCAAACCCCCCCCCCCAAAAAAAACTGTTTCCGGTATCAAACATGTTTTCTAAAGCAAAATACAAATTACTGTACCTGTACCAAATTACTAAATAGAGGTAATATAAAATTTAGCAGGTAACCCTGCCCCACAAACTTTCTTGTCCTGCCAGGAAAACCAGCAAGTAGAGAGGCTGTCCCCTCCCTTCTTCCTCTGTCAGAAAAATCTGCCTACATGATCAACCATAGTAGGTTTGCACTGGAGCATAGAGCTTTGAATACTTAGAGGAGCAAACACTACACAATATCCTTGGAACAATATTGTCACCCAGGCAGAGAGAGGCAATTGCCCCAGATGCCCGGGGGCAGCACTGAAGAGCCCACCCAGCCATATCTCCTGAGCCATTCCTTTCCATTAGAGATCAGAGCTGTGTGGCCTGTCATACTAGCCTGCTGCCCTCAGGTGCATCGAAGGGCACTTAGGTCACATCTACACCATACATTTCACACACATTTAAAACACATGGCTTTTCCCCAGCCCCAGAGAATCCTGGGAACTGTAGTTTGTTAAGGATGCTGGGAATTATAGCTCTGCCGTAGGTAAAATTGCAGCTTCCAAGATTCTTCAGGAAAAAGTCATGTACTTTAAACGTTTGGTATGGATGCTTCTCATATCCCGTTGCCGAAGCAACATTCAATCACCAGTCCAATCAGTTTCTGCACACATGAAATGGCGTGCTCTTGCCTCAGGAAGAACAACGTCTTGGGCAAGCCTTGATGGTTAATGTGAGGACGACAAATCCATGGTGTGGTTCACTGGGGGAGCCCTGACGATGCCATTTGACAGGAAGGCCAGCAGAGGACAGGGTGGCAGGGATGCAGGGCAAGCATGCACAGTCCCACTGTCTCACACATTGTTTGTTAATTTTGAGAAGCCTAGGACGTCTTCTGAGTAGAACCCAGATTCTGCCATCGTACTGCCTAGGAGCGGAAGCAGGTATATCAGGCGCAGAGCCCAGCATAGTATTTGCAAGATTGCAAATGGTCCACGGAGACTGGATCAGAAGGAAGAAGCTTTGCTTACCAGTGTGCTGATTGCAAATGACATATTGCACAAAAACGACAGTGCCCAGATGGATCTCTTCCATGATGACTCTGTGACTCTTCTCTTAGCTTCCTTTTCCCGCTGGTTTCAACCTCAGCTGATCCCACCCCCTCATTCAACCATTTCTAAATCACTTCAGCTCCTCCTCACATTACACACAGTATGGCCACCTCCGTAGCAGGTTCTGTGGGGTTTTCATTTTTGAAACCTGCCAATAAAACAGCATGGTCCCCTAAACACAATGCCAATGGCTTCTAAGGCAGGCAGGGACATGCAATGGGAAAAAAATGGCTCCCCCCATCCTCTTCCCTAATTAGTTAAGCAGGAAGATTGAGCTGAAGGCCGAAAAAATATGACTTGAAAACTGACAAAGCCAAACAGCTCTTTAGGACCCTCTCGGCCTACTAACAGCTGTGTGGTGATATCCCTTGAAGAGGTTGGTTGCGTTTTGGGGGGGAATTCTCTTAAATTTCCCTAAAAGTTTTTGAGAAGTTTTTGAGAGAACCGGCTTTTGGTTGTGCCCATTTGGGAACCTGACAGAAAGTTAACTGAGTGGAGTAAAGTTTGAGGCCCAGGCCATTTCAAAGGCCTCCGTTGCCACAGCAACCGCCCCCTCCCCCACCCAGCACCACCAGGGCTCCTTGCCATGTGAGCTTTGCTTTTAACGGCTTGGAGCACCGAGGGGTGCTCAAGTCACCCACCACCACAGCTCACAGACCTTTGTACACACTGTCTGTCACTGGTCCAGGCAGTTCGCCAGCCTTTTAATTTATTTTTTTTTGCATCACCAAGGCTTCTTGTGCCATTGCATGCAAATGATGCCTCTTGGGAGAAGAAAGTACCCCTAAAGGGGACACCCATTACAAAACCAGCATCCTGAAAAGTCAAAAAGGCATACCTACCTCTGGCAGGATCCTTCATGCTACAAAGCTGGTGATGAGCCTTAAAGCGACAGGGAGGAAGAGAGAGAGACCTCTGCAATAGGCAAGGCAAATCCACAGAACACAGCAGGGATGGGCTACTAGCTTGCCTCTCCTACTTTTTGAAATCTGCATCCTCTGAATGTTGCACAAAAACCTCAGGAGATACCTGCTCCCTTCTCTCTCTCTCTCTCTCTCTCCCCCCCCCCCAAAAAAAAAACAGATTCTGGTGGGAGTGCCCCAAAACCAGATTCAAACTTGCCGGCCTAGCACATTCTACAGCCAACGCCATTAACTACAGAATTTAGAAAAGAGAAACATAAGCAAACTGAAATCCTGATTCCCCTCCCCTTTTCTCTTGCCCTTCCTATTCTGGGCCAATACCAATGAATTGAAAAGGCGGAGCTTGCTTTTATTCCCATTAATCCCCTAACAATAAGAAATCAGAGAGGGGTTTAGAATTTAAAAAGATGGAGGCTTTTGAGAGGCACTGTCAACGATCATGCTTAACAGAGAAAGCAGGGTCTTGGATCTCTTTATGCTAAATAACCAACACTGGTGGCTGGCAGGAAAAGAAAGCTGGCTAACGGCTACATATCCTCAGCTTTTACAAGTGTGAGCAATTTATCTTAATGTTCAAAGACCAAAAGATAAACTCCACCACCACCACTACTGTGCTTGCATCATATACACAAAGGGTGGCTAATGCTGTGTCCAAATGTTGGCTTACCTCTGGTGCTTCAGAGGTTGCTGGAATGCCAACTTCCTTCAACCCCACCCAGGATGACTGGAGTCACTCCACCAAAACCTAAAGCTCCAAGGATGAGCCACTCCAGACATATACCAACATGCATATGGTGGATTGCAGTGGCAGCTCCACTCCCTATACAAGTCTTTAAGGCTAGAATGGGAGGTCTGTAGCCTTTGAGATGTGACTTTGATTCCCATCAGCTCCAGCCAGCAATGCCAATAGAGGGAATAGGGCTTGTAGTCCAGCAACATCTGGAGGGCACTAGGTTGCCCACCCTGCCTTAAGGAGTGATGGTTCGAGTGTTGGACTATGACCTCGGAGACCAGGTTCGAACCCCCACTCAGCCATGATGGTGACCTTGGGCCAGTCACCATCTCTTAGCCTAACCTACCTCACAGGGTTGTTGTGAGGAGGAAATGGGGAGGAGGAAAAAACATATACACCACCTTGAGATCCTTGGGGAATGGAATGGAATGGAATGGAATGGAATGGAATGGAAAGGAAAGGAAAGGAAAGGAAAATGCCATTATTTACAGATGACAGACCTCGATTAAAAATAACCATGAGAAGGGAAGGCGGGGGCTTTGAAGTGATCAATCAGCACTGGGCACTTGGACAAGATGGTTACTGTCTTTTCCACCATGGTGAGATATATGGTTTTCTATTTCTGATTTTATTCTTTTATTTGCTATGCCTTTTGTTTTATTGCATATTTTAATTAAGAATGTTTTAATGCCCCAATGGAATGCTATTGTGCATTTTTATTATTGGTCAAATAATTCTAAACAGCTTAGAAGCTATTTTGGCATATAGGTGTTATATAAATTAATAAGAGATAAGAATTGTTTACATTTGAGTAATTGGTTTAAATGCAATTGTCATACTCAAAATTAGCAGACTTGTTGCTTAAGTTTATTTATTTCAGTCAGTCAACTCTGAGTATGACTAATTGGGGCATCAACTATTATTTCTAAATTTGCAACTCTCTATATAAATTAGCAGATTCTATGCAAATATGTGTCCTTTTTATAGTGGTGTAGACAGTGCTTTTTCTCTTAAAAAAATATTTAGGGGTACTCTCATTTTCCTACTCATATTGAAATACTGCACCTCAATGAGGCCAAACTTAGATTCTCAAAATGTTTAGGGGTATACGTACCCCTGCGTCCCTCCAGAAAAAAAGCACTGGGTGTAGATAAATGCAGTTAGCAGCAACTTGGTAGAGAAGTATTAAAAGCCGCAATGCATTGAAGGATTGCAAAGCTGTGGCATCTCTAGGGCTCTGCTAGCCAAACAGGGAAACAAGAAAGATGACTGCTTTAATATGTTTTGTATCAGCTTGACTCAATAGAAAAGGGTCCCAGAAACACTGGCTGCTGTCCATATAAAAACTGCAACCTGCTTAAGAACAACTGAACTGTTGTAAGGGGGTGGGAGAATAAAACCCAGGAGGTTTGTTTGAGGTCTCCTCAGACTGCGCCTCCTTTATTGAGTACGCTCTGCTCTGCTCATTGTCCTCACTTTGTTGCATCCACTCTGCTTATTCTGTTTCTCCTTGTGTGTTCCCGGAAAGAAAAAGAAGAAAAGTGGGGGCGGAGAGAGACAATGCAGTGAATGTCTTGGAGAGAGAGGTCAAGCCTTCTTAAGCAGCCAAAGCCTGAGAGATTTTCTCTTTGATTCCCAACTGGGGCACAAAAGCATCAGACTGCTCCCTCCCCAATGACACTCCCACTGGCACTTTCACACTCTGCGAAACAAAACCAAAGAAATAAAAGGCTGTGGTGAAATAGCCAGTTGTTTAGTTTAGGGTTGCCGACTTCCAGCCTTTTTGCATCTTGAGGTTCATTTATATGGTTACACTCAACCCACGCTTCCAAGCAGCGATAAGTTCCAAGGGTGCACTATTAATAAGCGAGAAATTTGGTGTCGTTTGCATTGTAATGAGAACCTCTGTCATTTGCAGTTTGCAAAACAATATGCAAACAGATTTAACCTTCAGAAGCCATACTTCTCTAAAACCTGCAGTGCAATTCTCCAACATCCCCCCAAAAGTGTACAAAAAGCATATATGCTGAGAAAATGTGCCTAAACATTAATATATTGGTGAAAATATCAAAATACATTGTATTAGGGGGAATTCTTTGCAATGTGTGCTAAAATACAGACAGATTTTCATGTGGTTTTTTAAAGTCACAAACTGATGTAGAAATGTGGTGAACCAAACTTTACATTGGAAAAACAAACTCAGAAAAGCCAAAATGGGATTGAAGGGTGCACGGTTGCTGTGTCCCCAAACCACCCTCCATGAGCGGCCTTGCAGGGCTCGGGAGGGTGGGTCAAGAAGGGTGCAACAGCCACACGCCCCTCAGGTGCATGGGCTGCCATGTCCCCACAACGCATCCCCCCAGCAGCCTTGCAAGGCTGGGATCCAGGCAGGGTGCTGCCACCTGGAGCCCAGCCAGTTGACAGCACTTGGGTGTGAAGCAAGTGTCCCCATGCCAGCACCCCCAGCACAGCCCGACCCATCAGGGCCGTCTTAACCACATCCCGCGCCATGGCGCAAAAATCCCTCCGGCGCCCTCCTTCTCAGTATTTAGAACTCGGGGCCACCTCATAGCCCCGGGAGCTGCTGCCCACAGAAGCCGCCTCCGATGGGGCTTAGTGGCTCGTTGCGCCCCACCAACCATCTAGCGGAGTGCAGGGAAAGGGGAGGCCGCCGGCAAAGCCGCGCAGCTCCCCCACTCGCTGGGGCGCCCCCTAGAGGCCGGCCCCTGGCGCAATGAGCCACTAAGCCCTATGGGAAAGATGCCTCTGTGACCCATGGTCCTTTCCACGAACATTGGTTCCTCCGATGCTGGGAGAGGAGCACTGGGACAAGAACCGATTGGTGGTTAAGCGCTCTCCCCACTAACCACTCAGTTTGTGGTTGGTTTGCACTGTCTCCGTAAGTCAAGGTTTGGTTTAGCATGTTTTGTGAACTAGCTCAATGTGGCTTAGTTCTGAGACGAGCACAGTCTTGAGAGGATGAAAACTCACTAAATAAGAAGTTCAATTTTTCTCAGGTGAACACTGCTCTTTAAAACACAGAGTGACTTGCAGCACAGGACGGCCCTGGGGACACAACCGTTCAGTTCATCCATTGCAAAACCAACACAGGCAGCTAATTCACTGCCTACCTCTTGAAAGGGACTTGAGGCTTTGAAGCTGGCGTCACCTGTCCACAATGCTGACAGCCATTCATCTGAGCCCACGGAACCACTTTGAAGTCTTCTTATGCCTCTGTTCACAAAAAAGCCCTTGTAGAGGAAAGAGAAGGGATCACAAAACGTGTTTTCTGTGGGTGTCCACATAAATATTTAACAGCAGTGCTCATTTCTTACCCCTTTATATTTCAGTTTGCTAACCAATATCCATCCCATCATCTAGGAATAGAAGCATTTTGACAGGCTGTTGCCCTGGTTTTGTTGCTGCAGGTTGTTCTACTTAAGCTTTGTGTGTGTGTGATATTTGTTTTCAGATAGCTGGTACCGTCACTCTTTGCTAAGTGAAGTGCTATAAATACATAGAACCCAAATGAAACATTCATAAGTATATAGATGTTTTGATAATAATACCTGTTATGAAAGCAAGATATGGTGAAAGTTTAAAAAACCAAAACAAATCCAGCCAGAGTTACGAAGGTGTTGCTGATGGAACCTCATTGCTATCATTCCAGCCAGGAAATCTGTGCTGGCGTTCATTGTGACACAACTTGTGCCACTAAGGTTCTTTGCAGTCCAAGCCTATATGTTGACTCAGAATACCCAACGATTTCATTTATAGAGTCCCAGTCCCTGTAGCACTGCTACCAAAGGGCCTTCAAGTCAGGAGCTTCCTAAAGCAAAACATTTTGGCAGCGAAAGAAGGCAAAAGAGAAACATTTAGCTTCGAGACTTTAATATCTGTTATGTAAGTCACTGTAATAAATGTGTAGTTTTAGTGATTCACTACGTACTTCAATGATCTAGAGCAAACTTTTTCTCACTCTTTCCAAAAACACATTAAACTACAATACAGTATCAGACTGTCAAAACTACACAAATATACGGTAGTATGCAGAATGCATTCCTCTGAACAGAGTCGTATTTTACCAACAATATATATTTATATCCGTTCTTCCAAGAGTCAATAGAAGGGCATTGTTCATTCATATTTTTTTAAAAAATATTTTTGTCTTCCATCTCTCAGTATAACATCACTTAACTTGGCTAACTGTTCTATTATGCCATACTTTACTTATCTTCACACGTTAAACTTTTCCCAGTTCTTAGCTATAACAAGTCTGGCAGCTGTTAGAAATCATTGCAGGATATTCTTTCATTTTAATGACAATATTTCTGAGCTCATCACACACACACCCCAATGCCACAGAACAGCATTGTTTCAGGGCCTTTTGGGGGGGTAGGATGGGTCCCCCAACAACATTTCTTTTATACTAGTGTCAATGCTATCTCCCCATAATGGGGTGGGAATAGTTTTGCATCAATGTTGTAGCAGTGCAGTGGACATTTCAGGTGTGAGGAAGAAGCCATTCTGCTCCCCCACAGGGAATGCCACTAAAAAGAAAAAAGACAAAGAATTACAGCCTAGGTGTGCTTCAGGGCCTCAAATGCAACAAAGAAGGAATCCTTCCCCTTTGCAAGCCAAAATTTCAAAAGCATCCCAGGGTCACTCAAATTTTCTAGATATGATCACAACAGGGTAATGAATGCAGGATTTATGCTTGAACAAAGAGGCTACTCTACACATAGGAAACGTTATTATTCTGAGAAAAAGGGGTGTTTCACTTTCCATGTTTCTTTTTATGGCTTAGATCCAGCCCCATGTTATGAACCTTTCAACATTACTCCATACAAGACAATACTCCACTTGTAGAGAGATGTCCATGTAGCTCTCCTCATATGTATGAAGAATTTCCTCTTATTTCCCCCTCCCTCCCTTAGTGACTGAACTGCACTTGGAAGCCTTATTAACAGAATGCAGCCACCCTGAGCTGTCTCTGTACTAGTAGCTACTGATTTATTGTCCATACAGTTTTACTATTTACAGCAGCCTTGCCTGGACCTGCTGCCTTCCAGATGTTGTTTTATTCCAGCTCCCACCATCCCTGACCACTGGCCTTGCTGGCTGGGGGATGATGGGAGCTGGAGTTCAGCAACATCTGGAAGGTACCAGGCAGAGGGAAAGCTGATCCAGACCATATTTTGCTTTGCACCTTTGTTACTATCCCACTAAGACCTCCATCTGATAGACATGGAGCAGGGGGATAAGATACAGTGCATGGTCTTATGTAAGGAATATATGACAGTGTAAGTAGCAGTGGCGTGTTTGGGAGGATACTTGGGCAAGATGCTCTCCATATATGTATGCTTACAATCGCTGTTTGAGCAGATGGAATAAGATGAGGGTAGGTCCATAGACCCCATGGCTTGGAAAGTTAGTTTTAAAAAGGAACTCGTTCTAGTTCAGCATGCATCCAAAAAGGAACTAATTCCAGTTCACGTTTATTTCTTTACAAAATGAACTCATTCGATTCACATTCAATTCACAGTTCAATTCAAGTTCATCCAAATGATCCTCCGCATTCAGATGGTTACAAGCCGCTGTGATGGAGTATAGATTATATCAAGAAGACCTCAAAACATGCACAGAGAATGGAATGCAAAGTGTCTGATTTACTCTCCAACAATGATCACTTTAAGCCTGAAAGGTCCAAGAGTCTACAGCGTAAAATGCAAGAAAACTAGAAGATGAACTTGAAATTGCTCATAATACCACCCTGAACTAATTCATTTCAAATACTGGAAATCATACTGCCATGCCACACTGACAATATTTCTGAGAAGGTGACGTTTACTGATTTATTCTCGTGCCAAGCAGAAAACAACAAACAGCAACAGCAACAACAGCAACAGCAACAACAACAACTTTATTATTTATACCCTGCCCATCAGGGATATCCAGTAGACCAGCTTGAGGGTCAGCAATGGATATTAGCAAAATTACCTCTCCCCTGCCTTCTGCTGGTGGGATCCTCTTCTGCATCTTGTTCCCAGCCATTAAAGGAAGGAGCCCTGCCATTCATAGCTGCCTAGTTAGGATCCAAGCCTATGTGTTCTGAGATGTGCTAGAAACAAAAGTAGCAATAAAGTACGCACAGGTGGTAGGTAGCGTGACAAAATATGCAGAAAAAGCAAAGGAAAAGAACAGCAGCCACATGTGTTGCTCCCTAACCTCCATTTGCCTTATGGAAAAATCAGAGGACGCCCTCATAACCTTTGTTTTTCTAGCCTGGTTAAACAAAATGTGATTAGACACATCTATTCAGCAGTCCTAACCAGACTGACAAGACTCTGATGAATGAGAATGGCCTCAAGCATAGCACCCTTTCTTTTCATTGTCTGTGACTTCCCACATAAGCTGTCTTTCATGCCCTAATTCTCTATGCTGGCCCACAAGCATTTTGGGCTGGAGTATTTTGACAAGTTAATGAAATTTGTGGTGCACTGGGGTAACCTGGACCTAGCTGACACCACCCACCAAATTATACAATGCTGTCAATGTCGCCCTTTTGGCAGGGTCTGATGGTTGTGCTACGCTGATGGAGTAATTTTGGCCTTACACGGACATTTCACCAGTTTGATTACATTTGTGTGACTCTTTCTGTTGGTCTTTCATTCTCGCTTTTCCCAGGACATGAATAACCTAGACCATTTAACAAATCGCGGAACACAAAACAAATCTTCATTGCATTTAGCAAGTTCACATCTTCATGATGACAGGAGTTGGATGATTCTGGGAGATCTTAAGAGGATGCTTGTTCTATTATTGTTGTTGTTGTTGTTGTTGTTGTTGTTGTTGTTATTCCCCATTCCTTGTTCTGAGCAGGAGTCAACTGAACTGACAGCTGAATTTCCATTGCACACGAATGCAGGGCAGGCCGAGTGGGCAATACTCTGTCACCCAACACATTACCACCCCTTGCCCAACACCACATGTCTCAGCACCACTGAAAAAGATGCTGCAATGCAGCAGTGGGGGTGACAGCATGCATCATGTGAGCTGAGAAATGCAATAAATGCCTCCTGTGGTGTAGTGGTTAAGAGCGGTAGACTCGTAATCTGGGGAACCGGGTTTGCGTCTCCGCTCCTCCACATGCAGCTGCTGGGTGACCTTGGGCTAGTCACACTTCTCTGAAGTCTCTCAGCCCCACTCACCTCACAGAGTGTTTGTTGTGGGGGAGGAAGGCAAAGGAGAATGTTAGCCGCTTTGAGACTCCTTCGGGTAGTGATAAGGCGGGATATCAAATCCAAACTCTCCATCTTCTTTCTCCTCAAGTACGTGGCCTGGGCTGGCTGTATTTATGGTATGCCACTCATTTGGGGGCCATTTCCAATGTCACTCTGTGATTCTTTGGAAGAATGCAGCTAGCAAGTACAGACAGCCACTGCCTCTGGCCAGTAACAAGCAAGTACCACTGGGGCACCCCCATCTCCAGAAGGATGGGACTTGCGCAGGGGGCTCAGCGGAACAGCCACTGCTCCTGCACCCTTTACTTGCCGCCCGAGTCAGCCACCTTTCTTTGTCTAATGATAGAACTGGTCCTGTAAAAGGCTTCATTGGGTACTGCAATACATGCAGGGTGTGTGTTGCTTTGGTGCTGCATGGGAAGAGCTTGTTGCTTTACCTGATGTTGAGTACAGTGATTCGAATTGTGCTCACTGAGACTGATCTCTTGCATGCCCCACCGTGTCCCTGCTCAAACACAGCTCATGCCATGAAATAAGCAGGTCAAACATGATCTAAAAGAACAAAAGTAATATATTAACTGTAGGAGAATATGGAAAATGAGCTTTCCCCCCACCCACCATTACCCAACACCTCTGATACAGCTTTCATCCCAAAAATGTCAGGCTTATTACCATAATATATGTTTTGTGCCCAGGAGATGAAAGTCTGGCAGGAAAAAAATAAAAAACCAAACCAAACAGCTGCTAGCAAGAAAATCTTATGATCAAAATGTGTTTATTTTTTAATTTAATTTTTTTTTTAAGTCTGAATGATTCATCATGTTTTTGTAAACTTCAGATGAGCTCTTAATTCAAAGCACATGGAGATTTTAGGAACTGAGCTATTGTGAGTTCTATGAACAGAAGCTAAGCTTAGAGTTAGTAGCACTTAAGCCACGATTTAAGGGCACCTAATTGTTGAACTGTAGCCAGAATCTTTATAATATAAAATACATCTACTTCTGCTTTCTTACTACCAAACCCCTCCCCTGGACTTTTGGATAGGGTTGCTACCAGCATTTCCTGAAAGAGGCTCTGTGACTTTGACACTTCACGTATGCCTAAAGGTAAAGGGACTCCTGACCATTAGCTCCAGTAATGTCTGACTCTGGGGTTGCAGCGCTCATCTCGCTTTATTGGCCGAGAGCCGGCATACAGCTTCCAGGTCATATGGCCAGCATGACAAAGCCGCTTCTGGCGAACCAGAGCAGCGCACAGAAATGCCATTTACTTTCCCGCCAGAGCGGTTCCTATTTATCTACTTGCACTTTGATGTTCTTTCAAACTGCTAGGTTGGCAGGAGCTGGGACCGAGCAATGGGAGCTCACCCCGTCGCAGGGATTCGAACCGCCGACCTTCTGATCAGCAAGCCCTAGGCTCTGTGGTTTAACCCACAGCGCCACCTGGGTCACGTATGCCTACCTGGACCTTAAGAGATCATCTTCTAAGGCCATTTTCAGGTCCCACCACCAAATGAGGGGTCATGGGTGGCTAGTGGAGGACTTCTCAGTGGTGGCACCTTGCTTGTGGAAGGCTTACCTTGTGCCAACATTGTGGTCTTTTCAGTGCCGAGTGAAGACCTTTGTATTTTCCTAGACTTTCAGTGTGTGTCTTTAGATCATTTATACTGATGGACTATTCCCTGATGTGGGTTTCACTCTGGTTTCATTCTGTTTCTGGTCTGGTTCTGTTTTAGATTTCAAGTTTATGTTTTATTGTTATAACTAGAGTTTTAAATCCTTACTTGTATACTGGGTGGTATACAACAAACATTGCAAAACAAATAAAAAGACACCTGATGTAACTGGACTTCTTGACAGGATTACTAAGTGTTGACAAAAGGTTGCCCACTTCAGTATTTGAGCAAGAGAAACCGTCTCTCATGTAGGTGGTCTCCTTCTCCACAGAATGCCATTCGCTGTCCATCACATGTCAAATGACAGCTACTTTGCACACAAAACAGCCAAAGCAGATGGCACATCCTATTCCCAGCTCCAAGGAATGTGAGACAACAAATATCCTAGGACCACTTGCTTAATGACAGAGTACTTTTGAGCCAGCGCCGGTTAATTCCAACCATTTCCCCAAAGCAGTGAATGGCAGCAAGCTCATCCAATCAGATGGCACTTCTGAGATTGCAAAAGGCTGAGGGAGGTTGCCCTTTCTCTTCACTGGTCCAGCATCTCCCTGAATTGCTTGTTAGTCAATGGCTTGTCTGAGCTCACTGCTGTTAATCTGGACATTTCTAGGCCTGCAGAAGCCTTAACAGTGCCCCAGCCTTGACTGATACCCAGATTACAACAGCTTCCGCTCTTGACGCATTGTGGGAGTGAAGGCTAGCATAGCGCTTTGCTTATTTGCATGTTATGCTGAGGAAGTTTTCAGCCACCACTATCACTGCTCCTCAACATTGTTTAGGAGCATCTCAGGCTCCGAGGTCCCAAACATAGATCTTAGTCTGGCCCTAATGCAGGGGTGCCAACTTGAATAAAATATGGGGGGGGGGAGGTAAACCCCACCCCACATAATCGAACACAAGACACAGCAGACAAACCATTTGAATGACAATGCCCATCAGCTTATGGCAGGCAGCCCCCTCAAATATTTTAAGGTGGGGCAAAGGGACCTCAGCCAGGGGCGTAGCCAGGATCAAAACTAGGGGGGGGGCAAGCCATGGTCGTTCAGGTTGTGACATTTCAGCATGGAAAAGGCGAATGAAACTAAAATTTTAAGAAAATTATATATAATTATAGCAGTGCTTTATTACGGTAGTTATTACAATTATTTGCTTGAATTTTTTTTTAAATTTAAATTTTAAATTTTAATTTTTATTCTAGTTACATGTCTTATGCTAATATCATTTTTATTGGGTTTGAAGAAAACTTGTTCAAAACTTTCGTTTCAATCCCCGAGGAGTTGGTGCAGGTGTTTCCAAAGGCGAAGCAAACGGACCCCCTAAAAAAAAGGGGTGCAGCCTCACCCCCCAAAATAGGGGCGCATCTCTCCCGATCCCTGGGAAGCCTTTTCCCTGGGGAAGCCTGGGTGGGCGCAAGGGCAACTTTATGCGCGGCGGCGCCTTTCACTCCAAGCGGTGCGCAAAGCTCCCCCGGGCGCCGCTCGGCACAGAGGCGTAGGAAGGTCAGGTGGTACCCGGTGCGGAAATTTCTTGTCATCCCCCCCAACATTGTGTGTTGTTGTTTTTTGCCTGCAAAAAAAGGTTTTACATTATTTCATATTTTCTTACAAACGAACGTGGATTCTGGGACTCTGATAACAAGTAGGTGACTATGGACAGATACTTAAATCTACAGGATGGACTGTTTTGGCTTGTGTTATTTTATTTATATTTACAGTGGTACCTCGGGTTACATACGCATCAGGTTACATACTCCGCTAACCCAGAAATAACGCTTCAGGTTAAGAACTTTGCTTCAGGATAAGAACAGAAATTCTGCTCTGGCGGCACAGCGGCAGGGGGAGGCCCCATTAGCTAAAGTGGTACCTCAGGTTAAGAACGGACCTCCGGAACGGATTAAGTACGTAACCAGAGGTACCACTGTATTGTTTATTTATTTAATAAAATTATTTTTAAAAACCTGCAAAGTGGTTTACCAAAATAAAAAACAAAACAAAAAACACCACAGCAGCTATTTATTTATTCAGCTCCATTGAATTGATATTTCAGCCAGGCATGTCCAAAATCCATTTCGGCCCACCAGTTGGTTTAATCCAGCCCCTGTGGCAGTTATTTCCTGGGGTAAAATCCTTAAATAAAACCTCAACAACTTCAACCCTAAAAAAAAAGGTTAACAACTTTGGTCAGCCCTCACGGCCCTTCGCTTCATCAAATCTGGCCCTCTTTGAAAAGGTTGGACACCACTGGCTTACACCATACTAAATTTGTTAGCCTTTTAAGGTAACTCTTATTTAAAGCAGGCCCCCACCCACCCAAAAAAATATTTTTGGTCTCACAAGCAGCAGCACATTCCACCTCAAAACAAAATATCAAACAGTAAAAAAATTATAACTCCTGTTAGGATAATTAAACCAATCTTTATCCACACAAGCTTTTCCTATGAGGTTTTGACAATTTCAGAACTCAAGCAGTGAAATTACTAGGAACAATAATATAAGTTTCACAGGTGCAGTCTGTACAGATGTTGGTCACATAAGTTGGCATCTCTTTAATATTCCTTTACTTCTCAACTGCTTTATAAGAATCTGAAAGCAAGGAGACATGGCAACTCACACCTCTTCCATGCAGCAGCATATCAGAACACTAACACTTTATGGCTAAATAGCTTATAATTTACTTTAATTACTTGCAAGCAAGTTACAGGTAGGTAGCCGTGTTGGTCTGCCAAGTCAAAACAAAATAAATAAATAAATAAAAATCCTTCCAGTAGCACCCTAGAGACCAAATAAGTTTGTTCTTGGTATGAGCTTTCATGTGCATGCACACTTCTTCAGCACACGAAAGATTTGAAAAATCACCCAAGCAAACACGTTTTTTTAGGGGTTAAAAAAAGGCGGCGGGGGGGGGGGTTAAAGGCAAAGGACAAAGGGGTAAAGTCACTCACAAAAAGATCGCTGTGGATCAAAACAGCAGCAGAGAAAGCTCGTTCTTTTCTTCCAGCGATCATACAACAATTAAAGGTGGGACGAGGGGGAGGGGCAGGAGGCAGTTTTAGCGACCAAAACCTCAACTGGGATTAGGCGTTAATAGTTCACAGAGTAGCCTGCTTCTTATCAAGGACTGATAAGGAAACTTGGGGGGGGGGGGTAAATCAAGGAGATCTCAATGTCTCTTCTCCAGGCGTTTTTACCCAGCAAACTCCCTCTTCGCTCAGTCTTAGCAACGGTAGCAGCGCTGCTTTTGCAGCCAGACCCAGGAGAGGGGCAAGCTGTGCGGGAGGGGACGCTTTTCCCTGTTAGCCTCCAGCCTCACGGTAAAAAGCTTCACCTCCTCGCTTGCTCGCTCGGCCGCCGCGTGCACTCCTCCTTTCTTCCGGCTGCTGCCCAGCCCAGAAGGAAGGAATAGGCTTTTGGGAACAGCGCACGGGGTGGTGGGGGCAGCTGCCTTCTAGGGGGGGCAATTGCCCCCCTCTGCCCCCCCCTGGCTACGCCCATGACCTCAGCCCCTAGGTGTTGGCTCATATGGCAAAACCAGGGATGCTATTTACCAGTCAGCAATGGACATTAGAGTGAAGCTGGGATACCGGGTCCATGCTTTTAATTAGTGTCAGAAATGTCAGCATCATTAGTCTTGTTCCGGACATTTCCCAATGTATCTTCGTAAACCTATACATTATAGCAATGAGCCTAACATTAAATTGTTTGCCAGACTTGGTTGGTTTGGCTTTGAGAGATATTGGGAAATGTCAGAATGCTTTCCTTCTAAAATGTTACCAATAATGGATAGAGCTCAACATTTATTCGGAGTTTCTCATGTTTACTCTATAAAGATATGATGCCCATCGGTGGGAATGGAAATCACATGGGCACTGGTTGGAAATTAGAGACCAGCATCTTAAAACAAACAAACAAAAACACTACAAAACTGTGTGTGCATGTGTGTCACACAGGATAACACTTCATGCAGTTTACAAAATGGACTATAACTCACAAAAGCCTATGCCCTTGAAAAAAAAACACAACTTGTTAGTCTTTAAGGGGGATAACTTGTAAGTCAACAAAGATTCTTCATTGCTTTTGCTGCAACAGACTGATCCATGTAACCCTCTAGAAACAGGTGATAACTGGCCTCCATAATTGTCTTGCAGTTTAACAAGATCTGCACAAAACAGTAGTTTAAAACACACACATCTTAGAGGAAAGCCACTTACAGCTGGGGGGGGGGGAACCCCTAGAAGTTGTATTTTATTACTGCCATCTTCTGGCAATAATAATAATTGCAGATTAATTAATACTATGGGGCGGGGAGGGGGAGCAGCGACGAGCCTAAATATAGGGCACACCCTCACGATGCTCATTTGGGAGCAGCTGCACCCCTGCAGCACATATAGTCCCCCCCACAGGCCAAACGCAGAGAGGACTTCAGTCTGAATCCATTCCCTGCCTGCTTAATTGATGGAGAGAACGGCAGGACCAGCGTGGGCAATTTGTGCAGGGCTGGGTGCCTGCTGCTACGTAGTTCCTGCCTTTGAATGAGCCTTTCCAGTACTTCATATTGCAAACCAGGGACACCGGAGGCTTGTTCTAATAGCTGAAAATCCACGCAAAGCATTTTTAAATAACTTTCATCTCCACATATCTAGCAATTTGCTATATATGAGGATGGAGCGGGATTCACAACGCTTAAAGAGAGTGAGCTGTGAAATCCCTGTGAAATGTTACCTCAGCCATGAACTCACTAAGTCGCCTTAGGCAAGCTGCCATCTTGCAGGCTCAGCCCCCATCGGATCATATTACAGCCAGGAACAGTCGGAGGCACCATGCCACCAAATACCAGTTGCCTGGAGGGGGCTATGGACCTCATGCCCTGGACCTCATGCCCTGCCTCTGGACTTCCCAAAGGCATTATTATTATTATTATTATTTATTTTATTTCTATACCGCCCTATACCCAAAGGTCTCAGGGCGGTTCACATAAAGGATCACATACATAAAATCAAAATACAAACAACAACCCAATAGAACTCCCCCCTAAAAAGAGCCAGCACGTTAAAAAGGGTATAGGATGTAGATCGGGTCAGGCAAAAAAAGGTAAAGGGACCCCTGACCGTTAGGTCCAGTCGCGGACGACTCTGGGGTTGCAGCGCTCATCTCGCTTTACTGGCCGAGGGAGCCGGCGTTTGTCCGCAGACAGCTTCCAGGTCATGTGGCCAGCATGACTAAGCCGCTTCTGGCGAACCAGAGCAGTGCACGGAAACGCCGTTTACCTTCCCGTCGGAGCGGTACCTATTTATCTACTTGCACTTTGACATGCCTTCGAACTGCTAGGTGGGCAGGCAAAGGCCTGGTTAAAAAGGAACGTTTTTGCCTGGCGCCTAAAGGTGTATTGTGAAGGCACCAGGGGAAACCCAGCCAGATGGGTGAAGTATAAATAATAAATTACTACTACTACTACTACTATAGACTATTGGTCTATCTTGTTCACTATTGTCTACATCAGTGTTTCCCAAACTTGGGTCTCCCAGCTGTTCTTGGACTACAACTCCCACCATCCCAAGCTAGCAAGACCAGTGGTCAGGGATGATGGGAACTGTAGTCCAAAAACAGCTGGAGACCCAAGTTTGGGAAACACTGGTCTACATGGACTGGAAGCAGGTCTCTGACTGGGGTCTTTCCCAGCCCTGCCTGAGGAACACCAGCGACCTGGGACCTCCTGCCTTCCCAGAATGTGCTCTCCTGCTAAGCTATGGCCCTTCCGTTCCATTGCCCGCTGCCCCATATCCCATGCTGCAACTTCATTATTTGGGGATGATTGACATTTTTCACCGAAACGCTTCACGCAGTCTCTCTATGTCGTGCTGTGCAGATTTTTACTTTCCATGCCTGTTCTCATTGCCCTATCCCCTATGGGAGAGGTTTGCCATCTCTCAAAACTGACCACTTTTGATTAAATTTAAGCTCGCCCTCCAGCTGTAACTCTCTTGGGCTAACCGTCCCTAATCAGTTTAGACAGGAACCATCTGTTAAGCCCCTTGGTTACAGCGAAAATGCTAAAATCAAAGCACTAAGACCCAGTAACATTGCTGCCTGTGAAGTGTTCTGTAAGGGTGTTGCACCACGAGAACCAGCTTCCCAGAAGTACCAAAGCACAAATCCTGAGATGGGCACAAACTGTTTATCACCCTCATTTCATTCTACTTAGGACCTAGATCCTAGGTTCCCTTTTGGGATGGAAATATATAACCTTCCTTAGCCTTCAGAATATAAAAACAAAATTTTAAGGAAGTGGGTATTGTTTGCTTTGAGAAAATTATTATGGGGGCTGGACTTAAAAAGATGCCATAAGTAGATGGAGAGAGAGTGCATCTCTCTTTATTTCCAATAATGGTTGAACTTTTCCAGAAGCTGGTAGCCACTGCAGAAAGTTGGATCAGTTTCAGTCCCCATTTGTTAAAGCCAGTTTGCTGAATTGCACTCATGCTTCGCCTTGCCTTCAGGTTACTCAGCTGTGTGATTTCCAAGCAGACTCCCATCCCAGTAACGGACATACATAGATTCAGCAGAAAAACTGTCTAATGTTCCTTCAGACTATTCTTTGCTCTTGGGGTTGCTGAATGCTGCTGATTGCTTGCAGGAGGATCAGCACACTTAAAAAAAATATACAAGTAGCTTCCTTTGGTTTAAGGATCTGAGTTTTCCTTCTCATAGATGAGCAACCTTCCCATGCTGATGAGCCCCATCCACCCCTCATTTCCTGCTATGGCATGTGCAGAAACCGCCTGCTTGACACCCAGAGGTGCATGCCATTGTCTCTTGAGACAGGCAGATGCCAACAATAAGAAGCCTCCTTTGAATGACTTAAAGTTTAATTGGTTTACTCCTTACTTGCCTAGGGCATATGGAGGTAAATAAAGCCACCCACTCCGTAGCAGTTAATCATAGAATTGTAGAGTTGGAAGGGACCCTGAAGTCATCTAGACCAACCCCCTGCAACGTACGAATCCCAAATAAAGTGTCCATGACAGATGGCCATCCATCCTCTGCTTATGAACCTCCAAGGAAGGAGAGTCCACCACCTCTCATTGGAGTCTGTTCCACTGTTGAACAGCTCTTACTGTCAGAGAGTTCTTCCTGATGTTTAATCAGAATATCTTTTCTTGTAACTTGATGCCATTGGTTCAAGTCCTACCATCCAGAGCAGGAGAAAACAAGCTTGCTCCATCTTCCATGTGACGGCCCTTTAGATATTTGAAGATGGCTATCATCGTCTCCTCTTGGTTCCTCTTTTCCAGGCTAACATACCCAGCTCCTTCAACCATTCATCCCCATCCTCCCTTCCTCCTCATTGCAATCAGGATGGGCTGGGCAAGAAGATGCCATTTACATGGGGAAGAAGGCGCAGCAGAGTTGATTCTCCCTGCATGCCTTTCTGCCTATCATAATTCCATTCCCCCAGGCAGCAAAACAGAGAGCAGAGACAGCTCCAGTGTGTTCTGCTGCTCACTTTGCTTTGGCAGGTCTCCTCTTGGAGAGAGGCAGGAAGAGGAGAAAGTAAGGAGCTGGCACCAGTGCTGGAGGAGACTCTTGAGAGTCCCATGGACTGCAAGAAGATCAAACCTATCCATTCTTAAAGAAATCAGCCCTGAATGCTCACTAGAAGGACAGATCCTGAAGCTGAGGCTCCAGTACTTTGGCCACCTCATGAGAAGAGAAGACTCCCTAGAAAAGACCCTGATGTTGGGAAGGATTGAGGGCACAAGGAGAAGGGGACGACAGAGGATGAGATGGTTGGACAGTGTTCTTGAAGCTACTAACATGAGTTTGGCCAAACTGCGAGAGGCAGTGAAGGATAGGCGTGCCTGGCGTGCTCTGGTCCATGGGGTCACAAAGAGTCGGACACGACTGAACGACTGAACAACAACAACAACCAGTGCTGGGGGGAGACACCCTACAAACCACAGGGAATTACCTTTCTGGTGTCTCCCCTTCTGGGGCACCACTGGAGACCAAGGATTGTTTGTACCCTGCTGTAAGCGGCAGGTAGATGGTAGAAGGACCCCAAGAAGCAAGGAAGCATAGACCTCCCAGGGTGAGAGGGAGAAAAGCTCCAAGGTGGGAGCTGGGAGGGTCTGTCATTTTCTGTGCAGACCAGGATTAAGAGCTACCTTTGGCTAGAGAAAAAGATTCTGAATTTTTGCAGTTCCCCCCTGAATTTTTGATACCCTGCTCCTGATTTTCCCCATCCTTCCTTTTTTTATGTCGTTGCTGTTAGGAGAACCTGTATTTTATTATGGTTTTCTTATTATTACATTTGTATTCATATAACTGTTTTGATGCTTATGCTGACATCTGTGTTCTGTGTTGCAAACTGCCCTGTAGTCTTTTGAGGAAGCAGATACACACACACACACACAGAGAGAGAGAGAGAGAGAGAGAGAGAGAGAGAGAGATTTAATAAACAAACAAATTAAAGAGTGTAGGAGAAACTGCTCAGGGCTCTCTCTTTTTCTCCCTCCTCCCCCAGAGCAGAAAGCAAGGGAGGTTTGAGGAGAGGAGGAGGGGACCCGCAAGCTAAGATAAAGCTTTCCAAGAAGAAAGCATCTGCAAGTGAATGCCAGCACTTCCAGCATCCTCTCATTAAGGGTGGGGTGGACTCCCCCCCCATGCATCTGCATTCACAACTCATCATTGAATGTTACAAAGAAGAGAGCAAGAGAAAAGGCTGCTCTTCCCCCTAACTTCCAGCCTGCAGAAAGCAGCATGTTTTCCACATCACTCGGTTGGCCTTGAACCAGTGCAACTTCAAACAGAGGACTGCCCTCTGTAAACTAGGGCACATGGGGTCACCCTACTGTCACGGATGCTTTAGTTGAGATTCCTGCATCCTGCACCGCAGGCAGAAGCATAGCGAGCCCTGCAGGGTGCCTGGGAGGTAGGGAATGGCTTGGGTGCCCTGCAGGCAGAGGCGTAGCCAGCCCAGGTGGTACCTGGGGCGGAATTTTTTTGTCACCCCCCCCACCACTTTGCCAGGGCACTGGCAGAGCTGCACCCAGTGGCATAGCAAGTCACCCCCACCCCCCAAAAAATGATGGTGCCACTTTGCAAGGTGTGGGGTTTTTTGTGTGTGTGTCTATTATCTCTTTTTTTTCAATAAAGTTAAAATTTAATTTAAAAAAAATAAATAAAAAAAATAAAGAAGTGTCACCCCCCTCTGATGGTGCCACTTTGTGAGGTGGGGGGGGTTGTGTGTGTGTGTGTGTGTGTGTGTGTGTGTGTGTGTGTCTATTATCTCTTTTTTCCAATAAAGTTAAAAAAATTTTTTTTTAAAGTTTTTAAAAAAAATTTTTTTTAAGTGTCACCCCCCTCTGGGGTGGAACCCGTGGCGGCCCGCCCCCATCTCCCCCCTTGCTACGCCCCTGCCTGCAGTCCCAGTGCAATCTGCCCCTCCACACCCCCTAGCTACACCACTGATTGCAGGGGGTTGGACTACATACCGGTAACTCTCAGGGTCCCTTCCAACTTTACAATTCTATGATTCTATACTCTTTAAGGGTACGATGGGCCACCTGTGATCCTCTAGTAGTTTGCCAGATTCCAAATCGCATCATCCCATTGGCCCTGCTGGTTGGGGGTTGATGGGAGCTGAACTTCAAGGACATTTTGAGGGTTACTGGTTTCCCATCCCGCATCTAGAGAGACCGGATTTTGGAGTGACTGTATTAAACAGTAGCACCATTCATTCATTCATTTAAATTTTTGGATTTCTACCCCGCCTTTTGTCAAACGAGCTCAAGCTGACGTACACACTTCTTGCCTCCCCTCAATTTTATTCTCACAACAACCCTGTGGAGTTGGTTAGGCTGAAAGATAGTGACTGGCCTGAGATCACCCAGTCGGCTTCATGGCTGAGTGTGGATTTGAACCCAATCTCTTGGCCCTTGCCCAACACTCTAATATGGGGTGAGCTCCCTTTGCTCTGTCCCAGCTCCTGCAAACTTAGCAGTTTGAAAGCATACCAACGCGAGTAGATAAATAGGTACCACTGTGGCAGGAAGGTAAACAGCATTTCCATGTGCTCTGGTTTCTGCCAGAAGTGGTTTAGTCATGACCCAGAAAGCTGTCTGTAGACAAACGCCAGCTCCCTCAGCCTGAAAGCAAGATGAGCACCACAACTCCATAGTCACCTTTGACTGGACTTAACCATCCAGGGGTCCTTTACCTTTTTTTACCTAATCACTACACCACGCTGCTTCTTTGTAAAAAAAGTAAAACGGGGAAATAGCCTTAATGCGGGGTGGGGGGGTGTCAGTGGAATCTTGCAATTAAGATAAGCAGAAGACACATATTCATTTTTTCTGCTTCAAAGGTTTTGTTTTTCCTTATTGTCTTCTTGCTTGTGAACTGTTCTCTCGGGGCAGGGGGGGAGTTTGTGTTTTTTAATGACCATGTTGTATTCTGCTTAGTAAAACACAGAATATATGTATATGTGTGTAACTAAAACCATGTATCCTCAAGACACAACAGTCTCCGCTCACCTTCACTCCAAGGAAACCAAAGCCTGGGTTAAGAGCCAGTGTGGCGTAATGGTCAGAGTGTTGGACTAGGACATGGGAGAGCAGGGTTCAAATCTCCACTCAGCCATGAAGCTCACTGGGTGACTTTCGGCCAGTCACCATCTCTTAGCCTAACCTACCTCACAGGGTTGTTGTGAGGATGAAATGGGGAGGAGGACCACTGTGCACACCTTGAGATCACTGGAAGATAAAGGTGGTATATACATGTAATCAAAGAACTAAATAAAGCACCACTGGAGTCTCTCACCACTTGGATGTTAGGGTTGTGCACTACAGTATGTCGTGTACACAGCCCAAATATATAGAGAGAGGGCAAAGTTCACCTATGAAGCGGGCAATGGTAAAGTAAATGAGAAAGGCTGCCCAGTGCTCCCTTGTCCTTCCACCCTGTGCACACTTGACTCAACTGAGCTCACGTTGTCTGGCATCAGCTGGATATCCAGGCCTGCAGACACTTTTCCAAAGCAGGGAGACAGATGGGTTATGTAAATAAGAACAACTCAAACGCAACAGATCTGTAGAGAGGAGTAGACAGAATTTCCCCTAGAGCTTCTGGAACTAATGGGCCAGTGACAATCATCACATAAAACTTACCAAGTGAGCTTTCAAACAGTACAGGAGGGGGGGGAAAGTAGCCAGGATGAAAGAAAAACACAGACTTGTTTTGAAATCCATGCACTGTAAAATTCTACTAGATTTGTATCTTAATTATCTAGCTGTTTAGAAGTGTTAACAATTAAGGATCATTATAGCGTAGTTTCCCTTTTTGCAATACAGTACTGTAATACACAAATATTTTGCTTCTCTGGAAAGAGGGTGGCTGGTAAAACCTGGAATGCAAACTTTTTTTCCTTTTTCAATGATCTTTATTCATGCATTCTCAATAGTAAATGCAGATAAACTGTCTCACTCAAAGGAACCCCCTATCCCTCCCCCTTCTCCCCATTCATCCCATATGTATATATCATTCACACAAGCTTTGTTCTTAATGCATTCTTCGCACAGTCCAGAGAATAGGCAGAGCTGGCATAACATTGCCAGGGTGTTATTCTGCATACGGATGCATATCGCCAGATCCATCTTCAGCCCCATGCATGATCAGGCCAATGCTAGGACCCACAGGTTGATGCTGGGCTGCTTCTTTTGTCCATGGAATCATAGAATTGTAGAGTTGGAAGGGGTCCCAAGGGTCATCTAGTCCAACCCCCTGCAACGCAGGAATTTCAACTAAAACATCCATGACAGATGGCCATTCAACCTAGGGCTGGAGGGTGGGGCACAGCAGGTGGGAAAAGCCATCGCCTGACAGGCAGCACAAAGTCTCTCTCCCCTCACCAAGATGGCTGGTGGTGGTGCAGCAATGTGCTCCATGCGCTCTGATGAGCCACCACTGCTTGTTATAATAATAATAATAATAATAATAATAATAATAATAATAATAATAATTTATTATTTATACCCCGCCCATCTGGCTGGGTCTCCCCAGCCACTCTGGGCGGCTTCCAAATGAACATTAAAATACAATAATCTATTAAACATTAAAAGCCTCCCTAAACAGGGCTGCCTTCAGATGTCTTCTAAAGGTCTGATACCGGTAGTTGTTGTTCTCTTTGACATCTGAAGGGAGGGCGTTCCACAGGGTGGGCGCCACTACCGAGAAGGCCCTCTGCCTGGTTCCCTGTAACTTGGCTTCTCGTAGTGAGGGAACCGCCAGAAGGCCCTCTGCACTGGACCTCAGTGTCCGGGCTGAACGATGGGGGTGGAGACGCTCCTTCAGGTATACTGGACCGAAGCCATTTAGGGCTTTAAAGGTCAGCACCAACACTTTGAATTGTGCTTGGAAACGTACTGGGAGCCAATGTAGGTCTTTCAAGACCGGTGTTATGTGGTCTCGGCGGCCGCTACCAGTCACCAGTCTAGCTGCCGCATTCTGGATTAGTTGTAGTTTCCAGGTCACCTTCAAAGGTAGCCCCACGTAGAGCGCATTGCAGTAATCCAAGCGAGAGATAACTAGAGCATGCACCACTCTGGCGAGACAGTCCGCGGGCAGGTAGGGTCCCAGTGATTCCTTATCACTGGTAAGGCCTCAGGCAAACATGCTTAGAAGCTTCCTTCAGACCTTTGGGCTGTATGTGTGAAAGCGGAGGGACCACCGGGGGGGGGGGCAGTGAACAGGCATCTAGAGTAACAGGACATGTTGCCTCCCTGCCTGACATTGACACCCAATTATCTGAGGAAAGGAAAATGCATCGCACAATAACATGGTCAAATCATGCGTCGTGCTATGCTTCGTGTTAGTGGGTCATACCCTCCGACATTTCTCCGATGAAAATAGGAAGGTGCCATTCCATAATGATTATTTTACTATTCATACCCCGCCCATCTTACTGGGTTGTCCCAGCACTCTGGGCAGCTTCCAACATATATAAAAACATAATAAAACATTAAACTTTAAAATTAAAATTAAAAAAAAACAACTTTCCCTATATAGGATTGCCTTCAGGCGGCTCAGGGGTTGGATAAATCCTAACCAACATTTCTCCAATGAAAATAGGGACCTCCTAAGGGAAAGCGGGACATTCCGGGATCAAATCAGAAACAGGAATGGCTTCCCTAAATCCGGGACCATCTCTGGAAAATAGGGACACTTGGAGGGTCTGCTGGGGTGAAGGGAGAGAATGTGAGCTCTGGTTTCTGGTAGTATCGAATCTCCGTTGGGATGTGTGGGAAAATCTAGAGGTAGGCCATCAATCTATAATGTCGTTCTGTTCATTGGTTCATCAGCAGCTGACACCTGTGAGAAAAGGGCCTGGGGAGTGTGTGTGTGTGTGTGTGTGTGTGTGTGTGAGAGAGAGAGATAGAGAGAGAGAGAGAGAGAGAGAGAGAGAGAGAGAGAGAGAGATTTGAGAAAGTTGTCAGCCTGTGGTGCCTGACTGCTTCTTAACGGTTGACAGAGCATGTGACAATGCAGTGAGCTGACAAGCGGAGAGTACAGGGGAGATTAATTATTTCTAATGAGTAGCAATGTGGCTTTTTTGAAAAGAGGATAAAATGAGAGATACTCCAGCCCAGATTCATTATGATTTGGTTCTCCTCAGTGAAAACTTAACCAATCTTTGGTCTCTCTCTTTCTCTCACACACTCACAAACACACAAAAACACTGTGCTAGGGAATTTTATCTGGCTGATTATATAAAATGCAGTAGAGAAGGAAGTTGATTCCAGATTCAACTTGATTCCAGATTCAACAATCAACCAATCTGGCTGAAATTTGTTGCATCCTGGCTTTAGTTTCCTTTCTAGGATTGTCTCCTTGATTTATACAAATTAAAACAGCTGTTCTAGGTACTCAGGAACTCCTTTACAGCAATGGAAATCAAAAGGAACCTCAGACTTTGCTGGGTCATATTAGCAGTTAATGTCGCCTAGTCCCTGTCTTTAATACTGCGAGTAAATGCTTGAGGCAGTGAGAGATTTCACTTTCTTGGGTTCCATGATCACTGCAGATGGTGACAGCAGCCACGAAATTAGAAGACGCCTGCTTCTTGGGAGAAAAGCAATGACAAACCTAGACAGCATCTTAAAAAGCAAAGACATCACCTTGCCAACAAAGGTCCGTATAGTTAAAGCTATGGTTTTCCCAGTAGTAATGTACAGAAGTGAGAGCTGGACCATAAAGAAGGCTGATCGCCGAAGAATTGATGCTTTTGAATTATGGTGCTGGAGGAGACTCTTGAGAGTCCCATGGACTGCAAGAAGATCAAACCTATCCATTCTTAAAGAAATCAGCCCTGAGTGCTCACTAGAAGGACAGATCCTGAAGTTGAGGCTCCAGTACTTTGGCCACCTCATGAGAAGAGAAGACTCCCTAGAAAAGACCCCAATGTTGGGAAAGATTGAGGGCACAAGGAGAAGGGGACGACAGAGGATGAGATGGTTGGACAGTGTTCTCGAAGCTACTAACATGAGTTTGGCCAAGCTGCGAGAGGCAGTGGAGGATAGGCGTGCCTGGCGTGCTCTGGTCCATGGGGTCACGAAGAGTCAGACACGACTGAACGACTGAACAACAACAAA
This sequence comes from Darevskia mixta, assembly GCA_034641385.1. Lineage (NCBI taxonomy): Eukaryota > Metazoa > Chordata > Lepidosauria > Squamata > Lacertidae > Darevskia > Darevskia mixta. The sequence continues at coordinate 22,616,591 of JAWWNH010000014.1, read as the reverse complement.
ATGCTTGAGGAAATACAACACAACACAAAACACTCCAAATACAACACTCGCAACACAAAACATTCCAAAATCTGTAACATACTGTATTTTGACATCATTGGAAAATCTGTTTTTCACTGGGAGGAACTTCTTCCTTGTTTCGTCATTCAATATTAGCCACAGCTAATATTCCCTCTTTACTCCCAAAGCTCTGTCTCAGTCTGTGGTTTATGAGGACCAAAGAACACATTTACATTGGAGTTCTGTAATTTTCACTTAAAAGTAATTAAACCAGGGAGGGGGGTAATTGACTAGGAGGAGCAGGGCAGAGGAAGGGTGTTAACAGCCCTTTCCAGTAGCCATTTCCCCCAATCTAAATTGCACCCGAACCTCAAAACTGCCATTGCCCCCCTTAGGAATGCAAAACAGGTGCTTCTATTTCTCCCTCAGCTGCTCTCAACCCGAACAGCTTGGAGTGGAAAGGGATGAAATCCACACACACAGAGCCATGGGGAGAAAAGACAGCCAGGGTTCTGATCTGAAGCTCACCTCACTCTGTTCTTTCTAGGAAAGAAAACTGCACTTGTGATCAGCTGAGCCCATAGCTGTCAACTTTCGGATTTGAAAATAAGGGATGCTGCCAGGGCAGTGCAATGGCACCAAGTAGCCTCGCCACCCTGCGCTCCAGAGGCTGCGCGTGAACGGGTGAGCGAAAGAGCAAACGCGTAGATGGCAGGCAGGCTGGCTGTCTGGTTGGGCGTGAGGGTCTGGCTGCACAAGGCATGCAAGCTCCGCCCCCAGTCGGTCTCAGACTCCTTATTGTTTTTTTTTTTTTTTTAAATAATTTTTATTGATTTTACAATATTGTCTGGCCCCGATTCAGGCCAGCTCACTTGTATTACAATCATTGTCATGCTTCCTCTCGCCCACTCCATTATTTTCCATCTGCTAGCATTTAACAATTTTTAACAGGTTCCTAATTTCATAATCAAATAATTATTTTCCTAATATCCATCTTCAATCTTTAAACATCATATATCTTAAATCACTTATATATCTTCATCTACATCCCTCTTGCCTCCCCTGGTCCCCGGGTACGCAGCTGTTATTTGCATTGTTCACTACTTATCATACTTATCATCTTAAACATAAAGATACTTATCTTTCACTTATATATCATGACATTTGAGCAGTCCCTGGCGTGTCCATAAATCAAAAACCATAAATCCACAAGTCAGGCCATACTTTAACAGTTCTTATCCTATTCCTGCTGGTGGAGAAGCCCAGAACCAGCATGAGTCCTGCATTGCGTCCTCCAGAGAGGCCTTTTCCAAAAACTGTGTCCAGCCTTCCCAATTCATCTTCGGTTCGTCTCGGCTTTCCTTCGGCTGCTTGTCAGAGGGTGTCAGTGTGCTGTTTTTTCTTATGGTTCTTCTCTTGCTTCTTGGGGTAACAGCACATTTTCTTTTCCGGTTGTAGAATCTTTTCCTGCAGCTGATGTTTGGCAAAATAATCTTTCGTTGTCTAGCCTTGACGGGTCCTGTCACTTCCTTAGTTATTTGTACATCTGGTTCAGCCGGCACAGTGTTTGGGTTTTGCCTTATCTCATCCACAGTCTTTCCCATCGCATTCCTCTCTCTCAGTTCCGCAATGTATTCCTGCATCTTCTCCAGCACAGTTTGCCAAGTAATATCCGGTTTCATCGCCATTTTCTTTAATCACAGTTTTTATACTTTTAAAACTTTAAAAACTTTTTCCAACTTTTTCTTCTTATAACACTTCACAAACTTTTCAGCTTAAAAATAAACCACAAATCTATCACAGTTCCCTCTGCTTCCCTCAGGACCAGGGGAGGCTTAAGGGTTAATTTAAAGCCATATAACAAAAGAGTCAATTCAGTCCTTTTCAGTGCAACTGTATCTATTTCCTGCTTCACTGTAACAATGGAAAGGAACGGACCTCCGTGTTTGCGTTCCAATCCAGTCCAAATTTAGTCCAAATTTCCTTTTTGTTGCATTTTACTCACGATTCCAATTTGCAGGTCTTGGAGAAATCAGCGTGCTCCGAGGAGTCGGTCTCGCAGCTTCGCCCGACGGGGAGTTAGCGGACCCTGTGGCTCTGCCGCCCGCTCGCACTCGGGAGCCCTTGTTACGGTCTCCCGGGGAGCAGGTCCGGCGTCCGAGCCTGTGCAGGTCCTGTGGACCCCGGGACGCCCTTCCCGGGGGTTTTGAGGATCGCGGCGCTGGCGCGATGTCCCCTTTTCCCAGTCGGACGGGGGAATGTCAGGAGCGACATGTCCCCCCGACCGTCTCCTCCGGCATCGCCGACCGGAACCTCAGACTCCTTATTGGCAGCTGAGCAACGCAGCTGAGGAGCCTCCCTGGCCAGCAGGGAGGGAGAGGAGCTGCTTCCTTTGAAATCTGGGAAATTTAAGGGATATCAACAATCCGAGATAGCAGCGGGAAACGGCATTGGAATAAGGGAGTTTCCCGCAAAAAAAAGGGAGGGTTGACAGCTATGGCTGAGCCTGATGCTCACAAGGAAATGAGGACTCACTGAATGGACCCAGGTGGGTGGCCTTGTAGCAGGCAGAGGGAAAATCAGATTTTTGTTTGTGTTTACTTGGGGTTTTTAAGAGCATTTTTCCGTCAGGAAAGAAAGTTCAGGGCTGTCTTTAGCATATGCGCCGCCGGGGTGCAAAGATCCGCCCCGCACCCCCAAATTAACTTTTATTGAGCTTTTCTTGGGAGGGGGGAAGCCGAAATTGTTGACTTTTTTTAAGGGGGGAATTGCTCACCTGTAACGACGACGCAGCAGAAAACTGCTTTTATTTCCTGACTCATCGGGAATATTTGACGCTATGGAGTAACAGAGCGACGGAGGAGGAGTGGGTGGGGACTTTTCCTCCATTGCTTTTCACTGCCGCCGATCTAGAGGCGCCTCCCAGAATTCGGCGCCCGGGTGCCCCGTACCCCTTGCACCCCTGGGTAAAGACAGCTCTGAGAAAGTTGGCAATCTTTTGTTCAAAGCAGGGACAGCCAATTTAGTACCTTCCAGATAACGAACCATTTTGGATTATTGTTTAAGCCAGAGTTTGCCAAATAATGCCTCACAGATATTGTTGGACTACAACTCCCATCATCCTGAATCACTGGCTATGTCAGCTGGGAATCATGGGAGCTGTAGCCCAACAATATCTGTGAGGCATTATTTGGCAAACTCTGGCTTAAACAATAATCCAAAATGGTTCGTTATAATTTTGGTCTCCAGCGCTATCCAAAAGAAAAACAGTGCTCACCACAAAAAGTATTCATCGATACATGCTATTTTATTTCCCACCTTTATGGTTTTTTCACCTGTTGAGTAAAAATGTTAGAAAGATACTAGATTTCTAGCAAATCTTCTGTCTTTTATTATTATTTTAATAGATAAATGACATGTAAATATTAAACAAATTAAGATTGTCTTAAAAATAAACGTGTGAATATGTGTAATGATTAATGTACCATGAAAATGTACCATGATTAATGTACCATGAAAAACCTTCAAAATGTGCCTTTTTCTATGTGCTCAGACCCATAATTGCTTGTTACACCTCTCCTGAATAGCAAAAGAGGTAAGATTAATTCCATGGAAGGACCATTGTTTTAGATTTCTTAGCACGTTAATGCTTATACATGTACTTCTGAATATTTTAAGACAGAAGATTTATTCTGTCTTGAAAAATCTTTGAGAAGTGGGATGAAGCAGGACATGATGAATGTCGTCTAGAAACATTATTGATATTATCACACCTGTTAAAGACAGGATTAAACTTCAACTCAACTCAAATGGCTGTAAGAATCAGTCCTCGGAATTGAACTTCAAGACATATTGCAAGACCCAAATCATTCCTGAAAGGTCAGGTTGACCGTCAATTTCACAACTAAGTTGCAAGCACATGGAAATACCCACTTAGTAATGTTGGAACTGATAAAAAAAAAACCACCCTTGTGTTTATCTAATAGCCATTGAAAAATGACGTTCTCACAGATCCATTCATTAAAAAACATGCTGGTTGTGAGATAACCAGCCTCATATAACCAACACATGGTATTATCATATCACACAGGAAGCTGGAATTTGGAATACTCAGGGTTTGTTATACAGTGGTACCTTGGTTTATGAACTTAATCCGTTCTGGAAGTCCATTCTTAAACCGAAACCGTTCTTAAACCAAGGCACGCTTTCCCTAATGAGGCCTCCCACCGCCGGTGCCCTTCCACCGTTCGGATTCCGTTCTTAGACCGAGGTAAAGTTTGCAACCAAGGACACAACTTCTGGTTTTGCGGAGTTTGTAAACTGAATCGTTCATAAACAGGACTGTTCTTAAACCAAGGTACCACTGTACTATGTTTACTTGTTGTTGTTGTTTAGTCATTTAGTCGTGTCCGACTCTTTGTGACCCCATGGACCAGAGCATGCCAGGCACTCCTGTCTTCCACTGCCTCCCGCAGTTTGGTCAGACTCATGTTGGTAGCTTCGAGAACACTGTCCAACCATCTCGTCCTCTGTTGTCCCCTTCTCCTTGTGTCCTCAATCTTTCCAAACATCAGGGTCTTTTCCAGGAGTCTTTTCTTCTCATGAGGTGGCCAAAGTATTGGAGCCTTAGCTTCAGGATCTGTCCTTCCAGTGAGCACTCAGGGCTGATTTCCTTAAGAATGGATAGGTTTGATCTTCTTGCAGTCCATGGGACTCTTACTAGAGAAGCATAAAAGTCTGATATTTTTTACCTTTCTGCCTCAAGATGTATGGTATGAAATCTGCTTCATAACAGCTATCAGCCCAGGCCTGTGAGGTTTATTTTTTTTCATAGCGCAATCCAATGCATGGCTACTCAGTAACGCTCCCTGATTTCAAAGGGGTTTGCTCCTGGGTAAATGGATCTAAGTATGGCGTCTCATGTACTTGAAGCATCCTCAGACTTGAGTGCAGGGAGGTGATTTACAGCAGCAGCCAGAAATGGGTAGTATTCAACTAAGTTTTTCTCGAAGTAGACCTATTGAAATGAATGGCTGTGACTAAGTTAGGTGCATTAATTTCAACAGATGTACTCTGAGTAAAACCTCAGTTGAATACCACCTTGTATTTATTAGGACAAATATAAATGTTTTCCCAGGTGGTAAGCAGAGAACAGGGAAAAAGGCACAGAAGCCAGACGCCAAGAGTTACAGTTATTCTTAACTAGCGTTCAATTATTTATTATGTCAATCTTGTAAAATATTTAAACCCATTTCTTCAGTGATTCAAAAAAGGGGGAAATCAGAGCACCGTTGCAGATAATGGATGAGCTCCTTCTGTAAGGCACAGATGGAACATTCCTTGCTTGCCTTCATTTCATTGGGCAGAGGGTGGAGGAGACGCATGAGCAGTGTTGCACTCAAACAGGGGTGTGTTATAAATAGCTTATGATAGGATTGCAAACCCAAATGAAAAATGAAAATATCTTTTAACTAGAAGAGGATTGGCCTAACTCTTTATCACAATTAATTCTGCTCCAGCTTCCATTAGTGGCTGAGTACAGAACAGGATGCTTGCTCCCTTTGCAAAAACACTCACCATTACCCCCTATCTGTTCCTAAAAGCATTGCTGTCATGCTACATAAATACATTTTAAAGAATTCTAGGCAGAGTTTTGCTTTGAGAGCATGGTGCTAAAAATAGCCCCTCCCCCCCAATATGTTTTCGTTACAGAAATAGGTGCAAGGCAACTGGATTCTGATCACTGGCGTATATTTTGGCAGCAAACTCTACCACTGGATGAATCGTACGCAAGATGAGTACCTTAAGGGTAAGTCTCACTCTTTATAAAATTGAGAGTTGCACCTCAAAAGAGCTGGTTCATGGCTGAATTTGCCATTATGAGGGTCACCAACTCCATTTGCCTTCATGACATTAATGCAGGGGTTTTTGGTGGGGGCGTTTTCAAAGTGGAATGACAGGCAGGAGATGTTCAAGCCTCTCCCTGCCTGCAGATTCTCACCTGCAAGTCCTCATCTCCTCCAAACGAATTTGAAGGGCTTTGCCCAACTAGGCCAGCAGCAGGGAACCCTTTTCAATCTGAGGGCTGAATTCTCATCTCTAGAACCTTCCACAGATTCAGCCTCCTAACCTTTGCCTCTGAGTCTCTCTTCTGTAATTTATTGACACATGTGGGATAGGGGCCACACATGCTCATTTTTACATCCTTAAAATATCAATGACTTCCCTTCTTCTCTTTCCATGGTTCATTTTGCATAACATAAATCCCTGCACATTCTTCATAAACTAAACCATTCAGTATTCCATTATTACATCCATCAAAACTTATTTACACTGTTGAGTTTATCTTAATGCTGCCAGCATTTTCAGCTGTACACAGTTATTTCCCATATGTTCAATAAACGTTTTCCAATCTTCTCTAAACATATGTTGTTCTTGTTCTCTTATTCTATATGTTAAGTCTGCAAGCTGCGCCTATTCTGTCAACTTGGGTTGCCATTCTTTGGTTGGGACCTCACTTGTTTTCCATTTTGGGGCTAACAAAACACGGGCCGCAGTAGTAGCATACATAAATAACCTTTTTTGACACCTGGGAATTTGAGTCTGAATTATCCCCAACAGAAAGGACTCCAGGTTTTTTGGGAATGTACTTTTAAACTTCCCCCCCCCCAATTCATTATGGATCATTTCCCAATACTCTTTTACCCTTTTACAACTCCAAGATATAATCTAGTTTTACTCTGACTTGCCTTTGAGCCAGACGAATTACCATGAGGAGATTTTGTGGGATAACCAACCACATATAACCAACATGCTTAAGTCTAAATAATGCATGAAGAGGTTTAGACCGTAGAGTAAGCTGTGCCGACAGAATTAGCTATGCCACTTCACTTTATTTGGGATGAAATATGTAATCAAATCTTTGCTCCCCCTCCCCCCAGTCTACCTGTGAATTCAGCGAGTGAGAAGGCCTGAGCTGGTTGTTCCAGCTCAGTCCCATAACTTTCACCAGCCTTTTTGATGTTCCGACCTATACCATCAGTTTAGGAACTTTTAGCACTTCATAACTAAGCTACATTTTATTGCCTGTGTGACTTTTTTGACTGATGTATGGAAAAGCATATGAATCTGACCTTTGGAGAGTTTGTAAGTAAATCATTTTTTAACTTGCCAGGCATGTAGTCTTTTCCTATGCTGGGGATAGAGGGAAACTTTGGAAAGAACTTTTAAAGGAGACAATTTTGGTACTCACTTGGAAGGGCGTATCTTAAAGGTTTTACAGCCTGTATATTTTCCATGCTATACTTTGCTACATATTTTGTGTTCAAAAAGAACAGGGCCATCACAATTTAAAGTATATTTAAAGAATTATTGTAAGATTGAAAGTTAGGAAAAAGTTGGAAGGAATGCTAGCTTACAGATTAGAACTAGGATTAAGTGATCTAAATGTATGAATATAATTAAGTTAAATATAAGATAAGAACATAAGTAAAATAAGAAGAAATAGTGAAAGATGAGAGGGAATTACTAAAGATGAAAGACATGGAAACGTAGCAAGGGAGACTGGAGGAAGTCACCCCAACATGATAAGGAAAAAGCAAGGGGAAAGAATGATGCTTGTTTTTAATGTATTTGAATTTTGTACCATGTTTTTTGTTATGTTTTTGTTTATTTTGTGTGTGTTGTTTGTGGTGAAAACCCAATAAAAATTACTTTTTTTAAAAAAAGAAAGAACAGGGCCATCATTAGCGGATGGCCCAAGCCTTGGATCTTTCGGGTCCAGCGCCTGCTTTGCAGAGGGTGGGGTGGGTTACTCAACAGCTATTTGTGCTCACGAGGTAGTTGAGCATAATACCACTTACTTCTAAATACAGAGGTATGTGATGCAAATAGGGATTGAAGGATGTGTCCGTTTTGTTTCTATCAGTTTCTGTTTTTTCCAGTCTTAAATTCACTTCTCCACATTTCTGCAGCAATTTATGTGTGTGCATGTTTTTGTTTTTGTTTTTTTAAAAACTGCTCCTGAAAATTCATCAGCATTTTAGGGCAAAATTTTCCCAAGAAACACATTTTTGTATGGAGTTTTGACTAATTACACATTTTTGCAAAACACTTTCCCTAATATATGCTTTTGCAAACACTGTTGGGTTGGAGAACAGAAAATAAGAGCAAATTTCGAAGGATGGCTATGCTTCAGTTCTCATATTGTTTTAGAAATTGTAATTTTTTTAATTCATTCTGCTGAATCAAATCTCTCCCCTATACCTAAGCGTGCATAACACGTTCTTTCTTTCACTTGGGGGGAAGGGGGGAATTGCATGGGTTTTAAAATGTAAAGCTGTCATTGTATGATGTGAAATTACTGCCCAGGGCCTTAGCATTCTTTTTTATTATTATTATTTTAAAGAAAAAGTGTTTTTATGAATGAAAAATAGTTGTAGATTCAATGTCTCTTTTTTTAGAAATTAAAAGGAAAAGAATGTGCTTTTCAGAAAGCTCATTCTTGGACCAGCGTAAATCTTCCTCTCCAGTACATGTAAAGTCTCTCATTAACAAGCTGAGTGTTACCATCAAGACACGACAGCAGCTGGCACTGAATCTGAGAATAGAATTATTCATTGCCATGGTTACCGGTACTGGAAATATTACCCTCTGCTATCACTGTAAACAAAGATCCTTTCAAGACAGTCTAAAAATCAGAGCAAAAACAATTAGTGAAAATTATACATTGTACCGGAGTGAAATTCACACATGCGGTAAATGGCAGAGCTTTCTAGTATGGGAAGGGAAGAGTTCTCCTGTGATCAAGCCACTAATCCAGGATTAAAGGAGGCCAACTTTTGGGAAGCTGAAATGCAAGTTCGACACAGATATTCATCTGATCAGTGAAATAGAAGCAAGCCTTTAAAAATATGAAGAAGCTTATGATGTAACGCAGCGTCCTTAGAGAACAGAGCCTAGGATAAGAAGCATGTTTCTTTTTCCTCCTACAATGCACTGAGATTCAGTGGTAAAGAAATCTCAGGAGTGGGATAGGATTGTTCCTAGGATGACAGCGTTGATTTCTTTCAGAGCTGAAAACCTGCATGAATGTAGATGAACTGACATCTATGTAGCCTCAGCCCTCATCATCACCTCTTGCCAAAAACAGCAGCCAGAGATTGGCTTTACCTTTAGATTTGTTACCACCCCTTGATAATTTATAGTATAGGGTTGTGGAACCTGTGGCCCTCTGAATGTTGCTGGACTACAACTCCCATCGTCCCTGACCAATGGTAATCATAGAATTATAGAAACACAGATTTGTACAGTTGGAAGGGATCATCCAACGCCCTGCAATGCAGGAATCTTTCACCCAACATAGGGCTCAAACCCACAACCTTGAGGTTAAGAGCCTTGAGCTCTAGCAACTGAGCTGGTAAATGTATCCCTAGACACCTCTGCAAAAGCTACTGGGTAATGCTGGCTGCGGCTGATGAAAGCTGGAATCCAACAATATCTGGAAGGTCACAGGTTCTGTGTAGTTTACTGCCTAGAACCAGATTCCAAACTGCAGTACTTTGGAAGACAAGGAGTCAAGGGAAGGACTTTTCATCATCTATTGTGGTAACCTTCCATTGCTGTTAAGCTACGGCCTCACTTCCTGCTTGCGCTATCTGCCTCCGATCATATCTGCCCGGTCCAAGGTTCCTGCCCGGTCTTGAAAGACCTACACTGGCTCCCAGTACGTTTCCGAGCACAATTCAAAGTGTTGGTGCTGACCTTTAAAGCCCTAAATGGCTTCGGTCCAGTATACCTGAAGGAGCGTCTCCACCCCCATCGTTCAGCCCGGACACTGAGGTCCAGTGCCGAGGGCCTTCTGGTGGTTCCCTCACTACGGGAAACCAAGTTACAGGGAACCAGGCAGAGGGCCTTCTCGGTAGTGGCACCCGCCCTGTGGAACGCCCTCCCTTCAGATGTCAAAGAGAACAACAACTACCAGACCTTTAGAAGACATCTGAAGGCAGCCCTGTTTAGGGAGGCTTTTAATGTTTTATAGATTATTCTATTTTAATGCTCTGTTGAAAGCCGCCCAGAGTGGCTGGGGAAACTCAGCCAGATGGGCGGGGTATAAATAATAAATTATTATTATTATTATTATTATTATTATTATTATTATTATTATTATTCCTCAGCCCTTGAATCCTGTCCGGCCTCAGTTCTGCCCCAAAGCCAGACATGCCCTGAGCCCAAACTGTTCCTGAGACTGAGATCGCTATTGTGCCTGACAATTCTTAGTTAAAGTCATCAGACAGTCCTTGGCATCAGCACAGTTTCCTTTCTCACATGATTAATCAGCATTGGTTGAGGAAAGATTGAAAGTCAGAAGCGAATAAACTGAGAATGTCTTCCAGAACTGGACAATGCTTTTGGAGTCTGTGAACCATAGCCCTAAAATAATCACACAGCTGAGTGTCTTGAGGTGATTGAAATGTTTGGGGGGCTGTGGTTTGCCAGCAGTCTTGAAAATATGGAAGATCCTATCAAACACACGCACACAACCTCTGTAGATTTTCCACAGATTCAGATAAGATGCAGACAAAACCTGGCTCCTCTCACTCCTCTCCAGCAACATCTTTCTCATCTAACCTGCTACTCCTCCTTTAGTACATGCTAACTATTCTGCTGAGAGGATGCAAAAGCACCATGTGCGTCAAGGGGTACGGTTTGGTCTTTCCTTGTAATGTTCATTTGGAGGGATACCAATGAACCACTCGTCAAGGGATTTTTTAAAATTATTTTTTTTAATGCATGTACCGGTAGTTTTTGTTGGTTGTAAGCTTTGACCAGAAAAGAGGCTTATAAATATTTTAAAATAAACAGCCCAAAGGGTGAGGCTGTGGAAGGGAGGTAGGTTTTTCTTTCTTCATCACCCACAGCCCAATTCTATGCATGTCTACTCAGTCCCATTGAGTTTAATGGATCCCAGGTAAGCGTGTATAGAAGTGCACTCTATAACAGAGATGCTGCCTTGAGCCAAAGATTGGGGGAGGGGCAATGCCGTGTTGTGTGTGTCATCAGGAGGAGGTGTATCCTCGGGAAGAAGCCTTGTGAGAGCCAGTGTGGTGTGGTGGTTAAGAGCGGTAGACTCGTAATCTGGGGAACCGGGTTCGCGCCTCCGCTCCTCCACATGCAGCTGCTTGGTGACCTTGGGCTTGTCACATTTCTTTGAAGTTTCTCAGCCCCACTCACCTCACAGAGTGTTTGTTGTGGGGGAGGAAGGGAAAGGAGAATGTGAGCCGCTTTGAGACTCCTTTGGGTAGTGATAAAGCGGGATATCAAATCCAAACTCTTCTTCTTCTTCTTCTTCTTCTTCTTCTTCTTCTTCTTCTTCTTCTTCTTCTTCTTCTTCTTCCCCAGCTTCAATGACTGTGGCTCCTCCTCTCTCGCGCTCAGAAGGAGCCTACCTTTGATGCTGTGCCACGCTAGGCTCAGCAGTTCAGCCTCCTCTGCTCCCTTGATTTTGGAGGGGCTGAGCCTCCTGCTAAAGAATATTGAGGGGGCTGACGACGCCTCTGCCCCCTAGGGTTGGAGCGGCTGCCCTATAAATGGTGTGTGTGTGTGTGTGTGTGTGTGTGTGTGTGTGTTTGTGTGTTTGTGTGTTTGTTTGTGTGTTTGTGTTTGTGTGGTTCTGTATTTAAAATACTGGCCCTTTATCAAAGCATATGGCACAGAAAATACTAGCAGAGCAAAGCATTCCCCATAATTCAAAAATAATTTAATTACCAATTTGGTTTCTCATGACATTAATTTCAGAACTGAATAATCCTTCTTCGTGCAAATGTCAGCAACAGGAAGTCAAACGGACTGCAAAACCCCAGGCGCAGTATCTATAAAACCAGGAGACAACTAACCCAGACTAATTCAATTAGAGTTTGGGGATTTCAGAAAATGTAGCTTTGCTGAAACTAGGTACTCTAGATTAATTTAACTGTACATGGAGCTAAACCGAGAAAGGCTAGTAGTGGGAAGTTTCTGGGTTTCTATACAAAATGCTGCAGTTTAGCTTAACAGAATGTTGGGAGTTTTGAGTTCAGATCATCGCAGGGTAAGCTTAGTCAAGTTGCCATTTCGCTATTTCAGTGCTCCATCCAAAAGATAACAGCAACTGAGCTGTACAACAAGGTTGGTCTGAAATCAAACAAAATAAAACTGCAAAGCAATTCATAAGCATTAAATAAGTAAAAGGCTGCATGCACACCATATATTTTAAGTCTCCTGTCAAGATTCCTGGGGAATCGTAGTTTACTAATCACAGAGCTGTAATTCCCAACACCCTTAGCACTTAAACTATGGCTTCCAGGATTTTTTTGGGGGAGGGGAGGAAAAAATACTTTAAATGTATGGTGTGAACACATCCACATCCACCCATTTGAACTCTTCTCAAGGGCTGAGTACAGACCTGGAATTCTTTGTGCTGATGCATTGACCTGGGTGTAGCTAATTACTGTAGACATTTTAAGGCCACAATAAACCCATTCAGCCCTCGGTTCTAAAAACGGCCCACATCTCTCCCATTGAGAACTTCTGAAGCCACCCATAATAAAAAACCTGCACAATGCGAAGAGCCTTGGCTTGTGGCCCTTGCTTTAGAGTCCAGTTCCAAAAGCTTTGGAAATCACTCTATGCCCAGAGCATCAAAGCCAAAGGCCTTTGAATTCTGTTGGTGGCTTTAAGGATTTCATTGCTGCTGGAGCATATTATCATTCCCCCGCTTAGTAAAGTGTGTGCCCTGTGTGGGGGTGCGTAGGACGCCAAGCTAGAGAGGTAAGGCATGGATTCCGCAAGACGTGCAACTCTGATGTATTCTAGGAAATCTTCATTGCTGAGTCAGTCTAGGCTCTCCCACAAAACAAAGAAAGCCAGCCAAAGACTGCAAATGTGTGCTACCGTCATATTGTTTCTGAATGTCAGTATTAGAGGTCACTGGCTTTCAACCAGCATTTGCAAACCCAAATGTGCATCCCACTGAAAGCAGTGCAGGATAGGTCACATTTGAACCCGGCTGTGCATTTGGAAAGGAGTTCAGCTTAGGGGCCCCGATACCTGATCCAGCAAGTGATCTATGCATGTAAACAGCTTTTTGCATATGGCAGAGGTTTTCAACCTTTTGGGGTCCATGACTCCCTTGAGCAGCTACGTTCTTTCTGCAGCACCTCTGTGGGGCTCAGAAGCCCAGTTATGTCACTCCTTGCCTGCCAAGCTGGCAGCCTCTCACCCTTTTTCGAACACCCTCCCTTGTGGAGTGTTCCCTCAGCCTCCTCTCCCCTCTCCTTAGGAGTCCTCCAGGCAGCCGCCGCAGCCACTCCTGGTCTCTCAGCCACCTCAGCTCCTGGCAACCAGCACCCCCTGGCCAACCCCAGAGGCACCATTTGCCTGGGGAGCTAGTAGACAGGGCTGCTGCAACAAACAGCTGTGCAAGCCTTTGGGAGGCAGAGATGCCAGAGGACATCAGATGATGGAGGGAAGGAAAGAAAGAAAGAGAAGAAGAAGAAGAGTTTGGATTTGATATCCCGCTTTATCACTACCCGAAGGAGTCTCAAAGCGGCTAACATTCTCCTTTCCCTTCTTCCCCCACAACAAACACTCTGTGAGGTGAGTGGGGCTGAGAGACTTCAAAGAAGTGTGACTAGCAGTGACTGGGGACCATTGGGATTGGTAGGGCAGAAGCCAGAGAAGCCAACAATAGATGGATCAGAGCCAATGGCAGGCAAAGCCAACACATTCTTATTTATTCCCCATCCTTCCCCTGCTAAGTACCACAATGGCAACACTGAGACTGAGGAGGAGGCAGCTGTTGACCAGATCCACAACTTCCTCAACTGGATGAAAGAAGGCAGGCAGGTTTGGGCTGGCTACCTTTCAGGGATGCGCTCTGTTATGTATTCAGTGGTCTGTGTTTGCCTGAGCTTGAGTCTGGAATAAGGAATCTGAGCCCCTGTGTTCTGATTCGATACATGATATCCAATCACAGAACATTTCAGGATTTGGGCCACTGCCATTGGCCCTTAAACTCTGAGGTATGATTCGCAGCTTGGGAGTTTAGACAGCCAATCACGCTGAGAGTGGGAGTGGTCCCGGCTTTCAGAAATGTATATACAGTAAGCAGTTGTTTTGCCCCCGTTGTCCAGTTCTGTTAGTTCAACAGTGGTTCTTCACTGTGTCTTGCTTCGTGGGAACCCACCTACACTTCACTCTCATTCAGTGGTTCCCAATTAGCTAAGTACTGCAACCCCCACCCCCGTTTTTCAAAAGCCAAGCCGTGACCCCCCTATGTTTGAAAATGTTGATATCTCTGTGGTAGTTTTTGTAATGTGAATTGTGCCACCACACCTTCCAACATGGCCAGTGCAAACCTGGGCCATGCTCCTGCGTGAGTCACATGACCCGTGCAAGAGCACAGTGCCCCAAAACTTGTGCCTTTGGGTGCCGTAATCTCACGTGAGACACACATCCATCCACGATCTCGTGCATTTTGGGGTGCTGCGTTCTCGCATGAGAGCACAGCCATCCAAAGCAGGATTTCCTGGGCAATTGATGGGTTTGTGCCACGGACCCCCTGGGTGGGTTACGTGAATCTTCTGGGGTCTGGGGACCACTAATTGGGAACGCCCCGCTCTAGTTGCATCCAGCATTGCAAATTCTGCAGTGGGCACTGGGTTGAACTAGACGACTTCAAAGATCCCTTCCAACTTTAAGGTTCTGTGAGTCTGAGAAAGGAAAGAATGAGATGTGTAAGCTAAAACCTGCAGGTGTAAAGAAGGCTGATAGTCATATCTGGGGGGGGGGTGGCCAGATATTTGATGGTAGGTTTCTAGTATGTCTGTTTCGGTTCTGTAGTCACTGAATGCTTGACCTACCTATGCTATGAAGCTGTTAGCTTAAAGGACTAGGTCCAGAACCTTCAGAAAAATCTGTGGCAGAGACTCCTGGTTTCTGTCATCCCCACACATGGTTGCATCAGCTCTTCTTCCCTTGGGAATCCCTTTAATTCATTTTAGACCCCATAATGGAGG
Source organism: Darevskia mixta (assembly GCA_034641385.1). Lineage (NCBI taxonomy): Eukaryota > Metazoa > Chordata > Lepidosauria > Squamata > Lacertidae > Darevskia > Darevskia mixta. The sequence continues at coordinate 22,601,535 of JAWWNH010000014.1, read as the reverse complement.
TGAGCAGGCGGCCAGGAAAAGCTGCACCTTACAGAATCAAAAGACTCCAGAGGCCACACAGAGCCTCTGTGAAGCACATTAATGGACTTTCAGGATAAAACAAAGATGCTTATGCTTTTCATTTCAGTGTAACTGAAGTTGCTCTTGCATGAATGGACCAACTCCCAATGTATGAATGGTGTGTGATGCACAAGCAAACGGTCCTTAGATGAACATATTTGATTTGAAACAGACCTTGATGGTTGCTGAAATCTTGGAGAAGAAATATCTGACATGTCTAATGCAAATCACCAGCTTGGAGAAAACCAGATGTGACAAGATAAGGTTGAAATGAATTCCCAAAGGGAAAGGGGGAAGATGAGAAAGCTTGTTAAGAAACATGCTACCATCTGGAAGGCAGTAAGAGACATAGATCGGTAGAAATTAGTCTTCCCAGGGGACAAAGCTAAGGTGCTTGCAGCTGCCCTAGCATGATCAATTGGTGGTGAGTACTGCATATACCTGCATGTTCCAGAGCAATTTTAGACTGTACTGTGAGTTAATTTTAAATTCATTAAGGTAACCGACGACACACAGAAACTAGATTATGTTTCCTTTTTAATCTGAATGTTAAGACAGAACAACACATTAACAAAATGGCATCCCAGTTGAGTTCCCCCCTCTCCTTATTTGTATTGCAAGGATTATTTATGTCCTGATGAAACAATAGAGTGAACATACATTGTTGCATCATCACATCATCTTCAGTTGGCCCTGGCCAGAAATGCAGTACCAGAAATTGCAATACCACTCTGGCAGTAGCACACAATCCTTGGGTTTACACACTTATTTGCCAACTATACATTTCTCAATGTGATCAGCATTTATACTCATCTATAATTCTGATGTTAATTATGCTGAAACATTTCCAATTTTCTGGAAAACCTAGAAATAGAGATGCAGATCCTACACCAGCCAGCCTCAATCTAGTGCCCTTGGAAACCTTTCGAGCTATAACTTCTATCAGCCCCAACTAGTATGGCCAATGGTCGAGAATGATGGAAGTTGCAGTCCACATTATATGGAGGCTGCTAGTTCTGGGTAGGGTGTCCTACACAATTTCTCACATCTAACTCCCGTGTATTTCAGTGACCAATTTTTATTTATTTATCAGGTGGGTTCACAATATCACAAAGCAATTTAACAATTAAAAACATCAACATTTACAAGCAACTAAAATGAAAACTTTTGCAAGCATTTGCTCCAACTGCAGATTTACTGTGCATCAGTAATGGAAAGAGAATCTTTTCTTCAATGGGTGGCCCACCCAGGGTCCCCAACTGACCTCCCTCCCTCTCCCCATTGACAACAACTTTGCATCTTCATATGCTGCTCATGACGACTCCTGGCACATTCCCAGTACACCATCCTAAAAACATGGTAAGGGGGACTTGAGTGCCAGGAGCCAGCTCAAGCACTGACACATGAGGATGACAGTCGGCAGAGGCTCAGGCTCTGAGATGGAATCTAAACACATATAAAAAATGCTGTAAAAATGCTTTAAAAAAAAGGTTTTGAAAAATATATTGAATTTGACATAGCTCACCATCGCCATCTAGTGTCGCATTTGTATAATGCACTTTACAACGCACTTAAACTGTTTTATTTGCAGTTGTATAGCTGAGTCCTGAGTCTATTTTGCAACATGTCAATGATGCAATAATAGTGCATTAGTGGTGGATATATACTGAACCATCCATACCTCATTCCACTTTATTAGTTGCTCTGCAATAATAACTACTTTGCTATTGCATTTTTGTCATCTGGTGGGGCACTCTTGCACTATAGCTCAACAAAAGCAGGGCAAACCACTCCCACTCCCACCACCCCTGGAATGTTTCTGATAAGAAAAGTTACAAGAAGGAAGCTACAGGGCATGTAGTGATTGAAAACAAAACAGGATATGCACCCTGAAACTTTTGCTGGCACAAATAGTGCGACTGTGTATAACCACCCCTATACCATCATAAGCACAAAGCATCAGGAATGCACCACAAAAAGGGTGTTTGCAGGGGCCCCAGGTTGATCCATAGCACTATTTAACTAAGCAGTACTAGTGAAACTCTCCCCCCCCCCCCATTATATTTGTAGAAACTCACAGGCATACTCTTGAGATTTACTCTTGTCACGTTGGAAGCTGGCAGTTGTTTCCAGTGAGTTATAAGCTATAAAACTCCTCTCAAGAATGGCTGGTTTCACACAGACCTTTTTGTACAGACTCAAACAGGCGAGTCTTTTGCTTGGGTTAGTCACGTAGATCCTTAGAGGGGGGAAATATGCTAATAGAACTGTAAAGCAGTATTCTATAAATAGGGCCAGCACTGAAGTCACTTGAACTGATGCAGAAATGGAAGGGCTCATATTGAAATCACAGTTCTTCTGGAAGCAGGGAGTTGACATTCACCTTTCTGCATCTGCTGCACCGACACCACCTTTTATCTGCAAAACCATTTGTTTTATGTTGGCTAGAGTGCATTTTGCACCTTGTGAATCTAAGACAGACAAGCTGTACTTAACCATGCAAGCTGGCTCTGCCTATTTTATACAAAGGAAGCGGGGAAAGCTAGTAGTGAATGCGAACCATTGTTGAATCAAACCTGGTGATAATGCAAATGAAATATTGAGTGCCTCGAAGGGAACAGAGGTACGCAGCTGCCTAAAAGATTCAAGATCCAATTTTGCTGCAGCTACTCTGCTATTTCCATGGGGAAAGCCCGTGGCTTTTCAGTGGAGGGACAGCTCAGCACATGCGAAGCAATGTGTCTGTGGAGCTATTCCTGACAGTGAACTGGACAAGGAAACCTGCTTTCAGAAGTCTCCATCAGAGGACACATGGAGCGCCAGAGCAGAAGCACATTAGCTATGTGATTGATGTATCCTGAGAAGGTGTATAGAAATGGAAATGAAATATTATTATTCATGGCCACGTTATTTCCAAACGTTAACTACTATAATACGATCTACTAATCTGAAAATCTTGTAAACTGCCCGAGTGGAACACTGGGCAACAAACATAAACTAACCCGCGCTCTTTAAGGGGAAAGTGGGGTATTAAATAACCTTTGCTAATGTATTAATTCCATTGAGAGCAACTCATGTTGCCTATAAATGATGCTTGACAGATTTCATATTTGCACTTAGGCGAACACTACCACCAGTCGAAACAAAATAAAAAATAAAAAAATTCCTTCCAGTAGCACCTTAGAGACCAACTAAGTTTGTTATTGGTATGAGCTTTCGTGTGTGGAAGGAATTTTTTTATTTTTTATTTTATTTCGACTATGGCAGACCAACACGGCTACCTACCTGTAACTGCCACCAGTATTTTTGTACAAGTAGCAACTGTGGACTCTCATCTTAAACAGTTTCGCACATGCAAATCCAATTGCTTCTGTGGAATTTTGGAAGTTAACTTTTCTAGTATTGCAGGTAGTATTCTCCATTTGGTTTCCCAGGCTGGTGATAGAATCTCCGCATTGTGATATAACTTCCACTTTTCTTTCTGTTTCTCATGGCATGGTACCAGGACATCCCGTTTTTGCACAGGAGATCATGGCAACCATTTGGGGCACCCCAGTATTGCCCCCCCAAAATTTCTTTTTCCGGGGCCTCAATCTCACATGGCACCCCAAAACGTGCACCCAATGATTTAGCTTGCAATATGATATAAACACCAAAATATAATGTATGCCATTAGAATAGTTCATAAGTAAACACTAATAGATCAGGAATAGAATTATGCACAATGTTTGAATAATTTAAGGATAAATTATTAAACCACATACCTCGCACTTTTGAAATATATGGTTCTTCTCCATATATTAAATAAGCCACATGTTATCACACTGGATAACCAAAAAAAAGAGGGGAGGGGGTTCTTGTAGGTAAAAATGAACTGTCAGTTACAATGTGCTGAGCGCAAGACACCAAATCAATATTTTATAACAATACAAATCCATCTCAGTCAGCTTGAATCAAGCCTATTGCAGCTTTTTGGAAGGCAAGTTAAAGTCTCTGAGGTACTTTTCCCTTCAGGCTGTTAGCACCTTCTGTAAATAGAGTTTTGGTGCACTGAGAGGTTAGTGTCATTAGGCGATTCATTTTGAATCAAACTCGTCTCTTACTTCCCTCACCCCATTCATTGGCAAACATAAATTGCTACCTCTAATGGCAGCCATATTTTGTGTTGCATTTTATGGTAGTCTTAGTCATAGTTTTAGCAGGCTGAAGTAGGTTTTTTAATGAGATCTCGGTGATATATAAAACGACAGATTCTACTGTCCCTGTTTATGGTGTGACAATGCTTAACTTTTCAATTCAGGGGACTACTTATATAATAGCATGCAGAACCATGTGCACAGAGTAACAGCTGATGGTTACACATCCAAGAAATTCAAAGGGTCTTGGACAGTGCAGATGCGCAGCCAGATCGACATCAACATTTGCTACAGCAGCAGAAAGGTCCTTCCATGCATGAATCTCGCTTGCTGAATCAGGGGAAATATCTGTGATTTCAACAACAGAGACATTTGCCTCATAAACCCTTGCTTGCACCCGACTATAATCGCCTCTAGCACAGAGGCGTAGCAAGGTCAGGTGGTACCCGGTGCGATTTTTTTTTGTCACCCCCATTGCAATTTTTGGGAAAGTTGCCCAGAGTTGTTGAGCTTTTGGGAAGAGGGTACCCCAAATTTGTTGACCTTTTTTTAGGGAGGGTTGGCTGTGAAACAGATAGGCCCACCGATCGCGCAAATCCGCTGATCACATAAAACCGTGTCAGCGCCGCCACCCGGGGGTGCAAGCGCCATCACGCTGATCCGCCCAGGGGGATTTTGTCATCCCCCCAGGCATGACACCCAGGTCAGACTACACCCCCCCCAGCCCCCTTGCGACGCCCCTGCTCTAGGATTCAGGGCTGCTTAAGCAACAGATGTGGCTAAGAATGAATGTTCTAAGACTATAACTTTGTTTGGAGTTGTAACCATTTCTGTAAAGGCAGCTATTTATTTAAAGCAGATAAAACATTTTTTTTTCTTCAATGTGTTTGTGTGGAAAAAATAAGACTGAACTATGTTAATACTTCAATGGTGATTTCTTTAATGCAACATAGATCAAAATAATAATAACAACAACAATACTATATTGATGGTGGTGGTCCTTACAGTCTCAAACCAACATCATCAATTTGCTAAATAATATTTTTACGTGGACCTGGAATTAAAAGTTTAAAAGGAAGGAAAAAAACATACTTGTTAACAAATCACAAAATCAGGGCAGGCAGAGTAACGCAATAGACAGCACGTAGGATTGACTTATTTGAAAGGATTGGATCCCGTTTCTGCCATCACAAGCTAAATTAAAAATGGCAGTGATTGTGTTAGTTTCAAATTGAACATGCTGAACACCAGGGTCAAGTCCTGGAGTGGTTGCTTGCTAAAATGGAACAACAACAAAAACGGAAAGACACGATTTGCATTTAGATCAGAAAGAAAGATTACCACAACAATATACAAAACCGTGTGGAATTCTGTATAACAGTGAAACAAATCTTTAAATATAAGTGGAGGTGTGTATTTAGAGATTGTTTTATCATTTGCCTTGGAAACCTATTTTCACTGGTGCCATATTAAAATACAGAAAGTTCCTGTATTTCAACTTCAGTGGCACATACTCAAAATCAAAAGCTTTTTTTTTTTTTTGGAAGATTAATTGCTCCAGAATAACTACCAGTTCCTGGATTATAAATTTATGCCACACGTGCATAGGTAGTGAAAGGAGGAGGGACCTATTTTACAATTATTAAACTACCTTGATGTTGCATGTAAAAGCTTACGCTGCTAACTATTTTGTATTAAGTGATACCGAGTATGTGCCCCAAAGCTCTGACTACATTCGTTTTAGTCAGAACAATTATCTTATTAAGAGACAACTTATTTCCACCTTACTCCCTGACAGCAACTGTAATTTGTACACTTTTGTACACTATTGAGATAAATCAAACACAAGCCAGCTGCACTATCTACCAAATACCACTGCTTTTTGCAGTGAAGAGTGACATCCCACCCTAAACAAAACTGATCCTCTAACAACAGTATTATAGTCTAGCAAATCCTGCTTTTTTTTCTTTTATGAGCTATACAATGTTCCTTGAAGATGAATAAATTGAGGCTGTTTTGAGAAAGGAGCATGATTCCAACAATGAGGTAGTGGAATGACGTGGGCTTCTAATAAAAATGCACCGACAAGGATGTTCATCGAAAATGCACTGCTGATACAGTGTGACATGCACAGGGAGAGACAGTGCATGTATAGCCTGCAGTATGCTCTGGCTGTGGAAAGAGAACACATATTTGGCAAGAGGAGGGAGGGAATCCCCACCCCCACCCCGGAAAATGCACTTCTGGTTGGGTGAAAGGGAATGGGCATGGAGAAAGCATTGCTGGCAGCAAACAAATTGGATGATGGATAAACAGGATCTAATCTCTGCTGGCTGTGGAGCAAGAGGGATGTGCATGGAGTCTACACTGCAGGCAATTTGAAAATACACAGCAGCAATGAGAGGGAGGCACGTTAAATGTGCTCCGCTAGCCCTGGAATGGGTGTAGATGAAAACTACAGGCAGAATCTGTGTGATATTGGAGGAGAAATGAGGTCTCCATGAAGAATTCACAGTGTGTAGAGAGAATGGGAGTTTGTGCTGATGGAGTGTGAAGAACTAGTTGTTCCACTATATGAGCAGACAATATTAGCCAGTAACACTGACAGACCATAGAAGAAAAACTCAGCAGGTTAGGATCGGGATTTCATAGGCAGACACATATGGAGGTACCTAGATTTTGACAATAGGTTACAAGCTCTTGCATATGTTTAGGCTTTGTCCATCCCACTCAAAACAGTGGGATTTATCCATACCAAGCTAGGGATGTAAAAAGCAGACTGGCACAATCCCATAACTGATGTCATGTTGGAAATGGCATTAAGAGAAGTGTAGGCACCAATGATGAAAATGGATGACATGTTTTATAGGGATTCCCATATGGTTTTTCTAGTACTCAGTGATGCATGCGAGTGAAATGTTATACCAGAACTCCATGTGTTCCCAGCATTCTGTCCTTGTTCCTTCACACTTCTCAGCTACATTAGTTATGAACAAAAAGTGCTTCTTTGCCTAATCAAGCCAATCACCTCCAGAAGATTCTACGAAAATGCTGTGCGCAGGATGAAACTTGTCAACCAGAAATGGAGGGAGAAAGGAAGAATAGACAGGATTGGAAACAACTTAAGTCTACCAGGAAGGGAGCCCTATACAATCCAGATTTGCCCTAACAGCTCCTGCACTGAAAACAGGCCAGGACACCTCTAAATGTTCTGCCTGTGGATACAGAATAGTTCATTACAGAGTTGGAACACAAGGTGGCTTCAACATTATTCAATGATTAACTCAGGTTTGAGACCAAGTTCACACTTGACAAAGAGCCATAGCCAGTCCTGACAGTACCTACATGATGCAAGTGTTTTTGAAACATATAAGGTATGCACCCAAGCCACATGATGTTTGGACCAGCTCTTTGATGAGATTCTCTGAAAGGCTGACTTCTGTTTCAACATGTTGAAGATCTGTGATGGGAGCTCTCAATGTCTTTTCAATTTTATGAAAAGCAGCCATGGTGGGGTCTCTGAATTGGACCTGTGGGGGGATCTAACCCTTTATCCCCACATTGAATTCTCCCTTCCCCAAAGCTGCTGTTACTGTGGTGGGGAAGACTTAACCAGCTTAAGCAATGAAGCTTGTAAGTTTCCTCCTCTACAGCTACAAGCAGTTTCTGGGGGACAGGCAGTGGCAGAACAGTTACACTCTGCCTTCCCCAGGCTGTGGCCCCAGTCCAAACTGGGCCTTTCTTCTTCTTTTGTAACAAAATTGCAACTCCTGTGCAATGTCTAATTTGGAGCCTCCGTTGTTTAGTACAAAATTGCAATATGCCAATAATTCACCGCAGGTTTCACAACTTCACCAGCTCTTGATCCCAGATTACCATGTTCCTTTGCAGTCAAGGGCAATGACATGAGCAATATCTACCCCAAGATTATTTTAAAATGCACCCATTTCATATCCAGCTCAAAATGGTAATAAATAATGTCAGTATAGTTATATATGGGCAAATGGGTGATTTCTGCCTTAAAAATAGGCACAGAACACACTGTTCCTCTGCCCTGTGTGAAATATCTCAATACACAATTCTCTTGGAGTCTTTATAGGATCAATGTATATTTTTTCCTCATCTAGAGTAAAGAAAAAATACAATAATTTCATACCAACAGCATGTGCTAACAGCCCCATTTCATTCATATGTGTGTATATACACACATATTTACTGTTAAATAAATGTCTAGCATCTAAATTTATGCCGCAATCAAACTGCCTCATCCACAGCTTTATTGAAACAAAAAATGAGTGCTTTTTGGAAAACATGCCATTTAGTAGGATGAAAAGCTGAGGAACCAAATCAACAGCTTCCTTTAAGCTTGGGCAGTCCCATAAATTTGCAGACCAAGTAACAGTTTTGCTTCACTAAGCAAAGCATGGCAATTTGATTTCTCTGGGATAGTGAAGCACTATGCTGCGGGGGGGGGGGGCTGGCCTCAGAATCAGACATTTTGAAGACTTTGGTGCAATATCATTTTAGTCTAGATAAATAATTCAGTAGAGGCCATTAAAAATTAACCAAGGAAGGAATTTTCATAGGAGAAGCATATGAACTGAAGCCAACCAATTCTGTTCATTGCTAACATAGGAGGTTTAACAGGCTACCAATTCAATTCTTCAGTAACAGTAAGCATGTGTTTGCTTTGTCAAGACAGGGCCTGTCTTAAATCTACTACATGTGCTTTATTCCTATGACTGCTAATGGCTGGAATCCACATACCATTTATCCCAGGCTACTCAAATCAATTGAATTGCTCCAGAATAAGTGCATTGTGGACTCCTGCCAATGAGAGCAATGCATGTGCACTGAGATGAGAACCAAGTCTTTGTCTCAAATGCAGACCACACCTCTGGCACCTCTTTACAATCTATGGGAGCAAAATAAGATCACACAGAGCAACCCATGCCATTAAAAGAAAGCCGCTGTTTAAAAAACATATGCCACATAAAATACTGGAAGTATACATCATAACATAACATATTCTAAGAACATGTAAGAGGTACCAGGTGACCTATAAGTGCAAAGAGTAAAAAATACCAAATACCTGATGTAGCATACTCTTTTCATGTTATGTACAGGGAAACAACATCATCCCAAGCAAAAGTCTAAACAAATAAAGCCTTCTTGGAAGAATAAAAATAATAATGACATCATTATTAAATAATACAGCATCTTTGGGATCTGGAAGATCATTTCTGCCTATCAAGGCTGTAGAAATACATGAATTTCTGTTATTAAAATGCACATCTCTACAGAATGCCTCCAGCATGGCCACTTGCACATGGTTCATTCCCTTAATTCCAGCACTCCACTATTTTTCTCAATCACCAGAGTGCTCTACAGATCACAGAAGGGAATGAAATACATCTAACACATGTTTGTTGAACATCCTCTTCAGTGCATTGTCTTAGGCACTGTTTATTTTCTAGTGTACAAATATAATCTTCTTATTAAAAATAAAATCATCATGGTCAAAATTAGTGGCAATTTGTAAGCTGTGGAATTAATGATTTCAAAATAATTAGCCACTCAAGTCTATAATTCGATGCACATCTACCTGTAAGCAAGACCACTGAACAGGACTTCCTTCAGAGCCACCACACACAAGATTGCACTGCACAAAATGGTGCTTTGTGAATAATTAAGGGTCAGTTCTTAAGACCCTGGCTCATGGCAGCATGTGGGTTGAGTGTAACATTGCTGATGAGGGCAGGGCAAAATGCAGGCACAAAATTAAAGGCTTGGACCTGGTTAAATAAGGAAGCATCAAACACCAAGTCAGCACTGATACAGTTAACTCACATGTCGTCGGTGGAATGTGGTGCTTCCACATGCTATGTTTTGGAAGTGTGGGAAGCACCTTATGTTGCTTCTCTTCAGGTCAAAGCATCATGTAAGAATTGAGTTCCACATATTCCTGGCTACTGAAAGTGCCTTGGACTTGAAACACTGACAATAGTTTGATGAGTTTGCAGTTCTGAGACAGACATGTATAAAGATCATTCTCACACGACCTGTATGCAATCACACAAACACCCTCTGAATGCAATGTCTGCAAGACTTGCCCTACGGACACTACATTCATGCAGAATATACCACATCTTCAAATTGTGGACTCATCCCTATGTCAGCAGAGCCTTGCCCTGATTCATAAATCAGCCAATCCCCTTACTATGATAAAACAAACAAACACTCTTCTCCTCCTCCTATTCAGGATGATTGTCATCAACTTATAAATACTACTAGCAGACAAATGAACAGCTACCAAAATGGGTCATACCAACTGGTAGCTACAAACTGGGCAAACAATGTTCTTATCTTTCTGATCCCCTCCACAGACCTACTTGCTATATGCCAGCCATTTCACCTAAACAGTCATGTGTTTTAGGATAACAACACTCTTGTTACTTTATTGTAGTGAATAGACTTCCAGCATAGTAAACAAGGAAGTTTTCACTCCAAACTGACATTACAAAACTGTGATCATTCATACATCATTGGAGTGTTAACAAAAGATGATATTATTGCTAGTCAGATGTGTACTTGGTGCTACTCCCTTACCAGCAAAATTGTGTGAGCACTGTTGGTAATGGAAACTGCTCTGTCACGCACAATCATTGTTAGGGGTGTTGCTAGTATCCCTGGAAGATATTGAGAGCGATTTACACTGCTCCCATTTTACTGTGACAAAAATGGTTGTATGTGTGATGCCTTCTGTGCTTGCTAGCCTTTGAAAGAAAAGCAACAACTGGATGTAAAATGAAAAAGCAAGAAAATGAAAGAAAGACAACACAATTTTAATGGCACATCTTAGTCATAAATGGAAGGGGAATTTTATCTATGGTTAACTCTATTGTTTCTTCATACATAACAGGCTACAGATCAGCAAAATGCATATGGTGAAAAATTGCAAGAGAGATTAAGGACTCCCAAATGGCAACGTTGTTTTATAGTATTTTAAATGATATGCCACTGTTTTGACCTGCAGCTAACTCTTCCGGCATATTACAACATCCTCTTTCCAGCTCAACTTTCAGCACCCTGCAGCACTTCTCTACACAACTGTCCTTTTAAACAAAATGCTATAATAGTTTTGCATAAAAAGCATGCAGAAACAGCATGATCTTCACTGATGTAAAACAATGAATAGCTGTTTATTATCCAGCTTGGAATAAAATTTTGTGTCCCTGGATTCTTTCCTTCCAGAGTATTACAGCCACAAGGGGACAGTCTGTGTAATTTGATGTAGTCTCAGGGCCTTCAATGGGAGGGACTACACGCACAAGGATAAGTCAATCATTCTCCATCCCAAATCTACAAAAAACACACAAGCACTCAAGCAGAATCAGGTCAAATGTGAATCCCATTCTCAGGCAAAGTTAAATAACTGTCAAAATGATTTGGCAACATTTGCTATTTGTACCATTGGTCTGTTTGTCTGTGCATGGAAGTTTATGTGCCCTTCAGCATATTACAGAAATGTGTGCATGTATTGTATGTGTATCCATAGGAATATACATGCATATGTACAATATGAATTTGTAAACGGCTGCACACCTGCAACCACTCACAAATACATTCTGAGAAAGTATACAAAATAAACCCACCTGGGTTCATTAGCACTCTGCTTCTAAACATGTTTTTTTTAAAAAAAACAAAAAACTTGGGAGACCCATTGATTACCACTGAACTACTTATTGCCAATTAAGCATGCTTAGAACTCAGCTTTCAGGGTCTAGCACACAGCAACAAAGTAAATATGGGGTGAAAGGCTAAGATATGACCATTGCCTCCCTCCTCTAGGATAATGGAAGACATGGCCCACCCCAACCTTGTTGCATGTAATTTGCAAAAGCAGTGTTTCCACTATTATCTGGGATTTCTGTGGACCATAGCCTGTATCTGCATGGTTGCAAGCAATATACATTATTGACTGGGATCCAATGGTCTGTTTAAGTTCATGGAAAGGCTTTGCTGTAGCCTAGTGATGATTTTGTTTGAACTGCTGATCCCCATGCCATATTACAAACTGCTTTAACAAGCTCTTGCTCTCCCCTTCAAAAGCAGTTTACTATGTGGCATGTGGGCTGCTGTTTAGGAAAATATGTCTGAAGTCCCCTTAGGATCACAAAACTAGTTTGTTTCACTGTTGACCACTGGGACCACAGCATCACATGCCCAAAGGGATGGGGAGTTGGGAATTATGTTTCTTGTCCACTTGCTCATCCCAACCCTCCATGTGAAGTGGCAAATGACTTATGAAACTGAACATACTTTAATGACAACATATGCTTGTGACAACATATGGTGGTCAGCTGATCAAAGTAAAAAGAAGAGATAAGTCCCACATGGCTTACTCAAGCCCTTGCACATGCCTAAAACCATCCTTGGGAGTTTGACCTTTGTAAATAAACATTCCGGTTCTTGATTATTATTTTTTGGCAGTTCTGATATAGGCTACATTAATGCAATTGAAAATCAATGTGATATAAGCAGCCTAGCTGTGGGCAAGAATACAACCATTATATGTTCTAGCTTTTCTTCATTAACCTTAATGCTCTTATTCAAATGTATATTATGTAAACCAATATTTACTTATGGGAACTTAAAAGGGAGAGGTTAAACAAACTCTTAATTCGTGTGAGTTATAATTGATTTACGGAAGGAAATTTAGAATTTTCTACATCACAAAATATATATTGTTTTTTAAAGTAAGTTTTACTTTCTTAAAAAATAAATAGGACCTCTGAAACAAGCTCTTTGCCTAGCGGTGTTCTGCTTTATAAATTTATTTTTGTTTAAGCCCTGTCATATTAGACCACAATGGGGTTGTTTCTATCTTGAAAATAAATCTTTAGGCACATCATGTGATGCTGCTTCACTGAAAAGATGTCAATACACACAGCAACCACTTTTCAGCAGCACTGCTTATATTCAGTAGCAACTAACATGTCTATTTTGTCCATGGTGATAAGACTATTTAATGGACTGACAGTTTGCCAATTTTCTTCTCTTTCTTAAAGGAAAATAATCTTAAAGTCTAAAAGTTGGTATGTGTGTGAAATACAAACTTTCACACAGCAAATACCAAAAGCTAAATTTATTAACATTTAAAAACAAACATTTTAAAAATTGGTTTGCAGCCTCAGACTTTAGCTCTGCAAGTACTGAACTGAAATTCTATTTTTTAGAAATAAGGGGTTTGCAGTGAAAACATCATTAGATCCTTGGTTCCAGTATTATGCATGCTCTTGTAAGATTAACACAATAGACTTGCCTATCCTTGGATGTTAGAGCCAATATAAAATTTTGCTCTAGTTACTGTACTTTTACGAAGGTCCATACATTTAGAACTGTAAAATTATCAAGCTATAAAAACTAATTTTGTTTCAACTCTAGTAAATACAGAAAGACATTTTAATTTAAAAAAGCTGCAGCACTAAGAATATCATATGCATCTATCTATACATGAAGAACCATTTATTGTATAAATGTTGTAGTTGTCTCTATATTGGCATTTAGGAAAGTTATTCCCCTGAACCTGATTATTTTGTGCATTGGAAAAATATTGGTGTAAACAACTGAGAGTTCACTAGATGTCTTCATTATCCACTTACACTAGGACAGATCCAAAGCAAACAGACAGACAAACAAAAATATCTCTTATTATAGAAATCCATCTAACTTGCTAATCTACCTTTCACAAGTGAGTTGAATCTGCTGCTGGTTGACAGTGCTCTTTCTATCTCAGGTTAAATACCTGGGATTTTATGGTTGTTGCTATTATTCTGCTTGACATTTTCCCACAGTTAGAGCAAACATTTCTCAGTATAGGCTAAAAACATTTAAAACAAACAAATGTAAAATTATATATACTGGAAAACTTCTTTTGGTCCTCTCTTTCCCAATTTGTGTCTTCTTTGAAGATTCATGGCACAAGTTTGCATTATTATATTTTATATACCTAATCAAAGTCCTGCTTCCACAAAAGACATGGAAAAGTGGCCTCCCAAGTGGTTTAGTGCTTCAGAAAAACAGATACAAATGTTAAAAAAGTGCTCAAAAAGAATCTAACTTTATATATATATATATATACTATATATCAAGATGGACTTTAGAAGCACACATCCCTTTTGTTCACAGAAAGGGCACATGTAGGTGTCTTCCTTTAGATGATGCCAAACTGCTTATTAGCAGGTTCCTGCAAGACTGACACACCCATATTTATCTCCTATTTTTTGGCACTTTCATGATATGTGGCTGTTTTACCTGTTGTCCCTGCTAGGCTCCGGTAACTTGCCCGGTGTACAAGCACTTTAGAAACTGGGATTTTTGTTCTAGGGATCTCACTTTTGGTAGGCTGGTGGTGTGCAAGGTGATGGCTATTACTGGTATCTGGGCCATGACTGCCATGTGGCGACGTAAAATGCTTGATACTGATGGGTATCTTGGAGTCCTTGAGTGAAGTTGTATGGGTTTTGACTGGGCATGTTGTTACTGGAGACAGTGGCTTGCAACAAGACACAGAGGTGACGTCTTCTGCAGAAGTAACTGTGGCTGTGTTTTCTTCTGGATCAGCATACAGATCATAGAGAGCATCCCCACTGTAGCTGTCCCTGGGAATTACCTCTTTCTGGATACTGTTGGCATTGTCCTCCTCTGGCCCAGGTGTTGTGGAATCCCAATAGCCTTCATCGCTGCTGGGGATGGCTTCCTGTGGCTCCTTTTCCCTACACTTCTGGTCATTCTTGTGGCTGTGGTGAACCGGAATCTGGTTGAAACCAATGTGCTTCCCAGTTGTCGATGCATCCTGAACTTTTTTGGTACAACCGCCGCCTTTGGAGCCCTCGAATGATTCTTTTCCTCCCCCCGGGGTCTCCTGCGGCTTCTCCGCTTGCGATAACACATCCCAGAACTCTGGGGCGCACGTGTCCCCCACCTGTTCGGGGCTGGCCATCTCTTCTCCTCCTCCTTGATAGGTCACCACGCTGGGGGGCTTTTTGGAAGCCCCCGCTTTGCCAACCCCAGGGGCGCTCTTGTCGCTTCCACCTGCGCCACCGCCACCGCCGCTGCCCACGTCCTCCTCCTGGTCGGCAATAATGTCCCCACAGCCTGTAAGAGAGTCAAAGCTTTTCAGTGAAGTCACGTCAGCAAACATCAAACAAATACGGTCAATGGACGGCTCAGAGGGTGGATCAAGAGAGGAAGGGTCAGGGGCTGCCGCCGCCGCCTCTTGGCTGCGTTCACACTCGGGTTCAACAGGGGGGGAAGGCTCGATGGGGATGTCACCTGTTATGGCGCCGTCCTCCTGGGTCCCTGGGCCATCGCCATCGCTGGGGGGCAGCTCGGGGCGGCTTTCCTGCGCCGGGGGCTGGATCCCGGGGGGCTCGGTTCCCGGTGGTGGTGGGGTACGTGGGGTGGGCTCCCTGGCACCAACGTCCTGCTGCTCTTGGGTGGGCACGGCCTCAGCGCTCGGGTGGTCCAGCAGCAGCATCTGGTCCCCACTGGCCTGCCCTGAGGGGGTCTGGGGGGCTGCTGCAGCCGCCGCCGGGGGTCGTGGCGCCTCCTCTTTGATGCACTCCAGGCTGGCCGTGAGGGAGCCGGGCCTGAGGTGGCTGGCCTGTCCCTCGGCGCCGTCTCCGGCCTCGTCCTCCTTGCTGGGCTTGTCCCTGCGGTGCCACCTCATGCTGTTGAAGAGCCCCTTGAGCCCCCCGCGCCCTTTGGGTCTCTCCCCTTTGCAGCCTTCGCCCGAGCGGCCGTTTTTGCGCAGCAGAGAGAAGAAGCGGTGGGACTTGCTCGCCGCCGAGCAGGGGGAATAATCCTTGTTGGCTCCGCCGCCGCCGCCGCCAACGAACTGGTCGTCCCCTCCGCCTCCGCCGCCGCCTCCCGGTTCCTCCTTCTTGCCGCTCTCGAGCACCACCTCGGCCAGCCCGTCGTGGGTCTTGCTCCTCACCATGCCCGGCTGCCCTCCGCCCGCTTCTCCGCCTTTGCCTTTGCCGCTGCTCCTCACGCCGAAGATGCTCGGCATGGCGCCGCCGGACTTCCTGCGCTTGAACAATTTGAAGGCGGTTTTGTTGAGCTTGCCCGATGGCGGCGGCTGATCGCCCACCGCGCTGAGCTCGGCACAGTCGCCGTGCACGTCCATGGCGGCGGCGGCGGCTGCCTTCCCCTCCTGCAGCTCCCCGCCGATGCCTGATTCTTTCCCTCGCTCGCTCGCTCGCTCACTGACAGCCTCCTCGCTGCTGCTGCTACTGCTGCTGCCTCCTGCCCGTCACCATGGCAACCCCGGCACGGCTAAGCAGCTTTTGCTCAGCCCTAGGCCTGGGCCTGCGCCAGGCCTCCGCCGCCGCCGCCGTCCATCCGCTCTCTCCGCAGCCAACCTGAGCTGTTACAGCAGCCCACAATCAAAGCCAGAAAGCGGGGATGGCGGGAGGGAAGGAGGGGCGAAGGGAGAGGCGGCTCCCCCCTCCCCACCCCACCCTCCGCGGCTTTCCAAAAGCGGGGAGGGGGAGGGCTTATATAACTTAATCCATTTGGGGCTGCTGTGACTGCGGCTGCTCGCTCGCTTAGCATATGCCTGGGCAGGGACGGAGGGAGGGGGCTGCTTTATTTGGGGCGCATGAGGAGGCTGTTGCTTACACACCAGTCATGGAAGAATTAGGAAGCAGGGGGGGATGTGGATCATCCACCAGCACAACTCATTTCCTCACGCTTTTAAGCTCCTATTTTATTCTCTCCCCCCCCCCCCCAGCACCTGGCTTCTTTTTATTTAAAGGAAGAGGTGGTGGGGCTGAAGCCTTTCTTCACTACAGCACACCCTCAAGTTTCCCAACTCCACTTTGGGGGGGAAAGGATACTCTGCATATGCTTGAAGGCACTTTCTCAGAAGGGAGCCTGAGCGTTAGAAAAGAAACCGAAAGGGTCAGATCCAAATTGCATGCTGGAAACCCTTTTAAAAACCAAGCGTTGGAAAGGGCATGCATCTCATGTAGCCAGAAGAATGGAAACAAAGGGTGCATTTTATTACACAGCAAGTCTAATAAACTGGGCAACTTTCATGGGGTCTGGTATCATTCCTTCTATAAAAGCCTTTCAAAGATGTGTTTGCCTACAACCTAGAACACACTTCAGCATCAATACCCAAATGCAAGAAAGAAAACATTCAGGATTTTCAAATCCTCTGCCCATGTTGCTAGTAAGGATGTGAAAACAACTTCTCAGTTCATCAGAAATTTCTGGACCAATTAAAATAGTTTTGGTGTGCATAAATAGTCCAATGTTAGGTACAAGTACAGTAAACGACAGCAACCTGTACAGATAATGCAAAAAGTAATTTGATTCAGTGCTCAGTCCTGTTATCCTCCAGTGTTAACAGCAGCTGGCGGGGAGGGTTGCATCAGGAGAATAATGCAGGAGAAAGAGTTAACCACCCCTCCCCCTAGGCCCACTTCTCCAGTCACTGCTTCTTCCCCCATGACGGCTTTAAGATAAAAACAAAAATGTCAGGAAATCCAGTCACAGATCTCTCATGTGACATTGACAAAGTCCTTTCTTTCTTACTCTCCTGAACAGTTTTGTTACGGACCAGCTAACTCTTCCAGAACATTTTGCATCCACAGGATGTCGGGTTGAATAACTCCCACGAGGCATACTTGTGAATTTTTTTCCTTGTGAATGTTTTATCCATGTAACTTGTTCAAAAATGAGATCTGAGGCTAGATTTCTACGTATTTCTGATAGATGTAACCATTTCTGAGCAAATTG
This sequence comes from Darevskia mixta, assembly GCA_034641385.1. NCBI lineage: Eukaryota > Metazoa > Chordata > Lepidosauria > Squamata > Lacertidae > Darevskia > Darevskia mixta. The sequence continues at coordinate 22,583,527 of JAWWNH010000014.1, read as the reverse complement.
TGGGGATGAAACATTCCTGTGAAACGACTTTCTCCACTATCCACTACATGGAACAGCTGCATTGGGTGTGGCCCTGGAGATATGTGGGAATGGATCCTGTTGGGAAGTTAGTCTCCTGAATTCCTTTGTATTCCCATCTTCATAGGTTGCGTGACAGACTATATTTGCAAGAGACCATATCAGATCCATTATCTTAACCAATTATCAGCTGCAGTATCCCTGCCCAAAGAGCTGCTTACGCCATATCAAAAATGCAAGCTGAGATTACTGCATCTATTGTTCTGTGTAATGAGAATTGCAAATAATTAAATAACATTTAAGTACCACAAAATAAGTTATCTTGTGTTTTAATACCCACTATGCTTAATGCCTACTATGCTAACTGTGGACAATATATCTTCCTAGCTGAAGATCTTGAAGTGGTTGTTTACAAAATACTAACTACCACATGAAATCAAAATATTGTCTAGTGCATATTCCAGTGGTTTTCAACCAGGGTGCCATGGCACCCTGGGGTGCCTTGAATGGTGGTCAGGGGTGCCGTGGGCAACACTGTCCTCTGTCCCTCTTTCCTTCCTTCCCTCCTCAGATGCCCTCTGGGATTTCTGCCTTCCAAAGACTTGCACAGCTGTTTGTTGCAGCAGCCCTGACTACAAGCTCCCCAGGCAAATGCTGCCTCTGGGGCTGGTCAGGGGGTGCTGGTTGTCAGGAGCTGAGGCAAGCAAGCAAGCAGGCAAGGGAGCCCAACTAGCCAGTCCACCAGCCCTTGTTTTTGGGAATGGACAGACAAGTTCCAGGCCCCTGTGGGGCAGTGTGAGGAGGCACCTCTCTTTGGGGCAGAAGGGGGGGCAACTCAGAGACCAGGGGGGCAGCAGCACCTGCCTGGAAGACTCCCAAGGATGGGGAGAGGAGAGGAGGCTGAGGGACCACTCCACAAGGGAGGGTATTTGAAAAAAGTGAGAGGCTGCCAGCTCTGCAGGCAAGGGGTGATATAACTGGGCTCCTGGGTGCCACAGGTATCGCAGAAAAAAATGTAGTTGGTCAAGGGATCCATAGACTCAAAAAGGTCAACCTGGCATATGCCATAGAAAAGCTGACAATCAGGTGACAAATTCTATTGGCAATCCTTTGGCTGTTCACCACTTTTAACAGCTAGCATGTATTTGCATTAATTCATTTGGTATAGGAGGAATGCAAAGTAGTGATTTTGCCTCCTGGTCATCTCTATGCTTCCAGCAAACTGCTAATGAATACTCTACTCATACAGTTGTTCAGGTACTGGGTCAAGGAAAGCTTACTTGCCAGAATGAGAGTGATAACAGATGTAGAGAACAAACAGATGAGCCGACAAACCCATCAAGTCATAACATTTTCATTATTTTTAGTGTATACGTCGTGTTGTCTCCGTCATTGCTTAGTGATTCAGAACAAAGTTGTTACATAAGCAAATAAAATGTAACATTCATGGAGAATAGAGAAAACATATTTACTTCAGAAGTTGAATGTTGGCGGCTGGTAGTCATGCAATGCAAAAACACTGTGCACCAGGAGGAGAGGAGGAAAATAGAGTGTGGTGTTTATTATGTTTATTATCATTATTACATTTATATCCCACCTTTCATCCAAAGAGTTCAATGTGGGGTACGTGGGTCTCCCCATCTCCATTTTATCCTTACAATAACCAGCAAGGCGGATTAGGCTAAGAGACTATGCCTGGCCAAATATCACCCAGTTACTTTCATGGCTGAGTAGGGATTTGAAGCTTGGTCTCCCAGGACCTAGGCCAAATCTCTAACTGCTGCATCACACCGACTTGTGTTGCTTACATTTTTACCTTTCTACTCGGCCAAACATGACTCCTAAAACACCTTATAGTAAGATCACACCATAACTAAACATGCATATAATGCATATATTTTAAAATATAATTTTAAAAAAGAATGAGATCACCTCACAAATACTATAAATAGTATCAGCACCACTAAACAATCAGATAACAAAACTCTCCTAAAAAGAATGGTTTTTGTCAGCCCCCAAACATGCAAAATGTGTAGCCATCCAGAAGTCTTAAGGCAGGATGCCACAAGGGAGAAAGCATTTTTTTTCTGGTTGCGACTTGTAACTCAGTAGTTGAAGGCACTCGGAATTGTAGGGTTTTCTAGATGGTGGTAGTCACTGGTCCCATGTATGTGGGGCTGTGGGTGTCCAGGTACCCACAATAATTTAAATGAGGGGGCTGGGCCACATCAATATTCTGCAGCCAGGCGGGCTCCGTCGGGCCCTCCTGCTGCTGTGATGGGCTCTGGTGGGCGCTCCTGCTGTTGTAATGGGCTCCGGCAGGCCTTCCGAAAGGTGTGCCAGGGCTTCTCCCAGCTAGTGATGTCACGCTGGGCACCCACTATGTTGGGCAGAACCCAACACACCTGGTGGTAGTCACGATGTGGTGGGAAAAAATTGAATTGTCTGAATCCATGTTTGGTCAGAAACCAGGATTTCCATAGTTTAGTGGCCTTGTATTACACCAGAAGCAAGTTGTTTTTAATCAGTATAAGGAAAGTTAAACATAAGGTATAAGATAACAAAATGGAAATCTTGGGTTGTGATTCTGAATACATTTTCTTACAAGTGATTGAACAGAAGTCAATGGAATTCCATTTCTTGCTTCCAAGTCAATGGGTCAGTGATGTGATGTTAAATAGCTGCTATTTATGGAATTTCTGAGGGCATTAAGAGATCTGATATAAGCAAATATTTGCAATAAGTAAATGAAGTATAATAAATGGAGTGCATTCTATCTATGGGGGAAATTGCAAGATCCTTTAATGCAAATAGTTTTTGTGTGTGTAATAGGAGTTTTTATGGAGTGGTAACGTTGCTCCATGTTATTAACTATGGGGAACTATGTACATCTGAAATCTGGGTCAAAGAGTGTGCTTTGCAAATTTGCCATAGGGCTTGTTTTTTACTCCCAAGGAAGAAAATGCTTCTGATGTTAGGTCCAGAGGTCTAGCATTCATTGCTCATTGCCAGCAACCCACCCACAGCTGCCACATTACATAATGCAGATATTCACACAAAACCATTCTTTCAAAGCTCAAGTAAACAGAAGCCCATGCTGGAAAAGCGAACAAAAAAGGCTCACAAATCTAGCTGGAAGAAACTGCACAATGTAAGTAAAAGTTTGCAAATGACGAAACCTTATTGTGCAGCATTACTGTCTGATGGTGTATGGGACGATTAAACGGCTTGAAATCGCATGAAAAATGTTGTTTTTCTTGTGATTGCGCACAGACACCAACGCTACCTCCAGATCCGGGCTCCAGCAGGTTCCTATTGGTTGTGGCAATAAGAGTGGTAATATATTATTATGATTATTCACCACTTTTAAAAAGAAAACTCAAAGCAACTTACAATATAATACAAAAACCAAAACCAATATAAAACTAAAACAAAATAAAAGCTAAGTACATTCACATACCTAAAAGGCGGTCTAACACATCTAGTGTTGTGATCTAAGTCACGTCATTGCGAGCCACCCAGAATTTTAATTATCAACACTACTGCCTATGTCAGACGCAGGGACTGTATGTGACCCTCCAGGCAGCTCTGTCTGGCCCTCAGAATTCTCCCCAGACTGGTCCTACTTCACACCCCAAGTATTTTTGCCTGGCTAGAAAGTGTCATTGAACTGTGAAAATGCCTCTTGCTTGTCTGGATGAAGGATATGGAAGACGAGCGTGTGCGTAAAATTAGTCTAATGTGTACAAGATAAACTTTACATTCATTGCTTTGTCTGCTTTTGCCTCTGGCCCCACTTATCACTGGCATGTGGCTCATGAAAGCTTGCTCAAATGGCAATGCAGCCCTTGTATGTCGGAGTGGGGAATGCTTTTCGGCTCAAAGTATTGTTCCAGGGCATTGTGGGAAATTTAAACAATGGGCAGCTCCCAGGCTCAGCTGCGCAGAATGGGAAGCTCATCTCCAACATCAGTGGTGGCCTCAGCCAAGGCTCTTTGCCCCCACAGCTGCCCTCGGATGCCAGGTACGGATGCCAGCCCTGATATACACAAACACATCTGTGCCATATCAGTAAATGGTGCCAAGATGTGCGCACAGAGCAATCCATCCAAGGAAGCTCTCATCTACATTGATATGGAGGTTTGTGGGAAGTTTGGCTGTGGCTGTCCAGCAGCATGCTTTTGTGGGCCACACACTATTGCTGTCCACATTCATTTCTGCTATCAGTGCTGGCTGCAGATTTCAGAAAGGTCAGATGACTTCAGCGGGCACCTGCTGCCCATTCATGTGTCCTCTCCCCTTGGGTCCAGACTGCACAACTGTCCCAAGGGAGAGCACAAGGCATGTAAAGAGAGGAAATGACAGCAAGGATTTTGGGGGGGGCAACAGTGGGTTCCCATCACAGAGGGAGCCTTGGCAGGTGCTCAACGATGCCTACCTCTGAAGCTGGCCCTGTCTGCTAAGGCACAATGGAGGGAAGACACTAAATCAATAAAACATATTTTGTATAAGGTAAAGCTAAAGGTACCCCTGACCATTAGGTCCAGTCGCAGACCACACTGGGGTTGCGGCGCTCATCTCACTCTACTGGCCGAGGGAGCCGGCGTTTGTCCACAGACAGCTTCCGGGTCATGTGGCCAGCATGACTAAGCCGCTTCTGGCGAACCAGAGCAGCGCAAGGCAACATCGTTTACCTTCCCACTGGAGCGGTACCTATTTATCTACTTGCACTTTGACGTGCTTTTGAACTGCTAGGTGGGCAGGAGCTGGGACCAAGCAACGGGAGCTCACCCCGTTGCAGGGATTCAAACCACCAACCTTCTGATTGGCAAGCCCTAGGCTCTGTGGTTTAGACCACAGCGCCACCCGCCTTGTATACATACACACAAAGGGGTTCTCTTTTATCTTATAGAATCATATAATTGAGTTGGAAGGGACTCCAAGGGTCATCTAGTAGTCCAACCCCCTGCCATCCAACCTCTGCTTTAAAACCTCCAGTGAAGGAGAGCCCACCACCTTCTGAGTGAGTCAATTACCCTGTCAAACAGCTCTCATGGTCAGAAAGTTCTTCCTGATGTTTATCCGGAATCTCCTTTCTTGAAACTTGAATCCATTGGTTCATGTCCGTCCTATCCTTTGGAGAAAACAAGCTTGCTCAATCTTCCATGTGACAGCCCTTGAGATCTTTGAAGATGGCTATCATATCTCCTCTCAGTCTCTTCTTTTCCAGGCTCAACATAAATATCTTTTATGTCCTTTTTCAATTGTCTGCTGAGGACAAGCTCTGAGATGCAATTTGGTTAGGAAAACAGAAAACAACAGAGAGGATTGTTCTGGGTAGGAGAGCTGGCCTTGCTCTGATGATAGAGAGAGTTGAAAGAATTGGTACTGTCTCAACCACTTTAAGGAATTTGGCACGTGTCTCTAAGTAAACTGTATTTTAGCCTATTACTAATATTACGATAATGATGATTTCTTAGCCAGCCTTCACCATGAGGTCTCAGGGCGGTTTACAAAAACTTAAAAATACAACATTAAAATTAGTTAAAACAAATGATGGTCAAGAGAATAGTGTGGGACCTAAAATATATACCTCAGGTGTCAAAGGCCAGCGTAAAGAAGAGTTTATTTAGCATTCAATGAAAACTGAATAATGAGATGTTAATTTATGGGGAGGAGATTCCACCATTTAGGGAATCCCACAGAGGATGCCCTCCCCAGGGCTGCTATCCACCACACTTCTGAGTGCACTGGAAATACCAAGAAGGTCCCCTCTGCTGATCTTAAAGCACGTCTGCAGGAAAGGGGTTTGTATTTCAGATATTTGGTCCATAAGTCATTTAAGGGATTTAAACACTAATGTGAGTACCTTGAATTGGGTCCAGAAATGAATTGGCAGCCAATACAGCTGCTTTAGAACAGAAGTTATGTGGGTTCTAAATGAATCTAACCAGTGTTTTTTTCTTTAAAAAATGTTTAGGGGTACTCTCATTTTCCTACTCATATTGAAATACTTCCACCCACCCCCCCAGTGAGGCCAAACTTAGATTCACAAAATATTTAGGGGTATGCATACCCCTGCGTACCCCCAGAAGAAAGCGCTGAATCTAGCAGTAATAACCTTACAGGGTTGTTGTTCAGAGCATTCTCCTCACAGACTTAAAATCCTCAGAGCAGTTTAACAACCAGTCCCACTTCCCAGGAAAACTTGGAATTGTAGCTCTGTGAGGGGAATAGGGGTCTCCTAATAACTCCCAGCCCCCTCCATCTTTTCTTCTCAGCATCCATTGTCAATGTCCACTGAGAGCCCTGCTGGATTCTCTCTAGTTGGCCTGCTGCACGGGAGACCTTGGACCAGATGGTGTCCCTTGGTCCAACGTACCTCACATAGTTGTGAGGGGCGAAATTGAAAACTATGTGTCCTACCCTTGGCTCCTCAGAGGAGAAAAGGATAAGAATGTAATAAAGAATATTCCATATAATGAATATTTGTTCTACAGTCATCCAGCCTTCCTTCGTGGTTCCTGACCTAAAGGGAAATATTGAAACATCAATTATTAGAAGTACTTCTTCTCTTGAATTCCCTCCTCCCAGCAAAACATAGTGTGTATTGTCTTAAAACTAGACAACCTTTCAAAAGATTTTCCTGAACAGTGGGACTTGCTTCTAATTAATATGGCCATGTATTGACCTGCTGCATTTTATTTAAACTCTCTCTGATTAATCCTTCCATAGCACTGTATATATTGCGACTGGACCCTCTAAGAATGTGCAGTACCCAATCTCAGATTTATTTCCATAAGGATTATTTACCAGTGTTGGGATTTTAATTTCTTTCGTCTACTAACTAGATGGGGAAAGACAAATGGCTAAACCAAACAAGTAAACAAATCAGAACCCGGGAGATACAATCTGCTTGGTTCTTTGCATGGCTGCAATGCTAAAGAGTTATGTAAGGACAAATCACTCCCTTAGGAATGACTCTTTGCTATACATCCCTGCTTGAAAAAGTGGAAGACAAACGACCACAGCCCCTTGTGTTATATATTGTACTGTCATTCATGTTAAGGTCCTCCTCTTAATGGCTTCTTCTGATAATATATGTCATAACAACTACTGTGTACCTGAGTATGAAGATACATATACATATTTTATGATGTTAGGTCACACTCTTATTGCCACTTTTAAGAGCCGTCAGTGGGGTAAGCTACAGTTCCCATGAGTCATTGGGGGAAGTCATGGCCATTATAGTGTAAGAGTGATTTAAATGTTAAAAGGTAAAGGTAAAGGGACCCCTGACCATTAGGTCCAGTCACGGATGACTCTGGGGTTGCGGCGCTCATCTCGCTTTATTGGCCGAGGGAGCCAGCGTACAGCTTCCAGGTCATGTGGCCAGCATGACTAAGCCGCTTCTGGCAAACCAGAGCAGTGCACGGAAACGCCGTTTACCTTCCCCCATTTATCTACTTGCACTTTGACGTGCTTTCGAACTGCTAGGTTGGCAGGAGCTGGGACCAAGCAACGGGAGCTCACTCCATCATGGGGATTCGAACCGCCGACCTTCTGATCGGCAAGCCCTAGGCTCAGTGGTTTAACCCACAGCGCCACCCGCATCCCTTGATTTAAATGTAGGCCATGCCAATTATGTGAAGATGCCTTGATTTGGATAGCAGCTTAGCAGCTTCCACTCAAACAGTCAGTGGCTTCCCAGTGTCCCAGGTAGACGTCTCAGAAACCTTAGATATCCATTTAACTGGGTTTAACCCTGGGACCTTCTCCATGCAGTGTCTGCTGCTCTCAGCCCACTGAATCATGGCTTTTGTTTCTGTGTATATGGAGGCAGATACAAGAATCAGAATCTACTCAGCTACATTCATCACAATAATACATTTTGAATGCGTTATAGACATCCATCACCAAGAGAGCATTTTAACGATTTAATTTCTGACTTATTTATAGTGTTTTTAACCTATGTCTAGATCCACCCTAGATCAGAAATGGATAATGTGTGGCTCATGGATTGCGTGTCACCCTCAGCCTCCCTGTGTGCAGCACTGTATGCCCATTACTACCAGAGGTAGTAAGAATGCCTTTTACTACTAGAAGAAGAAGAATAGTTTTGGATTTGAAATACCGCTTTCTCACTACCTGAAGGAGTCTCAAAACGGCTAACATTCTCCTTTCCCTTCCTCCCCCACAACAAACACTCTGTGAGGTGAGTGGGGCTGAGAGACTTCAGAGAAGTGTGACTAGCCCAAGGTCACCCAGCAGCTGCATGTGGAGGAGCAGAGACACGAACCCGGTTCACCACATTTTTGAGTCTACAGCTCTTAACCACTACACCACACTGGCTCTCAGTATATCTCATAGGTGGGGATAGAATGCATATAGGGTTAAGATGTGCACAATAACTTTATTGTCACTTTCCAACAAGAACAGAACAAGAAATTCTTCCCTTCCCCCAGCTATAACTAAGTCCAATGCCACCTAGTGCCTGAAATAACTACTAACATTATCCACACAGCCAAGACCATTAGCCCCATATTGCAGATGAGAGGGGAGGGGGTGCTTGCTGAGACTGAAAGAATAGTGCCTTGCCTAAGAACACCTAGTGAGATTGTGGCTGGGATATTTGAACCAAATATGCCATAGCCACTACTGAGCTACATCTGCACTCCCTTATAACATTCTTCACACTGAAAACTTCCCTGATAACTGAACCATAGCCATTTTGCTTGGGGTTCTGCTCTGCAGAGCACATACCATAATGATTAATCCAGTCCTGACCTTAATGCTCAAGTCATGTGGTTAATTTTGCCTTCTGTTGCTGTGCGAGGTCTATTGAAACAAATGAAAAACATGCCCAAGGGCATCTTGTTTTTGTTTTTGTTTATTTTGTTTATTTCCCTTGCTGCCCCTTATGCCTTTTTATCATCCGAGCTGCAATTTCATTTATGTAAAAGAAATGAAGGGATGGGGAATAATGCAGGTAGCTTTGCCATAAATGTAAATACTGTTCTCATTGCTGTAGGATGTTGTGGATGAGGCAGCTGGCTTAGAAGGATTACATGAATAGATGGGAAGCAGTTCTGAGGGTATAACTTGTGGAAGACAGCTATCACAGCCAGTGCTTTTTTTTCATCTGGATCGTGCCAGAGTGCAGTTCCAACACCTCTCAGATGGGTGCCATTGTGGGCTGGTGCTCTCCCACCTGCTTCTTGTATTTACATACTTCAGAGAATCCCAGAACAAGCATTTCAAGTCAAAGCAGAAACTGGCCAGAGTGTGCGAGTCTACACTTGTTTTAGATCGGGGGTGGCCAACTTCCAAGAGACGGCGATCTACTCATAGAGTTAAAAAATGGCAGTGATCTACCCCCTTTTTGGGGGGTTCGGGTCAAAGTTGGTTTTTTTTTAAAGGGGAGCCTCAGTTGTTCAGCTTCTTTGGGGGGGAGCCAATGATCTACCAGTGATCTGCCACAGATGTCCAGTGATCTACTGATAGATCACGATCTACCTGTTGGACATGCCTGTTTTAGATTTACGACTCCACCTAGCTCCTAGCCACTCCTAGCCGCGATTGGTCAAGCTATGGGGTGAGGCCAATTCATATTTCCTTTTCTTCAGTCTGTCTCCTGTGTAGCGGTGGTGGACTTTAAGCTTTCTAGCCAGGCTTCTACTGTGCATGTGCACGCACACACATATTTGCGTGAGGGCCCTTCCAAGCTGCCCTAGCCATCCACCCGCGTCTAAGTGAATGAGGGAGGTGGGGGTGAATTTATTTGACCTGCACCAGAACCAGGGGCTACCCCCAAACCATCTAAGGAATCAGCTTGCTATAGTTTTAACACTTCTATGGGTGGTGAACGCTGCTGTTGTCAAACTGACATCTGTTCAGGGCTGCTCTGAGTGGCCCTTCGACTTACTGTAACAACTTAATGGTGAGTTCTGGCACCTATTTTTCTTGGAAGGAAGCTCTGTCATCCATCTTGCAAATCTCCCTGGGCTTTCCTCTGCGTTCCCAGGCTGTGTACTTACTACCATTTACCCTGGCTTCAGTGCGCTCCCACTGCTGACTTGAATCTGTGTGCACACGACCACTGGCCGCAATGCAGCACTATCTTGTAGTTTCTTAAGAAAGATGGCTGCTTGATGGGCTTTCCCTCCAACCAGCTTCAATCGGAAAGGAAAACTTAAGCCACATTCACTTTGCAACTAAGGTGAGGTGTTTACATCTGAGGCGGCCATTGCTCATGCGCAGATGACAGCGTCATGAACAGGAGTCTGGGGAGACGGTGTTGAAGGGACAGGGAAACTAAACAGGTAACGTGCATCGGTGTGTAAAGGGACCCCTGGCCATTAGGTCCAGTCGCGGACAACTCTGGGCTTGTTGCGCTCATCTCGCTTTATTGGCCAAGGGAGCCGGCGTACAGTTTCCGGAAACGCCGTTTACCTTCCCGCCAGAGCAGTACCTATTTATCTACTTGCACTTTGACGTGCTTTCGAACTGCTAGGTTGGCAGGAGCTGGGACCGAGCAACAGGAGCTCACCCCGTTCCGGGGATTCGAACCACCGACCTTCTGATCGACAAGCCCTAGGCTCTGTGGTTTAACCCACAGTGCCACCCGTGTCCCATGCATCGGTGTGTACAGCAACACAAAGATGCGATTTGAAGCACGGCTGGGGGAGGGAATGACCTCATTGTGTTTTAAGCCACTAGTTGTGTACATAGCCCTAGAGAGGATGCTGAACTAGATGAATCATTGCTCTGACCCAGCATGGCAGTCTTTTGTTTCTGTATTCTAGCTGGGATTGCATGATTGCTGCCTTGAAAGAGAAAGAGAAATATGCCTGTATTGCATAGCAATGCTGCAGCCATCTTGACTGCCACATCCATGCCAAGTAAAAAAAGGGGGGGGGGTTATGACTACCGGGCGCAGCTGGTTTTTCTTTTGCATCCTGCTTTGATCAGTCTCACAAAGTAGCAACAGTTTCCAGGGAACTCAGACATGGTTTGTTTCTTTTTAAAATGATGCCTATATCCACTCCACTGACCTCTTTAATTTGATGTCAACAGAGGGACTCTCAGTGCTTGTGAAAGGCACTGATTGATTCATACATACAGGCATGTGGACACAATGGATCTGCTAGTCACACACACACACACACACACACACACACACACCCCTGCAGCCCCAAATAGAAGTAATAGGATTCCTGGCAGATGATAGTCCAAGCTCTTCTAGATAGTATCTATTGACACAGATTTCATAACCATTCCTTTACTGAACTGATAGTAAAGTTTACTATGGTTTCATACAGGCACAGCTATATGTTTGAGGGATACTCTACTTTTCAAGCCAGAGATAGCCAACATGGTGCCCTCCACTCCCTAGAAATCTTTTTTTACCTATGACTGAGCCTTGAAAATCTAACCGTATACACGTCTTTTCAGAGGAAGGGTTTTTTTTTAACTCATGCTGCAGAGAGACAACAATTCTGTCTCCAGCATCATCAGATAATTTGTTGTCAGGATGATTGCCATCAAAATCAGGGCAGGTGCAGACATGTGTCATTCCCAGCTTTCCAGCTGTCATCTTTCCCCCTTAGTCCAATTAAACAAAAGCAAAAGAAGAGGCACTTTATCAAACCTGGCGTGCTTTGGGATAGGAATCGTTGGCTTTTGCATGCATGTCTTTATTTAGGGATTCAAAAGCAGTAAACAACAGAAATCCTCTTCGAATATTTGGAATATGCGAAACAAAAAATGCCTTTCCTAGCCAAAATATTCATGACAAACCCCCGCAATTTGTGAAGAACACATGGCAAATTGCAGGGTAATCATTATACCCATAGCTAGAGCTCCAGCAAGGAGGAAGGGAGAAATGACTGCGAGAAGTGAGGTGCAATTCAGATGTTTGTGAAGAAAAGAACAATAAGGTTTAGTGGGTTGAACATTAACCAGGGAAATCTGTTGTTTGAACTCCTGCTCAGCCATAAAGCTTGCAAGATAGACCTTGCATTAGGGGCTTATTAGACTAGACTTGGGAGCTCTGGCCTCTGATCTCAACTGCCCTCGGTAATGAATCCTCAGGGCCACGGGTTGGCACATCTTCCTGACTAGACAGCAAAATGTTCTCCGATCCTGGATTAACTCTGCTCACCCAGATTGCTGGTTGGCTTACCACCCTAGGGTGCTCAGATGAACCTCAAACACATGGGGCCCTCAGCCAGTTCCTGACAAAGTCTACCACGGGTGCCAGGCCTGCTGCCAAAGGGCATGGCATGGGCACTGCTCATTTGGCATGTGCCTTGAGCTTCCCTTATGCAGGGGATGAAGGAGGTTTTGCTTCCTGGGGACGCAGGTTGAATCAGTTGCTGGCAGCCACTGAAAAACAAAATATAGGGTCTGAAATATACTCGGAGTCGAGTGTGGATTTCATGCTCTTTATTCAGCTCATAGTAGCGAGGAATAAAGTTCCCCAGAACGTCTGCTTTATATACATTATTTACACAATGGGCCCCACGTGATTGGCTAATTCCAGGATATTCCTGTAGGCCAATCAGGTTGCGGATTCACTTCCCCCTGGAGCTGGATTGGGTGGCTCCTGCGGCCCAATCAGACTGCTGCATTCTGAATCCCATTGTTCTAGGACCATTCAGACTGCTGCATTCTGAATCCTATTGTTCTAGGACCAATCAGACTGCTGCATTTTGGATCCTATTCAACTCAGTACATAACAGGGTCCCTCTCCTCTCCTTACAAACTGCCATGCTGGTTTCTCTGTTACATAAGCAGGGATGGAGGGATCAACCTATATCTGGGGCATGTCAGTTCCACATTTGTTGATTCCAAAGTGTGTTCCGTCCAGTTTCTGCATCAATCTGCATTTTTTTAAAAAAGCATGAAAATTTGCATTATTTTTGTTTGTATGTGGGGTTTTTTTTAAAATGCCTTTTCAACCTATGTTACCATAAAATATGCAATTTTTACTAATTTTAATCAAAACCAGGATTTCTATATGCATTTTGGTTCACTTTTTGAGTCAAGAACTATATTGCAAAAATCTGGAGCAATGCAAGAACTACCGGTAATAATTGCTTTCCAATCTGCACATCAGTTTAGAATGTTTGGATCAGGTTGGTTTGTGCAAAAATGCAGCCCGAAAGAAATCTTCTAACATTAAAAACAACAGCCATGAAATTTATCCAGAGAAATCTACTCGAATCATCAACCTGTTCATATCAGTAACTGTGGAGTTTATGGTGAACAAAGTAAACTAACCCTTTTTTAAAAAGGTGCATATTCCATCTGCAACCGATGACTGCCCAGTGCGCATTTGAAGCCCTTGTATGTAAAAACTCAATTTGGGATTTCCTAAAAAGACTAATACAGCCTGAGCAGTTTAATCCTTGTTTGGGTTTATCTGTGTTTCTGAGCCTCTGAATGATTTAACTAGTAACCCATATTTTAGCACGCGTGGATTACTGACCTATTAACCTAAAGATGTTGTTAATCTGATTTAAATTAATGATTTGAATGCCAGCTTGCTTAGGCCATAGTAAAGAGTGTTTTAATTTTGAAAAACAATTTTCTAAGATTGATTTTTAAAACTAATATACTTAAGCCCTGTTCTTTTTGGGTAGTTGGTTGTGTAATATTTATTCATTCATTTATTTCTTTAAAAAAATTTTTTTTTAATGTTTTTCAGCATTACATTTTGGGAAGCACACAGAAGAACCTCATCCCCAAATCCTTTGGGTCTTATATGGTTTGGTGTGTTGTGTCTATGCAGATTTGGTTCTGGCAGATCTGTAGGGAATTCCTCATGTTACGTAGTTCCATTTGCTATTCCTCAGTGGACTCTAAGGATAGATGACTGTAAAACGTGGCATCAGAAAGTTGACTCTCGGTTTCCCATATGTAGCCTGACATGATCATGAAGGTGACAGCTCCCCCCCCCCTTGTCAGTGTTTTTAATTATGATGTCAGGAGTGTTTCTGAAGCTGAGGCTAACATCACATTCTACACAGCTGAGGTTATAAATGACGCTGTTTGCTAATTACCGTATTTTTGCGTGTAGAAGACAAGTTTTTTTGCTAGTAAAAAATTGGGGGTCGCCTTTTACACGGAACATGGGCATCTGGGGAATTTTTAAAATATTTAAGCATATGTCTGGGATTTTAGCTTGGGCGGGCTGAGGCGGTCCCTCCTGCTGCCGTCCCCCCTTTCTCCCCCCCTCCGGGCTGCATGCTGGCTACTGGCTCGCCAGTGTAGTGTAGTGGTTAAGAGTGGTAGACTTGTAATCTGGTGAACCGGGTTTGCGTCTCTGCTCCTCCACATGCAGCTGCTGGATGACCTTGGGCTAGTCACACTTCTCTGAAGTCTCTCAGCCCCACTCACCTCACAGAGTGTTTGTTGTGGGGGAGGAAGGGAAAGGAGAATGTTAGCCGCTTTGAGACTCCTTCGGGTAGTGATAAAGCGGGATATCAAATCCAAACTCTTCTTCTTCTTCAAAACAAAATAAAAAATAAAAAAATTCCTTCCAGTAGCACCTTAGAGACCAACTAAGTTTGTTCTTGGTATGAGCTTTTGTGTGCATGCACACTTCTTCAGATACCTTGGTATGAGCTTTTGTGTGCATGCACACTTCTTCAGATACCTATCTGAAGAGCTGTGCATGCACACGAAAGCTCATACCAAGAACAAACTTAGTTGGTCTCTAAGGTGCTACTGGAAGGAATTTTTTTATTTTTTATTTTGTTTTGACTATGACAGACCATAGTTCCCAAACACGGCTACCTACCTGTAGCTTCTTCTTCTTCTTCTTCTTCTTCTTCTTCTTCTTCTTCTTCTTCTTCTTCTTGTAGCCCCCACTGGCTCGACCACCGGATCGAGAAAAGCTGCCACCACCACCACCGCTGTGAGCTGCCTCAGTTACCTCTCCTTGCCCTTCCTTCCTTTTCCCCCTCTTCCCCTCTCAAACTCCCACCCTGCCCGCAGCCTGCTCACCACCTTCCTCAGCTCAGTTTGCTCGATGGCATGGCCCAACAGAGTGGCTGCTGCCTTCCCCCGGCTCTTCCTTGGCATCCTGCTTGGGAGCCTGCTTCCCCACAGCAGCAGCAGCAGCAGCCACAGAGGGGGGAGCGTGTGGTGCCCCCCCCCCAGGCACTGCCTTTACTTCTGCACCACGGTGCACTGCAGGCACCTCATGCTGGAAACTTTGAGGGTGATTCCCCCCAAAAAAAGATCAACAACTTGTTGCCGCCATCATCCAGATTTTCACTTCTGTTTTAGGGTTTCGTTTTCTTAATTTTGGGTTCAGAGAAAATAGGGGTTGTCTTATACATGGAGGCATCTTATACATGGAATAATACGGTACTTTGACTTGGGCACAGCTGCAGAAGCACTCTGTGTAAAATAAATAAATAAAAAATTCATGTTTATGACTATCTGGAGTGGCCCATGCAAAATTCTGCTTTCTCTTGCACTGAGAAGATGTTCTCTGCGTGTCAGTGCACTGTCCAAAATGGTGTGCTGGGAAAGTGCTCTCAGGGCCAGCCCAAGACATTTTGCTGCCTGTGGCAAAGGACAAGTCAGGAATCCCTCCCATTTCATGTACAAAAACTGAGCAGGCTGGCAATTTTTTTTACTTCAATACAGGTGATGAGATGATGTGTTCCACCACATGTAAAGGCAGCAGGTGGGCTTAGGGCATAGCTGTCAACCCTCCCTTTTTTTGGCGGGAAACTCCCTTATTCCAATGCCGTTTCCCACTGCTATCCCGGATTGTTGATATCCCTTAAATTTCCCGGATTTCAAAGGAAGCAGCTCCTCTCCCTCCCTGCTGGCCAGGGAGGCTCCTCAGCTGCGTTGCTTAGCTGCCAATAAGGAGTCTGAGACCGACTGGGGGCGGAGCTTGCATGCCTTGTGCAGCCAGACCCTCACGCCCAACCAGACAGACAGCCTGCCTGCCGTCTACGCGCTCGCTCTTTCGCTCACCTGTTCGCGCGCAGCCTCTGGAGCGCAGGGTGGCGAGGCTACTTGGTGCCATTGCACCGCCCTCGCGGCATCCCTTATTTTCAAATCCGAAAGTTTGGAAAAATCCCTTATTTTCAAATCCGAAAGTTGACAGCTATGGCTTAGCGGGTAGGACCTGTGGCAGAAACAGCTCTGTCCTCCACCATCTGGCTCCTGTTCTCTATCCCCTGACATCTGTATTCTGGGGCAGCTGCCTCGCCTTGCCTAATGGGAGGATTGGCCATGTATTCATTTGTTAGTGAATATGTACTCAAGAAGACAGCTTATTTTATTTTATTTTAATTTAATTTATTAGATTTCTTACCCACCCTTTACCACAAGGTCCCAAGGAAGGTTAGAATAATAAAATATACTACGCCTCTCCTTACCCCACCTGAGCAACTGTTACACTAATGAAACAGCCATATTAAAGGCTAAGTTTATGTTATATAATGCGTTATTAATAACTGAAGTGAGAACAGGAGAAGGACTGCCAAAACTCTGAGAATCGGACTCAAAAATTTCTATCTCCGAGGAGGATTGGAACAACATGTTGGAGAGAATTTCCCCACAAAGCAAGCTTGGCTTCATTTAAGGAAATCTCTACGATTCTCAGAGTGTATATTTCCCAACATGTATATTAGGCAAAACTGCATACATAAATGTGCATATTAAGAGAGATTCGCACTAAAATGTTGATGGAGTTTCATGAGGACTTTTTAAAAACTGCAAGCTGATTTGGAAATGTGTAGAACTGAACTTAAGACTGGTAGAAGAAGGAGAAACCGAGAGAAATTGAAATTGGCATATTTGTCCATCCCTACCTGGGAGTAAGCCCCATTGAATTCAACAGGACTTACTTCTGGGTAGACATGGCTAGGATTGTTCTGTTAGTCAATAGGAGTAGAAAATGGATATATGCATACATATAGTCGTCTGATGGAGCCATATGGACAGCATGTGGAAACAGCCATGCTCGGAAGAGACCTCTAGGCAAAGTGGAGAACTGTTTCAAAATATCTGAACCAGATGGAAAGCCAGAATTTGAAGCTAAAAATAAACTAAATTGGTTAGACCTAAATCCTAATCCCCTCCCTTAAAAGATATGGGTACCTCAGATGACCCACAGATGGTAGATAGGGTTTATATAGGCTCAGCTAGGCAGACATATTGCCACCCACAACTTTCAGGGCCATCTTGATGCCTAGTGTAGAATCTCTGGAGTGAGGAAAGCAGGTGAGAGAGAACAATCTGTCTGCAGACGAGATGTGGAAAGTGATCACAGCAGAGCACGATAGCAGAGGAGCCTCTGCCTTGGGGTTAGTGATGGGGGAGAAATTCGGATCAGTTTGCATCTAAAGGCAAACCTACCTGATTTCCACTTTCCTAAATGATGCATGAACTGAAACACAGCCATCCCTCGGATTTCTCAGTTCTCTGAATTTTTCATTGCCATTCTCCAGATGCATAACATGTATGAAAATGGTTAAAATGTCCATAAAATGCACATATTAGTAAAAAAAAAATAGTATGCAGAAATGCATTATTTTTGAGGGAAATGCTTTGCAAAAAAAATGTGTATATTTGTCAAAATTGCATACAAACATGTGTCTATTAGGAGAAATTTACTTAGTGATGTATTTATATTGTAAACCACCCTGTGATCCTCAAATGAAGGGTGGTATAGAAATTTAATCAACAAGAGCAATAGCAATCTCGACTTTCCTCTCTGGACTATGTTTGCATTACTTAAAGTGACTTTTTGCTAACACCTCTGTAGCAAAAAGAGGCCCGCCACTTTACTGAAACCTCACTGCTTCCAAGCATGGTGTGCTGAGACCTACTGCTGTGTTAGCCGCCCATTTTGTGATATGTCCTAATATTTTTTGTGCTGCTGGTTAAAGCTGGAAGGAGAAAAGCACACCTTGAAATGGAGGCTGATACCTACGAATCCGTTTTAGGAACATAGGAAACTGTGTCCTAACAAGTCAGACCACTAGGTCCGTCTAGCCCAGTATTGGCTGCAACTCCCTATGGTTTCAGACTGGAGTCTTCCCAAGCCTTGCCTAGAATAGCCAGGGATTTAACCTGGGGTCTCTTGGGGGCGAAGCAGATACTCTGCCACTGAGCTAGGGCCCTTCTCTTCACTAACATGCCTTTTCTTTCCCGAACAGCTTTAGAACAAATGGGTCCACTCATGTTAACTCTCTGCCTCTTCTCTGTTGGTTTCCCATCTGCTTTTGCCAACAAATCCTGGACAAGCTGAAGAGGTGAGAGCTGTGAGCTGCATCGGGAGAACAGGTGGTTCCCCCCCCCCTTTGTGTTATCTGCCATCTGGGCAGGTTCACTCAAAAGATTTGCCTCTGCTGGAGGTGTGCGTGGGTCTCCTTCATGTGGTTTGTTTCTCATGGAGCAAAGGCGAAAATCGGCACGGCTGCTCCGCTCCACAAACTCCTCCGCTTTCTACCTGAGCGCCCAGCTTTCATCTGCTTTGTCTGGGCTGCAACTTTGATGTAGAGTTAAAGCAGCTCTGAAACAATATCTGGAGCACTTGTTGAAAGACATCCAAGGGTGAAAACACACTGCGGGTACAAGAGCTCGGCGTCGCAATTCGTGGAAGCTGTTAAAAAGGAATCTCCGCGTTGTGTGCCTTCCTGTAGTAAGTGGGTAGACCGGTTAGGATAGAGCTTATGGTTTAGATTAAGAGGAGGGGGGAACCTAGGGTTGCCAGGTCTGCTTCCAAAAAATAGCGGACAAGTGGGGGGGGGGTTAAATTAAATTAAATTAAATTATATACACTTATTTTCTTACAAACATTTTAACACGTATTAAAATAATCACTTCAAAACTTTACTTAAAATTCAAGTTAACAACTGTACATAATTTTATAATCTTAATCTTAATTTAATCTTAATTTTATAATCTTAATTTTATAATCTTAATCTTAGGGTCATGGGTTCGAGCCCCCACGGGTTCGATTCCTGCATTGCAGGGGGGTTGGACTAGATGATACTCGTGGTCCCTTCCAACAACTCTACAATTTTATGTTTCTATGCTTGCTTCTTAGGGATCCTTGGGGCAAAGCTACCCAAGTTCCCAACAGGGGTTCCTTCTTACCGTTCCTGTATTAGGGAGGCGATCCTTGGGGCAAGGATCTCGCTCCCTCAGGTCGTCGGGCAAGTCTCCTCCAAGCCCGCCTTCCCCCCCCCCCGCGCCTCTACCGGTAGCTGGTTTGCTGCTGCTCCTGCGCGTCAGGAACAGGAAGAAGCGTCTTTTTCTTTCGCGCCTCTCCCTTTTGTTCTCCCCACGAGTCAGGAACAGGTGGGGCAGAACTCCGGCAAGAGGCGCCTTCCCACCCCCATTTTTTAAATGTCTTGTGAAACAATTGAGTATGATTAATAATTTTTTCGGAGAATCGAGTTCAATGGATATTCGATCTTTGTCTCATTCTTACTTATGAAAAAAAAAGACAAAACGCGATTCTCCTATCCTTATTCTCTTAGACTGTACAGCTTTAGATTACGTACCATTTCATCATAAAGCTTTTGAATAAAAAAAATGTCCACTATTTTGTGGAAAAAAATAGTGAACATAATGTGAAAAAAGCGGACCGTCCGCTCAAATAGTGGACACCTGGCAACCCTAGGGGAACCATGCAACTACTTCTACATGCCCCAGGAAGCGTCATAAGCAGTTTGCGATTTGGCATTGCTGAGGTGTGTGTGTCTGCTGCTTAAAGGGAGAATGTCAAAATTCCACAGGGCATGCCAGAAACCGTGGTGTGTGCACCTAGAGTAGTCCTTTGAATAGTGGCCAGTGTGTAAGTGTATCAGAAAAGCAAATGGGATTGGGGCCAAACTGTTATAATGGCTTTCAGCTCATGGTGTTTGTGGTTTTCCTGGAGCATAATCGTTACTAGAAATTGGAGTGTGTATGAAATATTCATGCACACACTTGGAAGTGAGTTGAATGAGGAGATGCTGGCTCTTCCAGCCTGCACATCCTGCTACCTTTCTCTTGTCTGTTCCTTGAAATTGGGGATCTAATTTTGCTTCCCTAAACTAGAACTGAAATGAAGGGTATGCACACGTGAGCGGTTTCAAACATAGAGGTAGTATCCCCCTCACCATGTTTTACGTTGCATTTGTACTTTCATTTGTACTTGCTGTACACACTAGAGAGAAAGCAGGGTTGTCTTCACCCAATGTGCATTACCTGATTTGGTTCCCTGCACCTCCACTCAAGCAATGTGGTTCAGTCTTTTATGCAGTTCAGCAAACTTTCCTCTCTCTGCTCCCGGAGAGAGATCCTAAGCTTGTTTATCATTGCAGAACCTCTCTGCTGCCTCTGCTGCTTGTCTCTGACTTCTCAAGTTTCATCTCCTGCTGTGAGAGCTGCAGCTCTGATTTCCAGCAATGAGTCATCATGTAGCTTAACTCACTAAAATGGAAAAACACCGGCCCTCCGCTTTCACCCAGAGTGGAACCTCTCACTTAAGGTAAGTTTCGTTTTGCAGCATTCCAAATACAAAGCATTACATTAAACTTAGAACTTTAACAACATCATGTGTGCTTAGATTCAAACACCAGCGGTCAAAGGGTCTCGTGTCCTAGACCTCAAGCGACAGTGTCCAAATCTATTTTGTCCGTAAAGTGCCTTGCAATGTTGCTGAGGGTGTCAGATCAATGTTTACTTGGCCAGATTACAAAAGCCCATTCACCAATCAGGAAAGTTCTGCTGGATGGCAACTTTCAGACAGAATGGTGGAAGAGCTTTAAGCGTGTGTGTGTGTGTGTGTGTGTGTGTGAGAGAGAGAGAGAGAGAGAGAGAGAGAGACTGGGGTGGCAGTTTAAAAAGGCCTTAGTACGAGTGCCATACTTTATAGGTGGTCTTGTAGGGCCAATGAATGGCAAGGGCAGAGGGAGGCAAGAGCTCAGTAAAAGTTAAAAGGAAGTAACACCCACAGAGAAAGCTGCCTGCTCGAGACCAATGAAGCCTAACAGAGGAGCTTCTGAAACTCAAGTATCAAATTTCTTTGATACTGAGCACCAAATATGATGAAGCTGTAGCCTTAGGAATAGTTAGGCCTGTTGTTTTCAAAGATGGATGTGTTAATGTGTGATTTGCTTGGCACTTTAATGCTGTAAGTAGAGGATTGCAGTATGGGGATAATAATGCATTAGTTGCATGTGAAGTGCTTTTGAACACTCAGAAACACTAAATAAATGCTAAATATTTCACACTGTTGTTCTAACTAGCTTGGGATTGGGCTGCCAGCTTCTCAGCAGCCTACTTTAGCTCTACCTCTACCAGCAACAAACCTGTGAGCAACCAGATGTTGTTGGATTATGGTCACATCCGTACCATACATTTAAAGTGTATTTATCTATCTATTGCATTTATATCCCACCTTTTTCTCCAAGGAGCTTGAGGTGAAGCACCTGGTCCCCCCCCTCCCCATTTAATGCTCAAAACACCCCTGTGAGGTAGGTTAGGCTGAGAGGCAGTGGCTGGCCTGATGTCACCCAGTGAGCTTCATGGCTGAGTGGCGATTTGAACCCTGGCCTCCGAGGTCCTAACCTGACACTCTAACCATCATACCACACTGTAACACTTTAACAGAGAACCCTGGAAACTAGTAAACTGTATTGTTTTAACATTTTGATGTTTGCCACCCTGGGCTCCTTTGGGAGGAAGAGCAAGATATGAGTTTCAAATAGATACACTGTAGATAAGAGCTTCTGCCTTTGCATCTCTGATCAAGATTACTGGGGATGTTTCTCAAGGCTCCCCTACACAGTGTTGCATCTGCCCAGCTCAGTTGGTGCTGATTATGCCAAGGTTGTAGGTTTGATCCCCGTATGGGCCAGCTCCATATTCCTGCCTTGCAGGGGGTTGACTAGATGATCCTCAAGGTACCTTCCAACTCAAAAATTCTGTGATTCTAACATCACCATCCTCATAAGACTGAGTTGAAAAGCCCCTGAAACGCAGCCAGCTTCCTAATGCTGCCCCCAATCATTTGTAGTAGTCTGTTTCCTGAAGTGATAATCCATTCGATAAAAAGTGTCTCTGGTTCACAAAGGAGATGTTGATCAGTATCACCAATGGACCCCGCTAAAGAACATAGATTGAAATATATGTTATACAGTTGTGCTTTCCTTAAAGAATGAGGATTAAGAGTTTTCCCACTGTAAAGAAATCAGATATAGGGAGACGGATCTCATTAATTAAGTGGTACAGAAATTACCCAGTGCATCAAAGTAGTCCATGTAAAAATATGGGCTGAGATCCAATGAGCAGCTTTCAGAGGTGCCTAAAGACTTTTCAGTTCTTCCCTTTGATCAGCAAATTCTCCCATTGCTATATCACAAAAGTACTTTTGAAAGTTCCCTGTGTTTTCAAAAGGGGTTCCGTGGCATGGGGAGGGAGATCAATAAAAAGCAGCCTTGTAAAGGGATTATGTTTTAATCAAACTCCCCTTGCGGCCTTTGCTTGCAAGTTTGTCTAGAGCAGCAGGATGCAAATACCACTACTGATATCTCACTATCCTTTCCATCCTTTCTTTTTTAAAAAAACAAACAAACCACATTTATTCAAAAGTTACAACACAGCTTTGTCCACTGCCATAATATCACAGAATGATTGCTCCAATCCTCAATCCCGCATCACTGTCATGCTGGCTCGCCAAATACCCTCAATAGGAACCCAACTACCGATCTGGTTTACTAGACAGGAGTGGGTCAGCAGTAAATCACACTGTGCAAGTTGGAGTTAACTCTTTATTAGCAAAAGCATGATATGCAAAGGAGTCACAAGCATAATGAGCAACAGCAACGCATCTCCGGTAGATCTTTCCCCCATGAAGCAGTTGCTGAGACTGAAGGTCCCTAGCTCCCCACAGCAGTTGCTGAGACTGAAGGTCCCTAGCTCCCCACAGCTGCCTAAGTCCCCTCCTCTCCAGGGTTATTTCCTAAGCAATCGGAGACTACATCCGTGTGTCACAAATCTCTCCTCTGCCCTTTTCATGCCTCTTCTGGTTTTGGGAGACAAGGGGGCAGGGGAGCTTCTCCCACCACCACTCCCTGGGCTCTAAGGCTTTTTTCATTGGTGGTTCCCCAGCTGGTTCCTACTAGCATTCCTCTGCATCCAACCAGCCCATGACAGTTCGCTACATCCTGGTGTTTATTTTATTAATGAATCATCCTGCCTTTTCCCTTTGGTCTCTTTGACTTATTCTAAATAAACACTTTCTGAGATTTGCCTTTAGGGTTGAGAAGTACATGCTATGGCAGGTTCAGGTCTTTTCAGCCCGGCTTATCCCAGCAGTGGGAATCATCCTGTGCAAAGCAAAAGGCAGCATTTCTAAACACACCCACTCCGGCACTGAGGTGGGGAGGAACGCTGCCTTTCCCCCTTAAAGAGCAGGGAAGGAGCTTTATCTCTGATCTCAGTGTTGTGGTGTTTGGTGCTCAGCTTGGAGATCTGGAGTGGGATGGGCTGGAAATGCTGGTGCATGTGTGTGTGCCTCTGCATGTATGTTTTTGAATGTCCATGTCTGCTGAGTGTATGTGGGTGTGGTTTAATGTGCACTGTGTGTAAATGCCCGCATATATTGGCCATACCCGCTGCTGAGGTACCATCCATGTGTCCCCCAAAAAGAAAAAGATTAGTCAGCCCTGATTTATGCATTGTTCCAGATATGCTGGGAAATTGAGATGAGGGTCTTATGTATATTACCTCTTATGACGCATAAGGAGGAAATACAGCTCTGCGCATCATGCATTGCATTGTTGCTCAGTTATTTCTGAAGCGAGTTTCTCCCACGATGCTAACAATTGGGGGCTGTAATGAATGAAGAAGTAGTTCAGGGCAGCCTTGTATGTTGTGTTACTGTCCACCGAAGAGAGCTTGATTTATACTTGAATGCTTCACAGCCAGAGGGAGGGGAGACATTTCTTTATGTGCTAAGAGAACCACATTTTCTACAACAGAGTGGGCTATAATGGAACTGTATAAGAATGCAAGAATACAGCAAACACTCATTAAGCATTTTAATATATTCAGTGCTTCTCCTGGGTGTGATATACCTGTGCCATTGTTGAATACAAGTCCCATTTTTCCTCCTTTTGGGGAATTTTAGCTACAAATGATTCCTCAGACATGGAACATGATGTTCATGTTATTGGCAGTGTGATAAACATACAAATGACTTGATCTCGTGGTCTCAGCTCACGTGAAAGTCTGCTCAGATATATTCTGAGAAGGCACGAGTTTGTTGCAATCACCAGATGGGCAATAACTGTGCATTTATTTCACACACGCACATATTGTTCAGAAAAGCCTTGCAGTTATTGCTCACCATGGGCGCAGTCCAACACAATTAAGTCTCACTGATTCTACTATTCCATTTAAATAAACAGAGCTCAAAGGTGCAAGCATTTTATTTTGCTTTTTAAGCTCTGTGTACTTCACGGATTAGCATAGAAGCTAAATGCAACTGAGGACTCAGCTACATTAGTAAATAAAAAGCGTTTTATCTGGTGCTGTGGAGTTCCATCTTTCGCCAATGTGATTACCCATTTAGAGGTTTACAACGCGTTTTCCTGAAACACTTTTTTTGATGTGTCTAGATGCAGCTTTAGTCACCTGTTCAAAAGAGGCCACACCCAGAGATTGATCAGGCATGCAGATTCCAGGTTAACTTCATATGTGATGGAGGGGGAGATGGAGATGAGCTCTGCCCCATATTCATCCTTGCTGCCATCCATCAGTCGGACGGCTGTGTGAAACAGGGAGCCTTCTGTGCTCATGAAGGCTCCCTGCATGATTTAGAATGGGCACAGGATGGTGCAGTGGGGGGGGGCTGCACTGCTCACCTGACCTGCCTCCAGCCAAGTCACTGTCATGCTCCTGGGGTGCCCTGGGTGGGAGGAAAGGAGGAGCAGAGCACAAAGAGTCTTGATTTTTTTAAAAAAACAAATACTTGCATCTAACCTTGCCTCTCTCTATAATTTATTTATTGGTGGGTGTTTTTATTTAAAGAATAAAATAAAATCAGGATGAAGGGCTTTTCTCAGGACAGTGGAGGGCTTGTGTGCTGTGTCCCATTGGTGAAGTAATGGCGGCACTTGCCCTCTTCTGATAGGACATGCCCTGCGGTGGGGGGGGGGGGCAAAAAATGGGTTGAGAAGGGTCAGTTTTTTAATGTATTTTAATATTTGTTGGAAGCCACCCAGAGTGGCTGAGGATACCCAGCCAGATGGGCAGGGGTACAAATAATAATAAATAAATAAATTATTTTATTATTTTTATTATCAGTTGGGAGGGGAGTAAGAAATGTCCCTATTTTCATCTAAGGAATGTTTGGAGGTATGCAATTAGACATGTTGCTTTAAACAGCCAGGATGGTCAATGTTGGCATACATATAGTTGGTCTCCTTTCTTCAAAGAGTCTGATCTTGGGGAAGAGCCAGAGCTCAGTGGTAGAGCATCTACTTTGCACACAGAAGGTCCAAGGTTGCATCTGTGGCATCTCCAGGCAGGGGCGTCGCAAGGGTTGTGCGGGTGCCGCGGTCCGCCCCGGGTGTGTGTGACAAAATCCCCCCTGACAGATCTGCGTGGCGGTGCTCGCACCCCTGGCAGGCGGATTTCCGCGATTGGCACAATCGTCATCATGAAAATCCGCCCCTGATTGTGCAAATACACCCGACAATCAGCCTGGCACATCCCAGCGGGCGGTGCACGCATCCCAGGCGGGCAGTTTTATGCTATCGGCGGGCGGATTTTCGCGATCGGCGGGCGCATGTGTTTCGCGGCCAACCTTCCTTTTAAAAAGCTCAACAGCTTTGGGGTACCATCCCTAAAAAAGCTTAACAACTCTGGGCAACGTTCCCAAAAATTGCAATGTGTGTGGGGGGGGGGTGACAAAAAAAAATTTCGCACCGGGTACCACCTGACCTTGCTACGCCACTGTCTCCAGGCACTGACAATACTGAGCTAGAGGAATTGACTCAGCATAAGGTGCCTTCCTATGCCCTTCAGGCCAACAACCTGTAAAGTACCCATTGAAGGTTGGCCAGATGGCACCACAGTCTCCTCCATCACTGATCCGTTCCGTTGAGCAATTTTCTCTGGGGTGCATTGGAATTTTCTGAATCTGATCTCACTGAGCAATATACATCTGGGAAACGAGTATTCGAAAGAGAGAAATCAAAAAAGAGGGAGAAACCTGCCAAGCTCTTAATATCCATCTGGCGTTTCTATTCAGCTTGGCTTGTCATCGGCCATCATGCTGTCTGTTGTCTTTCTACTGTGCTTTAGGGTAGGGAAGACCCATTTCTGGCAACACTTGTAACATGTGCTTTTGTCTGAAGAGACAAATGATGTGATATAAGCTGCTTTCTAGCAGATGCTCCCGAAAAAGTGTAAAATAAAATAATAAAAAACAACAGCCACAATGTCATCGAAGGACCATCGGGACACGGGGGGGGGGGGTGTTCCCAAACCACAATAGGCAATCTGATGGACCACAGGGCTAGAAGTGCCAGATGAGTTTTTAACAGTGCAATGCTGGACAGATGTAAATTACTGAGAAGTTAGTCCTACTGATAACTTTCGCTGGCTTCTGAAAAGCAGAAAAGGGAAAAGACTTTAGCAGTGGGAAGTCCAAAGTCTGGGTGCCACAACTGAGAATGCTTTGTCTAGAGATGAGGGAGAAATTTGATTCAGTTCGCAATTAAAGGCAGTCTTGGCTAATTCATATTTTTTCAAAACAATATGTGGACCACAGCCTTTGAAATTCACACTTCTCTGAATTGTACAATGCAGTTCTCCAGCAGAGTACTGCATACCCTCCAACACAACACAACACAGCCCAAATACAGGTCACAATCTTCTGGGTCCAAAATCCTGGACCTAGCCCTAAAGGTAAAGGTAAAGGGACCCCTGACCATTAGGTCCAGTCGTGACCGACTCTAGGGTTGCGTGCTCATCTCACTTTATTGGCTGAGGGAGCTGGCGTACAGCTTCCAGGTCATGTGGCCAGCATGACTAAGGCGCTTCTGGCGAACCAGAGCAGCGTACGGAAACACCGTTTACCTTCCCGCCGGAGCGGTACCTATTTATCTACTTGCACTTTGACGTGCTTTCGAACTGCTAGGTTGGCAGGAGCAGGGACCAAGCAACGGGAGCTCACCCCGTCGTGGGGATTCGAACCGCTGACCTTCTGAACGGCAAGCCCTAGGCTCTGTAGTTTAACCCACCCGCGTCCATGCAAAGGAACCATCGGGAGCATTGGTGTGTGCAGTCTGCATTCAGCACCATTTAAATTTGGTGTCAAACGCTGCCTCCTCCCAAGGTCAGAACCACTCAAGAGCTTCCAAGTCTATGCTTGTATCTTCCCCAGGACAGAGACTGGCTTGTGATAGATAGATAGATAGATAGATAGATAGATAGATAGATAGATAGATAGATGGAAGGAAGGATGGAAGGAAGATAGGTCTCGGTATTTCCTGTTGCGACAAGCAGCATTTAGCAAGGCAATTTTGATCCCACCCCTTTCTGCACCACTTTTTAATAAGTCTCACCAGGACATTTACTAATTCTAGAACTGATGGATCAGCTATAAAACTTGATTCATCAGGTAAATAGTCAAATTCCCAGTAGTGCTGTTCTGGTACTTTGAAATGTATTTCTCAATGCAAATTAGCAGAGCTGTGCTTGCTATAAACTTCCTGATTTTGACCCTCCTGCATCCAGTTCATCTCTTGCAATCTATTAATCGTCAGGTGTGGACTCATTTTTTTACTGTCCTGAATTCTGCAGGATGCCTACCAGGCAAGGAACCATGGCTCAGAGGTAGAGGATTTGTTCTTTGTGTGCAGAAGGTCCCAAGTTCAATTTCCGGCATCTCCTGGTAGAGCTGGGAATTTGCTCTGTCTGAAACAGTGAAGAGCTGCTGGCAGACATTGTAGTCAGTACTGATCTAGATGAGCCAATGGTCTGATGCAGCATAAGGCAGCCCCCTATGTTTCTATGTGTTGGGTTTCCTTACTGGATGAGTAGGCCTGTTTTGAAGTGGGAAGGAGCCTAGAAAAGTGCAGATGTTTTCTTCCCTATGTAAATTATATTTTCCAGATTCTCCTCTTCCAGCTCCTTCCTCAAAAGAGAGAAAAAGCCTCCCCACCCCACCCCAGCAGAACTGAAATGCTTTTAACGGTAAGACTGCATACCCATCATGCATTTTAAGCACATATAAAGCACATGAATCCTGGGAATTATAGTTTGCTAAGGGTGCTGGGGGGGACCCAGGTGGCGCTGTGGGTTAAACCACAGAGCCTAGGGCTTGCTGATCAGAAGGTCGGCAGTTCGAATCCCTGTGACGGGGTGAGCTCCCGTTGCTTGGTCCCAGCTCCTGCCAACCTAGCAGTTCGAAAGCATGTCAAAGTGCAAGTAGATAAATAGGAACCGCTCTGGCGGGAAGGTAAACGGCGTTTCCGTGCGCTGCTCTGGTTTGCCAGAAGCGGCTTTGTCATGCTGGCCACATGACCTGGAAGCTGTACGCCGGCTCTCGGCCAATAAAGCAAGATGAGTGCCGCAACCCCAGAGTTGGACATGACTGGACCTAATGGTCAGGGGTCCCTTTACCTTTTAAGGGTGCTGGGGATTGTAGCTCTGCTAGTTGCAAATTCTAAGTCCCAGAATTCTTTGGGGGGAAATCATGTGCTTTAAATATATGGTGCCTACACAGCCCTAGGGCAGGGGCATGGCTGTGTCCTTACAGGACTCAGGTCCATAAAAATAATTTTGCATATACTTGTACAGATGGGGCAACTTTCAGCCCTGTAAAATGAGAGGAAAGAGAAGTTTAAAAAGGAGTAACAAAGCAGGCGATCTAGGGCCCATACAAAGGAGCCACAGTTTGCCCCCACCCCACCTCCGGATATCTCCTAACAATGCCCCTGGAGTATTGTAACAAGCAAAAGTTTATCAGATAAAACTTTCCTCAACCATCACTGATGTAGGAAAGCTACAGCTGATGATTTTTTGTTGTTGTTCATTAGTTGCTTTAACCTTTCCCTTTATACCCTGGCTTTTGACACTTGAGGTATATATATATTTCGACCCTCCTTATTTCTGTGATTGTAAGTTGCTTTTAACTGTTTTTAACATTAGGTTTTACTTCTTGTAACCTGCCACGAGGCCTTATGGTGAAGGGTGGTCTAATAAATCATCATCATCATCATCATCATCCAGGAAAGCCCAAAGAGGTGCCACATCCACAATTTTCTTACCGTAACTAAGAGGAAACACTATGTCTGAATATCTATTCTATTTTCTGAAGCATGCATTGAATGATGCAAATATAACCCTTTGGTTCTAACTGAGGAATTAATGTGCTTTTTAAAAAGAGAGAGTTCTTTGTTTAAAAGAAAATGCAAAAGATAGCTGCAATTACACACACACACGTACGTTTGGGTCTCCTCAAACCCCATGAGATTCACTTCCAAGGAGGCATAGATAGTGGAATCAAGCTGTACGTAAATAGGCTTCAGAAATGAGACACACAGTTACTCCCCAACACACGGGTGAAAGCTTTCCCCCTTCTTGTTTGCTTTCCAGCCATAAACAGTGCTGTTTCTTCAAATTAACTGTGCCTTATTAGTTTGCTAGAGCTAATCAATGCTGATTTGATGCAGCTGTGAGATGCATCTTCTTCAGTAATGGGGATTGGACCTGACGGCAGGCGGACAGGGGCAGAGGGTGGGTTACCTGGTTGCCGTGGAGAGAAAACATCATCAAATGTCAGCCTTGCTTATGACTTTTATCCTGAAGTTCTACAAAAGTATTCAAAGTAGCTTACAGAACAAAACCAGATACATACAGCAAAACAGAATAAAAACAGAACTAGCACAGATCACTAAATAACTCGGAATGCTAAAACCAGGCAGCTAAAGATTGGGGGGAGGGGAGATAACAATCAAAACTCAAGGTCAGCAGCAGAAGATGAAAACGTAGGTCAGTCTGGAACTGAAAGGACTTCAATAATTGTTGGGCAGTATTGGTACAGTTGATCTCCACCAGCATAGAATTCTGTTATGTACCATATACAACCACACCATCACCTCACCTGTCCTGAGTTAATATTAAAGTTCAGTTTGCTACAGCAGCAAGCTGGTGAAGAAAGGAATCAAGAACAGGAGAAGAAATAGGCAATCAGTTTGCCAGCTGTCCAAGATCAGATCAGGCTCAATACATTTTGTTGTCATAGGAACACATAAGAAGCTGTCTTATACTGAGTCAGACCATTGGTCCATCTAGCTCAGTATTGTCTACACTGACTGGCAGCAGCTCTCCAGGACTTCAAGCAGGAGTCTGTCCCTTCCCAACCTGGAGGTGCTGGGGATTGAACCTGACACCTTCTGCTTGCAATGCAGATGCTCTCTTGGGACTAGATTGTTGTAATATGCAGTTACTGACTCAGACTTGCGTCCATGAAAGGGTTAATCTGAGCCCTGAGCTCAAGTTACCAGAGTGGGTGTGGCTTAGCAGGCTCTGCCACACCCCTTTCCTCTTTCTCTTTGTGCTTCCTGAAACAAGCAAGAAGGAGCCATGCAGCCAATGGCTCCCAGTGGCAAGAAAAAACAAGTGAACTGAATCTCTCCAAAATGAATATTTTAAAGCCTGCATCTTTGCTAACCCGAAGATTGCATGATCCTTTCCTTTAAGTCTTTTTCATCTTTGTTTTCTGTGAATGGAGAGTTGTTTCCTGTTACTTCTAGAAACTGTGAGTAAAATTTTCACTCATTTGCAGATCTGAGTGCCTGTGATTTATTCTAGCCTAAGTATTTTTGTTAGGAATGTTTGTTTAAAGGTGGATGAGGGCATATGCACATCTAACCAAGTTTTAATGTTCTTAGAAGAATAATCATTGGGCTTAACTCTTCTATGAGAGAGTATAAGACCTCTCTTCCAAACCTCTCTCTCCAATAAATAAAGTGAGAAAATCATAATCCAGGGCAATATAGCATTTGCTGCCCTCCACCACTCCAGTTCCAAGTACAAAAGCCAACCAGATTTACTGTGACCCAGTGACTGTGCAGCATGTTCTGCTGTACCTGAGGGCAGTAAGCTAACTTAGAGGGCAGAAGGCTGGTCATGCGACACCCACGCATTTCTGTCTTCCAGCACCCTGCTGCTGATTGCTCCCCACTTAACCTAGCTGCTGCTCTCCCTACCCTACCACTGCCTTACAGGTGGCTGCCTCACGCTATCTAATGATAGGGCTGGCCCTACCCCAGATGGAAAACCAGCAAGCTCTGACATATCCTCCTCTCCCACAAGATGCCATGATGGCCGCCAACATGGATGGCTGTGAAAGACGATTAAACAAATTCAACTGCATATAAGCAGAATCCTTTCTATTAGGGATTTGGGATGCACTAATTCCCTCTGCAGCCAGTTTCCACCCATTCCCCAGCCACCTGTACATAAAATTGTGCACATACTATTTTCCAACTGACTAGCTGTTCATTGTGCATACAGCAAGTAGCCTGAGCACAAATCTGTACATCAAAATCCTAATCCTTATCTGCTTTCATTTGATATTAATGTACTGATGGAAGCTATTCTTGAACTGAGTTATTGTACCCACCCAGGAATCGCTTGCAATGCAGTGAGGGGGGGGATGGAGCTAAAATCTCTCCCTCTCTCTCTCGCTCTCTCTCTCTCTCTTACACACACACACACACACACACACACACAATCCCTTCCCCTTCATATACAATTATGCTTATGTGAGAAGTAAATAGCAATTGCAATATACATATGGGTACAGGATGCAAACAGTATTCGAATTGTTATACCTAATTTCCAGTGTTGTGTGGGTTACTACAAGGTATATGTCACTATGTCTTGCTTAGTGACCCGTTGATGTCCAGGCAGAAGTAGAGAGGATCCTCAAGATGTTCCAAACCAGCTCCTTTCAAATGGGCTTTCATTGTAAGGTAAAGGTAAAGGGACCCCTGACCATTAGGTCCAGTCGTCCGACTCTGGGGTTGCGGCCCTCATCTCGCTTTATTGGCCGAGAGCCGGCGTACAGCTTCTGGGTCATGTGGCCAGCATGACAAAGCCGCTTCTGGCGAACCAGAGCAGCGCACGGAAACTGTGTTTACCTTCACGCCGGAGCAGTACTTATTTATCTACTTGCACTTTGATGTTCTTTCAAACTGCTAGGTGGGCAGGAGCTGGGACTGAGCAACGGGAGCTCACCCCGTCACAGGGATTCGAACTGCCGACCTTCTGATCAGCAAGCCCTAGGCTCTGTGGTTTAACCCACAGCACCACCTGGGTCCCTGGGCTTTCATTGTAGACTTCAGCAAATATGTGTAACTCTGTATATCATCTTCCCTGCCTGTGGAAATAAAACAAACTCTCAGTGGTGTTAGACAAGTGAATGAGGCAAGGACCTTATTTATTTGAAAAAGCAAAATTAGGGTAGCATTGGGCTTTCCAACTCCTTCTGAAGCAAGAACCTTGGGTGTTTACAGTGCAGTCTTGATCATGCGTATTCAGATGTAAGGTCACACCCACACTACTGTAAAGTGCATGGCACCCCCCTAAAGAACCCTGGGAATTGTAGTTTTGTGAGGGTGCTGGGAATTGTATCACTGTGAGGGGTAAACTACAGTTCCCGGGATTCTTTGATGGGGAATAATTTTATTTAAATGTATGGCATGGATGTGACCCAAGTTCTATTGGATTCATTAGGGCTTACTCCCAGGTAAACAGTTAGGATTCATTAGGGCTGAGCAACTATCTTCAACTATAAAGCTGGCATGCTCTATTTTCATTAAAGAGCACAAAAATGGTATGAAATAAATCAAACTAATTGTAGGATTTGGTTAAAGGCAAAAATGAAGCTAATTCAGTTTGGACAAATTTGTTAGTCTCTTCATTAAGGTCGCATGGAAATTTAAAACTCTAATGTCGCTGACTGTAAAATGATGGGGTGGTGTTACCGACGGTTTTGAATTGAACGGCTGCTTCTCCCCTGCTCCCAAACTGTGTCAACAGAGAAGGTCCATAAAAGCAATTAATCCTCTGCTCTACTTACAAGTGAATTAAATTCCGTGACTATCAGAAGAGTCTGCTGATGCGATGCTTTTGCCGACGGAGCAAGAAGAGTGGGCATGTGGCAATTCTCCAATGCTTGCCAAAATAGCTCATTTACTTTATGCACCAGTTAGTAAGCTGGTAGGAAGAACCAATCGATACCTGTGGCACATTCCATAAACCAGAAAATATTTCAGGCTTGTCACGTTTGATAGAGAAGGCAGTGCAAAACTGCACAGTGAACGTGAGGAAGCAGAATTTCCCTCTAAACCTTGACAGATTGTGTCATTGGGAATTTAAGTATTCTTCTCACAATACAAAAAGCATTTGAACAAATGAGGGGGGGGTGTTTAGCCCATATACTTGGGTATATGGTCAGTGTGGTGTAGTGGTTAAGAGCGGTAGACTCGTAATCTAGTGAACCGGGTTTGCGTCTCCGCTCCTCCACATGCAGCTGCTGGGTGACCTTGGGCTAGTCACACTTCTCTGAAGTCTCTCAGCCCCACTCACCTCACAGAGTGTTTGTTGTGGGGGAGGAAGGGAAAGGAGAATGTTAGCCGCTTTGAGACTCCTTCGGGTAGTGATAAAGCGGGATATCAAATCCAAACTCTTCTTCTTCTTCTTCTACCCTCCAAAATTAGCATGAAACTCTATACTGCTTGTGGGGTAATGTCTTACGCCAGGGGTCAGCAACCTTTTTCAGCCATGGGCCGGTCCACCATCCCTCAAACCATGTGGTGGGCCGGACTATATTCTTTTTTGGGGGGGGGGGGATGAACGAATTCCTATGCCCCGCAAATAACCCAGAGATGCATTTTAAATAAAAGCACACATTCTACTCATGTAAAAACACCAGGCAGGCTCCACAAATAACCCAGAGATGCATTTTAAATAAAAAGACACATTCTACTCATGTAAAAACATGCTGATTCCCAGACCATCCGCGGGCCAGATTGAGAAGGCAATTGGGCCGCTTCCGGCCGACGGGCCTTAGGTTGCCTACCCCTGTCTTAAGCGAACTCCTCAGTGCCTGACTTTTGGGAGATCCATACCTCTGCCACCCCACACATTTCTCAAAATTGTTGTTTGCTTGTTTATGCTGTTGTCACTATAAATTGTCTTCAGTTATGTCATTGTGTAGCCCTATTGGATTGGTAGTGTTGAATTTTAATATGTGCGTTTAAAGTGGATTAACACGCTCTGTTTCAACAAATCCACTTACAAAACAAACAAACCACAGCCTTTTTTTCGGTCAGGAAAGTGGTGGTGAAATGCACTAAAAAAACTGTGGGATAAACTAACGATTAAGATGTACAAACATCCAGCAAGCAAATCATTATAGATGTTCCTTGTTTTATACACTCCCTGCAAAAAAAGCAGAATGAATGCTCAACAAAGTCTGGACCCAGTCTAACCTCCACATAAGCGTTGTGTAAGCGAATGTCACATTAGTTGTGCAACAATGCATTGAGTTCCAAAACCAGAGCATGCATCTTCCCGCCCGTGCTCCAACACAAGATTACAGAGCCCAAAATATGCACTTTGGAATGGGTCTATGCATGCACGGCACCTCAAAACACACATTCTGGGGTGCCACATGAAATTGCAGTCCCCCAATAAGAGGTTGCTTGTTTTTTTGTAAAATCTCAGCGCGAAATCGTGCGAGAGCACGGCACCCAAAATGGCCACCATGCTCTCATGCACCAAAACCGGATATCCCGTTTTTCCCAGGACACTTGCTGGGTATGGTTATGTTGTAGATATGGTGGGAGCACATGAGCTCAAAGACAAATTCATGGAGGATGAGGCTGTCAATGGCTATTAACCCTGATGGATATGATCTTCCTCCATTGTCGGAGGCCGTTTGTTCCTGAATACTAGCTTCTAGACACCTCAGGAGGGGAGAGTACTGTTGCCCTTAGATCCTACTTGTGAGCTTCCCAAGGGCATCTGGCTGGCCACTGTGAGAACAGGATGCTGGACTAGATGGGTCACTGGCCTGATCCAGCCGGATTCTTCTTCTGTTCCTACTTTCCCCACCATGCTTGAAGATAGGCTCACCTAGGAAACTGCATGATCTGATCCCAAATCACTATGCAATTAGGATGAGTAGAATTTTTAGAAAGCATAAATTCTGGGAACTGGCACATTGTGGCTCAAACTTATAGCAGCGAGGGGTTAGCAGAGTGATGTATGATTAGCCATTTTTATACTGTCCCTAGTGCATGCCATTTTAATCTCACCAAAAGGAATAATTTCCTCTCTCCACCCCCCACACGCACTCCATTAAAGTGTCTGCGTATTATATATTGAGATGCAAAGCATTGAAGGGCTGGCTCTTTTACAATCAAGAGTCTTGAAAGGAAAGAGAAAAAAGCAGTGTTTTTCAAGTTCACTAGCTCATGAAAAAGCCCGGAGAACTACAAAAGGGTGGCACTAAATCAGTGGTCCTAAAAGGAAGTGGGCTTGTCAGTGGAGCTTACAGTTATAGACTGAAATGGTTTTTAAAAACAACCACCAACACAATGCGTCTTTCAGAATGCAAATGCTGTGGCAAGCATCATTCTCCACCCAAAAATAAAACACTGCAGACTGTGTGTGAGAGAGGATAAATAAATACACCACACACATTTGGCAAAGGTTCTTTTGAAAAAAAATGAGAAGGAAAATCCTGCAATTGGCTGAATAGTTACAAGGTGAAATAAAGGAAACCCATGTCAAAGAGAACCGAAGTTTAGATGGAGAAAGTCAAAAGGAAACATCCAAGTTACTAAACTCGCATCAATGGTGGCAATGCCTGCAGTTTCGAAAGTAGGACATGGTACTGCATTAGTTTTAAACCACTGTGTTGGAAGCCACCACCAAAGAAGGATTTAAAGACGTCTTTTAGAAGCAAGCAGATGTGAAGGGAGAGGGCAGGGAGGAACAGAGCGAAATATGTAGAAACAATTGTGGATTATGAAGCAGGAAAAAAGGATCATTTGAATAACTGCAGATGCTCTTGAATCACTCATCAAGACAGAGAAAGAGTCATTGGAAAGGTTTGTGGCTGGAAAAGGGAGGTTTATTCAAACTGCATGAATTAAACCACTTTAACTCCCCGGGGAATTTTAAGTAGCTGAATCCTCTTACCCAAATTACACCTTAGCATTCTGCCACACAATCCTTGGTAGTTCTCAAGTGCCATCTCACCCTTCTCCCCCCCCCCCCCCCCCGCTTACAGACAGGGCCGTCTTAAGCATATCCGGCACCGTGGTGCAAAGCTCCCTCCGGCGCCCCCGCTTTCCCCAGAGTTTTTTAGGGAGGACGGCGCTGCCGGCGGGGCTGGAGGAGGCGGGCAGCGGCTGGAGGATGGCTCCTCCGGTGGGGAAGAGGCGGAGGCTGGATGCGGCGCCTCCTGGCTCAGCTGGCCGCTTCGTGCTGCTGTGGCCATGGCAGACAGAGGCAGGCGAGGGTGGCGAGCTGATGCTGGGAGGTGCCGCATCCAGCCTCCGCCTCTTCCCTGGCGCCCTCCAGAACTTGGCGCCCTTGCGCCCCTAGCCTCTATAGGTAAGACACCCCTGCTTAGATACCATTCACACTTTCCCTGTGAGGACTGGTGTCCATTGGAACTGGTAGGGTGAAAAGCTGGGAGCCCAACAGTAGGGGGAGCCAAAGCACACAGAGTCAACTTGTTCTAGTTCTGTCCCCATCCTCCTCTCTGCTGAGGTCTACAAGGCTCAGAGGAGAAAACTGACAGCCAGGGGCACCCCCTGGGCTGGTTATAAGGAATAAAACAGGCAGTTGGGGGCTAACTGGGGGCAGAGCAAGGTTGGTGGGGCCGTGCCCTATTTGCCTCAATAGACCAGCCTCCAGTGCAGCGTTAACATCTAATTCGTATGCTGTGTTCCAGTGGCACAAATATGCCAGCTGGGCTTAAACAATGTGGACACCAGGCATCTGCCCCTAGGGAGCCTTGACCAACTCCTCCTTCACCGATACAAGGTGTTGTAAGAACCGTTTATTGTTGGCCAAGCTCTAAAGCCTTGTACAAGACTGACCTGTCCTTTAAAGTTCTAGGCAGTAGTCCAGTGCCCACTGAGTTGGAATGAATGAATGAATAAATAAATAAATAAAAATAAAAATAAAAATAAAAATAAAAATAAAAATAAAAATAAAAATAAAAATAAAAATAATAATAATAATAATTTATTTGTACCCCGCCCATCTGGCTGGGTTTCCCCAGCCACTCTGGGCTGCTTCCAACAAAGATGAAA
This sequence comes from Darevskia mixta, assembly GCA_034641385.1. Taxonomy (NCBI): domain Eukaryota; kingdom Metazoa; phylum Chordata; class Lepidosauria; order Squamata; family Lacertidae; genus Darevskia; species Darevskia mixta. The sequence goes on along the minus strand of JAWWNH010000014.1, from coordinate 22,546,118 downwards.
AATACATTAAAATGTCACACATTAAAAACTTCCCTAAACAGGGCTGCCTTCAGATGTCTTCTAAATGTCAGGCTTGGAAAGCAAGCCCCATTGAGACTTTGCTACTGAGTAAACATGCACAGGGTTAGGCTATCCGGCTGCAATCACATGCACGTTTGCCTATGAATAAATGACGTCAAAGAGACTTCCTTCCACGTAAGCATGCATAGGATTGCACTGTGAAACTCCTTGAACACAGTGGTGGCGAAATAGTACTTAGTACACACCTGATAACATGAACCCCCTACACTGCTGAACACCTCCAGCACAAGCCCTGCTGCAATGGGCAGGGTCTGAATTAGAGCAGTGATCTTGCACAACTCCCGAAAGAATGGAGCAACTGAGCTTTTTTGCTTACCTGGCTCAAAAATACAGGTGACACTGCTTTCTATTCTGCACCTTGCCCCTCCTTGCCACATCTTGTTGATCTTCTCTGGTGTGCATACGAATGTTTGTGTGGTGCAGAATTTCTAAGGCTATGTGCATATCAGCACCTTAAAACACAGCATCACCACTGTGCTTCGAGTCACTTTTGCATGTTGCCGTACCCACCAGGAAGGGGGAGATGATATCCTCATCCGATCTGCATCACCCGTTTCCTTTCTCCATGCCTATTCGTGAAGCTGTCGTCTGCACATGTGCAATGGCTAGCTCAGATGTACACACCTCATCTTAACTGTGAATTGAATGCGGCTTAGGTTTTCATTTCAGATTGAAGCTGGTTTGAGCGGAAACACATCCATCAGCAGCGTTTCCCAAGAAACTACAGGACAGCTCTTCATCGTAGATAATGTCAAAAGGGAGCAGTGGGAGAACACTGAAGCTAGTGTAAACACAGCCAACGATGGGGCTGGGTACACAGAGTGGACAATAGCTTCCTACTCCTTCCCTGGCTGCCGCAGAGGGTGAGGTTAGCGCATAGGGACAGTGCATCTTGGATACATATTCTTCATAAGAACCATTTGCTGGACATCTAAAGGCCATCTAGTCCAGCATCCTCTTCTCAATCAGATGCCTATCAGAAGCTCAAAAGCAGGACCAGAGTACAACAGCACTCTCCAGACTCGCTGCCATTAAAATGTGCCCATCATCTACTGCACGGCCTTCGCCTCGCCTGTTTATTCCAACAGGACATGCGCATGAAAATTGGGAGATGCAAGGAAGTGATCCTACTCAATGGCAGAACACATGGTTTGAATGCAGAAGGGTCCAGGTTTAGTCCCTGCCAAACACCCTGGAGAGCTGCACTGGACTACAACTCCCATCAGCACATTGCCTGGGACCGGATGGAGCTGTAGACCAACACATTTGGTGAACGGGTCTGTTGCACACAATGCTGGCTTGAACAGTCTGATAAAGCAGCTTTTTGTGGTTTCTGCGACTTACAGTTATTCACCACTATCCAAGCTTATTTCAAGTGCCATATTTCTTTTAAGAACAATCCTAGAATTGGAAGGGATCGCAAGGATCATGTAGTTCACCCCCCAGCAATGCAGGAATCACAGCTAAAGAATCCCTGACAGATGGCCATCCATCCTCTGTTCACGAGCCTCCAATGAAGGAGAGTCTACCACCTTCCAAGGTAGTTCATCCCACTGTCAGACAGCTCTTGCTGTCAGGAAGTTCTTCCTAATGTTTTGTCAGAATCTCCTTTCTTGTCATTTGAATCCATCGGTTCGGGTCCTACCATGTGGAGCAGCAGAAAACAAGTTTGCTCCATCGTCCCTTTCAAGTGGTGTGACTAAGAGAACATCACAACTCTATCCGTAAGCATCTGTGGTGAAGAAAAATGGCAACAGTAATAATCTTAAAAATTCCATAGCAGTGTTTGTTAAAAGGGGCAGCAGCAAAGTCTTGCCAGCTTGGCTCTGTTCCTTCTCTGGATTTAGCAGCTGTAGGAGCCTTTGTTAAGCACATAATGGACGCCAGTATCAGAATACTGTGTTATCTCAGAGTTTTCCAGATGTGCTGTATTACTGTGGGAGTCTGATAAAAGAAGTCTTTGGGAAGAAAGAAATAGCCACGGCAGAAGGGAATACATAATACCATTTCCTAGGACTTTCTTCCATGGTGGGGCCAAAGAGGGTCCCTATCTTTTTTCCCGTTGCAGCCTGCTCTTTGAAGCACACAGCAAGGCGATTGTTTTGATTTGAAACCGCAAAGGTGGGTGAGACGAGGGAATGGTGGGGATGCTTCTGCTTGCCTTTGTGACGAGATGCTTTTAGGTTGCTGCGTTTCGAGATTGAGGTCACTCGTAATTGGATACGTATAGAAAATGCACAAGCTCAGCAGAGCCCTCCCGCATTTGCTCGCCTGCCCATTTGGCAGCTGTCCTACAAAACTGAACGGCTGGAAATTTAAAGCTCCAATTAAACAAAAAGGATCCCACTACACAATTAACTCTCACCCATACGGCTTTTATCAAAATGGTACCTCTTTGCACCAGGGGATGCGTCGTTTTTTAGTAATAATAAAAAGCACATGTAAAGAAACAGACACACTTTCCTGGAACAAGGCATTACATTTGCAGGATTTTTTTTTTTAAAGAAAATCTAAAAAAAAAACTCCAGAGCTTTAGAGTCAAGAGTCAGTTTCATCAATATGATGAAATCTGTCCAGATCCAATTTCTTTTGTAGATTACATTTGTGCGGCATGCAGGTCAGGTTTGAAGTACACCATTCACCTAATGTAGGTGGAGAACGTACAGGGGAAAGAATTTGGCCAGAAGGCTTCCACACTGATCATGTAAGAGCTCCACTTCCTAGAGCTCTGTGACCACAGGGGAAACTACTTGAATAAATATATACAGTAAGGGATACTGAGAAAGAGTGGAAGGTACCAGCATGCTCATGAGAGCCCTGAGGTCTACAGAAGTCCAATTTGTAAAAAAGCAAAACCTAAAGCAGAAACCCAACCCCAAAGTAGCCTACTGAGGACTGAACATATTTCGTGGCAACAGAATGTTGAATGTCAGATGGGAAAGAAAAACCAAAGTGTTGATTGGGGTGGAATGGTATTCTGCAAGAAGCCATGGCTGGCAGACTAGAATACTCAACAGGAACACTCATCAATTAACAACTGTTCAAGTTATATGAGAACTTGGATTGAAAGAGTGAGGACCAAGCGAGAGGATGGTGAACACTTCACTTGACACTGCATCTCGAGTTTTTTAATCATTAATAGTCATGACGAGGTGAGCCGTCACCCACAAAAGCTTATGCCACAAAACATCACTGCTTTTGCAGCAACAGACCAACATGGGCAACCCTGTTAATTCCATAGCTCCACAATAAGCCCGATGTGCAGCTTTCTGCAGCTTATTTCTTACCAATATAGAAACAGACGACAAGAAACGTGTGTTACAGCAACATTTAGTATTGTATTTTCAGTGTTTATGGTAACACAGGAGATTATTTGTCCATAGCATAAAATGGGAGAAGGGAGAAACAACCAGAAGGCACATATTTCTGTCCTCGTACTTTCTGAAAGTCAGTATCAATGCAACATCCACTTAAAGTGGCAGAAGACATGAGAATGTACAGTTTTACTGCATTTACTACACTGAATGCAGGATCCCACCCCACCAACCAGCCGTGGACAAGAACATCTACCACCAAGACGACGTTGAAAAATACAACCCTTCACATTGTTCCCTCTTTAAACATATTACAATACAAAACCAGTAACCACTTAAAAAGGTTAATGCTTCTCCTCCCCTATACAATTTTGCCAACTCCATTAAGTTATGACCTGCACTGCCCTTGTTGTTACAGCCTGGATCCCAACTAGGGAAGAGGGAAACACGGCCAACTGTGTCAAGTTCCATGCTGAGTATTGGCAGTTTTGATCAAAAGCCTTCAGGGATTAGAGCAAATCTAAACTAATTTTCACTCTGAGCCAAATAAGCATTTGATCCCTCAGGTACAAATTAGCCTACCATACCACCTAGGGAGCATAATACCCCAAGGCGTTCATGTTTATAATCTTGGCTCTCAAAGCTCATTTCGTTTCCTTCATTAGGACAATAAAAACTAACTCGAAAAATGTGAACAGAAGCAGGATCACGGGCTGAAAGCAAATCCATTCTCTTTTCTGATGAAGCAGAAACAATGATATCTGGGGATACATTTGATTTGCCTATATGCGAGAGGGGCACAGTATAATCCTCCTAACCAACCCTTCTTGTTAGTTAACTAGAGATCAGTTCAATCCCAGGTGGCATCCTGTATCCTGAGGATATGAGCATTATCAGGTTTTTAAAGCAAGTGGATTTAGAAAACGCACAGCCAGCTGGCCTGCAAACCTAGAGTTTATTGTTTCTTCTCCATTCACAACAAAGAGCGGCTGCCTCCTTAGCTATCCAAGGAGACTTATTTGAAGATTTCATTTACGTAGGTTTTTCTACTGATTAAAAGTAAGGTGCTTAAAAAAAAATCCCTAAATTTATTTTAAGAAAATTTGCAAACTGAACAAAAATCCTGCAGACAACCATTAATTTGATCGAACTCAGAAAAACAGATGCTGCTTCTACAGCACTTCTTTTGTTTGAATAGCTTACAATATCTAATTCTTTCAAAAACTCTGAAACCTGACTGATCTGAAAGAAACGCCAAAAAAAATAAAAATAAAAATTAGAACCACATTTGCTTTCATTGAGATGAACACCCATCCATCCCACACAAATGTTTTGGCTCTTTGTAGGAATACACACAATTACATAAATGTAAAGACGGTTGTGTTGGCACACAAAAGGCAAGTTTTAAATCCATATTGAGCCAGTGCATTTTATTTGGCCAATCAGAATGTTCCAAAATGTTACGTAAGGCTTTCAAGTTCTCCAGTACTTCTCCAGAACTTGAAAGTGCTCTTGAGAACTCAAAGGCCTGCATGCTATATTGTGACACTTTTGATGGCATAATAAATGCATTGTCCTTACATAGATTTTGGAACGTAACTATAAGGCATGTAGCTAGATTTCTGCAGAAGATTCACAGCCCTTAGGGGTGCAGCTTTAATCTATCTAGATAACCAGTTTTCCTGATTTTTGTAAAAGGACATTTAAAGAGGCAGGGGAGATCTGGAATTCCAGAGTTACCAATGCAAACTAATATCCCCTTAGACCCTGCTGAGTGCCTCTCTCATGTGTCTCCAAGCATCATGCTATGAATTTGGGGTGATAAGTTTCCATCTCTTGCATTTGATATACAGTACTTTCAATGGCAACATGAGACATCAAAATTAGCAACAGGCAACAGATTAAATAGGAGTACACATACACAGTACATTCTATCTATATACATATACTTTCAGCGGCCCCGGTAAGTATTCTGTTGTGTCCTAGAATAAGATCTTCAAAGCCCATTAAACCATTTGGCAATCGATATATTAAATAACATTCCAAGTTATCTAGTGCAAACTAAAGTTTGTTATACTCTAGACACGTACAACAACTTCCATTCCTCATTTCTTTAAGCCAAAAAAAGTTTTTACTAAACTCTCCACATTCCTTTCGGTATTGTTAAATTCAGTTACTTCTCACAAGAACAGCATTTCTCCTTAGCAACTAGTGTGCCATGCTAGTCTACATCAATGAGGCTCTCCTTTACACAAATCCGGTTTTTGGTCACGCTCCAAGAGACCAGTCTCACAATGCGCCGTCAGTATTTCCAGAAAGAGACGGCAATACTCCGTGTGACATTTAACACGTCATTTTTGCCACCCCGTACTCCAGACGGACAACACCAGGCTCTGTCTTGGAGAGCTCTTCCATGTACTCGCTGTACCGATTGTCTGCTGCGTTGGAGCCCTCTATTGTTCGAATACAGTCATTCCCATGTAGAAGAGGCTGCTCTTTCTTAAAGCACTGGGATGTCTTAAGAACAGGTGACACAGGCCGCAAAGGTTCCTTGGTGAAGGCTGCATCCAGCTCCTTGTTTACATGGTGACCTAATTTCTGGGATTAAAAGGAGTATTTCAGAGCAGGCTCCTTCTTCCTTTTGCAACTGTTTGGAGCCTGAGAAACTGTTGTTCACATCCAGCTCCCAACCTGCTGAACTCCTCACCTTCCCTATCAACATATGAAACTACCTTACAGAGAGTCCAGTCATTCCTTCCTTCAGTTCAGTACCATCTTCTCTGATGACAGTGGAGCTCCAGACTCATCTAGAGGTCTTTCCCAGCTAGCGACCGAAGTTCATTTTAACTGGGGATCCCATGGACTGAACCTGGGGCCTTCTGGGAAACACAGCCAATGCACTCAACTTCTGAACAATATCTCTCTCTGTCTCTAATTCCAGTTACAGGTAGGTAGCCATGTTGCTCTGCCATAGTCAAAACAAAATAAAAAATAAAAAAATTCCTTCCAGTAGCACCTTAGAGACCAACTAAGTTTGTTCTTGGTATGAGCTTTCGTGTGCATGCACACTTCTTCAGATATCTACTGGAAGGAATTTTTTTATTTTTTATTTTGTTCTCCCTCTCCCTCTCTCTCTCTCTCTCTCTCTCTCTCTCTCTCACACACACACACACACACACACACACACACACACACACACACACTGCAGCTTTGCCACTCCCCACTATCAGTGGCACCACTTGTTTCCTTATAGTATCAGGTCCTTCATACTTTCTGTACCCTCTGCTGTTCCTCAACAGCTGTAGTACATGCACTAAGGCAGGAATTGGGATGGGGAGCCTTATTAACAAGGTCAGCCCAAGAGACCTACAAACAATCAAGACTCGCAACTTGGGATACCAAGTTACACTATACAAAGGACTGATGTTTATGGTATGGGGATGAAAAGCTGATATTCAAGAGCATCTTCTAAGTCTCCCTTTGGTGCAAACTGCTCTCTGACATGTTCCAGTCCATTTGTGTGTGCGTATTACTGAATGGCCCAGCAGGTGGAGTGCCATCTTTCTCTTGCCAGTTGCAAAAATAATCTTCACAAAAGCAACACAAAGGAAACCATCATTTAAAAAAGCATCCGATGGGATGCGGTTCTGACCTTTTAGGAGCAAAGCAGGCCTCTGAAGACAAAATAGTTATTGGAAATACTCACAGCTTCCAGTTCCTTAATGTCTTTCTCCAGCAGTTTATTTTGCTCACTCATGCTCATGACCTGGCTGACTACGGATTGCCGGGGATGCATGGTGTGATCAAACTGATGATACATGTTCCTCCAGAACCTGTACGTGCCAATCGCAATAGTATTTTAATACACCATTCTGACAGCTGGAACATTATTATTATTATTATTATTTAAACAGCATTGAAACTTACTTAAAATTAAATGATACTGTGTCAGGCTCCAGAATTGTGAGCGACTGAGAAAATTTCTCATTGTAGATGGGGTTTAGGTACTTCTTGCATTCATCCAGAAGGAAAGGCCACAGTGAATATGTCTTCTCTTTCAATCTTGAAGGGAAGAAGAACTTGAGTGAATTGCAGTCAGGGCCTGAACAACACTAATGCCATATTTCAGTGGCAAATCTACCCACGCAGTGGAGATATTAGGATGACCTTCCCCAACCTTGCAGCCTCAAGATGTTTTGGAATGCAACTTCCATCAGCTCTAGGGATGATGGGAGTTGTAGTCCAACAACTGGAGGAAACCAGGTTGATCTATTGCCAGAAAGCAATCACTGGGGGTGAGGTGGGGAGGGAATGGAAACAGAACTGGATTGTGCCTGCAGTATTTTGGGGAGAGCCTTTCCCTGCCCCTCCCCCAATGCTGTTTCTTTACTTTAAAGTGGGGGTGGGGTAGAAGGTGATATAGGGTGGTAATTAACCAAGCTTTAATCAGAGTTGGACTTAATGGATTATCTCTACCGATATATATCATTTTATCCAACGATGGGAAACAGCAGTCTAGGATGTGTGGAATTTAAAGTAGTGAAATGGCATGCTGGGGGTGGGGTGGGGTACATTTCTAAACCAAAGGGAGAACGATTCTCCCATAAACCTTTCTCTCTCTCTCTTGAAAGCAATTATATTCTCAAGAAGATTTTTCAAGGATTCATGCTTTAAGGAGTGCAAAAGATCTAATGTTTTTGCAATGCTGGGTTCCCCACCATCACACACCAGAAAGGTGATTCTAAGCCCTAGCAGTTAAGACAGCTAATATGAAACCTTACTTGAGCTCTTCTCGTTCTTTCTGGGAGTTCCCAATGAAGTTTCCGAACTGGCAGGAATGGACATGTTCGTGGATCTGAAGGAGAAATGCCTCATTGAACTCAAAGGCTTGTGGAAACTGCTCCGTCAGGTGCCAGACGCTTTCTAAAAACTGAGCGAACACAGGAGAGATTTCCTTTGGGTCTCCATCCAGCTGACCGCATCTATAAAATACATTCCACGTTAAAAGAGGCCAGCCAGTTAAGTCTTTATTGTTCGACTGCGGGTCACAACAGAGAACAAAGGGCAATGTGAAATAGTAATCACAACCATCTAGAATATTTACAACAGCAATAAAACCTAATGGGACAGACAGACAGACAGACAGACAGAATGGAACTCCCCCCCCCCTTCATATTGTATGAAGATCATCAGCAGAGTAGATCCAGTAAGCAGCATGCCACAACTTCTACATTTCATTTTCATTAAAATAAGACCAGCTGCTACAAAAGCACTTCAGGATAAATACGTGGGGGAAATGGTGGGCAAAACTAACCCTGGGTAGTGACAAAAATTCAATTTACCAGCGTAATCTCCTCCTCCTTTCATAGGTTCAGTTGGGTCTTATCTATGTTTTCAGGACATGCTAAAAAACCTTTCTGAGCACCCAAGTATTTGCAGAGTAGAGATACTTGTCATATATTTACTGGTCTCTGTGGAAGCTGTGGAATTATATTTTGTATTGTTTTATTATCCATCATATGCTTTTTATTCTTCTGTGCATTGCTTTAGGGTTTTTTTAAAAAAAGAACGAAAAGCAGTTTATTAGTACTGTATAATAAATATATGGGGTTGAATCCTACTAAGTTCCTACTCAAAGTAGACCCACCAATCTGAGAGGTCTTGGCTCATTTAGGTCTGCAAATATCAAGGGGTCTACTCCAAGAAGTTGGGTTCAACCTATATTAATGCTTAGTGGACACGAAGAAAACAAAATTACCAAATGTGATCTAAAGGGGATTTTCTGACTTTTAGGAGCACATCTCCATTGCTCTTTGGAAGTCCCACCTTGTTTCCAAGCCAGTTTGTTGTGCAGCAGAGTGATGGTGGAGGTGGAACAGGCAACTACGGTATTTGAAAAGCACAAGCTCAAAGCCTGCTTTGGGACGTGGAACTAGGGGTGCAGTTTTTTGGACCCCGCGCTACCCAAGTTGCTGCTATGTTGCTCTGAACGGCACATGCCAAGTCAGATAAAAACACAAATAAAATGGGGCATGCACGCCCCCCCCCCCACACACAAAGATGAGCTCTTAACTGGTATTTCAAGCTTGGGTCAGGTAGGTTTCTAGATGCCAATGGCTTACCCTGGACCAGTTAAAAATGTCTGACATGCATGTACAAGCATATGTACGTGCATAAGAAAATGACACATTATTTTTAGAGGGACAGAAAGACAGCAAGCATAAGAGCATGACTTATAGCGCATCCTGGAGGGGCTACCAAGTCTAAGTTAACTGGTGAAAACACAAAGCTCAGAGTAGATGCTAAAAGTCAGGAGCCGTCTCTGCAAGGCAAAAAGGAACAGAGCTTTCCCCAGGGTCTTGGGTTGGGAAGTAGGGAATCCAAGACCAGGATCTGTGTAAGCATCTGTGTAAGCATATGTGTAAGCATATGAATTGAATCGTAACACAATGAGTTACATAATTGATTCAAACGTACAGCATCTTTGTGGCAAAATACCCTACCTGTCTGAAAATTTGTGCCCGAAGGCAATCCAGTCTTTTTCTATCAAAACCTAGAAGAAAACAAGGCATCAGCTTTTCATCTGTTTTTATGCTGCGGATCTAAGTTTGGATTATATTACCCTTGGTTTTGATTAATCAAACCCAAAATATCAGAGCAGTACCCAAAATAATCCTAAACTCAAATATATACATTAGATTTAAGTCTCATGTCAGAGTAATTTTAAAAAAATCGAACTGATTCAACTGGTGTGTTTACTACTTAAAATTAGTCCTACAAAACAGGCTTCTCCCCCAACCTCATGCCCTTCAGGTAGCCTTGCCACAGTGCCCATGCATCGGTAACCTCAAAATTAAGACTACTATAATGTGTTGTTATGAGGGGCTACCCTTGTGAATGGGTCAGAAGCTGCAGCTAGCATAGCATGCAGCTGCTATGTTATTTGGTGGGACACCCCAACACTGCAGATATTAACACCAGTGTTGAATGTTAATGATGTACCTTTATAGGATAAAGATTCCACACACCCCCAATGTTTATTATGACATACTTGGCATATTAAGTGCCATTAAAAAATGGCATATAGTAAGTAAAACAAGAGCGATTGCACCAAAGTAACTCGGTTGTAGCATGTGCCAACCGAAAGCAACTCAGTGTGCCTCAAGTACGCACCATAAAGCCTTTCATTGTTCTATAAAAGGGATCCAACAACAGAGATCCCAGAGAACACACTTGAGACGTCCGGTCCCAGCCATCGGAGCAATGCACTAGCACACTTGCACTCTCCAAAGCTATGGCCTGTGAAAAAGACAACAAGATTGACTGATGCGTGTGCATCACAAGGAGGAAAACAAACACAGCTTTGAACCACAACAAACAGCAGCAATAATTTGATTCAAATATACAGCCTGCTGCTGTACGCAGGCACCATGATACAGCGAGAGATATCCTCGTTTGGAACTGCCATGACAATCAAACAGGTGGTTGTTGTATGTGCATCGATACCTGACAGCCTGAGGAGCGGGAGGCAGAAGTTACTCAGTCCACACTCTCTTCCTTCCAAATGCCAAAAGGCAATTGGAACGTCTGAAGTTGACAATACTGACCAAGTTACCCTAAGAACACAGAAAGCTGCCCTAAGCCGGGAGTAACTATCTAGACCAGCGATGGGGAACCTGTAGTCCTCCAGAAGTTCCAGAACTACAACTCCTATAATTCCTGATCACTGGCTGTGCCGGCTGGGGCTGATGGGAGTTGGAGTTCAGGATCAAGCAGAGAGGCCTTTTACATCATCTGCTATCTGATCTTTCTTTTAAAAAACAAAAACTGGGATCTTCCACATGCGAAGCTTCTGCTCTACTCCTGAGCTAAGAACCTGCACCACATGCGGGTTGAGGGACCCCATGAACTGAGTAGCCAATCGCAGCACTTTCTCAAATACACCCAGCCAACTGGATCTGGGGGCATTCCCCCTTTTACTAAGTTAGAAAGAAAATTGGGTGCTGTTGGGGCAGTGCCCCTTGAGCATTTATCCTGGAACGTAACTAAGCTTGCGGAATGAAGGCTGCCCTTGCTGGTGTATTATTATGGGCATCTACCACTGGCCACAAGTTGAAGAAAGCAAATTACTTTGGCTAAGAAGATAGCAGCATCCAACACGGCTTTGATGTGTCGCAGCCATCCACAGCTCTCCAAACCAGACAGAAAATCATTGACCGACAGGCCCCTTGTCCCACAGACTGAAATAGAAAGATACTCGGTTGTTAAATTCAAATAGCAGCACTTTCCTCTATAGGGAATCAATTCCTAGACTTGATATGAACAACCTTTTCTTCCCAGAGTTTCATCTACATCCCATGGGGGCTGTACAAGAGAGGATGCTGAACTACGCGTGTTGTTGAAAGCTTGAAAACATTACATGAAACAAAAAGAGATGGACCTGAAATTGATGTGCATTCCAGATTATTTTTTTCATAAGATTTTTATTCCGCTTTAGAGAAGAAAAAACTCAAAGTGGTTTACAAAAAAAGGGGGGGTGGAGAGAAAGAAACCAATGTATTAACCATTCAGTACATAAGGAATACTGTATTTATTACTTCAAGCAATAAGCTGTTTGGTATGGCTATGTGGGGGTGGAGAGGGCTCTACAAGAGTCTATTTTGTAATTATCAAGTGCTTTCTACCAATTAGAAGCAAATTTATACATACCTTCCAAAAGTTTCTGCAGGCTGGATCTCATTACATGGATGTTTTCGATACCAACAAACTGGAATCTAATATTAGAATAGTTGTCTTCATTCTCATAACCTTTTCCTGCTGCTCTGTTGGCCAGTGCATTCAGCTTGGAGAAAAGGGAGGTAAAGCAGTTAAAATGTGTGGGAACTCCCATCTGATAAATATTAGAAACATCGCTACAGGACTTTATACACAAAAACGGCCAGGCACAGGAACAGTTTTTTCCCTTGTGCCATTAAATTGTTAAATTCGTAGTTGTGTAGCGGAAGGGGAGGCCAGTTATGGGTGGGGTTTCTTTGCTGTGTCATTGTATTGTGAGTGGAACAGTGTTTGTATAAGGTATGTTTACATTGCAATGTAGCCGAAGCAAAATTCCAAGTATGTTGGAGAATGTACTTGGCCAATAAATTATTCCTATTCCTATTCCTATGATTGCTCAGGTTTCCAGATCTATAGGACAGGGTTTTTTCCTCCCTTCATGACCTCCTCCTTTCTAAGCCAAACCATTAATCACGTTGGATATGAAGTATCAGAAAGCATCCTACTCACTTGGTAACCCCCCACAATTTGTCCTGACCCCTGAATAGCAGCTCCCAGTAGCATAATCACAATATGCTATGCGGCATGGAAGGCTGCTATTTTGAGAAGCACCAACACAAAGCCCTCTGGAGGTATTGAATCAGTTGCATTGTTCATTGGATCCTGGCCAGGGGCCTGAGTCAGGTAAGCAACTCCTCCAAAATTGGGAGGGGGGATTAGTCCATGAGTACAAACAGCCAGTCCAATGATGATGAGGGATTCAGTGATCAAGTCTTATAAGGAAGGAGCCGAGTATGCTTTAGCTTGGAGAAGAGACTGTTATCTGCAAACATCTGAAGGGCCGTCACACACAGGTGGTAGACCAAATTTATTCTCTGTTGCTCCAGAGGGTGGAACCTAGAAGAACTCATGAAGACAAAGGACACAACCTAAACATTAAGAACCACCTCCTGATGGAAAGAGCTCCTTAGCAGTGGAACAGACTGCCTTGGAAGGCGTTGGGTTCTCCTTTGTTAGAGGCCGAGTGACTAGCTAACAGGGATGCTGCAGTAATCAACTTCCTGCATCATCAGGGAATTGGACTAGGCAGGCAACCCTTGAGGCCCTTTCCAACTCCAATTCATCCCATTGCCGCTCTCAGGTTGTTCATCAAACTGGGTCCTAACAGAAACTGCAACCTAATGATATGGTGCAGTTAAGGAGCAGTAATTGCACATCACCCCTTCCCATCTCTGAACTACAGCATTATATCACATGGGAAACCAACTAAAGGGAATGATACCTACTTTAGGCCTGGTGTCCACAACATACATATAGCAATTATTAGGATTGGCTTTGCTGATCGCCTGCAACATGTGCTCATCCTCCAGACACCTGGCACTGAATCCCGAGAGAGGCTGACTACATCTGCAAATGGCAGCCTAGTGAGAAGGCGGAGGGACAAATATAAAGATAAGGTAACAAAAGGTCTATATGAGCACTTTAGAGGACATGAACAGTGGTCTGAATTTTAAGTACAGTTCTTAGTTCTCTGGTAGCTGCAAGAAGAGAAGACGAAAGCTGGAAGCATGACGCATGGGTCTCTGAAGATGCAAAACTTCCAGAAGGAAATTTGAAAGCCAAAATGTTTCAGAGTTCATTGTTTCCTCTGTTATAGGCAGAGACGGTTTGCCCAGATTTTAGTGATAAAGCTGGAGATATAAGGTGGCAGACACAAAATTAGTTTCTAGAAGAGAGACAAGACACTTTTGCATTATGCACAATCAACTCAGACCATTTTTCAATGCCCAAACCACATTAGTTTGATTTCTTGGTATCATGCATGCTGTTATTAGTTCCAGTTTCAACTTCCCCACATCCCCATAAACGGGAAGCAAGAACTTGAATCTTTAAGTCCTGACTTTTCAAACCAGTGTGAATAATTGCAACACAAGACAAGTTGTAAAGGTTCTACTTCTGGAACTCTTGCCAAAATCAGCATATTATTATTATTAATATTATTATTATTATTATTATTTATTAAATTTATATACTGCCCTTCATCGTAAGATCTCAGGGCGGTTCACAGAATAAAATAGAAAATAAAAACACATGTAAATAATTAAAACCAAATGACAAAACAATACCCTGCCCTTCCCACAGACACATTTAAAAGGCTGTAGAATAGTAATCAGTCAAAGGCCTGGTTGAAGAGGGACGTTTTTGCCTGGTGCCTAAAAATCTATAATGAAGGCACCAGGCGAACCTCCCTGGGGTGATTCTACATATGCTAGATACAGATATCTGTGGTGCAACCTTAACCATGTCTAATCAGAAGTTAACTCCTAATGAAATCAGTGGGACTTGCTCCCAAATAAGTGGGGCTAGAATTGCAGCCCTAGTGAAGTGGGGCCTACCCTAATGTTACATTCTACCAACAGCCCTTTTTGATGGGCCGCAACAGATCTATGAATCTAGGTTACTATACTTACCCTTCTTGTCTTTTCCTGTGATGGAAAATAGCCTTTAGCCCATTTCCCCTGAATGGAAATCAAGACTATACCTCATTATCCTTATGATAATATGACAGCACAGGAAACCTTCCTTTGCTTCGGAACTTAGAACTGCCAACAATGATGGGCTTGCTTGCACTCCTGGGAACATAAAGGTCTCTGGGATATGTTTCACAGATCTGAGGGAGGAAAGGAAAGGAACTATAAGAGACAGCACATTTAGATATGGCAGGGTTGGGGAAGCTCAGGGCCCGCGCAAAAGGCAGCCCTCCAAACCTACCTGGCCCCTTGGGACTCTCCTTAGGCCACGGCCCTCACCAGCCTTGTTCCGTGGGCCCAAGTGCTTTTGCCAGGCCGGAATGTCCTTAAAGTGACTTGTGTGCAGTGGGAAGGTAGCCTCTGGTACAAAGAGCCACAGCCATAGCTCTACCTACTTTTGCCTCTGCCCTCACCAACCAATAGTACGCACTCCCAGACCTCTGCTCACAAGGGAATATGGCCCCCAGGAAGAAAAATATTCCCCTCCCCAGTGCGCAACTGGTGGCATCCATTGAAATCAACGGGAAAGGCCTTTCCCACAGAGCTCCATCTTCACAATGGATATTGCTCAATTGGAACCCTTACCTAGAAGAATTCTGAAGTACCAGGGCTTCAGAAAAACTGGCTGGGTTCTTGAAACGTGTCAGGAACATAAGACCCCTGCTGGATCAGAGCAAAGGCCTATCTGAACTTTCTGTGCTCACAATGGCTAACCATATGCCTGTGGGAAGCCTACAAACAGGACATGGGTGCAAAGAGCCCTCTCCTGATTGTGTTACACAGCAACCTCTGACGCTGGAGGTAGAACATAGCCATAGCTTCCATAAATTTGCCAAATTCTCTGTTAAAGCCATTCAAGTTGGTGGCCATCACATCAAAATACTTGCATGATTTCAAAAATAAAACCGGGGGGCGGGGGATTAATTCCTAGTGTTAATTCTACACTGCCTCTTCTCTAGTTAGAGGCACAACAATCAAGGAAACAGTAATTAGAAGAGAAGTGAAGAAGTTGCTGCCTTCTATGTAGCCTTGCACACAAAACTGAACTGAGCTCTGCAGCAAGGGGAGAGGGGGCCTAATTATATTGCTGCATGCATTCTCTCAGCTAATGAAGAGTTGAGTCATCCATCCATCCCTCCTGCATGCAGTTGAGTGTGAATTCAATCGAAGCAGCTGCAAAACAGTTGCAAGCAACAATGTTTTCCAAGTGAACCTTTGAAACTGAATTCCCATGAGGAAAAGGAACAGAACAACAATTATTCCAGCGTGAATGAGGTGGAAAATGCCACTTCTCACTTTGGTCTTTCATTTTATTTTTTAATTTATGTTAGCAATCTATTTTATTTTTGCAATCTGTTACCTTATAATCACGATTTGCATCTGATAACTGCCAGTCAGAGTTAGGCACGTCCATCCGGTTGTACTCTTCTGCAAGGTCTATGAGCTGCCAGCCTTGCACTCTCTCTTCCTCCTTTTGCTTTGGGTTGTATGAGAAGGCATACAGTTCATCGTATCTTGCTAAAACAAACCAGGAGAAAGAGAAAAAGAGGAAGGAGCCTGAGCCTCGCTGAGGGATTCCAAAGTCACCACACTGTCGTTTAATTTATATACCGCTTAGTGTCGAAACAGTTTACAAAGTATAAAAAGCAGTTGCACAAGCACTCATAATTAAGTTACATAATAAACCATAGTTATAATAATAATAATAATAATTTATTATTTATACCCCGCCCATCTGGCTGGGTTTCCCCAGCCACTCTGGGCGGCTTTCAACAGAGCATTAAAATACAATATAAGTTACATGATAAAACAACAGAGCAATTGAACAGGAGAATCAGGTAAAGGGATCAAGGAAATGCCTGTGTAATGGGAAAGGCAGTCACTCTACCTGGTTTTGACAGCTGAAGCAAGGAGTTATAAATATCATGGCAGTCCCTTTCTCTGGGAACAATGAAGTGAACTATCCTGAAGTTCTTGCACTGGATCACCAGGGGGCAGCCGGACGTGGTCAAGGCGAGTTTCTCTACCGCAGCAATATGATGGTGCAGTATCTGCAGCACACAGAAAACCCACAATGGCGTTTTCATAATTCTTGGTTTCCACGGAAGAACCACAGACATGATCTCAAGTTGCTTGCTTATTATCGGATGTGCTACACTACCTAATGCTGTGACCAGTATCAAAAGGTCCTGTCCGCAATATTTTTGATTAACAACCTTTTAATATATTTGATTAACAACCTTTTAATATATTTCTATTGCTTTTCTGGACATTTAATATGAAATTTTGTGCCTTTCTTTTCTTTTCACTTGCTTTGGGACTTCTTTCAGCTGAATGAAGAATAAATAAATAAATTTGATATACTAAATAGAGGAGTAAACCGGGTGGGATTTATTTTTAATTTTTATTTTCTCATACTCTACTACAAACTGTATCTGAAAGTTAGGAAGATAAGAAGAGCCCTGATGGATCAGGCCAAAGCTCCATCTAAGTCCTGCATCCTGTTCTCACAGTGGCCAGTCAGATGCCCATGGGAGGCAAGCAAAGCCTGGGTGCAACAGCATTCTTCCCCACCTTTGGTTCCCAGCAATTGGTATTCAGATAACTCCAAGTTCCCTTCGGATTCAAAAGCAACTTGCCTTGTGAAATGAAGAGCAGGGGCTGCTGTTTGAGAGCGCAGTGAAAAGCCCCTTTGGGTGTAGGGATACTAGCTAACCTATATTCTACTAGTCCTGCTTCTGAAGGTGACCTTCAACAGGCTACAAACGCAGACACACCAGCACACAGAGGAAAAACACTAGCTATACATAGCCAGAAACCTGTTAATTAAAGTCTCAGCATTATCTCTCTTTTCAAAGACTAAAATTAAGAAAATACCAAAGGGGGAGATGCCAATTATTCATAACTCAATAAAATTATGGAGTTTAATTAGCTAGACTATTATAGGATATACAGCGCACTTTAAAAAAAAAAAACAATTTGCAAAATTAAACTATTAACTGTGGCGGAATGGGCAAAGAGAATTGATGGTGTGCCTTGGATCTGGGAGTGGGAGACTGACTTCACACCCTTGCCAGTGCTAATCTCCATGCATGCACAGGAATGATATCTGGGCAACTGGCCCAAATGAAGTGAGAATACCATACCCTTCTCTCAGGAGGCTGAAACTAAAGCCTCTGATTTTTGGAAGAGTGCCCTGCAAAACATTGGAACAGTGTAGCTCAAAGAAGCCAACCTGAAGGAGGCATGTGGTTCAATACTCATTTAAAACAATTGTACCTCACATTCAGCATACCTAAAACAGCTTACAGCAACAATTACCCAGTTATTGCAAGCCAGGAGGCTGGTCCTGGGGAGTCCTCTACATCAGAATAAAGCGACACAAAATAGAATGAAAAGGGAGAAAACCATCGGAATCCTTACCCATGTCTCTTTCTGGCTCGAGTCTATAAATAACAGGTGAGTTGCCGTGAGATACAGCGTTCCTGTTTGTGACTTGATGTTTGTGCTGAAACGATCTAATAATTTCACCTGTTCGACCTGTGAGGGCAAGGAGGGAAGAGAACACATTCCCATGAAGTAAAGCTATGACACATAGGATCTTGACATAAAAACAGCCTGGTCATTCAGTTCATTATCTCCTTCTTAAGGGGCAGATCGCTGTCTGGCAACAAAGTGTGTGTGCATTTGCAAGGACAACCTTTAGCCTTCACAACGCACCAATAATGCAAAATGCAGCCACCAGGCATGTGACAGATACCCTAATGTGCATGCCTATGCTGCAGCAGCTCACATGTGCCTGCTAACAGGAAGAACAGCTCGGCTAGAACATTTTCTGGTTTTGGATCTTCCCGTTCTGACTGCTGACCAAGAGGACAACATTCTGGTTGGGCTAGTAAAACCCTGGCTAAGTGGTAACTCAAGATCAACTGGTTCCAGGGGCTGTGTTTGCAAAGGTGACAATGCAGCCTCCAGAACAGAAACGGGATACTCTATATCAGTGATGGCTAACCTTGACATTCCAGATGTTTTGGGACTACAACTGCCATCATCCCTGACCACTGATCCGGTTAGCTAGGGATGATGGGAGTTGTAGTTCCAAAACATCTGGGGTGTCAAGGTTAGCCATCACTGCTCTATATTCTATTAAACCCCTTGTGTTTGTTTCAGTACAGTTCTTCCGTGAACAAATTCTCTCCCACAATTCTCATTTCAAATAGTACCATCATGCAATGATCTCAGAAGACTACTTGGAAAGACTGCTCCTAGAGAGAGAGCTTGGGGCTATTTCTCCTGCATCCAACTTGGAGCACAGTTCAAGAACGGCTGAGCAGGTAACACAGCAACACCAAAGTAAGGCTATAGGCCTTGGGTGGCAACCCCCATACCTATACATGGAACCAAACACAGCTTCTCTCTGCTAAGACAAACAGAGGGTTCTGTTGTAACCCACATATTTAAGGAAGAATGCGGGTTGTTTTTTTTTTTAGGTGTGTTGTTTGCTATATGTTACCGAGGAGGGAAAGTATGGTGCTGTGTGGTTATGCCACATATGTCCTATAAGGCCTATTCTGAACTGGGACTGAGGGGAAATCTACCCTTCTTAGAAAACGAAAAAGCTCCTCAAAACGCAAAGGCTGAGAAGAGCCAAAGGGTCTTGCGTGCAGTAATATTCTTCCAAAATAACACAGGATGCTTTCAGCTGTAGCAGAGAGCAATTTACATACAGTCAACTCAGAAATTTAGCTGCTTTTAACCGATCGGAAATTGACTTTGAATGTTCTACAAATCTGTTTTGTCTGAATCCCAAGAGTAGGCCAGAAAAGCTACCACAAAGAGGCAATAAGGGAAGATTTGGCAAGGCTGCGTTCCTCATACTCTCTTGGCAGGATTGCCTCATTAGCACTAATTCACCAGTCTGCTCCTAGAGCTCTAACAATGAGTCTGCCACAAGATTCAGAGAGCACATCTCTCATACAGTCCAGCAGAATCAGAACTCAAGGGAGAAAGCAGCAACAATGGAACTTCCTGCATCAGTAATGCAGGTACTTGCAATTCCTGAATTCTATCTCAGTGTCAATATTTGACCTGGCTAGATTACAAGAAACATTTTATAACCCATTCTCCAGCTCTTTGCTTTTTAAAAAATGCTGGCAATACAAATCAGTAAGCATCATTTAAATAAGTAGCTTTCAGAAATTTGATGGTGCTAATTTGCAGGAAACAGAAAATCAGCAGCTTCAATTAAAGCAGCCTTCCAGGCACATTTTTGTTAAAAAATAATTAGGACCAGCTACATAGGCAGACTGGATCAGGTCAAAGTCACATGACCAGGTCTAAAGTAAAGCAAGCCCTTAAGCGGCAGAGACTTGCCAGTTTGTGAACTGTATTTCCCCCCTTACTCAGCCACCCTGTCCAATTTTGATAAGCACAACTGTACACCAATAAACAAGAAAACATGAGCATCCTCAGAAATGAAGTCTAATGGAACAGGTAACTGTAGGGCAGGATTTATTTAATTTTAAGGATTGAACTTTTTGCAAAGTAGCAAGTATAAATGTGGCATAAATCCATTTCTCCATAAGCTAATTTATGGCTGCTATCATGTTACTACATGTGCAGCCCTTAGGATGAAACAGTAGCTTACGCGCATAGCCAATCACTTTGAGCTGTTGAATTATTTGCACTATGTGTCAAAGAAGTAAACAGACAACCCATTAAAATGTGGGCCAAAGGAGTGGCAACTGAGGACCAATGTGGCATAGAGGTCATTGGTGAAGAGCAAGGAAAGAATAAAGAAAATACTGCACCAGCTTTGTAGTAATAGGTGACCAGGAAAACAAGCAAGCTGACAGAGGAGGGATGGGTGACTATCATTCTTCTGTGCTCAATGCGGAAACCAAGTACCGGTAGATTGCCAGAGGAGGGAACGGCTCTCTTCTGCACCCAGTATAGGAATGAGGTGGGCTCTTTATCCCTTCTCTATTGGGCTCCAAGCAAGCTATTAAAACACTCTGCAGGCTAGTAACTTTTGTGGGCTTATTTACAAGGTTGCTTTTGTGAGCATTTTGTTGCTTTTTAAGGGTGATTCTTCCTTCTTAGGAACTCCCCCAAAGAATATTCAACCTTGTAGCATTGTACAGAGTTGAACACACAGCATAAAGCGCATGACAGGTGCTTCTGTCTTCTGAAAGATAACCATTTTAAGCCAAAAGGAACAGGCTCAGATATAGCCCAAAACATTTTGCTGCCTGAAGTGAAGGAATAGATGGATGGTACTCTCCACGTACGCCGGCTCCCTCAGCCAATAAAGCGAGATGAGCACCGCAACCCCAGAGTCGGTCACGACTGGACCTAATGGTCAGGGGTCCCTTTACCTTTACCTTACTCTCCACATGGGCATAGGGTTATATTGGGGGCAGGGCAGGCTTTATGTTGGGGTGGGGGGGCAGAACCGAGGTATCTGTGATGCAAGTAGTCAGTTAAGTCTTTTAATTTATTTATTTGATTGGGGGGGAGGCAGCTCCCCCCCTGCACCACCCATGTACAGAAGTGTTATAAGAGTTTTATAAATATATATATATAAGATGTTCATAAACGTAACAATCAAACACATACAAATATGTAAACCACATGTCTGAAACCCACAGAAAAGTCCTGAAACCATTTTCTCTCTCCCAAAATGACCTCAAATATTTCTCTGCAAGGTCGAAGGAAATGGGAAATTTCCCCATTGTCTCTTTCATAAATCCTGTCTTAAGGGCACATTTTAGATATGAATAGGGTGTGAGTGTGTGACTTGTGACCTGCATTCAGGAGTTGAGTAGTTATCATAACAAGAGTGGCCAGGATGCCCAGGTAACCCAATCAAATAACCTAGCAGACAGGAGAAAAAAACAACGCACTCAGATTTCTGTTGTAGTCCACCCATTCTCTGATGTACTGAGGTGGTGGTATTGGGCTGCACCCCTTCTGTGATGTATGTATGATGTTTCTGGGGGTGGTCTTGGACTCCAGGGCGGCCAATTTAAAATGTCTATATAAGAGCTTGCACGCATGGCTCGGCGTCCCTCCCCTCCCTCCTGTGGGGGGGGGGAGCACCCTGTTGCAACAGCTTTAATAAAGATCAGGCTTACTAGCTGCTTTGGTTCTCAATATTCTCTGGTTGGTCTCTGTTATTTTCTCCTACCGATAGAGAACCTACAAAAGGACTCTATATGGGCTCTTGGGTACCCCATAAGGGAAAAGGAGCAGGTTTTTTTCTCGTAACAGAAGCATGGCAGCTGATTCTTGTTTCAGTGCTAGGAATAAGATGGTGTTCTTCACAGCACCTGAGGGGAGCAGAATATCTTACAGGATGCAGGACAGGACATGGCTTGCATAGCTGTCCTCCAACAAAAAAGGATAGCCAGGAAACTCAGAGGAACATCAGGGACCCCAGCATCTGTAACCTCAGGTCTCCCAGTCTGCCTAGTGGTTTCATACTCCTTTTGAGGTGCAGGTCTTTCCTCTTCAGCTGATGATTTCCCAGTTACTTTTGTGACTAATGGCACTTGCAGCATACAGAGACTTTTTCCACAACCTCCCCTCAACCCGGCCTGGAACAGCAGCAATTTGCCTCAGTTAGCATTTTGAAACTTGCAGATTACTACTGTAGATAAGTCATCTGCTTCCTCCTTTCTCGCTGCCATACAAGGTTTCGTTCAAAGGATATCTGAATTTCAGTGAAAGGTTTAATTTTTAAGAAGTTAAAAATACTGCAGGTCGCACACAGCAAGAGTAAATACTGATTGATGCTCTGGAGTGATTTTGCTTTGCAGACAGGTTGTGCTACAACAGCAAACAGTCTACAGTATATGGATCGGAGATCCCTGCACACAGATCACATTTCAGGCTAAGTTCAGTGATCCTCTGCAATGCAATAGAGCTTTTACTTAAGAAAAGTAGTAAATGGTCAAAGGGCAATACAGTATTAAACTTCTCAGGTCTAAACACCATAATCTTTGTTTCTGATTCTCAACAATTTAAACTCATCCTCAGTCACTGTTTTCCAGCTACTCACAAAAATATCGAGTTACTTTAGCTCCAGAACTAAAAATTAGGGTGGGGGTGTAGAGAAAGGTAAGAAGTTTATTTGCATGCAGGTATGCTTGTTTATACAGTGATAAAACTTCCCTAAGAGCACAGCAATCTAAGATGATGTCATTTAAAAAAAATATTTTGAATTCAAATTGGAAATGAGCTACATTAAAACTGCCATGTACCCCTTACATGGCTTCCACTGAAAAGACATATGAACAGAGAAAACTAACTCGTACTGAGCCAGACCACTGACCCATCTAACTCAGTACTGTCTACACTGACTGGCAGTGGCTCGCCAGCATTCCAGAGTCTTTCCCATTGTTGCCTGGAGATGCTGGGGATTGAACTTGGGCCCTTCTGCATATAAAGCAGATGCTCTACCACTGAGCTATGGTCCTTCCAAAAGACCTAGCAAGAGAGATGGAAAAGAATGTGGAATTTGTTTTCCATCTCATGACATGATCTCATAAAAGTGAATTGGCCCCACCCTTGGCTGAGAGCCCTGCCAAGAAATATCACCCTGTAGGTTACAAGAAGAAGACTGGAAACACATCAAAATTAGAATCAGAGAATTGTAGAGTTGGAAGGGACCATAAGAGTCATCTTGTCCAACCCCCTGCAATGCGGAAATCTTTTGCCCACAACCCTGAAATTAATATTCTCATGCTTCACCTCTTGCCTTACATCAGGCAATACCTAAACCCCTACACTGGCTTCCTGTCCACTCCCAGATCCAGTACAAGCTCACCCTTAATCCCAAAGCCCTCCATGGCTCTGCCCCCCACCACACTTATACTGAGATACATACCTGCCTGTGACCTTCACTCCTCCAGCTGAAGGCCTCTTGCTCTCTCAAAAGACTCCACCCTTTCTCCATTGCTGCTCCATTTGCTTACAACTGTCTCCCCAAACACCTGCATGAAGCCTCCTCTCCTGTCCTTCAAATCTACCCACAAAACCTACCTTTGGCACAAGCCCCAACTTCCCATGTCCTGCTCCAATTAAGCCAATGCATGTGTAAGTGGGGCAATTACATATTGCTTGCCTGTTTCTCCTGCTGCCATTTGCCATTCCCCCCTGTGGTTTCCCATCAAATTATGTATGTCAAGCTCCTTGGGACAGGAACTATGCTCTTGAACTTTATATGTTATCATGCCCGCTGACACAGAACACACACACACACATATAATCGAAAAGTTACTTCCAAATAAACACGAATAAGATAGGGCTATGTGGCTGCAACCTTAATAGACAGTAAGTACCATGGAGATTAGTGAAATTTGTTTGATTAAACAGAGGATTAAATAGCATCATATTACTGTGGCCTAAACTTCTGGGGCTAAAGCCCCACTATCACCACGCATAGGACCATGGGGGCACTGGTCCATGAAAACTTAAGGATTCCATTAAATTCTAAGTTCAGACACAGCCTGCTGCAGCAAACACAAAAAAAACCCCAGAGGGTGACTGACATTCATCCAAGTTTTACTCAAGAGTGGACTCACTGAATCCTAATTTAGCCACGTTCGTTCATTTCAGTGGGCCTACTCTTGAGTAAAACTTAGTTGCATTCCAGCCAGTATGGCAGCAACCTTAATGCCCAACCGCCCAATGCATTGTGCCATAAACCACCATGGCCTCGGAACCAATTTCCTCAAATTCTGGCTAGATAGGATGGAAACAAGTAAAGAGCTTAGGCGACGGCAGGACTGACTACGGTGCCACAAGACTATGATCGTGTGCTTGTTTTGTTGCAACCTTAAAGCCCCGCTGAACTGAATGGGAATTACTTCTAGGGTAGATATTGGTCGGTTAGGGACTGCAGCCTAAGGCACACACAGGCTTTATCTTTATCTTTAACTTTATATCTTTATTGTCATTGTACAAGTACAACGAAATTGGATTTAAATAATAATAATAATAATTAAATAATTAAAATAAATAAATTCATTTTTCATTTAAACAATTGTTTCCCCAACCAAAAATGTACTCAACACGAGTAACAGCAGTAAAAGCCATACGAAACACTTAAAAATAAGTGTTTACATCTGAGTAGGCATGCATAGGGTTTCACGGCAAGGCTGCGACCCGGGAGCAAGCTCAATCCGGTGCTCAAGCCTCCTAAGAGGAAGCCCGCCGCCACATCTCGGCCCTCGGGGTTTGCAAGGCTCCTCCAGCAGCAGGGCAGCGGACAAGGCCGGCCTCCGAGCAAGGCCCCGCTCAGTTACCTTCGTGGTGCGAATGTGCTCCATGATGCCACCGCGCCCAAGCTGGCCGCCGCCGCCGCCCCTCTCCGACTGGCCGCTCAGCCGGCGTCTCCTGGAGACACTTCCTGATAATCGAGTGCTGGGGATGGAGGTGGGGAGACCAAAGCGGCCTGCAAAAGGGCCGGGTCGCTTCCACAGCGACCCCTGCCGGGTGGAAGACCCGGTCAAATAAGAGAGAGAATTCTCCAACCAGAAAAGTTATTTATTTGCTTATCATTCCGCCCTTCACCCGAAGACCACAGGGCGGGTTACCAGTACAGTATACGAACACACCAAAAATATGCACCCTAATAAGAAACAAAAACAATACCACACAAACACACACGCAGTTTAAAAGGCCAAGGGAGAAGAATGGCAGATCAAGTTGATGCGATGATGCTGAAATGGCTAAAATGACCGGAAGAATCAGAAATCAGGAAGACCAAAATTTTAATAAGGAATGGGGGGATTTATAATTTATCTTTAAAAAAACGATTGTAAACAGTTAAAATCGTTGGTAGGATTGGAATTACACTTGCAGTTTAATGGTGAATTTTGGACACAATGGAGAGGTAAAAGATTTTTATTATTATAAAAGATGCAGGAGGAAATGATTAACTATAGGACCCACAAAGGGGAGGAGGGAAGTCCAGGAGATTCTTTGGAATCTTGTTTCTATATTGTATGTTGGGTATGTGACTGTAAAATTTTAATCTGAAAAACCAAATAAATAAAGTTATTTTTAAAATTAATTAATTAATTAAAAGGCCATAGGATTGCTTAACTAGCCAAGGGCCTGGGAGAAGAGGAACCTTTTCTCCTGGCGTCTAATGAAGGCAACAGGTGAACCTCCTCCGGGAGAGGATTTCATAAATAGGGAGCCGCAACAGAAAAGGCCCGTTCTTGCATTGCATATCCTGGGCTTTGTATCCTTGTTTAAAATATATTGATATAGAAACCTGCTGAAGATCATATTTCATATATCTGGCAGACTCCAAAGAAGGTGAAGCCAGAATAAATATGTTTCAGGTGACACAAGGGTAGTCATTGGTAAACTGGAATACTTGTGACATCATCCATCCGGCCAATCAACTGGGAATTTCCCAACAACAAAGGGGTCTGGGTTACATTGTCATGCTGATTAGCTGGGAAAGGGATAAGAGCATTTTCTGATTCAGTTTACACAGATGAAACTACTTTTAGAAAAGAGTCACGCTAGCAGCTATGTCAAGGAAGAATGACTTTAGTAATCTGGGGCTTCTCTGGAGGGGTGGCCCCAAAACCAACAATGCAGGCAGGTAAAAAGCTTCATTGCATACTAAGGACCAGAGGTGCTATGTCAGAGATAATTTAAAAGGGGGGGGGGGAATAAGACGCGGGTGGCGCTGTGGTCTAAACCACTGAGCCTCTTGGGCTTGCTGATTGAAAGGTTGGCAGTTTGAATCCGTGCGAAGGGGTGAGCTCCCGTTGCTCTGTCCCAGCTTCTGTCAACCTAGCAGTTCAAAAGCACACCAGTGCAAGTAGATAAATAGGTACTGCTGCGGCAGGAATATAAACGGTGCTTCCGTGCGCTCTGGCTTCTGTCACAGTGTTCCTGAAGCGAGATGAGTGCCGCACCCCAAAGTCGCCTTTGACTGGACTCAACTATCCAGGGGTCCTTTACCTTTTTTACCTTGCTATGTCAGATCAGGACATGGGGGTAAGATTTATTATATCCAGATGCAGCATCTACTGAGGCAGCTTTAAGAGTCTCCAGAGCTTATTTCTTTATTCCTGATAGTAATTATAGTATTGTTCTAAGAAAGTCCAGTCACCCGACCAATCTGCTAAGCTGTGGGATTTGTGCCTTTGTTCCAGAATACAGTCCCAAGACAGTACAGTCAGCGTGAGTTAGATGTGGTTCAGCCTGCTGAGATCACTCTGTGAAAGGAATAGGGCATCTCTTATCAATTATCGTAGGGTTGCCATATTTCAAAAAGTGAAAAGCCAGATACAAAAGTTGTTGAGATTTTTTTGGGCAAAGTTGTTGAGCTGCCATCTGCCCAGGTTTTCGCCGATTTTTGAAAATTCCGTCCAGACTATTTTCGACGGATGAATCCCGAGTATGTCTGGGAAATTCCGGACGTATGGCAGCCCTAATTAGCAACACCTCTAACAAACTACAGTTCCCAGGATGCTTGGGGGGGGGGACACACCCAGGACTGTTAAAGTGGTGTAGCTGTGCTTTAAATGCATGCTACTACACTTTTAACCATACTGTGCAATATATGAATATAAAATTAGGTTTCAGATTACTTTGAGAGACATTTTATGTCTTTAGTTCAAAGATTTTTGATGCAACTTTTAATCAAATTATCTCCAAGGCAGTTTACCCAGCAGTACAAAACAACAACACTGTGGCTTTTGTTCCTCTGGCCACTGGCAGAAGCCAGAGTCTTCCCTCCCCCTCACATCTGTTGTTCCAGAGCAGCTGCCAGTTGAGCAAAGTTATTTCTGGCAGGGAAAAGGGAAGTTATCTCCCTGCAGCCACAGCTCTGTCATCTAGTTTAAGCGTTAGAATCTTATCTTGCCACGGTTGGAAACACAACTACATAAAGCAGGAGGCTTAGCAATTTAAAGTACAGTATGATGAGGAACGGGGACACGGGTGGCGCTGTGGTATAAACCACAGAGCCTAGGGCTTGACAATCAGAAGGTCGGCAGTTCAAATCCCCGCAACGGGGTGAGCTCCCGTTGCTCAGTCCCAGCTTCTGCCCACCTAGCAGTTCGAAAGTACGTCAAGTGCAAGTAGATAAATAGGTACCACTCCGGCGGGAAGGTAAACGGCGTTTCCGTGCACTGCTCTGATTCACCAGAAGCGGCTTAGTCATGCTGGCCACATGACCCGGAAGCTGTACGCTGGCTCCCTCAGCCAGTAAAGCGAGATGAGCGCCGCAACCCCAGAGTCGTCCGCGACTGGACCTAATGGTCAGGGGTCCCTTTACCCTTTACCTATGACGAGGAAGAAGCAGCTGGATCGCCTGCCTCCATCCTTTCTTTTGAAAGCCATTTTGAAGAAATTTCCTCAACCCACCAGTGGGCAAGAAGTATGAAAGATAAAATGGTTTCCTCAGTTTGTTGAGTGTGGTGTAGTGGTTAGAGCTGGTGAACTAGGACCTGGGGGACCAAGGTTCAAATCCCACACAGGACTACAAAGTCCATGGGGTGCTCTTTGTCCAGCCACCCATTGCCTCTCAGCCAAACCTGCTCCTCAGAATTGTTACGAGGATAAAATGTGGAGTGGGAGAACCATGTATGTAAGAATAACTAAATAAATAAACCAGTCTTTCTTTTCCCCAACCTGGTGCCCTCCAGAGGTTTAGGACTACAACTCCCATTGTCCCTGACCATTGATTATGCTGGCTGCAACTGATGGAAGTTGCAGTCCAACAATATCTGGAGGGCACTAGGTTGAAGCCTGCCATAGTGGTGAGGAAGTAGGCAACGTGGTAGTCTTATAATGTTGTTGGACTTCAACTTTCTGCCTATGCTGGTAGGGGCTGATGAGAACAGTAGTCCAACATCATCTTGAGGACTCAACTTCTGTTTTTTCTAAACACTCCCCCCCCTCCACTCGCCAGGAGAAAGTAAGAGCTGCCTATAGAAATCAAATAGAGAACTCCATGATTTTATCTTAGTTTATGTCTGAACAACAGCTGGTCACTCCACACACCAACGAGTACAGCCTAGTGGTAGTATTAGGCGGGCGTTCCTGCTAGGTGTTTTTTCGCAAATAATAATAAGAATCTCAGCGTTTTTAAACATTTAGGTTAGACTAGAGCCTCACTGAACTCTTTTTGTGAGTAGACATCTAACGCGTCCACATGCAAACCAATGAAATATTAGACTTGTTTATGCAGGTGAGCGCTGGATCTGTGCAGGCGGGACAATTTAAGTGGACATTTTCTGCAACTTCCGTGCTTCGCGGGTGGGAATTTTGAACGGAAGTCCAAACGAGTCCCGTTTCTAAACTACTGTGTCTCAGCTTCTAGCTCCACTCATCATTTATGTTATTTATTTTCCGTATTAATTTATTCCCCCCCCCAAAAGATCCCAGGGTAGAAATGACATAAGGCCAAAGTTAAACGAGAATATCAAACCAGGCCAACATAAACTTCATACAAATTAAACAACAGCAACAATGACAATTTCAAGCTAGCATCCCTCACCTTTAAAAGGATGGCGGGCAAAGAGATGCGAATGCATTTATGAGCATAGTCTACATTTGAAGTCGCGTGGTTAGGGCGATTTTTTTATGTTCAAAAATGCCTTAATGCCCACCGCACTCCGAAATAGGTCCTGGCTTCCCAGAACACAAATGCTCTCCTGCTACCTGTTGCGGAGGACGCGCTGCTGCCCAACTACACCTGCCCTAAAACACGGACTTTACAAATTTCTACGGGCAGAGCTCTCTCAATTCCGCACAAGAAGGGAAAAGAGCCAGTTTATAACGTGAACCCCGGAAGCTTCCTATCCTAAGAAAAAAAAGTCAGTCTACACTTTTTCTTTATCTTTGCGGTCCACTAGGATTATCGAAAGATTTGGGGGGGGGGGGAGGAGAAGAGTATCCTCCACGATCCCATGGTGCCGTGCAGCCGCGCGCATGCGCAAAGGGAAAAGAACGTGCGACGGAGTTTCCCTCCGACGTTTATTTGCGGCGCCGCCGATGGCGTAATTCGAGCTCCCGAATCTTGCCGCCATTTGAACTTCCCGCCGGGGAGAACTGCGAAGAGCCGCAGCCTAGTCCTGAGGGGGAAACTGACAGGGCGGCTGCAGTTCAGAGAGCTCCGGCCATAACGACCCCACATCCCGCGCTTGGGAAGGGGGGGTCTCCTTTCCCCCCCTCGCCGCCGCCATGTCGGCGGGCTTCTCCTTCGGAGCCGGGACTCTGCCTTCGGCTACCGCAGCTGCTGCTGGTACTGGAGGCGGCGGAGGAGGAGGGGGCTTCTCGTTTGGAGCCACCCCGAGGTAAGCGGGGGCGCGGGGGGGGAGTGTGGAGGCACCTCGGGCGGAGCGGGGAGTAGACTTGGACGGCAGGGCTCGGTTGAGGGCATAGCCTCGCTGCCATTATAATCTTCGTCGTTACTGCTTGTTACGTGGAACACGCGCGACCAAGTTGCTCGAGGCTGCGCACGTGGCTCCCTCCCCCAACCCTGTGAGGTAGGCTATGCGGTGAAAATATCTCCCATCCCCAGCGTCGTGGCTTTAGCTGGGATTTTAGCCTGGGTTTTCCAGAGTCCACGCTGGGATTTATTTTAAAGTGTGCTGTGAACAGCAGCCGAAATGAAGTACTTTTTTTTTAAAGGGGAAAAAAAGCTCAACTAGAATTTCAGCGATAAAAGCATATTATTATTATTTTTATTATTATTATTATTATTTATTATTGAATATCTCCCATACCCAGCGTCGTGGCTGAAGCTGGGATTTTAGCCTGGGTCTTCCAGAGTCCACGCTGGGATTTATTTTAAATTTTCCTGTACTTCTCCAACAATCAGGATTCCTACTAGCCTGCCCACTAGCCTCTTGTGTTTTCTATGGTGCTGTTTTAAGTACTGTACATACGATAACTGATTTCACTATTAGCATAGAGGATGATAATGATGGAAGGGGTTTAGGCTAAGATCACTTTCACATTGAACACACTACGTTTTTGTGTTCTTTTTTCCTCATGTTCTTCACACTGATTGCGTTGTGTCTGACACTCAGGGTGTTAAAACATCAAATAGACTTTACAAGTACTGATGAGAATAGCTGTCAGATTTTATTTGTGTTGTGCTCGCAGTGGCTTTCCATATGGTGGCTAAGATAGAGCTCATCTGCACCGTCTTATAATATATTACATTCGTAACCATTTAAACCTGCTGGTTACATCATTATTAATTTTGCAACACAGACATTCAACGTCTGAAATGTCATATGAGATCCAAAACAGAGTTGACAACAATTATAGAAGCTGCTTGTTGTGTTATTACTGGAGAGCCAACAGCATCACGTAAACTTTTCTGCCTGATAGATGATGGCGAGTGAACAATAGTAGAAATAGAAAACTACTATGTATGAAATGTGTTGCATTGCTACAAGGATCTTTTATTCCACTTCAGTCTGAAAAAGAGCTCACTTTTAATCTGCTAATAACTTCTTTTAAAACTTGTTCTGGGATGTGAGAAATAAAGTTAACTGTTATCTCTGGGATAGTCAGGCCCTACCCTTCAGACTGAAAATGTAAAGAATTTTGTGTTTCCTAAAATATTTCCAGTAATGTCAGAAGTGTAGTTTGAGAGCCGCTTCATTCTAGTGGACTGTTTTTGATTCAGCTTGAGTTGAAATCACTAATGTCTTTGGGTCTCTGTCTGTCCCTTTCCATATAGGGTTCTGAAACATGTAATTAGTTACTTGATTATGTTAACACTGCAAATGCAGTTGGTTGTTTTAAGTGTTTGTCTGTGTTAAAATAATGACAGTTAGCAACAAAAAACCCCAAAAGGCAACATAAATCTTGGTTGACTTGAGGGTGAAATATCTGCTGGTAGCATTTAAGTTCATATTAAAGGGAGAAATATGGAAGGGGCATTTTGACTTTCAAACTGTTCTGTAGAACTACTGCAATGAAGAAGTAAAAAAATGAACGTGTGTTAAATTTAACTAATTTATTTGTCTTGTAATGTAGCTCAACTGGAGGGCTTAATTTTGGGACATTGGGCTCGACACCTACAGCAACTACAACCGCTTCATCCGTAGGCTTTGGAACTGGACTTTTTAGCTCAAAACCTGCCACTGGTTTTACATTGGGAGGGGCTAATGCAGGTAAAATATCATATTTCTACACTCTTAAGTTGAGACAAGTATAATGACATTTGAAATGTGAAAAAATATAGTAGGTTATAAATAACCATGTACCCGGTATGCATTTGGTTAATAATAACACTTTATATACCTGTATACTAGACAAGCATATATGGAACTGTAGTTGTTTGCATATATAGTGATATAATATACCTTTTTTTTCTTTTCTCTTTATGCACTTTTTCTTTTTACTTTATTTTGTTCAATTGAAAAATAAAAAAGGTGAGCCTTGAACTGATAATTGATTTGAGAATTAGTGATGAGAATTAGTGGCAAAATGCAGGAGTGGCTAAACATGAAAAATTTCTGATTATATTCAGTAATTTTGCTCCTTGCCAAAAAAAAAGTATATCTTCA
This sequence comes from Darevskia mixta, assembly GCA_034641385.1. NCBI lineage: Eukaryota > Metazoa > Chordata > Lepidosauria > Squamata > Lacertidae > Darevskia > Darevskia mixta. The sequence continues at coordinate 22,513,850 of JAWWNH010000014.1, read as the reverse complement.
TTATTAAAAGCACCTTCTGGTTATATAGTATTATTAGAGAGCTGATAATGTATTTTTTAAAAAGTTATTTATGCATTTTACATATCTTAATATATCATTTATACAATTGTCATTGTTCTATCTCACACTATGACTTCCACACACATCCCTCTGTGGCGTCCTATTTAGGCCTTGTTGAGCTGCATTTCCTTAATGACTGCCCCTCTTCTGTTTATTTTATCTGCTGCTCATATACCTAACCCCACTTGGAAGTTTATCTGATTGTTATATTTCTTTTAATATTCGCCAAAGTATTCCCACTCTTCTTTTATATCCGATTCATCTTGATTTCTTATCTTTGCAGTCAACATTGCCACTCCGCATATTCTATTAGCTTATTCTGCCAGTCTATTTTTGTGGGACTATTTTTGTCCTTCTACCTTTGGGCATAAATTATTCTGGCCGCTGTTTTTGCATAGAGGAAAAAAGACTAAGTACTTTCTTGGTTATTTCCCCATCTACTATACTCAATAAGAACATCTCTGGTTTCTTGGGAAATGAGACCCTTAACATCTTTTTTAGTTCTGAGTATATCATCTCCCATTACTCTCTGGCTTTCTTACAACCCCACCACTTGTGTATAAATGTCCCTTTGATCTGCTGATAATGGATTTTAAGTCGCTAATTTGGGGTCAGTGATAAATCTATAAGGCAACTGGCAATAGAAGTGTGGTTTATTAAACTCAGGGTTTTTTGTACTATTATGCAGGAACAGCAACCAGCATGGCTACAGCATTGACACTAGGTAAGTGCTATATGTTCAAAGCTAGCTTTGCTTTTTCTTTAAATGGGGGTGTGACTTTCAGAGCTGCCCAAACGAAAAGTTATGGATTTGGACGATGAGAGACTAGGAATGCTGGATAAACCCCAAAGATGACTAAAGTGTCAAGAAGAAAAAATATGAAAGTAAAAACTGTAGATAATGATACATTAGGAACATATACTCAAATATTTACTTGGTTTGTTCAAATCCAGACATAACATTCAGCTCCCCACCTCCTTTCCATGGCCTTGTTATCCTTCCTGATCCCCATTCCCAAAGCTCTCAGCTATCCATGTGTTGTTATGATATGTGCTATTCAATTTCTATAACCTGCCTACGGTATGTGATATTTTCCCATTATCTTTCTATTTGTTTCCCTGTTTTCTTCATTTTCTTCATGTTCTTTTTATCAAGTCTGTCTCTTCCTCCCATTTTTCTCAAAGGTGCCTGTATTCAGGCCACAGCCACAGTCCATAGCTGTCAGCAATTCTGCTTCTGCACTCTGTATAATCTGTTAAGGGCGTACCATTGATATGAGTTAGAATTGAGCTAGTATGTCTTGGTTGTGATCCCATGCCTGATGCAGCTTGGGTGCAATCCTGGACTGTGCCCTGCTTCCAGGTATCTAGGTTGTAGAAGTGGTCAGAAGTATACTTTTACCAGGTGCATCTGATTCTTCATCCAGTCGCTCCTTAGTTAAAAGGACTAGGCCACTGTCACTTATGCATGGTGATCTCTGAGTTGGACTACAGTAAAGTACTCTATGAGGGCCACTATTGAAATTGGGAAGTGATAGCTGGTGCCAAATTCTTCTGCCTGTGTTTTGACCGGAATGGCCCAAACAGTATATTGTGTCACTTATTGTCCACTTGATCTGTCTACAGTTTCTGGCTACTATCCTTGGTCCTGATGGTTGTCCTGTAAAGCAGTGAATAGCTGGGACCCATTATATTCTAGGTTCTCCAATGTTCTGAGATGAACCAGAAACCTTGTTTCAGGTGATACATATTAAAAACATGAAACTTGTAGGTTCCCAGGGTTGACCTTACCCAGTGGTGGTGGTGATTTGGTCATAGTGTCCCCTGGGAGCAGGGGACAACAGTGTTGGGAAGCAGTGCATATATTGTTGGTTTTGTTTGGTTTTTTTTAAAAAAGAATTTCAGAAGCATTCAAAATATGGGAAGCTTGGCTATCTCTTACTGCTAGTAAAGGTAAAGGGACCCCTGACCATTAGGTCCAGTCGTGTCCGACTCTAGGGTTGCGGCGCTCAGCTCGCTTTATTGGCCAAGAGCCGGCGTACAGCTTCCAGGTCATGTGGCCAGCATGACAAAGCCGCTTCTGGCGAACCAGAGCAGCGCACGGAAACACCGTTTACCTTCCCGCCAGAGCGGTTCCTATTTATCTACTTGCACTTTGACGTGTTTTTGAACTGCTAGGTGGGCAGGAGCAGGGACCGAGCAACGGGAGCTCACCCCGTCACAGGGATTCGAACCGCCGACCTTCTGATCGGCAAGCCCTAGGCTCTGTGGTTTAACCCACACTACATATTGTTAAATGTGTTTTGCTGCTTTGAGTCAAGTGGAAGAGTGATTGAAAAAATTAATGTGGCTTTGCTCACTTTTCACTGGCTATATACAGATCTAGAGTAATAAATTTAGAATTCTTAATTTTACTGAACATGTGGCATCAAAACAAGAATGACATTTTATTGTTCTTTTACAGGCACACCTGCTTCTACTTCTGCAAGTACCACAGGACTTAGTCTAGGATTCAGCAAACCTGCAGGATCAGCCACACCATTTGCTTTGCCTATCTCTTCTGCCACCTCTAGCCTCTCACTTTCTTCTGCTCTTGCATCTGCTCCAGCAACAGGTAATATACACTTACTGTATAGTTTTGTGTTTAAATCAAATTTCCATTGTTCACAAATGCATAGTCATAATTGTTCCTAAAAAAAACAACCAGGTGAACCAGTGCAGTTCTGATAAAGCTAATTGAACATTCACATAATGGTATTAGTTTAGTTTGATACACTGAATTAACTTGAGAACATGGTACATTATAGGGAAGCCAGTATGAAGGATGCTAAAAGAAGCATCTTACATATGCTAAGAGGAGCAAAGTGCCAAGAAACTCTGCTTTGCTTGTCATCAAAATCCCTTTAACTGCACAGTGATGCAAGATTGGAGTGTATGCATCATGCCTAAGGAATACTTGCATCAGAATGTATGCTGTAAAATTGGTGGGGGGGATCTGTAGCCCTCTAGATATTTCTAGACTACAGCATGTATCATTCCTAACCCTTGGCCATGCTGGCTAGAATTGGAGTTGAGCAACATTTGCATGGCCACAGATACTTTTCAAAATTTGCTTTCCTTTAAAAGGATGGCTCTTGCCGCAAGTCCTCAGGATGACTTAGTGCAAGAGTGCTTGATCCATGCAAATAAATGATGACAGCGGTAACAACAGGTAGAATTTGTGAAAGTTTCTGCCGTATTGTCCATAACTGAATTCCAATAAAGAGTTGTTTATTTAGCAGGTAATAATATAGCTGTTCCTATGAAGGAAAACCAGCATGCATGTGTTCAGCTTACACCTCTGCTTAATATTCAGGGTCCACTGGCTTTACGCTGAACTTGGGAGGCACAGCTGCTCCAACCACAACAGTATCCACAGGACTTTCTCTTGGAGGAGCCTTAGCTGGTTTAGGAGGGACACTCTTCCAAAATGCAAGCTCAGCTGCTACAGGTGACAAGCCTTTTATGTGCATCTACCTCCTCAGATTTGTCCAAGATGTGTGTCTTATCAAGACTGTTGAGATACTGTGTGTTTTGCTAATCCTGTTGTGCTAGAACTAAGTAATTGTTCCTGGTCCTTTATTTTGAAGTGCTTGGGTTTGTGTTCATCTACATTAACAACTAGGGATGCAGGTGGTGCTGTGGTCTAAACCACAGAGCCTAGGGCTTGTCAATCAGAAGGTCGGCGGTTCGAATCCCCGCGATGGGGTGAGCTCCCGTTGCTCGGTCCCAGCTCCTGTCCACCTAGCAGTTCGAAAGCACGTCAAAGTGCAAGCAGATAAATAGGTACCGCTCTGGCGGGAAGGTAAACGGCATTTCCGTGTGCTGCTCTGGTTCGCAAGAAGCAGCTTAGTCATGCTGGCCACATGACCCGGAAACTGTACGCCAGCTCCTTCGGCCAATAAAGCGAGATGAGCGCCGCAACCCCAGAGTCGTCCGCGACTGGACCTAACGGTCAGGGGTCCCTTTACCTTTACCTTACATTAACAACTAATAAATGAACAGCATCACTTGCTGTGTTCCTATCTGAAAATTAGAAATACTTTGGGGCTCAAGGTCAACAGAGAGTTCTCAGTAGTTACCGTATGTTGCTTTCTGAGAGTTTCTGAGGTCAGTGAATCAAGGATGAACCTCTGCCCACCTTAGAGCTTGGAATAACACCCACATAGTTGGGTGTTGATGTTTCTCAGAAGATATCTGAAGCTCACAGCCTTATTCCTACCATTTTTGGCTGGAGGGCAGGGTTGATGCTGAGCACAAATTTTGGTTGTCTACGCATACTACAAGTCTTGCTTTCTCCACATCTACATATGGGTTCTAGCTGGTGAATGTAAACATAACATGCCTTTGATTTTCACTACTGGCAATTCATTGAGGATATATTGCTTCAAAAATGTTATATTCAGACTATTTTCAATACTGATGCATGACAATAAGAAGTCTCTGATACAGTTGTTGGATTACTTGCAGGGCTTGGACAGAATGCTTTCGGTTTGACTCTAGGGACGGCTGCAGCACCTGCTACTACAGTTAATGAAGGTCTTGGTGGCATAGACTTCAGTAGTTCTTCAGATAAAAAGAGTAAGTTTTTGTGGACGCAGCTTGGAAAGGTGTTTCTCCAAAAATACTTGCTAGGCGCTGGCTTTTTTCTATAACTGCATGGGGACTCGTTAAAACAACAAATTCTAAAACTATCTTTTTAAATAGGAAACTATTTAATGAAACTGACTGCTTTATGATTCTACTGCTTTGGGATTTTGGTGCCTGGTGCTGAAACTTGTGTTCCCAGTTGCCTCGCAGCTCACCAGTACTGTCCACGTCAGTACTCCATACACCAGGAGTAGGGAATTTTTGTTCTGGCCAAATTTCTACCCCCAGGGCATTTCCCCAAATCTACAGCCACGTCACCTCTGATCTCAGGTGTGGAGCAGGTAGAGACATGGCTGGATCAGCTGCCTGCACACCTGAAACCTGCACAAATCAGGATCCAGCTCCGCACAGAAAATTCAATTCGGCTTGGTTCAGGTGCTCAAGCGCGTTCTCCAGGAAATCCTCTCACATACCCTAACTCTCCTTGGTCACTTCTCCTCCTCCTCCCCCCCTCCCATATACTTTCCCCGTCTTTATCTCTGGCTGAAGCTCCTATTACAGCATGGATGGGGAGCTTGTAGCCCTCCATATGTTGTTGAATTACAGCTCCTATTATCCCTGAATATGGGCTATGCTGACTGTCCAATGGGAGTTGTAATCCAACAGTATTTGGAGGGCCATACATTCTCCACCCTGCCCTGCAGCATCTGAAACTATGCCTAGAGCCCCCGTAGGATGCATAATAACAGTGGTTTTAAAATACCAGGTTATTTTTGTTAGAGAATTGCTGTTTTTTTATTTTAAAAAATTTACACTATTTAAAATCTGAATTTAATGTAGACGTGTTAGTCTGTACTCCAAAATAAAATAATTACTACCTATCAAAATATGCTTTGAAAAAGTCTGACCTGAGATTGGTTAAATGACGCTAACAGTGCAGTCCTACCCGTATCTGGTGACTCTTAAAGAAAAACAGGTCAGAGAAATGGCTGCTGTTTGTTCAATAGTGCTGACCCAGAAGCTAGCATTTCCCCAAATAATATTTGAAGCTTTTAGCCGAGGGTAATGGGGGTGGGTATCCATTTTAGAAAAGAGAGTCACTGAAGAAACCTGTTGATATTTTCATAATTCAAATTTAGGAGCATGTTTTCGTTTATACTAAAAGTTTTAACTTCCTTTCCCCCTCAGGTGACAAAACAGGAACGAGACCAGAGTAAGTGTGTCAAATATTCATAGCTGGAAAAATACCTGTTGGGACTGGGTGCCTCTTGAATGGAAGGCAACCAATAGCTTCTTATTTTATTTATGCATACGTAAATTTCTGTACCGCTAAATATTCTCAAACCAAGGTACATAAGATCAATGTTATAAACAAAACAAAAAAGACAAAGATCAGAAGAACATAAAATGGGTCACATGGAAAGGTAAGCTTGAGTGAATAAATGTTTTAAAGTGGTGTCTTAAATGAAGAACAGAAGACGCCTGCCTAATATACAAAGGCAATGAGTTCCACAGTATTGGTGCTGCTATGCCAAGTACCCCATTCTTATGGCTGCATAACGTATATCACAAGGGACAGTTAGTAATGCTTCTCCAACAGATCTCAAAATAGGCAGGAATGTATGGAAAACGGTGGTCCTTCAAGGAGGCTGGTCCCAAGTTATTTAGGGCTTTATATGATAACAGTTACACCTTAAATTTGGCCAGATAGTATATTGAGAGGAGATTCTTCATCATTGGTGTTGCATGCAGTCGAGAGCCATAACTTAGTTTCAAGCAACAAAGAAGGACCAAGGAGCACCACCAAGCTCCTAACCTGCTACTTCAAAGACAGTAACCCTGCTCAGAAGAGACAAGTTGGCCAACCCACGGAGCCTGCATATTGCCAGGATTCCAGCTTAGTTTATTGGCCCTCATCTAGGCTACCATTGCACTTGGACCCTGGTCCAGGACTTGCATGGCCACACCTGGTTCAATGTGCTTTCCCGATGTTGGACTCCAGTTTCCATCGTCCCTGAGGCTGTTGGGAGTTTACGTCAGTGACCCCTAAAGGGTACCAAATTGGACTAAATTGATTGGGTTTAATCTTCGTGATAACAAGTTAGGATAATGAAGTTGGTACAGATTTGACTGTGATGTTGTAATTTCCAGAGAGGAAGGTACTGCTTCAAATAGTATGTTAGTTCTCAACACTAGTTTCTCATTTCTGTAGGAGAAAGATATTTGGGGTTGCTGAGGGAAATAATGAGGAGGTTTTCCAAAACTTTCTTCTGCTGCTGCTTAATGATAATTAGGGTAGAACATTCAGAAAATTCGGTGGTTAATGGGCTTAGTGCAGTTCTTTGCATCTGTTGGGTTAAATAAAAGCTGCTGCTACTGCTGTTTAGAGAGTGTCATGCTAATAATAATGTACATGTCTGTTGGCAGGGATAGTAAAGCCCTGAAAGATGAAAATCTACCTCCAGTAATCTGCCAAGATGTAGAAAATCTTCAGTAAGTATTTCCTGGGTCCTTGGAATTCCAGATATCTTTTGTTACTGAAACTCACCTTGAAGATGTCTTGGACTAGTAAGAGTACTCTTTTGTTCACAGTTTCAAAATACTTGGTTTTGACAGCTGTGGGTATACTGTTCCGCAGATGTTCTGAAGGTACCTCAGGTCTTGCTTACTTGAAGTCACTTCAGTAAAATGTAACTGGTGGGCTGCAGGCTGGAATCGGCCCACAAGGTCCTTCCGTTGGGCCCCTGATAACTCCGTCACACCCTAATCCCTGTCCACTCTACCACGACTTTTCCTGTTGTTTGGTGGTGTGAGGAGAGTTCTCTTGGGAGAGGGGAAGATGACTGAGGGGGGAGGCTTAAGCTTCTCCCCTCTTTGCAGTGCCTCTCCCCAGCACAGCTCAGATCTGAGATTGCAGCTCAGGAATGGGAAAGGTGGAAATGGCTTTTCCATGCTTTGCGTTAAGAAAGGGAAGTCCCTATTGTTAGTGTGCGACGCAGAAGACAAGCACTGAATTGGCCATGGAGAAAGAGGTGTGAGTGTGTGTGAGAGAGGATGGGGGAGAGGGGTCTTTGTTGTGTTTGAGATGTGGAGAGAGAGACATTTTATCCCTGAACCATCATCGGTACACAGCCCTGACTACTTTCCTCTGAGATTTCCCAGCTCTGGGGAGAGAGCGGTTTCTTAGTCCTGCAGTAGTTCTCAAGAGCTGGGGTTGGGGGCATTGCACGGATTAATGCTGCCTTCTGATTTCTCCTCTCCCAGGAAGTTTGTAAAAGAGCAGAAGCAGGTCCAGGAAGAAATTAGTCGGATGTCCTCCAAAGCAATGCTCAAAGTGCAGGAAGACATTAAAGCTTTGAAACAACTTTTATCAGTCGCTGCCAGTGGATTACAGAGAAACACTCTTAATATTGATAAGCTGAAAGTGGAAACTGCTCAGGTATAAGCAACTCTGATGGGGATCACGTGCTAGCCTAAAGCTAGCAAAAATGATAATATTCCTATCCTCTTAGAAAATGCAGGTCTGCTTGCCTAACAGCTGTGCTGATTTGATTTGAAGCAGCTGAGAACTTTGTTTACCTCACAACTGTAACAGTATAATGTTTGCTGTCTTGAAAGGTTGTTCCTGTTATAAAGGAAACTCATCACTTGGTAGCTGGCATTACATCATATCTTCCCTCTCCTGTGCTTTCCCTGTAGAGTTCAATAGGTCTAGTCTTTTCCAGCTCCTATCTATTAGGTTTTTTAAGCCTCTGGGCAAAGTTTTATTGCAGTGGTCCCCAATTAACTAAGTGCTGTGTCCCTCTTGTTTTTCAAAACCTCTGGTCTAAAATTGTAGTCTGATTTGTAATCACCTCCCATCCCCTCGCCCGCCCCCCATACGGTAGTAATGAACATAGTAAAGTTCATCCTTAAGATATTAGCTAATTAGATTATCAAGAATAAATTGTTCAGGTGTGTCATTTTATTGAACTTCAAGAATTACAAGAGCCATGTTTTCCACCTCATGTTTTTGTAGGAGCTTAAAAACGCTGAAATAGCATTAAGAACACAGAAAACGCCACCTGGCCTTCAACATGAAAATTCAGCGCCAGCAGAGTGAGTACAGCCTTGCATGTCTTGCCTATAATAAGTGTTTTTATATTGCATGTTGTATAGCCAGTCATATATTGTATACAGGTTCAAGCCTTATATTGGATATGGGTTTAATATAAAATACGCTCTTGTATCTGCATGGTTGGTTCACTCAGACTATCCTGTATCTCATGCTAGAAAACTGCACAAGGAAAGTAAACTAAATCCGAATGTATTCTTTTGCTTCCACAAGCAGAGTATGATAATTGCTATGAAGCCTTTGCAGAGATATGCTAGGGACTATTTCTCTTTTGCACATAGTTCTAAGGGATCAGCCTTCTGAGCTTCTTTCAGATAGATACCAAAGGATGTAGTGGTTTGATTCTGGCTGGACTGATTTCTCACTGTAGTGGAAGGTGTTTCCTGAGAAATAATTAGTGTTTTTCCTTTTAATTAGGGACATGATTTGAATATGGCCAACATAATTTAGCTGGGTGGAAAGACAACTTCTTTAAATTGCCTTTTAAAAGAAAAGGTTACTGTAATACGGTAGGCTTTCCTTGGCTTTGTTAACAGGGGGTGTATATAGAATCATGGAATTGTAGAGTTGGAAGGAACCATGTGCTTCATCTAGTCCAACCCCCTGCAATGCAGGAATTTTTCTCCCAATGTGGGACTCGAACCCATGACCCTGAAATTAAGAGTCTCACACTCTACTGATTGAGGGAACTCGATTTCTCCTCCCCCACTCGTGATTGAGAGCAGTTAGTGTGTACATAGGTTATTTGGGGGGGGGTATCCTGCTTTTCAGCAGAAAAGGCTTCCAGAGGAGCTTATATAATTAAAGTAAGGCAGTTCCTGCCCACAGGCTGACCATCTGAAAGACATGACAAAAAAGAAAAGGGAATTGGACAGAAGAAAAGGAAAATAAGCAAATTCATGCACCATTTCTGAAAGTTTAAAATTAGACATGACTACTTTCTGTAGAGATCTTCATTCACTCCCGTCATTTACATGCTCTAAAATATACTTAATTTAGCTACTTCAGGATCTTGGTTGAACAGTTTGAAGTACAACTGCAGCAGTACAGACAACAAATTGAAGAACTGGAAAACCATCTTGCCACCCAGGCAAACAATTCCCATATAACCCCACAAGGTAAAAAGTTAGTGATTTCACCAGTTGCCTTAATTGCTATGTCATACCGCACTCTTCGCATCTGGCAGACTCGCAGGGATTTGTGTTCAGATGTTGCCGAGGCAGTAGAACTTGGACACCCCTTAGTGTCGGTTTGATTCCAAATTTAGGGCCGAAGATACATAAGCTAACATAATTGCTGGGATCCATAAGGTGGGCTCACACACCCAGGAAAGGGCTGGCACCAAAGCATTACTTTTTTTTCTTGCAAACAACCTTCATATATACATACCTATGTCCTTTGATTACAGAACCCATAAGTATGTTTAGAGACACCTTTTCTTCCCCCATCATATTTTGACAAATCCCCACAGCTTCCTTAATGCGGTGGTGTTGTGCTTGTGGTAGCTTTTTGGCAAAACTGTGATTTATATTGCAATGTGACTTGATTTTCAAATTTTCCTGTCTTACAGATTTATCCATGGCTATGCAGAAAATCTATCAGACATTTGTAGCTTTAGCTGCACAACTTCAATCAGTACATGAAAATGTGAAGGTAAAGATTACTTTATAATGTAAAATTGTGACTTGAGTATCTGGCTTCTTTATGGAAAAAGTATGTTGATGAATTGTTCTGGCTCCTAGTTCAGACTCCAGTGCCTTTTTACTTCCTGCATTGTTGTATCTTCTTAGATTACTTTCTCCTTTTTGTTTTGAAATGGAACATGTTGCTGAAATGTTCCTTGAGGGACTTTAAAGCTAGGGGTTTTTGAAAGTTTTTTTTCAAAGGTCAGACAGTCTAGCAGCTATTTCCTGATGGCTTGCTAAATTCATAACATGAAGTTTTTAAATTCTGAGAATAATGGACTTTCAGAGGCACTGTTTCTTTTCATGGTGCTCCAGTTACCAGGTATCATTCAAAATAGTACTTGATAATCTTGAATAGTCTTATTTTTGGAGTGGAGTTGATGCCAGTCTTCATTTATTGTGAGGTAGCCAGATATTTACAGTAAAGGTAAAGGGACCCCTGACTGTTAGGTCCAGTCACGGACAACCCTGGGGTTGTGGCGCTCATCTCGCTTTACTGGCTGAGGGAGCCAGCGTACAGCTTCCAGGTCATGTGGCCAGCATGACTAAGCCGCTTCTGGCGAACCAGAGCAGCACACGGAAACGCCATTTGCCTTCCCGCCGAAGGGGTACCTATTTATCTACTTGCACTTCATGCTTTCGAACTGTTGGCAGGAGCAGCGACCAAGCAACGGGAGCTCACCCCGTCATGGGGATTCGAACCATCGACCTTCTGATCGGCAAGCCCTAGGCTCTGTGGTTTAACCCACAGCGCCAGATATTTACAGTAGGTGTCGCTATACACCTACTAGGCATTTAAAATAGGGAAACCAAGGATTATTTCTGTTGCTAGTAACATACTATATTCTGTCGCCTGCTGTGTGAGTTCAACAAGGGAACTCCTACCTAGTTTTGTTGTAGAAACATATTTATAAAAAAAAAATTCTTGCCTTTTACAACAAACCAACTCAAGGTAACTTGCAGTAGAGTAAAACACAATATAACAATTTCAATTAAACCAAAAAGATAAAACAGCAGTCTGGGAGATAAAAGGTCATTAAAACATATTGCATACTACTAAACGCCTGAGAAAACAGAATGAACTCTGCCCAGTTTTTGAAAGATAACGGAGTTGACAGCAGGCAAATGTGTGTGGGGAATTGCCTATCTGGGTGCCACTACAGAAAAGGCCCTTTCTCTGTTAGTCATTCAGCAGCGCCTGGAGAAGTACATTTCTCCAGAACCTAAACTGACAAGAAAGTTCATGTAGCAGAAGATAGAGGTATAGATATTAAGGCTTTAAAGGTCAAAATCACATCCAAACTGATCCTGGAAACTGGAAATATCTAAACCTTCAACATTTACTTAATATAATAGGCCACTTTGAGCTTATGGAAATGTAGAATATACTTTAAAAAACAATACATCTCTAGCATTCTGGTTCCCTGGATCTCCTCAGTTTGTAGCGTTGCCATTGTAAATGTTAGCTCACTTGGTTAGAGCGTGGTGCTAATGCCAAGGTTGCAAGTTCAATCCCCGATATTTGATATTCCTGCATTGCAGGGAGGGTTGGTCTAGACCAGGCATAGGCAAACTGGGCCCTCCAGATGTTTTGGGACTACAACTCCCATCATCCCTGACCACTGTTCCTGTTAGCTAGGGATTATGGGAGTTGTAGTCCCAGAACATCTGTAGGGCCGAGTTTGCCTATGCCTGGTCTAGATGATCATCAGGATCCCTTCCAACACTACAAGTCTATGATACTATAGCAAACCTTGGAAAATTGTACGATCAACTAAGATAGCCTTTGCTGTCTTTTTCAGATGCTCAAAGAGCAGTATCTTGGTTACAGAAAAACCTTTTTGGGGGATGCTGTGGATGTGTTTGAGGCCAGGCGAGCGGAAGCAAAGAAGTGGCAGACGGCCCCGCGTGTTACTACTGGACCAACTCCTTTCAGCAGCATACCAAATGCCGCAGCCGTTGCCATGGCTGCAACACTTACCCAGCAGCAACAGCCTGCTACAGGTCTGAGTGCATTCAAGTTATAGCTTTTAGTGTTAACACAAATGGTAAACTTGTACGATGTTTTATATAAGGTCTTCCTTTGTGTTGGAAATTTTAAAAAATTGTGAGTAACAGTTCATCAAAACGTAGGTAATAGAAAATGCGGGATAGACTTAGCAATAATTATATACCCAGTATTTAATCTTGTGGTTTTTTATTTGTAGTAGCTTGTTTACTGTATTACTCAACCCTTTCGAATGTGAGTCTTTGTCATCTCTGAATACACGTAGGAGAGCTTATCTCTAAAATTATAACACTATTGTATAAACTTTCAAATTTGTTGGGAAATCCTAATTCAAATTTGTTTTCCATTATAGCACTTTGTAATTTGAAATATGCCTCAAAAGGTAGACGAATGTAAGGACCATTAAAAATATTAAGAGAGTTGCTTAAAGTAGTTCAGAACTGTGTATAGAAATGAGAGGGGGTTGTAATTGAGGTGTTGATCAAGGGGGAGCAAAACATGGGTAGAAATTAAACAACTTGGGGGTGGAGACGTTGACTTCCACTTTATAAAATACTCCAATAAGATATCTTATTGACTGGCATATGGCAGTCTAGGTGCTTGAAGTGAGAAGCTAGGTGGCTGCTTCTTTTAAAGTGCCTACCTTCCAAGGAGTTCTGGATTTGCAGATCGCATTTAGAGAAAACTCTGAAACTAGATGACTTTGCCTAAACATGGGTCTGAGCCCATGTAGCAGTCTCCCTTCTGGACATATCAGAGAGTTTCCTTGGCTCTTGGTGTCCTCCTGTCTCCATCAACCACACCTTTGTGTTTCTGGTGCTGGGCAAAAAGCAACGCAGAGCATTTCTACCTAGAGAGGTATTAAATGAGGTGCTGCTGTTGTAAGTATTGGGATCTACAGGGTATTTCCAGCTTTAACATACAGTTAACTGTTGACAGCTGGATACTATTAATAAGTGAATCCAAATGGAACATGATGAGATTGAAAGGACTGCTACATCCTTCTAGCTTACAGTAGCAATGTAATTTAATCTTTTCTTAGAAGTGTGCCGAAGTATGACAACGTCTGAATGCTTTCCCCAGTAGTTGTTGTTGTTTTATGGAGGGAGGTTTGAATCTGATCTTTAACTACCACAGTCCTCTAAAACCTTTAAAATCTTTTCCCAAAGCTGTTGAAGCAATGGTGCCTAAACACTTTGTAAAATAAGGGGAAAGCACTTTACCTGAAGCCTGGTAGGAAACCTCTCTCGGAATCCAAAAGATCCTTCATTGGAAGTGAAATCCATTGATCCAGTGGAGCCTGCTTCCGTAGAAGTGTGTGATGGATTGCTGCAAGTGGGATGGATCCGAAGGACTGTTTAGTTTCGATTTTCTTTTGCACTTCGGTAGCGTAAAGCATAGAACAGAGCTTCTGTGAGTGGGAGGCAGCTGCCCCTTACAGAACAGAAAAGGCACCTTTTGTATGCAACCATTTGTCTTTTCTTCTAGTACAAAGGCAGCAAGGTAGGGAAGTGAGTGTTTGAATTTGTGCCATCGCTGTAAATTGCATTAGGCCTTGAAAAGAGAAAATTGCAAAAAAGAAAAAAGGAGGCCATTAATTTGGAGGTGCAGCTGATAATGTTACAGCAGTGTATCCTAAATGGTATAGCTGTAGATAACTGTGAATATTGAAAGTGTTGACGGAATTTGGAAGAGCCGTGGCTCAGTGGGCAGAGCATACGCTTGGCATGCAGAGGTTCTAAGTTCAATAAAGGTTGAGGTTTTGGGGCAGCAGGGTTAGTAAAGCCCCCCCTGCCTGAGACACTGGAGACTCGCTGCCAGCCAGAGCCATTTGGAGCATTGGCAGTGTGGTTTTCCATCAAAAGTAGCCAAGAGATCACAAAAGGTATTGCTCATTCTGTGAACTAACTGGCTGTCTTCTTCGATTTGTGTTAAAGAATATTCTGTAACTTAAATGTTAGTGAGGTCTTGTATTTGTGAAGATTCTTGTATTTATGACATAGGGGAGTTTCCCTGGAATAGAAAAGTAAACTTCCCTGAAGTATGGCAGCAGAGGCCGTAGGGTTGGTGGTGGTTTTTTTTTTTTTTTTACAATCACGCTCCTTTCAGAAGTCAAACATTCAGTGTTAATGAGTTTTGCCAGCTCTAGGATATTTTCTTAACTGGAAACAAATGCCTGTGAAATGGTTGAATAGCTGGGAATAATGGTGACTGCTCCACTGTAGCAGAGCACCTCACATTCTGCTCAGCACAGGTTGTATTAAAGCTGTTTAGCCTAGGTAAAGTAGGAATTAAAATAATTAATTTATTGTCTCCATAGCTGTGTCATCAAGACGTTTTCAGGTAAAAATAGTTTAGTGTAGTTACTGCCTTAAGTGTGTGTTGCTACTGACTAAGCAATCAAGATTTGATTGGCTTACCTAAAAAGCACTTTGCCTTGCTGTGTCCCAACACCTTCTAGCACCTAAAGTTTTAGGGATACCCTAACATGTTACTGTCCAGATGCTTTTGGACTCGTCTATCTCCCATCAGTCCCGGTCAATGATGACGGCACTTGTAGTCCAGCAACATCTGGAGAACACAGCATTGGCTACCCTGGTTTGTTGTGTCATTTGACTCTGCAAAGGGTGCTATCGCTGGAAATATTCGCTGGAATGAATGCCTGTCCAAATCATAACACTTCATAGGACCCTGTGCTTGAGCTAGTTGTGTAGTTAAAATCCAATGCCTTGCCACAAATTGAAGCTAAGCTAGGGTTAATTTGCTTTATTTTGAAATAGGCTTAGGCAATTTTGGTTGCACCTTTATTTTTAGTACGAAGAGACTTGAGCAATGATACCTTGCGAACCTGGTAGGGAGCGTTGCTGATGTTTACCGTAAATGGGCTCTTAGTAGTGAGCTCTATTTATTTAAACTAAAATTGCTCCTTAGGAGAAAAATATATAATTTAAAAAATATATAATGCAGGTAATTATAGTTTAAAATATTTCATAACATGTGATCCAAAGGTGACAATGTTTACTTACGTGTTTTGGCATGGACTATCTCTAGTGTTACCTAAGTTATGTACACCTAACTTTTGGTTTTCTGGCAGGGTCGCATTAATTCAAGATTGCCATTAAGTTGAAAGTTTGTCAGCTTTAACTATGAAATCCTGGTTTTTTCCCTGTAACTTGAATATAGGTCTGTTTTGAACTATTTTAAAAATCTAGAGCATGCTTTTTATGCAAGCTTGGGTTGGGGGACTTTGGTGTCATCAAACTGTTTAAAGGTCTTCCACCAATGGTGCCTCCTAGGATGGAAAACTGAGACACTTCCTTTAAAAGAGAACACTGGACACTTTTTTTGTTAGAAGCCTAACTTACTTTGGATTGGAATTTTTTTAAGGAGCTGCTAGGTGGAGAGTATATCAATTTGTTTACATCTAGTTTTTATCTGTCAATGCAATGCTTGTTCTATGAAAAGAATAAAACGTTAGATCCTGGTTAAATTAGTTGAACTTGGTTCCCACTGAAATCGGTAGGATAAATTAGTCAAGACTTTCCTTACTTCCTACTCCTTTCAGTAGAAATTATGTTCAACTGGCTTGGTCTGGATCTGGCCCAAAATCTTTAGTTAGTGTATAGTGCATACTTGGAATACAGAAAGAACCTCAACTTGCCAAATAAGTGCTAAGTACTAATTGCAAGTTCACAACTCTAGTTGCCCTTTACAGCATAATTCTACCTTGAATATAACAACCTCATTTTTGCATTGGATCACCTAAGGTCCGGAGATGTTCCTTTCAAAAGATGCAATGCAAAACAGTGCCTTTTGCTTGATATTTGGCTATCTATTTAATTAGCAGTTGTGAGAACTTGAATCTCGAGTGTTTGTATATTTACAAGGCCAGAAGGGGACCATGAACACTGTCTGATTTGTACAATACAGCCTAAAAATTGTCACCAACTATTTTCTTTTCTTTTCAAACGGCAGTCATGGTAGATGAATGTACTGTAATGCAATAACGAGGCAGAAGAACTTGATAAATTTTAATTGGGAAGATCAATATCCAAAAAGGAAAATTGAGAACCCCTAGAATCCGGAGTAGCTTTTGATTAAAAAAAACTTGCTGGTAATCATATTGCCAGTTGTCCTTTACTAGCATGCATTAGATTCATTGCAAGAATACACAAATATGAAGATGCAGGGACAGTATTTGAACTTAACAAATCCTTCAAGTTTAACTAATGCACTGTTTGCTGTGCTTAAGGGTAGGAATGCTGACTACTGTGAAAACTGTTAAGTAGCTTTTTATAAGTTACTAAATTAACCTCCAGATATTTTGTTATAACTTATTTATAATGAGGGACTAGTACATAGTTCCCTCCCCCACCCACCCACCCCGCACAGGACAATGGGTTAAAAATATCCATTTAATCTTGGCATATAAGCATGGATTTTGGCAGTGTGCATATGTAGGGAAACCACTGTCTCTAATCTTCTAAATGATGTTAGAAATTTCTGAATCTGAAATCTTGAATGTATTGGTTAAGGTACACATCTGTGCCTTTTCTGTAAATGTTTATTTAAGCAGGCAAAATGGTTGTAAATGTAGCAAAGTTCTAACAACTCAGTAACTATCATTTTTTGTGTGAACCAGTTTTAATTGTCATGTTTTGACTTGCTCTAAAATGATCAATAAATTTAATAAAACAAAGTCATTGTCTTGTGTTTTATCAACTTGTTTCACTTTGTTTTTGGTGGGTTTTTTTTTAAAGAACTTGGATAAAATACTCAAATGAGTATTTAATATCAGACATTTGTAACGTGGTTATTTTAATCATGTTCCTATAAAACTTGATTTTTAAAGAATCACTTCTAGCTGCTTGTAGGATTATTCAGTTATAATTCCAGCAAGGAGCAGAAATTCTAACTTACATGCTGAGTTGTCATAATATCATGGTTTCATGCTGTGGCGTAATATACTATAGGCTTACCAGTAGTTTCATCTTGTATTGCATTTCGTATCTTAAGAAATTACCGATTCAGATGCTAAGATAGTTTGGGGAGGAATTATAATGAAAGTCTGGGTGCTTCAGAAAGCGTTTGTTAAGCTGTGATTATTTACTCTCTTTAATGGAAGGGTTTACGTCATGGATCTCTGTTGCGAAAGAGTAAGGCAAGTTTTGTTTTCATTTTTTTTTTACACCAGGGCCACAGCCGTCTCTGGGAGTTAGTTTTGGAACGCCATTCGGTTCAGGTATTGGCACTGGCTTGCAATCAAGTGGCTTAGGGTCTTCAAGCCTTGGAGGTACACTTTAACTTTTTCTAATGTTTCACTGAATTACTACTATACAGCACTTCCTGAATTGGACTAGGCAGCACACGTCACCCGTAGAACTAAATTCTTATATGTTTTATGCTAAATAAGCAAGATCACAACCCCGTAATCCACATGAATTGATACAAAAGCACCACCAGCCTCTGGTTCCGTACTCTCGACTTCCCAGTTTGGGTTAGAAAGCCTATTGCAATTGTAAGCACCCATTGAGAGAGTGGGACAAATCTACCTTTCTAGCACTCCTTATTTCCCTATTCTCAGCCAAGACGATTCATTTGCGTTGCCATCTCCATCATGCACCCTTCCACTTAATCTGCCCTGATCTCTATGCTCATTTGGGCATCTATTTGATAGTGTGAGATCACCAAGACTTTATCTTTCTTAGAATACATCAAGGCATCTCATCTAAACCACTTCTATTTAAACAGACATTTTGTGGGATAGAGATGACTGGTTGCCTAAATGTATATTTGGTCTTCTGTTCTTTTGTATTTGCACATAGATATGCTTCTATTATTTGACATGTACCTTGATCGTAGGGGATAGGATGCATTTGGAACTTAAATTAGTGCACGGTTCACAAAAATATAATTTCACTGTTGTTGGTACCAGCTTTTTGGCATATTCTGTTAATATGTTTTAGGATCTATTCTGGGAATTGGCTGGTACAGCACACACTTCATCTCCTGTTGCTAATAACGCACAGAGAGGTGTTCCATTTTCCATTATGCCTGAGCAACCATGAGGTTGATACCGGTAGATCTCTGTGGATACTTTAGAATAGCCACAGCAAAACTCCATGTCAAGCTTGTGTTGCTGAACTGGTGCATTGGCAAATTTCCCTTGAAGAAATGACCCCTTTGCCTTCCCCTGATCTTTAAAGTCTGCACATATTCCGTGTGTGTAAATACTAGTTATTGTGTGAGCGTGTACAGGAAATCCATGGAGGAAAGGAGAATAAACCTAAAGCTATCAGAAACGCAACAAGAAGTGCTGGTGAAGATACCCCACCGTATAAAGTAGCTGAGATTAGCTGCAAGAATAGAATAGCAAACTGAGAGGTGCAAAAAGCATTGGAAATGGAGGCATAAGCGCATCTCTCTGTAGTTGCTGAGTATACATACTCCTGTTGCTCAGTAAACTACCAGCCCTATGTGATGGGAGCAGGTGGAGTGTGAAACCGGCCTTCCTGAAGATTCTTGCCAGGTTGTTGCTATTTCCAGCAATGGGAGATACTCCACCCATTTATTGCCCTAAGTGAAAGTGTGGGAGTTGAGATGCAAGACTTCCTTTCCAGCCATGTTTGGGGAAGAAGGTGGGTGTTTTATTGCCTCCTTCGTAAGAAGGCTGATGTAATCTTATGCATGCTTGCTTGAAAGCAAGTCTGCTGAAATCATAGCAGTATTCTATTTTCTTGCAAGTAAATTCTATAAGTGGGGGTAGAACCCTTGTCTTCCAAAGCAGAACGTTGCCTCTCTACCACAATAATTGGAGGGAATCTTACTTACTATTTACTCAACCTTGGGTTTGACAAGAATGCCAAACTACCTTCTATGTCTGCCACCTAATGTCTAGTCCAGGCATCCCCAAACTGTGGCCCTCCATATGTTTTGGCCTACAACTCCCATGATCCCTAGCTAACAGGACCAGTGGTCAGGGATGATGGGAATTGTAGTCCAAAATATCTGGAGGGCCAAAGTTTGGGGGTGCCTGGTCTAGTCCAGCCCGCTGCCTTCTGCAAACACATCCAGGTTTGACAAGGTTAGTCCTTTAACTTAAATCAGTTGAACCTACTATGCATCTCGTTTCCCTAACATCCCTAATCTATTAAGTGCAATTGAAGAATGCGTGTCTGCCTGCAGACTTTTCTATTTAATCAGACTTAATAACAAAGTCTCGTGCAGATAAACTCCTTTTTTAACTTGCCCATGGCAGTTCAATAACAATAGCTCCAATGCTGCAGAGTATATGTTGAAGAGACATTGTGGAAGGCCAATTCTTGATAGCAATCTAGCCCTGTGTGTATCTTAACGTGTGTTCCCTGTCTTCACTATTGTTCCACTAGGGTTTGGAAGTAGCTCTGCTTTTGGAAGCAGTGGCACGGGTGCACCATCTTTTGGATTTGGAGCTACAAATAAGCCTTCAGGAAGCCTTAGTGCAGGTTTGTTCTGTTCTGAGTGTTAAGGTATTATAAGTTATCAATACCTAACGCATGGCATCCACCTTAGTCATTGCATTGGAAGCTTCCATCTGTGGAAGGATAATTTAATAGATTAGAAAAGTGTTTTTCATTTCCTTCTTGCAAGCTCAGTAGTGCGAATCCATAGGCCCTTCCAAGGGAACTTTGGGCTTGCTTTTCTCAAACACTGTCTACCTCAATGCTGCATAGCAAATCTTTCGAAAATGAGGAAAATTTGAACGGCATTGTAGGTATGATACGATAGATTTGCTACTTAAAAGGAAAAAGTCATCTCAGCAACTTTATAGAGACATGGTGATGAGCTAGCTATATGGATGCAGCCATACCTTTGGTTGGAATGCAATTTCGCATACTACCTTGTTTCAAAAGCACCAATTGCTGCCAGCTCATTTATTGCTAACTAATCTAAACCAGTTATTTCTCCAAACCACTTGCACACCTCTCAGTGAAGCGTTGGCTTATGACAATTGTTTTCTGCCTCTTAATTGTAGTTAGGCAGTAACTTTGTAAGTTTACTTTTGAGAAAAGCAAATCCATATCTATTCTGGGTGCATGTGACTAGCTGTATGATGGTTCATATTCTAGCCTTTGTCCATTAAAAGGACTTGAAGTATCTGCTGCATTTTTGGAGTTAAAAGTAAGAGTTGTACCTAATACGTTTCCCAAACTGGGTACCCCTTAGGGTGGGTAAGGTCAGGTTTTTGGATTATGTAGTCTTTACGTACAAACCACTTAAATACAAAAGTAGCCCTATTGGACAATGCTTAAGAACTTAACTGCACCTGCAGAATCAACTACCCTCACTATAGACTCTTCCTCCCCGCCCCACTGAATGTAGATCTGATGTTTAATCAAAACACCTTTCCTTGAAGGTACTGTAAGCTAATTGGTTATCACCATCAACTCATGGTTGCAATGTTAATTGGATTTCCATCTTAATTATTAGCTTCTTGGATGGGGTTAACGTTAGTGTGGAATAGAAAACGCTTAACAACTATTGACAATACGTGCAAGGAACTTTTTCTCATCAGGTAGCTTCATAGACTTGCTCCTCACTTCATGTTATTGATTTATTTACAGTTAGAATATTTCTAATCCGTCCTTCATTTAAAGGGTTTCCAGGGTAGTGTGCAGAAGGGTGAATAAAATTAACTTTCACAACATACAAATAGAATTTCAAGCCAACCAATAAATGTAACAAAGTAAAACAAAGCTAAAAACAGAATACCACACAATTCCAAAGACCATTTAAAATGCCCTAGGCTTCACTGAAAACCAGGTAATATCAGTGCCAAATGTTCCAGAGTGGCACTCTGACAGCCTCCTTTGTGAAAGCATAACATACCTCTGCTAAAGATGGTACTATCCAGATTTAGTTTTTCTCTTTAAGTATCTTAGTTTTTTAGGACAAGCCAGGTCCTGTTTTCTGGACTCACCGGAAAGGAAGAGGGCTTCTCTTCATGGTAGAAGGCTTCTAATATGCTGCTTCATTTAACACCTGGTTCTCTCTACCGTGTTTCCCCTATTTTAAGACACCGTCTTATATATTTTTTCCCTCAGGAAAACGCACTATGGCTTATTTTGAGGGGATGTCTTATTTTTATTATGTAAGCCCAGCCCCACGTTTTCCTTGGCGCCCTCCAGAACTGCGCTTATAACTATGGCTTATTTTCGGGGTACGGCTTATATTTCGCAAATGCGAAAAAATCCTGCTATGGCTTATTTTATGACTACGTCTTAAAATAGGGGAAACAGGGTAGTAACAGCATATAAGGCCTAAGGTTTCTTAGTCCCAGTTACTGGGATAAGAAGGGCTTTTGTCTTTTGTTTTTCTAAATTGAGCTGTTGCCATTCCTTTTCTGTTGTCTGGTCAGCTATACTTGTATATGCAGGTGATCCCAGTGTCTGGCTCAGGGGCACAATAGGTAATTGGCTCTGCCTCCTGAGCTGCCAATTTCCATTTGGCATGACCACACCAACCCCTTACTTTGCACCTGGCTCCAGCTGGTGTACATGTCGGTTCTAGTGATTAAAAAAAAAAAAAGATCCCATAAGCCCTGACATCTGTCCATGCCTGGTTTAAAGAACCAGAACTTGCTTTTGACCTGCCTGAAATTTATTCCACAGCTTCAGTACAGTAGATTGTCCCTAGCTGCCTTAGCTAGGAGACTGATGTGATCACGGCGTCTCTCACGTTCAAATATTTTCCCCTCCTCTACAAGGCTTTGGCAGTTCGAGCACATCTGGGTTTAACTTCAGCAATCCTGGCATCACTGCATCTGCTGGCCTGACTTTTGGGGTTTCCAACCCAGCCTCTTCAAGTTTTGGCACAGGAGGACAACTTCTCCAGCTGAAGAAACCCCCAGCTGGGAACAAGAGAGGGAAAAGATAAATGTGAAAAGTGGGGTATGGGTGGGTGGGAGGGCTAGGGTCAGAGAAAAGGGACAACACATTGGCATAAGTCATCCTGGGGGGAAATCTATTTTTTTAAGCTGATATATAGTAGGTGCTCTGTGTCCTTGGAGATTTATAACATTTTGCTACTTCTTCCCATTCTGGATTATAAAACATAATTGTAACAAACAGCTATTTTTTTGGTGACTCAGAACTCGTGTAAGAATCCTTTTTTGTGGGTGGGTGGGGAATCATAGTTTTTAGATATGCACTTCATTATTAAGAAACCATGTAAAACCATCTATTTAACCTAAGATTAGTAACAGGATATTTTTGTTAATATGCTTTAAAACCATATAGAGAGATGCATATTTGGTTTCCTTGTACAGGTAAAGTATATTCTAGTACAAATGCTTGAGTCCATGTCTTCTGTTTCTTGATATGGCCTTTTAAAAAACATCAGGGTGGTTTTGTGAATATGTGTGTAAATATATACAGTACAAACGCACACTCGGATATGTATATGGGTACATACCATGCATTTCAGACCTTGTCTTGTAAGACAGAACGTTTTCAAGTTTGTGTTTTGGTTTCTTTCTCCCCTCCCATGTTGTGGCAGCATATTGGAAAACCAGCTGTAGCATTTACTAATGCATGTGAGACATTGTGGGCTGTTTTGTCTGTTTTCCATTTCTTGTTTTCTTTTCCATTCAGTGTTTTAAATGAACTGGATGTTCAATGTTAACGTTCTCAGACCGGTTTGGTTCTCAGCTGTGGCGGTGTGTCCTTGCTCAGTTGCAGCCATGCAAACTACATGGCTTCAGGTAGACTTTTGGAGAGCTGATTAGTGCATACTGAAACGGCCTTAGTTTTCACAAACAGCTCACACAAGCGGTGTGGTCTCGCGAGAAGAATACATGGGAGTGATACCGCAGAATCTTCCCAAAGAAGGATGCTTTGAGGATCCAGAAATGTCTGCCCATAAAAATCAGTGTGCTGCTCTCCCATGTTGGGCTGTTCACATGAGCAGGCCATGTGCACGAGTGGTTTGCATAAGATGGGGCTGTTCTGGAACAGATGGGTCCACTTAAAGTTAGGGCTCACTTCCATCCTAGAGCAGACAGACTCTGCTTCTCTCGTCATTCTGCATGAATCGATTCTTACATATAGCAGGCATGGTAAGAGGCTACGAAGGGTGGGTCACAGCAGGACACTTGTGAGTAAACTACAATATTTCACACAATTACAATAGTATTAGCCTTGCATTAGTTGAGCTGCATCTCCAGCTCAGTGAATGTTTTAAAAAACAGAAACAACAGGAACATTTATTGCCTTAAATGAGGGACTACAGTCATAGTCCTTGAACTGTGTTGCCAGCACAGACCCCATTCACTTCACTGGGGCTTGTGCTAGGCCATCTCTTTTGAGGGCCGGGCTGTAAATTAGCCCATCAGATCATTGCTCTCTCTGTGTGTGTGTGTGTGTGTGTGTGTGTGTGTTTGTGTACAGGATTTTTGTGAGGTCTAGCCTTTTTACACAAAGAATATTTTGTATATAACTCCAAACAGATATCCGTAGTTCTCATCTAGGCACCTTTAAAAACAAAAAGATAGGTCATGCACGTATGTATTCTCTGGTTTTGAAGTTGGTTGCTTTCAGGCATTACTATTTCTGTAAGTTCTGCCAGCGTTTTTTGTCTTCGTGCAAGTTATCTGGCGAATGTGTGAGTCCTGAGTGTGATGCATTCAGAAGTAAGGGAAACAGCTTAGTCTTTTCACCTTTATATATGAAGTATGGGCCGTTTTTCTTTTTCTTTTGGAAGGAGGAAGAAATTAAACTTGACAGAATTAAGGAAAACTTTAAAACAAATTTCAGGCCACAGTTCTGTTTTGAATTTGTATTTGGGCTCCAGCTAAAAAGATGTGCAAACTTGGATGTATGTTAACTGCTTTTTACAATATTAAAATGTTAAAATTTCTTTGTATATAATTTGTGAACCTATTTTTTTAACAGTGTTGTCTTTGTCCATATGTGCATCTTTTCTGTTCTACAAATAATAAAATGGATTGAAGTGTGATGTGTCAATAACACTTGCATTTATTTCTGGATGGTGTTTTCATTCCTCCTGGGCTGTGATCCTACACACATGATATTGTACTCAGTGGAATTTCGGTGGTGCTGATTCAAACAATATGTTTTCTGTTACATAGGAACAACCCTGAATGTTTCCCAGTACTGTATGCATTTGTATGGCCAGTGTAACATATGAACCAATCCAATCCCTGGATTTAGCCAGCAGCAATTCTTTTCAATTCAATTATTTTCTATACCGCCCTTCTGAGGATCATAGAGCGGTTCACAATATGAAAAACGCAAAATACATAACAGTAACAAAAACAATACACACATCCCCAACCATTTAAAAGGCCATAGATTGTTTAATTCACCAAAGGCCTGGTTATAGAGAAAAGTTTTTGCCTGGCGCCTAAAGGCATATAATGAAGACGCCAGCCGAACCTCCCTGGGGAGAGCATTCCACAAATGGGGAGCCACTGCAGAAAAGTCCCCGTTCTTGTGTTGCTGCCCTATGGACCTCTCATGGGGGAGTCACATGAAGAAGGACCTCGGGTGATAAACACAGAGTCTGGGTCTGTTCATATGAGGACAGGCAGTCCTTGAGCTATTGTGGTCCTGAGCCTTTAAAAGGCTTTATAAGCCTCGATCACAATGGACAGAAAAAATGTCGTAATACTTGGAGTTGCTGGTGTCCTTTGTCCATTATATTCACATCTGCAATTGTGTTGCTGAATAACACTGGAACTCCTTGAGTGTGGAGAGAACACCCTGAGTCCTCCCTACACTTAGGAGCATTTTACTGATTTGGCACTTGGGTTGGGTAGATCCCAATTCAGCATTTAAATATGTTTAAGTTTTGACTGACTCACTACAATTCTATGTTTCACATTACTTTTTTTTAAATTACAGTATAGGGTTGGTATCAGGGATCTGTTAGTTTCTAAGGCATCTCACATCATACCTTACAACCTTTATTTTTTGTCTCCAGCTCAAAACCTGGATAGATGAATTAAAATACTGAATGATCCTTATCATTTGTTGTTTCAACCACTGGCCATTACAAAAGAGCATGAAAAAGTTACACTTGATATTGGACATATGGTAACTTTAATACCTTGGGTGGATAGCTAATGTTAGACATGAAGTGGAATCCTTATTTGCAGCCTGTATACACACAGCTACTTCTCCCCCTGAAATGGTTTACAACATATCTGGATAAGGAAATGCAATGTCTGTGTACTATTTCTATGTAGTTTGTGCAGGAATTCCAAATGGATTGTGTTCTTCAACTGGGTACACACTAAACATATTCTCAACAAAGAATACATTACATTAGCCCTTTACCCAGGGTTCTAGACACAGCTACCCCTCAAGAAATTGTTATAATTTGTATCTGGATAAGTAAATCAAATGTTTGACTTTTTGTTTCTGTGGTGCTTACGTAGGAATGCCTAGTGGATCAGATCCAGCTCCTAGTGCACCACCTGTTGCAATGGGAAATATACCAAAGATATTTACAACGGATTATGCATCAGGTAAATTTTGCAACCTTAACGTTGCCGCAAGGATCTTTGCTTTTGCTGCAACACCAAGCAACCCTGCATGGAATTGTTGCAATTTGGTATCAGGATAAGAAAAACAGGTGTTTGACTTTTCTTTCTACGGTGCTTATGCAGGGGTTTTGAGATCACCAGGTCCGACTCCTGCTGCATCGTGCACTTCAGTAGGATGTTCACCGAACCCAGTCATGATGAACACACTAGGTAAATTTGTTAGTCTCTAAGGTGCTATAAGGACGCGGGTGGCGCTGTGGGTTAAACCACTGAGCCTAGGGCTTGCCGATCAGAAGGTCGGCGGTTCGAATCCCTGTGACAGGGTGAGCTCCCGTTGCTCGGTCCCCGCTCCTGCCAACCCAGCAGTTCGAAAGCACGTCAAAGTGCAAGTAGATAAATAGGTACCGCCGCAGCGGGAAGGTAAACGGTGTTTCCGTGTGCTGCTCTGGTTCGCCAGAAGCGGCTTTGTCATGCTGGCCGCATGACCTGGAAGCTGTACACCTCCCTCGGCCAATAATGCGAGATGAGCACGTAACCCCAGAGTCGGTCACGACTAGACCTAATGGTCAGGGGTCCCTTTACCTTTTAAGGCGCTGCAACGCTTTGGTTTTTTTTGCTGTAGCACAAACACCCCACCCCAACCGTATAAATTGTTTACAGTCAGATGTTTGTGTTCTATTTCTGTGTGGCACTTATGCAGGAATTCCAGGCCCAGCACCCAGTGGATCATGTACTTCAATATCATCTGCACCAAACATACTCTTATTGAAGAATGTGCCAGGTTAGATAATTTCTATGACATTTATGCTCTGGTTCTTACTATGCTTTTCAGCTCAGAGGTAGCTGGTGCAGGAGGGCGATTACTCTGAATGGGTATCCACTGTACAAAGTGTTTTACAGGTCTCGTGTGACTTTCCCCAGAGATGATGAGATAGATGTCAGATTACAAAATATTAGCTTGCTGAAATCTGCTTGGCAAGCTGTGTAGATAACTGGGGTTTGGGGAACCTCTGGGCCTGCACTCATATCCGCCCCAGCAACTATGGCCAGGGGCCAGCAATGAGGGGAGTTGTAATTCAGCAACATCTGGAGGGCTAAATGCTCCCTGCACCTGAGATAACTTTTCTCTAGGTCTTTCCTAGCTAAAGACAACTCTTACCCTATCTGAAGACATGCATTGTCCAGCAAGAGTGGACCATTGTCCACTGGTACAGAATATGCTTTGATTTCCCTCCGACCCAAAAGAGAAAAGTCTGGGCTCAATCCTTGCAACTCCAGCTAAAAGATTTGAGGTGGGATTACAGTGGTACCTCTGGTTACGTACTTAATTCGTTCCGGAGGTCCGTTCTTAACCTGAAAACGTTCTTAACCTGAAGCACCACTTTAGCTAATGGGTCCTCCCCCTGCCGCTGCGCCACCGCTGCCCGATTTCTGATCTCATCCTGAAGCAAAGTTCTTAACCCGAGGTAATATTTCTGGGTTAGCAGAGTCTGTAACCTAAGCGTATGTAACCTGAAGCGTATGTAACCTGAGGTACCACTGCATCCCCCCCCCCAAAAAAAACTTGCTGTCTGAGTCTTTGGTCAGGGAGGAAAGCACTGGATTATATGGAATCATACATTTTTTAGAGCGGAAAGGAACTCTGGGGTCCCCCCCCCAAGCTCTGATCGTTATATCCACCTTGCAACCTCAGCGGATGGCTGCCTTTCCTTAGATATCTAATGAAAGAGAAGTCACCATCTTCTGAGGCAGTCCGTCAAACAGCTCTTACGGTTACGACTTTGCCCAAGATTCTCTTACTTGCAATTTCCACCTGTTCAGAACATGTTTTACTACCGGAGGCAAAATGGGCTGTTTACATGCCTTAATCCTGCCACACATTATCATTACCACTAGGTGGCAATAAGTGCTTAGTAGTCCAGTCCCCCCCCCTCCAATATCAATGGAAAGACTTGGGACCTCCTTGCTTTTCTCCTTGCACCTCTGCTGCTTTTAAGTGAAAATAAATACATTAGGAGATCCAGCCACAGAATTCCCATACAATTTAGGAAGCTGCCTTAATACTGAGTCAGACCATCTATCTTTGTATCGTCTGCACTGACACCTGTTCTGCCCTATATATATGTAAAGCAGTATTATGCCACGTTAAGCAGTCATGACTTCCCCCAATGAATCCTGGGGTGTGTAGTTTGTTAAGGCCGCTGAGAGTTGTTAACAGACCCTTAATTCCAATCCCCAGAGTCGTTTAACAATCAATCCCTCTGGGAATTGTAGCTCCATGAGGGGAATGTGGGTCTTTCTAACAACACTCAAAGAAGAGTTGCTATTGTTTTGTTTTCTATTTATTTGTGCTTTTATCTTGTCTTGTGAATCGCCTTGAGAACTTTGGATGAAAGGTGGTATATAAACTTAATAAATAATGACAAATAATGTGTTCCGGCCCCTCAGGACTCTCCCCAGGCCACACCATTCACTGGTCCTGCTTCATCCCCTCCTTGAGTGTTTTTGCTTGGCTGAAATGTGTTATTGACCTCTGATAATGCCTCTTTATTGCCTAATGGAGGGCACAGAGGAGTGTCTTGTGTGTGTGTGTGTGTGTGTAGAAGCTGGCTTGCTGTTAAAAAAAAGGGGGGAAAGATGATATTTACATGAATTGCTCCTCCCACTTTTGTCTCTAGCCACACCCACTACTGGCATGTGATTCCTGGAAGTTTGCTTTTGGAAGGAAAGGTGGCCTAGTGCATGAAAATTATTCCCGATCCTGGCCAAAATTGTTTTTTCTCTTTACCTCAGGCATCATTAAGCGACGTTCACCAGTAGCGCTTAGCACCATCCTAGAACTTGGGGAGGTTACAGCAACGAAATTAAACTAAGAGGCATAGAATTCATCTCCTGGGCAAGAAATGGCCATCCCCCCCCCCAATGCCTTGATCCTAATACAGCACTGATACCAAGACCAGACTTTGTACCTGTCGTTTTTTCTCAAGAGCTATTACAAAGGTGACCTAGGCTTCTTGATCTGTGATTACATCCCTAACAAAGCTAAAATGAAGGTAGGGTTGCCAATAACTTCTTGGCACGCTCCTGTGCCTTTAACAGCAGCTGGTTCTGCAGCAATTGATATCTCTGCCTTATGAGAAGCTTTGCCTGCTAATTCCTGCATCTCAATAAGCTGTTAAAAGCATAGCTACAGAGGCAGGTTGAAAAGCTGGCAAAGTCACATGTTGAGCATTCATATGCAGGCTGTCTCCTAGGAAAGAGAGGATACAGTTATTTGCCTTATCCTGAAAACTTAGAGCAACCGGTTGCTTTGTGGTAGAACTGCAAGCATTCTCAGAATAACATGGTTGCCTGAACCCACTTTCTAACTCAAGGCCAGCTGAGGTAGCATAGATTTCCTTGTTGTGTGAACTGACTGTTTCACATGACGAATCTTTTTCCATCAATGAGTTTTGTTTTTTCCGCATTCCAGGCACGTGGGGGGGGGGGACCTTGGACCAAATGTGGCCCTCTGCGACTCTTTATCTGGCTCTCATGACTCTCCCCAGGTCACACCCTTCCACAGCTACACCTTCTTCCAGTGTTTTTGTCTGACTGGAATGTATCTTTGATTCTTGCTTGCCGGGATGTAGGCTAGGGAGGGTTGTGTGAGTGTGTGGCTTACTGTCCAAAGGTAAAATTTGCATTCATTGCTCCGCCCACTTTTGCCTTTGGCTTTATTCACCACTATCATGTGACCCCTGGAAGGTTGGACGGAAAAAAGTCCCCCAACTCTGACGTACACCCGCAATTCATTATTATAAATGTATGAAGATATGCAGTTAATCATGTTCTGAACAATGCATCCATAGTCACAGCTTCTTTTTTTTACATTGGTTCCAGTGCAATAATAACGGCATACAACTTTTCCTTAAAATTGTATCCTTCCCTCCTGTAATTCTATTTCATAATCTTGATAAACACATGACAAATCTCCGTGCTACTGCAGGCTGCAGGCTGAGGCATGGAAATTATTTGTGTAATTTGGTGACCCAGATGGCAACTTGCTTTGCATGACCCGGGAAACTGTGCTGAACCTTTGGGCGGCAGTTCTGCCCATTTAGACTGACCACCATGGTTTATTAAATGTACAAAAGGAAACAGCAGTTTCTGCAGCTGAAGAGACAAGCCCACTATTCGTCTTAAAAAGTGCCCTGCCTCTTCTGCATTGCTGCTGTAGCAAAACAAGAAGCAACTCCTTCCTTTGGATCTCGGCTCCTTTCTATAATGAAATAGAATTCTAGGTCCATGACTTTCCTTTCTGAAACATTTGTGGCTTTTAAACCACGGCTTTATTTTAATAATTGCACTTGACATAAAATCTTTGAACGGGCTAAAGGCTGGATTAAAATTCTATGGTGTTGATTTCAAACGTTAAGGCACTTTCAAAATTAATTTTAAATTGCAGCTGGGTTCATGTTAGTTTAACTCATAGCCCCATCCTGAATCTAGTATGTGGAGACACAGATGACCTCATTTCCAAGTGCCCTCAATTTTACACCTTCCACAAGCTCTGTGGCTGCTAAATAAAACAAAACCAAGGTATTCTCTCCCCTCCATCCCAGTTTTCAAATACATCTGCAATGGGGAAAGCAGTATGAGCTTTGCCATTGTGTGTTTATATGTATGTGTGTGTGTCATTCTCCGTGTGTGTGTGTATAAACATACACAGAGTACACACACCATCGCCAAGGTTGTGCGCGCACGGATGTGTATTCATGAAATGAATTAGTATTTTATGTGCAAAGTCTCTCGCGCACTCATCCTCCCAACTGTGCTAGGTGTAGCTTCTTGTTAGCGTTAATTAGTGAGTTAACAGGCTTAAAATACCCCACCATTCTTTCTTAAAAGTGAACCAGTGAACTAAATGGACCAAACACAGACAAACAAACCCATTTTTGAAAAAGCAGTTAAGTTAAAAACATAACCAAACCTCAAGCTTGTATTTGGTTATAGACATAATACCGTACCAAGATGGTATTGTTGGGAGGCTGATTCTGTCTCCTCTGACGTATAACATTGATCTGGGCAGGCTGAATGTCAGGGCCCAACAGTTAACTTCCACGGTCCTAGGACCCCAGCAGAACAACAAACATTGGCATCTGCCCTGGGGCCTCCATGCCAGCTGGTTATGAGCCGCCATTTTTAATTTCCGACATTGCCTACCAGGCACAGGGGTACTCCCTGCTCTGCCTCTTCTGGACCTCGCTTGGGCTTGGGTGGAGAAGCAGGGAACTGGAGGGGGCAGGAAGGTCAACCTGCCTGGCCCAGCCTCATCCCCCGATGCTCGCTTGGCCCACCTCACTCTGCCTGCCCCCTACCACTGCCTGTCCACACGCTGGGGGGGAGTCACCAACTTCCAAGCTTCTCTATATCTGGAGTCACTTTACACACTTCACTCTGTCTCCTCCCCATGTGCCCTCCCTGTTAAAGTGGGGTGGTTCCCCGTTTTATGCTATTTCACTTATGCACACGTGGGCTTGGAACATAATATATATCCCTGTATGTTATTTATCTCCTTTGTGGCTGAGCGTGCCAGCCTTTGCTATTGGAGGCCACATGATTCAAAAGCAGTTCAGAGTGATGGTTACTGCAGAAATTGTTAGAGATAAGGCTGGGTTTTACAAGAGAGAAGGTAGCTATGTAGTCATTTTACACTGCAATCCTGGTGAGCCTATTTAAATGTAAAGGTAAAGGGACCCCTGACCATTAGGTCCAGTTGCGGACGACTCTGGGGTTGTGGCGCTAATCTCGCTTTACTGGCCGAGGGAGCCAGCGTTTGTCCGCAGACAGCTTCCGGGTCATGTGGCCAGCATGACTAAGCCGCTTCTGGCGAACCAGAGCAGCGCACGGAAACACCGTTTACCTTCCAGCCAGAGCAGTACCTATTTATCTACTTGCACTTTGACGTGCTTTCGAACTGCTAGGTGGGCAGGAGCAGGGACCGAGCAACGGGAGCTCACCCCGTCGCAGGGATTTGAACTGCCGACCTGATCGGCAAGCCTATTTACTCAGAAGTAAATCCCGCTATCTTCAATCGAGCTTACTCCCACGTAAGTGCAGCCATACAGTGCAAGCTACAAAACATGTCTATACTCAGGCACACGGAGTGTTATTGTGCGAAATGATTACACAGAGTTATTCCCGAGATTGTTGCCTTAATTTCTCAGCCCTCCTAAGGAATCACAAAGGAAAGGAGTCAAGAAAGAAAACGCATTTTATTGAGATGTAAATTACGTTTTTAGCTCTGTGTATTATTCAAATCTGTTGCTGAGGAAGAAAGGAATATTTACCCGTCTTGGGTTGCTGCTGACTAAGGAAACAGGGGCAGGGGGAGGGAAATCACTCAAACATAAATATTTTATAGAGACACTCTCCAATATTTCTATTGTTAGTGCTGCTCCCATCATCTATTATATATCTATTGCAGTGGACATTCAGGGTGCTTCCAGATGGCCGCTATTTTGGGGTGGGATTCAGTCACATCTTAGCAAATTAAGACTAAGTTGATGGAGACGTCTTGCACAACACACCTCTCCCCCCAAATATTGGATCTCTCCCCCCCCCCCAATAATTGCTGGGGAAATGTGCTGGAAAGTGTGGGGTAGCATTTGCCTTGACACAACATCGTCTAATCTCCCCACAAACAAAACAATTTTTTATTAAATAGGCAATCTCATATAATAACAAATCAGGATGGATGCTC
Organism: Darevskia mixta; assembly: GCA_034641385.1. Classification (NCBI taxonomy): domain Eukaryota; kingdom Metazoa; phylum Chordata; class Lepidosauria; order Squamata; family Lacertidae; genus Darevskia; species Darevskia mixta. The sequence continues at coordinate 22,481,063 of JAWWNH010000014.1, read as the reverse complement.
AACAAGCAGGTTGTCTGGAAGAGCCTCCAGGGTGCTTCAAGACATGTATTTATTGTGAGATGAGGATTCCTTATGCATGTGAGGTTTTTGCAGCAAACACAGCCCATATGCCCCCCACCAATGTTGGCTATGACCTGTTTTTGATATCTTATAGACTGCATATGCTAAATAAATGCTTGGACTACTGCAATGCGCTCTACGTGGGGCTACCTTTGAAGGTGACCCGGAAACTGCAATTAATCCAGAATGCGGCAGCTAGACTGGTGACTGGGAGTGGCAGCTGGGACCATATAACACCAGTCCTGAGAGAGCTACATTGGCTCCCAGTACATTTCCGAGCACAATTCAAAGTGTTGGTGCTGACTTTTAAAGCCCTAAACGGCCTCGGTCCTGTATACCTGAAGGAGCGTCTCCACCCACACTGTTCAGCCCGGACACTGAGGTCCAGCGCCGAGGGCCTTCTGGCGGTTCCCTCGCTGCGAGAAGCGAAGCTACAGGGAACCAGACAGAGGGCCTTCTTGGTAGTGGCGCCCACCCTGTGGAACACCCTTCCATCAGATGTCAAGGAAATAAGCAGCTATCCTATTTTTAAGAGACAGCTGAAGGCAGCCCTGTTTAGGGAAGTTTTTAATATCTAATGCTGTATTGTTTTAACATTCGATTGGGAGCCGCCCAGAGTGGCTGGGGAGACTCAGCTAGATGGGCGGGGTACAAATAATTTAAAAATATTATTATTATTATTATTATTATTATTATTATTATTATTATTATTATTATTATTATTAATTGAAGCAATGTCTGGAAGCCACAATAAGCATTAAAGCATACAAGTGAAAACTAGGAGTAGTTCCCAACATTTATTGTAGTAAAGGATGAAGACTCTTGTGGCCCTCCAGATAGTTTTGAACTTCAACTCCCATCAGTCCTAGCTAACATGATCAATGGTTATGGATGATGGGAGCTGTAGTCAAGTAATGTTTGAAGCGACACAGGTTACTCATGGCTGTTCTATATCCGGTTATAAACGTAAGCTTTTCTAGCCTTGTGGCTGGAAATCCAAACCAGGGTACACTACACAGACTCTCTCTCTTACAGAAGGGATGGGGAACCTGTGGCCGCCAGATATTACTGGACTACAACTCCCATCATCCCTGACCATTGGCCATGCTGGCTGGGATTGATGAGAGTTTTTCTTTTTTATCTACACAGCAGACTAGTCAGAACAACAACAAAAGCATACTAAAGGAAAATAAAAAGCTAGTGTTTTGTATAGTTTGGTGCAGCAAGAGAATAGTCACGTGAACAGAAAATGCTCAGAATTAATAACAATCCTCCAAATACAACTTGATTTGGAGCCAGTCCAAGAAGCCAAATCATGGGAGCATTTTCCTAATCAATATATGGAAATAATTTTGCTCATATTTTGCAACAGGAGTGCGAAACCTTGGGCTTGCCAGGTGCTGCGGAACTACAACTCCCATCAGCCTACCAAGCATGGCCAATGGCAAGGGCTTTTATAGGAGTTGTAGTTCAGCAACATCTGGCAAGCCAAATGTTCCCCACTCCTGTTTCATAAAAGCAGAGCATCTACTTGAAAGTTATTTTCATGAATCAGAATCTTTTGTTCCATATAAGTCTTTGGCTCTGAAATTCTGATGGTTCATTCCAAGCATCCTGAGGGACCCTATCTGAAGATCCCTTCAGACCACTCAGTTTTGTGGAGCTGAAGTGTTTAAGAACATCTGTCATCACCAATTCTGTTGTGGTATTTACACAAAATCCAGGAAATTCATTGAACCATTGAGTCAATCAATTCTTATAATACAGACAGAAGGAACATTATTTCAGCTCAACTGAGAGTAATATGTGTCACCCAGAGCCGTAAGATTTGCTGTAGTGGCACAGAAACTGAGAACAAATGTATTGCCACAAATGCTGCAAACTGTCAAAATAAAATGTGCCTCAAAACATAAGGACTGCCTACATGCACCCTGTTCATTCCCTGCTTGTTTGGGTACAGGTTTATCCTATTCTTGATTTCATCTTCTTGCAGCGATGTCCAACTCTTGAAACAACCTAGATGATCTTAAAAAATAGTATTTCATTCCCAGGACATTGCAAGTGTTTTGAACATGCTCAGTAATTGTAGTCTTTTGGAAAGGCACTCTGGACAGGGTCAAGGATGTGACTGGTAACATTCATTTAATTCAAGGTTAGAACTGTAAAGATATATATTTCTGGAGGAGGTTTGCAGAGAACTGATAGTATTTTTGCTAACTGTGGAATATCTATTTCAGCTTCTTGGGGATCTTCAACCATTCCATGTTGGATTGGTTTTCTCAGATTTTGACATAAGCTCTGAAGAAAACAAAAGGGGCGCGGGTGGCACTGTGGTCTAAACCACTGAGCCTAGGGCTTGCCGATCAGAAGGTTGGCGGTTCAAATCCCCACGATGGGGTGAGCTCCCGTTGTTTGGTCCTAGCTTCTGCCAACCTAGCACTTCAAAAGCACGTCAAGTAGATAAATAGGTACAGCTCCGGCGGGAAGGTAAACGACGTTTCCATGCACTGCTCTGGTCCGCCAGAAGCGGCTTAGTCATGCTGGTCACATGACCCAGAAGCTGTCTGCGGACAAATGCCAGCTCCCTCAGGCTATAGAGCGAGATGAGCGCCGTAACCCGAGTCGTTCGCGACTGGACTTAACTGTCAGGTGTCCTTTACATTTACCTTTACTGTGTTATCAAGTCGATAACCTGGACTCCTAACAGACTGGCAGCAGCTCTTCAAGATTTCAGAAACAGATCATTCCCAGTCCTACCTGGAGATGCTGGGGCTTGCACCTTCTACATGCAAAGCAGGTGAGCCACTACTGAGCTGGTACCAGGTTGGTATAGAAGTCAGATGCTTGGGAGCTCAAGCTGCTTAGGGTTTTAATGATCACTTATCACAATCACAATGTCCACTGTGTTTGTTTAGAAAGAAAAACCATCACAAACTCATTTGCATTTCCAAGCCCTTCAAATTTGGATGGGTAGCATTTAGGACAGGGATGGGGATCCTGTGGCCTCTGGGTGTCGTTGGACTGTGTGTCAATCCATCATTCCCACCCACAATGGTGTAGTAAGTATGCAACTCTTGAGATTATTATTTTTCCTGAGCAGCAGTGGTGATTCCTCACCTGCCAGAGCACCAGAGTAATTGATGGACCCTCCTGGCATTGACAAGTGTGAATGAGGTGATAATGAACCTTTCAGGTTTGATTGTGTCAGATTAGCATAGAGGAAGTGAGAGATGGGGGTGGGGGCAGAAGTGAGCAGAGACTTAGAGGGGGTTCCTTCTAAATGCTAGCAGTTTAAATGGTAACACTTTTTAGGAGACTGTTTGCATTTCTAATTGACAGCTGAAGTTTGCAACAGGCCGAACATCCTGTGTAGGTAGAAGCAGTAAAGGTAAAGGGTAAAGGGACCCCTGACCATTAGGTCCAGTCGTGTCCGATTCTGGGGTTGCGGCGCTCATCTCGCATTATTGGCTGAGAGCCGGCGTACAGCTTCCAGGTCGTTGCACTTGTATAGCGTTGTGCTTGTACTTGTGCAATGACAATAAATTATCTTATCTTATCTTATCTTATCTTATCTTATCTTATCTTATCTTATCTTATCTTATCTTATCTTATCTTATCTTATCTTATCTGTCATGTGGCCAGCATGACTAAGCCGCTTCTGACGAACCAGAGCAGCGCACAGAAACGCCGTTTACCTTCCTACCAGAGCGGTTCCTATTTATCTACTTGCATAGAATCATAGAATCATAGAGTTGGAAGAGACCACAAGGGCCATCCAGTCCAACCCCCTGCCAAGCAGGAAACACCATCAAAGCATTCCTGACAGGTGGCTGTCAAGCCTCTGCTTAAAGACCTCCAAAGAAGGAGACTCCACCACACTCCTTGGCAGCAAATTCCACTGTCGAACAGCTCTTACTGTCAAGAAATTCTTCCTAATGTTTAGGTGGAATCTTCTTTCTTGTAGTTTGAATCCATTGCTCCGTGTCCGCTTCTCTGGAGCAGCAGAAAACAACCTTTCTCCCTCCTCTATATGACATCCTTTTATATATTTGAACATGGCTATCATATCACCCCTTAACCTTCTCTTCTCCAGGCTAAACATACCCAGCTCCCTAAGCCGTTCCTCATAAGGCATCGTTTCCAGGCCTTTGACCATTTTGGTTGCCCTCCTCTGGACACGTTCCAGCTTGTCAATATCCTTCTTGAACTGTGGTGCCCAGAACTGGACACAGTATTCCAGGTGAGGTCTGACCAGAGCGGAATACAGTGGTACTATTACTTCCCTTGATCTAGATGCTATACTCCTATTGATGCAGCCCAGAATTGCATTGGCTTTTTTAGCTGCTGCATCACACTGTTGACTCATGTCAAGTTTGTGGTCTACACTTTGATGTGCTTTTGAACTGCTAGGTGGGCAGGAGAGGTAGAAGCAAGCACCACTGAATTCAGCAGAGCTATTCCCAAGAAAACATGCACAGGAGTGCCGCCCTGCTAATCTTAATGAACTGGGTTTTATCTATCCATTGCTGCTATTTTGTGTGTGTGTATACAAAATAATGGACCGACACAGCTGCTTGTATTTTTGGACTCTCCAGTTGGCAGATGATGACAGATGTCTATGCTGGGACTGTCATAATAATGAGCACCTGCATTTCAAAATTTACCTCTGCCCAGTCAGCATGGTCAATGGTGAGAGTGGTAGTCCAATGACATTCAGAGGGCCAGGTTTCCCATCCCACGTTTAGAATGACCCAATGCAAAGGGCGGCAGAGCTCTTGGACCTTTTCACAGCTGTGTAAAAGATAAGCACGGTGTAACACAGGAGTAGGCAGAAAGCAGGTTCCCTGCTAGTCAACCTTCCTAGGGTCTCGTGGCTGTAGGGTCTGAGGCAAAAGTGTGTGGAGCAACCAACACATATTTTACCTCTGTACAGTAGGCAAGTTTCTGCAAACATTCAAACACCCCTCAGCACCCAGACAAGCAAGTGGCATTATCAGAGTTTAAGCGACATGTTCCAGTCTGGCAAAACTTTCAAGGTGCATAGGGCCAGTGAGAGGGTGTGGGGCTGAGGAAATTTCCACAGTCCAGACAGAGAACCTGGACAGCCACACTTGACCCTCAGATCTGACACTCTCCACAACTGTTTTAAACTAAAGAACAGAAAAGGCCTGATTTTTTCATTCTTTAGAATTCTAGGCAGAATCAGGTGGCTTTTTTAAAAAACCCTCTCTCTCTTTGTTCAAGTATTTCTACAAGTGATGGTGCACTTCAGTTTATTACAGAATTCTTAGTGCCCTCCCCCCTACGGAAAACAATTATTTCAGGGTTTTTCCTCTAGTTTCTTCCCACATCATGAGTCTTCTGTGTCCTCCAATCCCTGGAGCTCCCTACATCAATGAACCGAGACTCTACGTTGAGACACATGACTATGAAGTTTATTGATCATGTCTGCACTGCTCAGCCTCCATGAGGATTCGCACAATGTTATGTGAACTCCTGAAGCCTTTCCCAGCATGCACTCGGCTCTGTGTAAATATTGAAAAGCAGCCTCTGGAGGGTATCTATCTTTGGTTCTATGCAACCATCTTCATGTATTTGGATGGAAATGTCCCAGGGATTATTAGGGAGCATATTATTCTGATAGCAAACTGCCCATGCTGTATTTAATTTATTAAGTGCAAATTGCCTGCCTGGTGCATCCTAAACAAGCCGTGTTGAATTTAGCAGGCTACATATATGGCATTTTTAGAATGAGAGAAAAACAGTGAGTCTGGCTGTGTCTCCTCAGTTCTGTTAAGTTTCCGTGTATATAACAGAATCCTACCACTGATGCTTTTCTTCATGTCTTGTTTATCCTTGCATATTCTGAGAATATAACTGATCTTTCCAGTTCAGGTAGGCTTAAAGATTTGGGAAACTGAGAGGGGAAGGGCTCATGGGTGTAGCCAAGAGGGGGGGGGCAGGGAGGGGCAGGTGCCCCCCAATCAATAAAAATACATAGCAAACTGAGGTTCTGTCCCAGCCCCCCCAACAAAAGGCCTGTCTCCCCAACAAAAATCCTGGCTATGTATACCCAGAGAAGGGTTGCTATTTGCATCTTTTTCTCTTTCTTTCTTTCTTTCTTTCTTTCTTTCTTTCTTTCTTTCTTTCTTTTTCTTTCTCTTTCTTTCTCTCTCTCTCTCTCTCTCTCTTTCATCCCAACTTTTCTCTCAAAGAGCTCAAGTTAGTGTACATGGTTTCCCCTCTTCCTCATGTAATCTACCTCACAGGGTTGTCCTGGAGGTTAGGTTGAGACAGAATCTTGGGAAGGATAGTTTGATGATGGGGTTGAGAGTTGTAAAATGTCCCCTACTCCCCTCACAGAGCTATAATTTCCAGAGTTCCCTGGGATGAAGGACTGATGGATAAACTACTCTGGAACCTGTAGCTCTGTGAGGGAAACAGAGGTTTCTTAACAACTCTCAGCCCCCTTAACAAACTGCACTTCCCAGAATTCTTTGGGAAAAGCCATGGCTGTTTAAAGCGATATGATACTGCTTTAAATGTTTGCTGTGGAAATGGCCTTATATGCCAATGAGGGCTGATTTAGCAGTGGCTAGCCAGGAACAGGACCTTGGCACTGTAGTGGATAGTTCAATGAAACGGTTGGCCCAGTGTGCAGCTGCTTTGATTTGGTGCTGAAATTGCTTTAACTATCTTATTTGATTTCACAGTTCTTGTTATGCTGGATGGATGTTGCTGTTACTATTTACATGTAGTGCTAATCCCACTGTTGTCTCACAGTGATTACTTATGTCCTGTTTTTACATGTTGGAAACTGCCTTGTGAGGGCTTGCTAGGGCCTGAAAATGATAATAATATTGAATAAGCAAGCCAGCCTAGGACAGATGTCCGAAAACTATATTAAGAGTCAAAGTGAAGTATTGTTGTACCATGACTACATAACGGGTTGGGATCCGAAGACCTGTAAGTAGGAAGCTTCTTCAACACTGGGTCTTCAGATGCTGTTGGACTACAGATTCCATATTCCTCAGACATTTTAGCCAATGTTTAGGGATGATGGGAGTTGTAATGCAACAACATCCAAGGGCCCAAGGTTGAAGATTGCTGTTTATGAAAAGTAGATTCTAGAGGAGTTATCAGGCCTCCACTTGTGCAAGCAAATGAGTACCTTTGCATTTTACTACCCTATCAACATGCAGAGCTCTGTGAGATGTAAACAGTTCTTTGGTGGGGGGGGGGGAGACGCCTTTTGCACGTGAAAGGGCACTTTTGGATTCAGACTCATAAAACTACATTATGCTGAGTTGGATTTTTGAGGGGTATCTGTCATTAAAGTTTAATCATTTTTGCATCCTCCAAAGCAGGCGAGCATTAAATGTATGACCTCCCACATCTCTCCGATACCTTGCATGGAAGGCAGGAGGGGAAATAAATTTTCTCCTGTACATTAGGAAGTCAAGTGGTGTTTATATTTAACCTCAGAGCAATAATTAATTAAAATTACCAACAGGGACTTGCAGCCGGAGATTGGGCTGGATTATTTTGAATCAACATGTGAAACTGATTCTCCACCGTGCTCCCTTGCACCCCTGTGTGCACAAAGAGTGCCGTGGCCTCTTTTCTGACCTCATCCCACTATCATCTCCTTTTCTATCCAAAATGCACAATCCCTCTTGACCTTAGGCCTCATGCATACACAAACACACACAGAGCCAATGTCAATCTTCCATTTCTTTCTTCGGCTACATTCACAGCATACATGTAAAGCGCTGTGATATGACTTTAAGTTTAAACAGTTATTGCTTCCCCCAAAGAATTCTGGGAGCTGTAGTTTGTTGAGGGTCGTTAGGAGGCCCCCATTCCCCACACAGAGCTTCCATTCTCAGGGCAGTTTAACCATCAATCCCTCTTCACAGGGAACTCAGGGAATCGTAGATCTCTGAGGCACCCCAGAGCTGATAGCCTAAATTTGCGTCTATTCGTATACATCAAGATACATACATTTCATGCAAATATGTGTCATGGGCCTGTGCCACAGAGATTTAAAAATACTCCTGGAGTGAACGTATTTGCATATTCATTTTACCAGCCCTCAATTGCTTTCATTTGTTTTTGTTTTTATTTTTAATATATGTTTTGTGTATTTATATTGTGATTTTAGGTTGTGAACTGCCCTGAGACCTCTGGGTATAGGACGATATACTACTACTACTACTACTACTACTACTACTACTACTACTAACAATTTGTTCCCAGTGACATTGTCTCTGTTCTTTTATTTACTGATGTCCAGTAAACACAACACATAATTCCCAGCATTGTGATGTCATCCTGTTCACTTCGTGATTCCTGACTGGGAATGTGAAATTATTCCGAAAGGAGGAAGAAAAATCAGCCAGCTTTTGGGTATTTGGGCATATGTACGTATGTTTGTGTGTGTTGGGAACTGTGGCAAGAAGCAGCAGCTAGTTAACAGCAGCATCAAACAAGATGGGGACAAGGTGAGCATCTTTACAACCTAAAAGTCTCTAGTTACAGAAAAATGTTCCATCCCATAGAAATTGTTAGCTTGACCCCCAAAAATAGAAACTGGTGAAGATTTGGTGCAGAGTATATTCAGGAACGTCAAACTTGCAGGAGACACATTTTAAAATGTTATAGGGAAACTGGCCTATGTCAACCCTAAACAAGAAATACATAGCATTTTAAGAATTCTCATTTTGCTCCAGTCTTAGTCAAATGCTTTCCAGGAAACATAATAATCTGTTTAAATATTGCAGACGGATGGATTCACCTCCCCTAGTTCTGCCCTAAGGCTAATTATCTGGCATGAACTCCTCTCTAATTTTTCTGACACGATTGTCACACCTCATTCTGACTGATGTGGACACCTTGCATTATGAAAGAATAATGCTTATAGCTGGAGATAGCGAAATGCTATGGTATGGAAGTCACGTGTTAACGTAATGAGAAAGATCAAGAGCTTAGCAGCATATCCAAATCTATTTCATTCTCTCCAACCTGTACAGTTTGAAAGCAGCTTGGTGGTTAGTGTAAGTGACTAGAGAACTTGTCCAGCTGTCTACAAAAGCCAGCTTTGATCTCACCTTCCAAATGACATTGCATGGTTCTAACTCCTGACCCAGCTATTTTGCGCTTTGTTTGGACAATATGCCCCAGAACCATTCCTAATGAAGAATTCTCAACATGTACTGTACAACACCCTCAAGTACGTGTCATGAATGTTCACATGTTTCTTTCATTGTGCAAACTTAGCAGGAATCCACTGGTCTTCAGGAAGGCTTTTTTGCCACTGTGAAAAAGACATGTGAGATCCTTATTTATTTATTTTTTAAAATTTTAAACACATATTGCCCACTTCCTCCCCCAACCCCACCACCACAAGCCAGGTTAGCATATCCATGTCAAACAGCTCTTACTATCAGAAAATTATTCCTGGTGTTTAATCAGAATGTCCTTTATTGTAACTTGAAGCCATTGGTTCGAGTCCTCACCTTGAAGTGCATGCATGGTACATGCAATTTCCTATTACGCCTATGTGGGAAATCTGGTTTGTTTTAAATGCCCCTCACTCTCAACTGTAGACAAAAGGCTTTTCTGCACAATGCGCCCAGTATGACCTTATGCAGGGGTGTCAAACTCAAATTCATCGGGGGCCGCATCAGCAGTTTGGTCACCCTCAAAGGGCCGGTTGTATCTGTAGGACTATGTGTCCACTCTTTATTATCTAGCTCATTCGCTGTCAGTCCTTGTAAGGCAGCAGAGTCTTCGTTCTTCAGGTCGAGTTCTTCTTAGGTTTGGTCAGTGCAAAAATACCAGAAGCCCCAAGCGGAAGAAGCCACCACCTCTCGCTCTCTCTCTCTCGCTCTCTCTCTCGCTCGCTCTCGCTCTCTCTGCTGGCTGAGGAAGGCGCGAACGCGGGGGAAACTAGATCTCTGTCCCCACCCCCTCCTCTAAAGCGAGGTTTTTGCAAGGATCCAGTTGGCTCCCGGCTCAATTGGTATCGCTCTTTCGCCTCCTGTCGCCTTTAAGCTGCGTGAAACTCGCTCGCTTTTATTACTCTTCTCTGATTGCACCGACGCGTGGTCATGAGGTTCTCGGTGTTGCACAATCCTGCTCCTTTCTTTCCCCATTTATTCCCCCCCCCCCGCCACAACTCCACCTCCCTCCCCGTCTTCAGATTTTAATTTCGGTTGAGGGTGTTTTAATTTATCCCGCCTTTAAATGTCTCAACAGCTGCAGCCACCCACCCGCCTCCTTTGCCGCCATCCTCTCCTCCAGCGTGCATGCACTTGGGCCGCGCTTCCGTCCTACATCTTCGGCAGGGGGAGGGGAGCGGTGGAAGGGGGGATGGCGTGGAGGGAGGGAGGCCAAAGGGGCGCAGGATCCCCAGCAAACGGCAGTGGAGCCGGGATCGAGAGATCTTAACGAAAAAGCAAGGCAGGGGTTACGATCGTGTCAGGAAACCCACGGCGCCGGCCTTTCTGGGCCAAACACACACACACAAAAAACGGGGAGGGGGGCGGGTGGAAGAAAGGAAGTCGCGAGTTCTCGCAAAACACACACACACACCAAAAAAAAACACTTGGCTCTCAAAGGAGAAGGCATGACTCCGCCGGTGTATTTATGGCACTTGAAAGCAGCCGGGCGCTGCAGCTCGAGTGCAAGGGAGCAGGCTCAAGTAGTTGCTAGCTCGCCAGGCCAGCGCGCTGGATGGAGAGCTAAGCTGACAGCGCCTGCCTGTCTCGCGCAAAGCCCCTCCAGCTGCCTCTCCCGCTTCATTCCAGCACACGGGAGGTTGGGGCTCTTTTTCGCTCGCTCGCTCGCCCCCGCCCCCCACTCGGGCTCGAGGTGCCGCGCAGCCTCCCCAATTGCGCGCCCAACAACTTGAGGCAGGTGCGCGCCCCGCGGGAAATCCTCGGGGACGGGGCGGCGCTGCGACGGGCGGAGGCGGGGGTTCGCGCCACCTCTCCCGGCGCCCCGAAGTGCTGGAGGAGCAAGTTTGGTTCTGGGGCGGCGGCGGCAGCGGCTCGGCTCGGGCAGGGGCCGAAGGGGGGGAGGGTCAGACGGAGCCCTTCCGCGGATGCCCGTCCATCCCCAGCCGCCGGCCGGCGCCAGGGCTCGGCGCGCCCGAGCACGAGGGGCGCGGGAGTGCGTTGCGAGCGCCCAAAAAGCCTCCGGAGCGAGGGGAGGGGAGCGGGGAGGGAGACGGCGGGCGTATGCGCCTGGGCCGATCGAGCCATATTGGATATGAGGCGGTGAGCAGAGCGCCGGCGAGCCTTGCCCGAGCGGCTACACGGGCCACATGACGAGGTCTCGCGGGCCGGATTCGGCCCGCGGGCCTTGTGTTTGACACCCGTGACCTTATGAGTTTGCTGCTTGATTACTGTGAATTGGTTGCTTTGGTTTTGTCTAAGCGACCCAGGAAGGGAGTTCCTAGCCTTGACAAAAGAACCTTAATGTTCCATGATGGCTGTGGATATTTCTCTGAATGGGCAGTTCCCCTTTTCAGGGTGTGTGTCTGGAATGAGGATTTTGTTGTTGTTTTGTTGTGTCCGACTCTTTGTGACCCCATGGACCAGAGCATGGCAGGCACTCCTGTCTTCCGCAGTTTGGTCAAACTCATGTTGGTAGCTTCGAAAACACTGTCCAACCATCTCGCCCTCTGTCGTCCCCTTCTCCTTTGCCCTCCATCTTTCCCAACATCAGGGTCTTTTCCAGGGAGTCTTCTCTTCTCATGAGGTGGCCAAAGTATTGGAGCCTCAGCTTCAGGATCTGTCCTTCCAGTGAGCACTCAGGGCTGATTTCCTTCAGAATGGATAGGTTTGATCTTCTTGCAGTCCATGGGACTCTCAAGAGTCTCCTCCAGCACCATAATTTAAAAGCATCAATTCTTCGGTGATCAGCCTTCTTTATGGTCCAGCTCTCACTTCCATACATCACTATTTTGGTACATGGAATGGAATCTCAATACACCACTGGGAAAACCATAGCTTTAACTATACAGACCTTTGTTGGCAAGGTGATGTCTCTGCTTTTTAAGATGCTGTCTAGGTTTGAGGGTTTAGAAGACTGCAAATAGTTTACTTGGCAAGTGTGACAGTTTTGAAGAGAGGAAGAGAGAGGCAGGAGGCTATGCTGTGACCTTCAGCACCTTGAGGCGACTGGCCTCTTTGGGAACCCCTGATCTGGGGTTTGTTTTATTTCAGATATTTCTCAGTCAGTTTCCCAGATTACAGCCTTCCTACCGAGGCTTACATTAATACGAATGATACAGTTTCATTAAAAGCAAGCATTAACAAACACACAATGAAAAAAATCACCAAAAACTGGCCAGTTTAAGTAAGTCCAACATAGCAAAATTCAACAAGAACCAACATAACAACCAGCACCTGCCCAGAGAACAATAAAATATTTAGAAGGCAAGGAAAACAGAAACACATTTCATCCTTTTAAAAGGTTTAACTGAAGGATCCAGCTGTTTATCTCTCAGAGCCGAGCCGTCATTATAACTGATCTCAAAGGCAGGTACCATAAGAGGTACACTGACAAGCTGTGGAGTTAGGGGAGAGCTGCGAGGGAGCTGCAGGGGGTGCTGCAACAAAGACTTAGAAGGCCAGAGGCACAGGGTGCCGCTGAAATTCGAAAGCCCGAGGTCGGCCATTGCATACTGCAAACATTGTCTCAATGCCACACGGAAAACAAACTGCACACCGAACTGTCCAGAGGGTCTCAAGACAGGACTAGCTTTTGACGTAAGAGTGCCTCCACTGCCATGCTCATAATAAGGTCATCAGCAAACAAAATAGTTTTACCACACGATCTCAGCCAAGCAGAACCTGACGCCATCCAGGGGCTCGGAAGCAATCCTGACATCATAATTAAAGAGACCAACCATGGCTCCTCTCTCATTCTGAGTCTTCAAATTGGCCTCTTCTGCACACAGACACTTCCACAATACCACCTTTCAGTCAGAGGAGGGAGCGAGGGAGGAAGACTTGCCCTATTTTGTCATACTGGCTGTCATCTTCCTGAATGTCTCCAGCTATTTAGTTTCTGTAGCAACCTATTGCTGTAGCTTACATTACAAAAGGGGACGCGGGTGACACTGTAGGTTAAACCACAGAGCCTAGGGCTTGCCGATCAGAAGATCGGCAGTTCGAATCCCCACGACGGGGTGAGTTCCTGTTGCTCGGTCCCTGCCCCTGCCAACCTAGCAGTTCGAAAGCACATCAAAGTGCAAATAGATAAATAGGTACCGCTCCGGCGGGAAGGTAAACGGCGTTTCCGTGCGCTGCTCTGGTTCGCAAGAAGCGGCTTAGTCATGCTGGCCACATGACCCGGAAGCTGTACGCCGGCTCCCTCGGCCAATAAAGTAAGATGAGTGCCACAACCCCTGAGTCGTCTGCGACTGGACTTAATGGTCAGGGGTCCCTTTACCTTTACATTACAAAAGAGAGATAATTCACAGCCCTGACCAGGGCTACCGTATTTACTTGACAAAGCCATTTGATTTGTCATTGTATTTCTCTTCTGCAGAATACAATCTTGCAGCTATAAAAATTACAGGGATGATGGAACCTCAAGTCATTTAATTCAACCCCGATTGTACAGGGTGAGTCCTTTAAAAGAGGCCCCCGTGGATACAGAGTACACATGTTCCACGGGGCCTCTTTTAAAAGACTCACCCTGTATATCTGTATATCTGCAACTGAGAGTTATATTTCATGCATCTGCTGAAGGGAACTCTAGTCCATGAACGCTTGTCATGATAAACATTTGTGGCCTTAAGGTGCCACAAGAATGCTGATCATATAGGAGTGACACTCTTGTCTCCACTTGCGCTCTGCTAGTATAAGGCAAATTTTTATCAAATTGCAGTGCAACTTCAGTGTCCTCACATCCAATGGAAACTTCACCCTGCTGTTTTAAGTGCAAAGAGCACATGGCAGTGTTTGCTGTGAAACAGATGCTTGTGCCACCATTCCCACACTTTTGAGAATTCCAGGGCTACTTCTACTCTCTAGGTGGCACTGCCCAAAGAGGAAGGAAGTAGGAACAACAGCTGCATTCCCTTGCTCGCACACTTCCCAGTTACATTCCAAGCCTGGAAGTGGCAGAACTCAGAGGAGGCGCCCCTGGGGAGTTGGCGCTCCAGCAACTTTTTGGCCGGGTGTGTGCCTGACTCCTGGTCATTTTCAACCTCGGTTGTAAGACAGGCGAAGGGAGTAACAAGAGAGCGTCTTTAACCTCACGTCCTGGGGAGTTTAACACGCATCTGCTTTACGACCTGTCTGCTGTTCGTTGCCCATCCCTTTCCACCACCACCCCTTCCTTCTGTCTCTAGAGCCGGTGAGAAGGAAACGAAGATCTCTCCGGCATTCCCCAAGAAAAGGGGAGGACTTGAGCGGCGCCGGTCTGCAGACGCATGCGCGCCGGGCGAGAGCAGTGTGCCTATAATAACAGAGAAAGCGAGGGAGCAGCGAAGAGAGCTCCGCGCGCGCACAAGCAGCCAGCCAGTAGCTCCAGGAAACGGAGCCTGGAGTTGTGTGCAGGCGCTGCTGGTGGCGTGCCGAGCAGGGCTGGCTGGATATAAGCAGTTTGTTGCCCGCGTTGGAAAAAGCCAGACCGCCGGAGTTTCCTGCTGGCCTCTCCAAGCAGAGCGCAGAGGAGGCAGAACCAGAGGCAAAGAAGGGGAACTCCTCTCTCCAGAACTCCTTCCCGGCTCCACTTCCACCCGCGGCGCTGCCCCGAAGTCGGGAGTTGACTCCCTGGAAGGCCGGCGCGAGATGCGGACCAGGAGCAACGACCCTTAAGCGAGCGGGACCTCCCGGTCGGAACTTGCTTGGGCAAAGAGGGGCCAAACGAGGCGCAGCCGTGACGGTGCGCGCGGGTAGAAGGCGAAGCGCCAGGAAGGGGAGTGACGCTCCGCTGAGGCGGCGGCGGCTGGGGTCTCCCTCAGAGGATCTCCCGCCTGCCCACGGACTCGTCTCGCCGCCAGGCGCCCCCCTCGGACCCTCGCTGTGTTATGGTTGCCGGAGCGCCTGGCTCCGTCCCGCCTACCCGGGGGCATCTCTTCACCCGCCACAGCCCGGGCTCTCCTGCCCTCCCGGCTGCAGAACTAGGCTGTGCGGGTCGCTGCCTCTTCGACGAGCGGCCGGAGGCTCGGCCGGCTCCCTCCTCGCGCTCCTCCCACCGGCGCCTTGGCTCGGGTTGCTGAGCAGGGAAGGTCCCGCGCGGGATTCCCAGGCGCCTCGCCGACAGCCAACTGTTCGCGCCGGAGTACCCAGAGTGGCAAAGGCGCCACCTCCATTAGCGCCGAATGACTCCGCCGTGGGGCGCCGCCTCCTCCTCTTAGGAGATTGTCCGGGATTCCGTGGGGCTTGACAGAAAAGCTGGACTCTTTTCTCGAGGGCTGCGCTTGCTGCCTGTCGCCGGCGAGGGGACGGACTCCGGGAGGCTAGCGCGCTACTTCAACCGGACTTGAGCCCTTTCTGGGAGCTTGGATATTTCTCTGCGCTCCTGCCCAGCAACTGCGGGACTTTTTTCCTGGCGCCCTTCACAAGTTGGCTTCCTGAGGGCTCGCCGGCTCCATATCCTGCACTGACTTGGCGCCGATTTTCAGGCAAGGCTACTCTGGACACGCGGGCGCCAACCTCTCTCGCGCAGCTGAAGGCACGCGTGGCTGTCCCTCACCTCCCACGGCCACGCGCTTTCCGCACAGCGGGGCTTGTGGCACACACGTGTCTACATAACCACCCGCAGCTGCTGCATTCACACACGCGCCCACCCCCCTCCCCGCACACTCGCTGAGTGTGCCTCGTTTGTGCCTCGACCCAGGCCGTGAGGAGAGGGGCGCCTGCCTGGTCTCGGAGGCCCGCCTGCGGGCGCCCGCCTGCTGCCGCCCCCTCGCGGTGCCATGTGGAGGGGGCGCTGTTCTCTGGGAGGGCGGCCTGGGGCGTCGCTGCTGCTGCTGCTGCTTCTGGGGCTGGCGGCGAGCGCGCGGGCCAGCGGCGAGTATTGCCACGGCTGGCAGGACGGGGCGACTTGGCGCGACGGCTTCCAGTGCCCGGAGCACTTCGACGACGGCGACGCCACCATCTGCTGCGGCACGTGCGCCCTTCGCTACTGCTGCTCCCGCCCGGAGGCCCGCCTGGACCAGGGCGTCTGCGACAACGACCGGCAGCAAGGGGGAGCCGAGCACGGCCGGCCCGACAAGGACATCCCCGACGGCGCAGCAGGTACAAAGCGGAGGGGAGGGACACGGGATGCTGCCTCGTTGCCTGATATTGAGTGAGCTAGTTTGGTTGAGCTCAGTATTGCCTGCACCGACAGGCAGTAGCACCCCAGGATTTCAGAGTCTCTCCCAGCACTACCTGGAATTGAACCCGGGACCTTCTGCATGCCAAGCAGCTGCCCTACCACTGAGCTACAGTCCTTCCCAGATTTCTCATACATAGTTGCATTGCTTTCTTTAAACAACCCATCTGTTCCTAGATCTTAGCCCCCACCTTGTTTCACGGCCCAGAATTATTATTATCCTACACTCAGGGAAGATACACACACAGCACTCATCTACACAGCTGCAAATAAAACGTTTTAAATGTGTCGTAAAGTGCAATATACAAATGTGACACTAGATGGCAACAGTGAGCTATGCAAAATCCAATGTATTTTTTGAAATGTTTTTTTAAAAAGCATTTTCACAGCGTTTTTAATATGTGCGTTGATTCCACCACAGACTCTGAAAACAAGGTACTCTTCTGCTGTGCTTATTAGTACAGCAGACAACCAATTTCTACCCACCCACCTCTCACCTGCCCACTTAACACAGAGAAGTTTCTTTAGCAAGTCTATCAATGCAGCACTAAGTAGGAACACTTGACTAGTCTCTTGGGGTTTACCCATGTGGCATGCATAAGGCATGGCATGTGCCACTTGTGAATGTTGTTCTTGTGGGGTGGAAATAACTTTTATAAAATATATTGTGGACTATGCAAGTTGCAACCAATTTAGGACTTCTGTTTGAAATAGTAATTCGCAAGCTGCTTCAGAGCCAGGTTCACACATTACACTAAAGAAATGCACTTGAGCCTTTCTCACGTGCTATTTAGGTGCAGGAGAATGTTGTTGATGCAGGGCTGAAATACATTTTTAAATTTTATGACATCCTTTCTGGGCTTTGTAGGTAGGTAGCTCCTACCCTGCCTTTTCCCTCAAATTCATCTTTCCCTCGCCCACGTGCCTGTAGAAGTTTACAGCAGGCTATCAAGTTCAGCAGTGCCAGAGTGGTAATTGCAATATGGGGGCCATTGAGTAGAGGCCACTCAAAAATTCCCCTGGCCCTGTTTATAGACCAACATAAGTCAACGTTACCTTGGCGCTTTCATTAATGATTGGTGTTGTTTTTTGAGTCGATGAAGCATGTGAAGCAGTAACCTTCCCTTCCCTTTCTCAGCTCCTACAGCTGGAAAACCTTCTATTCCTCAGTGCTTAGGGGAGGAGAAATAAACAAATGGGTGGATCTTTTCCATGCTGATACACCAGTATCAGCCAGTTTATTTTTCTTGAAGTAGGAAGTTGGTTTGTTATTGAAAATTGCTCCTTATGTGCATAGGTGCCAACTCCCCAGGGCCCTGGGGTGCCTGAGCACCCACAAATTCCCCATGAAGGGGCCAGGCACCCACAAATTTCACTACTAGGGCCATGAACGCTGAATGACACCCAGGCACCCATGGTTGTGGGGCCAAGCTGGCATTCCTGCTTATGTGCATGTATATTAAGAAGCACATTTACCTGGAAAAGAGTTCCACTTAACTCAACTGGCCTTACCTCTGAGTGGACATATGTAGGACTGTAAGCCTCACTGCTTCCAGAGGGAAAGACAAGCACAAAGCTTAACACACTCTGATGAACTCTCCTACTGAAATAAATGGGATTTAAAACTTTGGCTGGATCACATTTTCATTTTATTTACTCATGGTGTAATTATTTTAATGCGCTGTGACAGCCCACTAAGAATTTCAAAATAAGTTCAAAAATTCTGGAGCCGAGCTCTGCAATTCACCTTATGAAGCCATTATAACTTTAATGACTTTAAACTAAAGTGTATACAGTGCTGCCAAAGTATTTCTGAGAACATAGATGAGGTGACAAACACCCTGCTAATAAGCACAGTGGTTATAAAACAGGCTAGAGTTACGTGCAGCTAAGCTGTTGACTTCAATGAGCCCAAGAGTACTTCCTTGCTGGGTGGTGACCAATACCTGAAAACAAGTTCCACTGAAATCAGTAGGTCTTATGCAATGTGCTTAGGATTTTTATGAAGCACCGTTCATCCAAACTTAATAACACTTAAGTTTCCAGTCTCTGAATAATGGGGCTTTTTTCTTAATGCCCATCTTCAAAAAAAATCATAATGCAAGTAATAATAAAAACTGCAGGTGGCAAACTTCGTCTTAGAAGAGTCAACCCCATCTTTCTTTTATTGCTGGGGTGGCCAACTCCCGAGAGACTGATCTACTCTCAGAGTTAAAAACTGGCAGTGATCTACCCCCTTTTGGGGGGTTCAGGTCAAAGTTGTTGAGCTTTTTATAGGGAGGAGGAAACCCTGATTTTGGGGGGTGTAGGGCAAGAGCTTTTTTTAGGAGAGCAAAAATTGTTGAGCTTCTTTGGTGGGAGCCCATGATCTGCCAGTGATCTAACACAGACGTCCAGTTGAATGTGCCTGTTTTATTGCATGCACAATTTGGAGCTTGCCTTCTAAGAAGAGGCTTGTTGTGTCGTGAGTGTGTCACCTGAAATGAAAGGGTTGGGTCCAGGGTTGCTCTCATTGGAGTTCTGCTCTTGCTGAAGGAAGGAGGCAGTGGGTGGTCTTTGCGATGTCCTCCTTCCCCTTCCATTCCTGGAAAGCTGTTCTGGGAACTTCCCCAGAGTAGCATGAGAGGTGGCATAGGGGGTGATTGACAGGTGGGTGCAGGAATCAGCAGGTACTGTCTCTTCTTCTTCCTATAGCAGGGAGTCTCCACTGGACCTCAGTGTGTTCCAGGAATGGAGCTCTTCCGTTTGTGAAATGGCCCATCTAGACCCTAACCATAGAAATTATGCTGCTTCCTTCCTTCCGAACCGATTATTATTATTATTATTAACTTGCATTCAAATTTAATAAATTAACTCGCTAATCATATAAAACTGATATGATTGACTGACTTAAGATTTCTTTAACTGGGAACAGAGTACCTTAGCCTCACAACAGTTCTTTAATACTGCTATATCATAAGCAAATAGAGGGGAAATATTAACCTCGTGGCTAAGCGGGAATTTCAACCTGGGTCTTCCGCTACCAGCTTGACTTACTGCCCCACCCACAACAGCCTAAATTCAGGAAGGAACGTTATTGAATTGGGATCTGCACAGGACACAGCTCATCCAAGAAGGCATGCAAATCACCTATTGGATGATCCTGTGCAAAGCAGTTCCAAATGCTCAGTTCAGGTTGCACGGTTTGGATGTGCCTTCCCATCCATGTTGTGATGCAGGTAATCATAGTAGTAGCAGTGATTATTATTTCAACTACAGCAATGACAACTTAGTTCAGTGGAAAGAGCCAAGTTATGGAAAACTGTCAGGTTCTGAAGCAGGTTTACCTGTGAGTCAATCAGGAAGCAGGCGCTCGTAAGACTGGGGTAGCCAATGTGGTGCCCTCCAAATGTTTTGGACTGCTGCTCTCATCGTCCTTGAACGTTGGGCGTGTGCTGGCTGAGGAGGATATCCAACTACATATGGAGGACTCCATTTTGGTTTCCCCCGGGCTATTTCCTGAGGCTGCTTACAGAGCTTTATGGCACAGGTGAAATTTGAACCAAGACTTCCCAATTCCGTCTCTTAAAGGTAAAGGGACCCCTGACCATTAGGTCCAGTCGTGACTGACTCTGGGGTTGCGGCGCTCATCTCACTTTATTGGCCAAGGGAGCTGGCGTACAGCTTCTGGGTCATGTGGCCAGCATGACTAAGCTGCTTCTGGCGAACCAGAACAGCGCATGGAAACACTGCTTACCTTCCCGCAGGAGCGGTACCTATTGATCTACTTGCACTTTGACATGCTTTCGAACTGCTAGGTTGGCAGGAGCAGGGACCAAGCAACGGGAGCTCACCCCGTCGAGAGGATTCGAACCACTGACCTTCTGATCGGCAAGCCCTAGGCTCTGTGGTTTAGACCACAGTGCCAGCCGCGTCCTTTAGCCACTGTGTTTAGGTGGAATCCCTGCGACGGAGTGAGCTCCCGTTGCTCAGTCCCAGCTCCTGCCAACCTAGCAGTTCGAAAGCACATCAAAGTGCAAGTAGATAAATAGGAACCGCTCTGGTGGGAAGGTAAACGGCGTTTCTGTGCGCTGCTCTGGTTCGCCAGAAGCGGCTTAGTCATGCTGGCCACATAACCTGGAAGTTGTACGCCGGCTCCCTCAGCCAATAAAGCGAGATGAGCGCCGCAACCCCAGAGTCGGTCACAACTGGACCTAATAGTCAGGGGTCCCTTTACCTTTTTTAATGCATATCTCCAGCTACCCTCAGAGCAGCAATGAACAGTCACCGCACTAGCTTGTAACCGTATAGATTGTTCTTACTTTGATGTTTAGGGGGAAGAGAATAAAATGATTCTGAAACAGCAGAGATTGTATACAAGCTGATATACAATATGCTACAAGCTGCTCCTCTTCGTGTGGCTGCTGAAATAGAGGAAAGTGGGGAATAGGCAGGCATTAGTGGCTTGAATGCACAGCTGCAATGTCACTCAGCCATTCATTCATGCTTTACAAATGTCAGAATTCCAAGTTTCCCTTTTATTCCTGTTTTGATAGGATATGGTGTGTTAGCCTCAGTATTCTAGGTGGCAGCATTACCCAGAATATCTCGAGATGAGTTGTATTTCAGACCTGACATCCTAGCATGCATTGATTTTTGTCTCCCAATTTAAACAAGAAAATCCTAGGAAAGACAAGTTGTTCTTTTTTGGGGGGGGATTCACCCCCCCTTAAAGCAACGAGATGCTTCATTTCGCCTCCAAACCCTACCTGTTGCTGTGTGAATAAACAGCGCCACTTCTTAATCATGTATTTATGTGATTGGATTTCAAAAGGTAAACTTCAGCCCTCTGTCTTCTCTTTGGAAAAGCCCTGGTTGCTTTTCAGCGTTTCCCCTGCTGTTCATGAATCCTAAACACATCAGAACTAGCCTGAAGTTATGTTATAATTAGAGCTGGTTTACTCCCGGAAAGTGTGCTTGTTGCAGCGAGAGCATTAATTTCAATAAGGTTTGTAACAGGGTGCCTGTTCCCCATTGAAATTAATGGAGAGATTGCACAACAGCAGAGCTTCGGGGTTTACTTACAAAAATAACAGCAACTCTTTGCTATAAACCACCTTTCTCTAGTAGTTCATTGCCGTATTGAGCCAGCTTTTATAGACTTTGCAGCAGTGCTGTCCTGTACATATCTATTCAGATGTGAGCTTCACTGAGTTTGCCTGTTTACTCCCAGGGACGCGGGTGGCACTGTGGGTTAAACCACAGAGCCTAGGGCTTGCCAATCAGAAGGTCGGCGGTTTGAATCCCCGCGATGGGGTGAGCTCCCGTTGCTCTGTCCCTGCTCCTGCCAACCTAGCAGTTCGAAAGCACGTCAAAGTGCAAGTAGATAAATAGGTACCACTCCGGCGGGAAGGTAAATTGTGTTTCCGTGCGCTGCTCTGGTTTGCCAGAAGCGGCTTAGTTATGCTGGCCACATGACCCGGAAGCTGTACGCCGGCTCCCTCGGCCAGTAAAGCGAGATGAGTGCGCAACCCCAGAGTCGGTCACGACTGGACCTAACGGTCCGGGGTCCCTTTACCTTTAACTGTGCACAATATTGCTGCCTTCATGTTAAAAGAGATGTGGTTTTTCTCCTCTCATATCTTGCAATGCAGGGGCCATAAGAAAGCAAGGCAACTTAGTGTGAACTAGAGAAGAGCTGAAATTCGTTATTGGACTTTCCCCCCTACTAAATATCTGTGTCCCACTTTTACTCCCCCATCCCCATAGAAAAAGGCCAATTCGAAGAATTTTCTCCAGATACTCTTCTCTACTTCTTGTTTTGTGGTATCTGCTATCCCACTCCCTTTCAAGGCCCTTGAACAATGCCCCACTCAGTGCATGGAAGATGCACAACGTTGGCCAGCTTCCCAGCAAAATTGCTTCTGCTGCTGCTTGTAGTTGGTGCAAATGAAAACTTTTAAGATGGCTCCTGCTTCTGCTGTGGCCAACTGCAGAGTCCCACTCCCGTCCAAAAGTTGGGGCATTTCAGTGAAATGTTGTTTCTCCAGTTTCCCTGGAGTTTCACCAGTAGGGCGAATAATTTCAAGAGGCCACTTGTGCACAGGTATAACAGGGGGCCTTCTCGGTAGTGGCGCCCACCCTGTGGAATGCCCTCCCATAAGATGTCAAGGAAATAAACAACTATCTGACTTTTAGAAGACATCTGAAGGCAGCCATGGATAAGGAAGTTTTTAATGTTTGATGTTTTATTGTATTTTCAATATTCTGTTGGGAGCCACCCAGAGTGGCTGGGGAAACCTAGCCAGATGGGCGGGGTATAAATAATAAATAAATAATAATTACTACTACTACTACTACAAGGGCAGAACTGGATGTTACCTAAAATATGGCCGTTCCACAAAAAATGGCATGCTTGTGTTGAGTAGTAATGGAAGCCACATAACATGATCTTGGCATGCAGTGTGTTTCTCACCATGGCTGTCAAATATGTGGAATGGCCGTGGGGGGGAAAGCATGACAGGATGATACCATACGGTTGATACTTCTTCCCTTCTCCATGTTGCCCTCGCAACAACCCTGTGAGGTAGGTTAGGCTGAGAGAGGGTGACTTGCCCAAGTTCACCCAGTCAGCTGTGTGGCTGAGCGGGGATTTGAACCGTGGGCCTCCTAGGTCCTAGCCTAACACCCTAACCATTACGCTACGCTGGCTGTGACTAAAGAACGAAGGGAAAACAGCTACTACCTTCTCAGCTTATTATGCGCTTTCAATAAAAACTTGCCTGCCTCTTTGTTTCCTTAAAAGAGTTTTTCTTTGTTGGCAGTGCCTATCTACGTGCCCTTCCTTATCGTGGGCTCTGTTTTCGTCGCGTTCATCATCTTGGGGTCCCTCGTAGCAGCTTGCTGCTGCCGCTGCCTGCGCCCCAAGCAAGAGCCCCAGCAGAGCCGGCCTCCTGGAGGCAACCGGATAATGGAGACTATTCCCATGATCCCAAGTGCCAGCACCTCCCGCGGATCCTCGTCGCGTCAATCAAGCACCGCTGCCAGCTCCAGCTCCAGCGCCAACTCGGGTGCCAGGCCTCCCCCTACCAGGTCGCAAACCAACTGCTGTTTACCAGAAGGGACCATGAATAATGTATACGTCAACATGCCTACTAATTTCTCAGTACTGAACTGCCAGCAGGCTACGCAGATAGTGCCTCACCAAGGCCAGTATTTGCACCCGCAGTATGTGGGTTACGCTGTACCCCACGACTCTATGCCCATGGCCCCCGTGCCCCCTTTCCTCGACGGCCTGCAAAGTGGATACAGGCCAATTCAGTCTCCTTATCCCCACAGCAATAGCGAACAGAAGATGTACCCGGCAGTGACTGTGTAGCTCCAAGGAGGGAAGAAACAGCAACAGGCACCCAAGCAAAATAAAATAAAATAAAAATATTGCCGCAACAGACTGTGAGCAGAGGAAAGGAACGCTTTTGGAAAGAAGCTTGCCGGACTTCATTTGTAAATAATTTTGGAAGGCTCATGCATGTCGGGACAGTATTTATAAATGGTTTTCTTTTCGTTCAGTTCAGTTGCCAAAAGAACTGTATGAAGATATCTTTGATTTAACATTTCCAGATAATGCTTCCATTCCAGTGCATGATTTACAGGGGCAAAGGATTATGCTGAAGAGGCATCTACATTTCGGTTAGACAAGTGTGTGTGTGTGTGTGTGTGAGTGTGTGAGAGTGTGAGTGATTAAATGCCTGAGCCACTAAGTGCCCTTTCAAGGTGCTACACAGTCGATGGTATTTACCTAGTGAATAGAAAACCAGCTTGTTACATGGTACGAAATAATTGTTTTAGAAGTGTCTTTCCCCCAGAGTTTTAACTACCCTTTGTATTGCTGTTCCGACAATCACACTGACGACAGAAGGATGAACAGTGCAATCCTGGTTAGCTACATAGTCCTAGAAGTTTGACTTGAAATTACAGGGAGGGACTATAGCTCAGTGGTAGGGAGCATGCTTTGCATGCAGAAGGTCCCCTGTTTAAACCCCCGCATATCCAATTGTTCTTGTTTTTATTTTTAAAAATGCGGGGATTGTTGTCCTGTGGTCCCCCAGTTGTTTCTAGACTCCCCAACTCCCATCAGCATGGCCAGTGGTCAGGGAATATGGGAGTTGCAGTCCATCAACATCTGGAGAGCCAGAGGTTCCCCATCCCTATTAAAGGACCAGGCAGCAGGTGAAGGAAGGGCCCTCTACCTGAGAGCCTGCAATCAGGGTAGACAGCACTGGGCTAGGTGGACAAACAGCTGTGACTTCATATAAGACTGCTTTCTACCTTCCTAGTATCTTATCTACACCCTTTGACATATCCCAAACTGCTTTTGAAAGCTTGCTTTTGCATCATGAAACAGTTGGCTGTGTGGTATTGGTAAGGGAGCTGTCTGAGAAGCCCAAACCCAGAAGCCATTCATACTCCTTTGGATCCTGGCAATGCTCAGGAGCCGAGCATTTTGCAGAAGTGTGGCTTACCTCAGCGATTTTCAAAGCAGAATGTGAAGGGTTCGCTTTTATTCCAGCTGAAGTACCCACAAATAGCCTCTGTACCCGTTTTGTTTGCGCATGCCAACAAAAGTGTAGCTGCATTTGTTTGCAAACGCCACTTTTGCAATGCTCAAAAAACGCCTTTGGAATTTGAGCATTGGTGGCGTGAGATTAAGCGACTTGCAGCCAAGGCTTTCCCCCCCCAGCATGGCTCCTTGACCCCATTTCCAGTCCAATGGACAGGCCCAGGTGGCTTGGACCACATGGAAATGGGATTTGTATCTGACGCAGATAGAAGTGGTGAGCCCAAACAACAGAGCAGGGAAAGACTTGCAGAGGTAGAAACGGTGGCTCCCTGGAAAACCTCTTTTTGTCAAAGTACAGACAATTCCCCTGTTGCTCTCTGGCATGCTTCGTGCATGCTTGCACGAAATGGTGCACAATTGGAGCACCCATTGAAAAAGCCTGCAAACACCCTCTGCTTCCCCTGGCCCCATTCCACCCCTTTTTGTGACGTTTTTGAACCCCTTCCGGGTTCAGCGTGATGCGTGTGCATGTGGTCGTGCACATAACCAGACGCACCTAACCACCAGCGGCTCCCTGTAAAAGTATTAGAAGCGCGACATCACCACACATTTCCGTTGTGTACAGATTCATTCATTAGCAAAATAATTCCGCATGATGTCAAGGTCTTTGGGCGACTCAAGGGATGATATTGCACTAAACCGGGTTGATTTAATCTTCATCAGCAGCTAAGTTTCTGGCAATTGTTATAAAAGAAGTGGAAAGGTCTGTGTTAATTGTTGATGTATTTCATGCTTCAGAAATCCAGTACTCTAGGATTTGTTTTCTTGTTAAAAAAAACCACCAAAAAACCTCCACACCACTATGTAGCAATATAATTCATTTATATTGTCTGCTGAAGTTTGACACTTACATATTGAAACTGTGCCGAGGCTTTGTTCCTCCTGCCTCACCCCTGATGCTCTGTGCACAAGAGATAAATGCAGGAGAAAGAGATGCTCTTGAGCAATGAAACAGAAGTGCATGAGCACATTGCACCAGTATACTCTGATCCAGAGAACTGAACTAAATGGAATTTACCCCATGCAGCTCTTTCATGTGTGCATAAGTACTTTTGCACCCATAGGAATTCATTGAATTCATTGTTTCTGCTGCTTGTTGTCCTCAGAGTGCTATAGGGTCTAGATCAGAGGCTCCCAAACGCTGGTTTGTGGTCTACAAGCTTCATTCATGTGGTTGCTAGGATATCTATACTCACTCATGCACTTGATTCCCCCCCCCCCCATGGCGAAGACTGTCCTTTTTGGCCATTGCCAGTTTTATTGAACAGGCAAAGAAGACCATAGCCTAGGACCTGTGATTTTCACAATAAGTTGCTGATGCAGTCAACTAGTATTTCCCTAGCTATTAAATAGGACTTATGTGTGTGCTTTGATTTTTAAAGCAAAGTGAAGTTTGCGGAGTGATCTGCCAAGACCTGCAGCAATTTTCAAATGGTGGGTTTGAGAACCACTGGTATAAAATCACTTATCCAGCAGGTACCTTTGCAGTTACCTTAATCTGCTTACCATGTTTGTTTAGTAAAGTCTAGCTCTCAGTTTGAGAAGTACTGCTGGAAATTTCTTGCTGAGCAATGGGTGCCCTTGATATGCCATTTGCTTGAAAAGAAAAACAGAAGATGCTGAGCAGTTTCCTGGATTGGGCCCACTGTTTCACTTCTGGGAGATGGGCTCAGAGACTGATGTTAGCTTTTTTCATTTGTGGGGAAAAAATAGTTTACAATCTTGTGCACAATTGCCTGGGAGCAAGTCCTACTGAACTCAGTAGGACTTACTTCTGAGTAGAAATGAATAGGATTGCACCCATCTCTGTTTCCCAGAATTCATTGTATTCATTGCACATGCCGTGTTACTTATATGAAAATCAGGTGAATCTGTTTGTTTACTTGTTTTTTTTTTTTTAATGAATAAGTTAAATCAAAAGTATGTAGAAATTAATTTACATTGAACAGGGGAAATGCTTTTGAGTTGTAATAAGAAAAAGTTTGTGACGTGGTGTTTTATATGTCATGTTTAATAATTAAAACCAATGTTAATGTTTGGTATAATTTTTTAAATTTCTTAAAGGGCACTTGAGTAAGTGATTCTTACAAGTGAAGAAAAAAAGATCTTTTGTTTCATATTAAATATTTTATGGTGTGATTTTTCCTCTCTATTTGAGTTTGTTACTAATTTCTCACTTGCTTTAGGGTGTATCTGCCGTTTGAGACATGATCCAGCCAAATGTAGAAATCCCATTGGATTTAAAAAATCAACTCAAAATGAAGTCCTGTTGAGTTCAGTGGGGCTTACTTGCAGATATGTGGGTACAGGAGTGCAGGCTCAGTTTCCCACTGAAATGGAATTCTTAAAATTTGCATGTATATGTTAAGTGATGGGGAACCTTTGGCCTTCCAGACTTGTTGGAGTTCAAGTCCCATCAGCCTCAGCCAGCATGGGCTGGATCTAGACATATCAAATGTTGCAAACTTTGAGAAATCGGGTTAGCAAAAATGGAACTCCACAGTGCTATCTGGTGTCACAGTGTTAGAACGTATAAAACAATGCGTATAAAGCGTTTTTCCTTTGCCAATGTAGCTGAGTCCATGGCCCAATGGTCAGGGATAATGGGAATGATTATTCAATTAATTCCTGGAGGGCTGAAAGATCTGCATCCCTGGTACATAATAATCAAGAGCTGCAACTTCAGTTAAAAGTAAGTTTAGGATGACAATAATTTGAGTTGTTGATACCTAATAGAAGTGGCCCAAGAGGTCCCTTGCTTTGTCTCTAGGTGGGGTGGTGGCGGCAGACATGAGCTTTGATGATTTAAAACTAGATGAGACGTTCATAGAGAAGGGGGTGGGGAGCATTAAGCTCAGGGACAGTGTGGAGATGTGGCCCTCCAGACCTCTCTATCTGGACCTCGGGAACTCTCCGGGCCACACCCATTCCCAGGCCACATTCCCCGTTCATTGGCCCTACTGCACACCCTCAAGTGATTTTGAGTGCATGGAATGATCTGTGACGTGTGATGATGCCTCTTGCTTGCCTGTGTGTGTAGAAACTTTTGAAAGTCAGAATCACATCCATTGCTCCACCCACTTTTTGCTTCTGGCTCCACCCACTGCTTGCATTTAGGGCCCCCCTCCAGGTTACCCACAACTTGTCCTCTGGGGTTTAGCCCACCTGTTCCATTGCTTTCTGTTGCTTTCTCCCTTCCCCACCCCACCCCCGACTTTTCCCTGCTGCTCTGCCTACTTTCCAAGCATTATGCCACCCTGGTCTCTTCTCCAAGTTCACCAGACAATAAGGGATAAGGGTTGTTGAAAAAATTCTAACACCAGGGTCCAGAAGCACTCTGCACAAATGAAGAGGTTGAGTGCAGCCGGAGCTTGTAAAATGGCAGTTCTTGGGCAGAGCACATGGCTGAAGTTTTTAACAAGAAAAAAAGGAGGTTGTAGTAACCAGCTGACCTTGGCCCTGGCAAGTCCATTGCAGGCTCTGATGCCACATCCGTTTCCCACTGTGCTGCCATTGCCTCTGGGGGTGGTTCGAAGTGCCCCATAAGCTGCGGGTGCCCAGACCTAATTCCCTGGGCAGAGGCCCCATTGCTTCCATGGCTGCATGGAAGAGGCTATTTCTGCAGGTGCAGACCTTTTCACCCCTTCAAGTTAAGCTTTACCTGCCGCAACTGGCATTTCTTTTTACCCAACTAAAAGGCACAGGTGCTATGCTTTGCCTTGGGTTCTATCCAGTGGCTGTCTGCCATGGTAGCTAAATGGACCCCACATGCCTAGCAGCATGGGAGAAGGGCCCTAACTCAGCGACAGGGCACCTGCTTTGCATGCAGAAGGTCCCAGGTGCAACCCTGACATCACCAGGTAAGGCTGGGTGTGTCTCCTGCCTGAAAACCTGGAGAGCTGCTACCAGTCGGTGCAGGTAGTACTAAGCTGGATGGACCAATGAACTGCCTATAAGGCAGCTTCCCATGTTCCTTTACCTCTAATTCCCTAATGCTGGGAATAAACAATAGGGGACAATTTTCAGGGTCATTCCTCGCTTGTGAGATGCGACATGCTTAAAGCCATGAGAGAGAATTAGGACTTCAGCCAATAAAATGTTGAACTGAAAGTGTTTTTCTCAACTTAAACCACATTCTTCAGTGAGCACCAATGAGACTGTTTGGGAAAGGGCAGAGATTTCAATGCAATACCCGTTTTTGCTCATGTTCCCAAAACACCCTCACAGAATCTGGGCTGCGCCCATTATTATTATTATACAGCTACTTGGTGATTTGCAACACATTTTATGGCGGAGTTTCTCCCGGACTCCTTGAGAACAAGGCATTGTGGCCTTGTAAGCCGTACATCTTCAGTAATAAATTTCAGAAACCCTATACAAAGCGAGGAACAAAACGCAGCTTTTGGGGTATGAGGTTTCTTTTGAAAAGGAAGTGCTTTCACTCGGAGCCCTGCTCACCAAGGTATTCAAGCGTGCGTTTTAACTTGAAGCGTGCAATTAAGCCCTGATTACAGTGGCGCTAGTCTCCTTGCTGAATTAATGTCTAAACTGTTTCTCATGGAAAGCTGCTGTGCTGCAGCTCCCCACTGCATCCAGATCATTTATGGCCGTTCACATTACAGCTTGCACCTGGCAGTATCGCATGAAGGACCCAAATCCAGCTCCCATTGAAGTCTTGTGGGCATGTTGCCACTGGCTGCAACTGGAGCCCGAGCACGTACAGTTTTTCCTCTCAGCGGGGAAAAAGGTGGTATAAAATGATATCGTTTGCTGAATAGCTTGCCAGACTCTTTAAAATTTGTATTCCTAAATTCGAGGCATTTTGAGGGGCCCCAGGAAAGGTGCAAAGAAGAAGGCAGGGAGGGCGAAGCTTCCCTTAGTACTAATTTCCACAGTAACGAGTCAAGATAATTGCTTTAGCAAGCTCAAGGAAAAATGTATGTTTCCATTAAAGAGGGGACGCTGTGCACATTCACGATGCTGTGTTTTTTCTCACGAGGATTGCAGCAAACCATAATAGGGTAACCTAGGCTGCTGTAAACTTTGATTTAATGTCAGCGGCCACAGATGGAGAGTGTTCTCTTCCAATACATTTTGATTGGGGGTTGTTGGTGGTGCGAGGCTCACACAGAGAACGGGACTCATTGTGTGCCCTTACTTGTGTGAATCTGCCCAATGAGCCTGTTCAATGTATAAGCCAACCTCTATATTACCCTGGTACAGACTCTACCCATGGTTGCTTGCCTGGGAATATTCAGATATGTTGCACATGAGAATGCAGTTGCCATGTCATCTTGTGCAGATATTACTCAGTTAACATCTGAAGAAGTGTGCATGCACCCGAAAGCTCATACCAAGAACAAACTTAGTTGGTCTCTAAGGTGCTACTGGAAGGATTTTTTTTATTTTGTTTTAACATATCAGGTGAGTTGATCCTGGGCATCCATGGATGCACATTAACCTGCTCAAAAGAAAGAAGAGAAAGGTCAGATTTGGTGAATCTCTGCCTCCAGAAGTGGTTGGACTTTGACTCCCATCATCCCTGATCGGGATTAGCTCGATTAGGTAGTTTTCTGAATCTTCCCATTTACACAACTGTGATCAATCACACTAATCCAAGTGGTTTCTTCTCCATTGACAGCAGGTATCTCTCAGAGTATCTCCATTGATCGTTAGTTTTTGTGCTCACATATTCTTTTACTCTTAATCAATCACAGACTTGGGCAAAACTCTCCTGAGATGTAGGCATATTCACACCAGCACAGAGCTCATGAGATGTGCCCCCCACTCTCTCTTAATGGCCAATTGCCTCTGCATCTTTCAGGATTGAACCAGAGTAACCAGTCCTCTTACTTCCAGATGACCTGCTCACAGAGAATTCGTCCTGGTTTGTTTACAAGGAGATTAGATGACATTGGCCAAATAGTGAGCATTTATTCCGATTTTTTTGCCGGGAGGCTATTTAACGAGCATTCAATTCTAGTTTGTTTGCAGAGATAGCATCTGATCAGGCAAGTGTTATCCTTTCTGGTGCGTTTTTAAATTTGAATTTTAAACTTTGCATTTTGTATATTTTTAATCATTGTCAGATGCTTTAAGGCCTTGATGGTTAAAAGCAGGATATGCTTTTAAAAGTAATAAATAAAGAAGTAATGCTCCCATCGCTCCCCATTAATATTTTGGGGAGACAGGCTTGTTGTACATGAACTCCAAATCAGCTTTATTTGTGCAATTCTGAATTTGCTGGTTTGTGACTGAATCCCACCTGAAAATAGCACCAGTTTGGAAGTGCCCTCTATGGGAGTGGAAGACAGAGCAAGAGTACAGTGTACTTGCTGGAGGAAGGATGTATGTGTTTAAAGCACCCCAATAGTATTTAGCACCCATTTGCTCAGCCCATTGAAATAAATGTCCAGGCTTTGTGGACATTTTGCAATTTCATAAGCTACATGACTTTGGTGCTCAGTTTATTTTTTTTTCTTCCCCCAAGGACTGTGGTATTTTATGTGTTGTGAACATGGGTGAAGCCAGGTTGTATGTTGGGGGGCGACTGCATGTTGGGGGGGGCAGAATCTCAGTTAAGTATTTTTATTGATTTACTTGATTGGGGGGGTAGCTGCCCCCCTGCCCCCTGGCTATGCCCATGGTTGTGAATTTGCTGTCATTTTTATTGATTATAGCCCAGTAATGATTTATTGTGATTCTTGGGGGGGTGATTTTCTGTTTATTTGCTGATTTTGAGAGTTGGCTTTTTATCCTGTAATATTATATTTCAAATGGATTAGTACTGAATATTATTTTAATTGTTTTAAGTTGTTTATTTTTGTAGTCGTGCTTTTCATTACGGCTTACTTGCAATGGATCAGAACTTTCTAGGTTGTGTGATCTTCATTGTGTATTTTATCATTTCTGACAGCTTCTTAGCTGCCTTCTATATAGCAGTATAGAAGGGTGGTTTACAAATGAAATGAAATGGGGGGAAGGATTGAAACCAGTAATAAGTGAACTCTGCAGGCATGTTGGAGCCCCTAGGGCAGCAGCAAAGTTTTGTAGAATTGGAGCACAGGTGTTAAAAGTATTGATATAGTTGGTGTTGTTCCTTCATTGCTGTGTGTGGTGTTTTATAAGAGGGCTGATCTCTGCCCCAAGGAACTTACAATCTGTCATTCAGCACAAGGGAAACAATTACGCTTAAGGTTTAAGCAGGAATATTTTAAATACTATCGATGTTTGGCTGTCATTTTCTAAGTTCAGCTTTAAAACAGGTATGTTCTCTTTCTCTCCTGCCTCCTAGCTTTGGAAAACAGCACTTTTAGAGGTTTCTGAGTGCATATTCATTATGCACTCTAGGTAAGGACAACTCTTTAAGGCCATCCGGACACGATACATCTGCACATTCAGGCATTACAACACAGCATGTCTCAGGCCTCTGTAGCCATCTCCTCTCTGGTGCAGAATTTCTCCCAGCATCCTAATCCATAGCGATTTCACTGCCAGTGACTCAGACGGGGCAGGAAATGGAAGGCAGCCGATGTTTTCTGTTTGCTCCAAATGTTGTTCCCATTACTCACGGCTGTCCTCTTGGACCACCCTAAGCCATTTCTCTCCTCCTGCCACTTGGTGCTAACACTCCTCCGATTTATGTCTCCCCTTAGACATAACTCAACGGCACCGCAGAGGTTTAATCCGTTGTTTGTATAAATGAACCACTGCTTGGTTAATTCTTTTTCCTCTCTGCAGTCTGGCAGGACTGTACGCCGTGTCCTTGACTTGACACCACCAAGCTTGTACAGGGAAGGGCTTGTTTCTTGGTTGTTCCACAGCACCAGATGCACAACCTCATCTCATTTTTGGAAATGTCAAAGCTGTATATTTTCCCCTCCTACGAACATATGTGATATGCACAGCGGACAGCTCCGTAAAATCCAATGCTGTCTGAGGCTCCCGGGTCATAGGAAAGCATGGCGCCATTCCTCCACCCATTCGTTCAATTTTTATGGATAGGATACCCATCTATGGAAATTATTTGGAAACAGTCCTCTGGCTGGGAAACGCAGTATCTGGCTCAACTCTTGCGTATTGGTGTTTGCGACAGAACACGTTCCCGCCCCACATTGCGATCCTAGGCACGACCGCTTGGAAGTCAGTCCCACGGAGTTCAATGGGCCTTATTTCCCAGCAAGTGGATAATAGGATTGCAGCTTTGATAATGTACATGCACCAGAAGAAACATCTCTACTGTTCTTCAGCACTGATGGCGCACTTGAGCTTCCCCCCTATGTCAATAAGTAAAACTATTTCCATTTCTCTTAATGGGGCTTAGACTTGAGTGGGAATGTTATTTAGGACTTATATATCTCTCTATATATAGATCAGGATACATCAAATGTTTATTGGTGGGGTGAGTCTGGCTGGCACTATCATTATCCTCTGTTCCACGTGTTGATTATAATGCCTTTATAGGTTTCTGGGTTATCTCCTTTCTCTGTTACTTCTTGCGTTTCCAGTAAAACAAGAGTAGGGGACCTTTTTCAAATTGAGGACCACATTCCCTGGTGGGCGAATCTTCATGCGACTGGTAGGTGGGGCCAGAGGCAGAAGTGAGTGGAGCTACATATGCAAGTCTTATCTTTGTATAGGTAAAGGTAAAGGGACCCCTGACCATTAGGTCCAGTCGTGACCGACTCTGGGGTTGCGGCGCTCATCTCGCATTATTGGCCGAGAGCCGGCGTACAGCTTCCAGGTCATGTGGCCAGCATGACTAAGCCGCTTCTGGCGAACCAGAGCAGCACACGGAAACGCCGTTTACCTTCCTGCTGGAGCGGTACCTATTGATCTACTTACACTTTGACGTGCTTTCGAACTGCTAGGTTGGCAGGAGCAGGGACCAAGCAACGGGAGCTCACCCTGTCACGGGGATTCGAACCACCGACCTTCCGATCTGCAAGCCCTAGGCTCTGTGGTTTAACCCACAGCGCCACCCGCATTCCACTATCTGTATAGTAGGCTGCATTCTAACGATGCAAAAGTTAAGAGTTTGAGAAGAAACCCACAAGCCCCAATTTCTCTGGCTTCCATCCCGGCATGCCACACTTCAAGGACACATTCCAGCCAGGTGGAAGAACTCGAGGAGGGTGTGCAGCAAGACTGATGAGGGGTGTGGCTTGGAGAGAGTCTTGAGGGCCACATGCACCCCCCTGGGCCTGAGGTTCCTCACCCCTGAAGTGAAGCAATGAAATTAACAATGTAAGATTTTTTGAGTGGGCTGCACACTCACACTGCATGGTTATTGACATCAGGTCTGTTTGGAACATCTTCCTCTGAAACCTCTCCTTATGCTGGTGATCGCTGTGTCTCTATGACCCGTCAGCTGAGGGGCTTGCTCAGTGCTTGTTACCTAGAGAGCACAAGGAGCTACTATTGCAGGAATGGAATAACTTGCACTTTTTGATTGGTTCACATTATGTATCCCCCATCAGCCTCCATGGGGCTTACTTCTGAGTAGACATGCACAGGTTTGCACTGTAAGTAGAGCTTATGAAAGCTTAAGGAACGGATGAAGGATGTTTGTGTGTGTGTGTTTCTTTCTATTGTCTTAAGTTTTTTGGGGGGAGGGACAGAAGATTGGGCTGCAAAGGTGATACTTTTTTAAAGAGAAAGTATACAACCCTTTGTGGCTGGCTCTTCAGGGGAATTTGGAGCATCCTTTCAGCATTCCTTATCAGCCACATTCTGATAGTGGTCTCTATGTCTAAATTAATTGAGAAGCAGGATCACATTAATTCCCCCCCAAGCTAAAATACTAAATTAATTTGCTTGGAGGTGTTATTTCCTTTCAAGATTAGCACAGAGGTTCCCTCCTCCCTGCTCAATTATAAATCCAATATATTTCTCCCCTCCCCACCTTCCCTCCCCTTATTTTTAAAGAGGAAGTCCCTTCTCCTGCTGCAGAAGATTTGAAGCCAGCCGCTGTTATCCATGCTGGGCGACAGAAGGAAGAATAGTTAGCGCCGCTGCTTTGTTCAAGACTAATGAACTGCTCTCATTCTCCTGACAGCGGCAGCAACCCAGACCCATCCAGCCAACTTCTGCCTGTAAGCCGACTCCAGCGGCTCCTCCAGATCGCAGGTTGCCAGCCGGTGGCGCCCCGTGCAGCGTGCGCTGCAAAAAGAATTTTTAATCAAAACAATGGAAAAGTGTAATTTATGCACAAGAGGCTATTTTGGAAAGCAGAGGGGAGAGGCTCGACATCGGGGACAAGCCAAGGGTTCCACTTTATTATTTAAACAGTCTGTTTGACTGAAGTTCAGTGAACGTGGAGGGAAGAGCGCATAGGGGCAAAGGCAGGGAGGCGGGACCTCAGTCTAACCAAAACTTTTCCAGGTCTTGCAAAACGAGGATGTAGGAAAAGTTTCTCGAGCCGAGGGTCGGCCACCTCCCAGGGCTGAGGCACACCACAGGTGCCCCGCAGTGGAGAAGCAGTGGTGGTGGCTTCCAGTGAGATCTTGCTGAAGTCTTGAGATACCTTGGCGGAACTTGCCATTGTCACGGCCAATGTACACACACACACTGCCGTGCAGCCCAGGTGTGGGAGACTTCGGTGGTGGCACAGCCACAGCAAGAGTAGGGCGGGGCAGCACAGTGGTGTAGCGTGGGGAGGGGGCCATAGGGGCGGTTGCCCTGGGTGTAAAATTGTTAGGGGTGCAACATTTCAACACCTGGTGCCAGTGTGGTGTAGTGGTTAAGAGTGGTTGACTCGTAATCTGGTGAACCGGGTTCGCGTCTCCGCTCCTCCACATGCAGCTGCTGGGTGACCTTGGGCTAGTCACACTTCTCTGAAGTCTCTCAGCCTCACTCACCTCACAGAGTGTTTGTTGTGGGGGAGGAAGGGAAAGGAGAATGTGAGCCGCTTTGAGACTCCTTCGGGTAGTGATAAAGCGGGATATCAAATCCAAACTCCTCCTCCTCCTCCTCCTTCTCAAAACAGCTGCCTGTC
Organism: Darevskia mixta; assembly: GCA_034641385.1. Taxonomy (NCBI): domain Eukaryota; kingdom Metazoa; phylum Chordata; class Lepidosauria; order Squamata; family Lacertidae; genus Darevskia; species Darevskia mixta. Next base: position 22,445,064 of record JAWWNH010000014.1, on the reverse strand, counting down.
TCAGCCAGGCTTCTCAACCAGGAAGTGACCTCTCCAGACAACAGAACAACTCTTACTTTCTTATCTCTGCAGCTGTGATCTTCTGGGTGATGCGGATGCCATTAGGCAATTGAATGTGCATGTGTACTCCGTCCGTTTCTCTCTGTCCCACCCACAGCCTTCTGCGTGGCCCCGGGCACTGGCAACTCACGCTATGCCACTGGAGTGGCACCTTACTATTTTGCCTCAGGAGGTGAAATGAGACACACTGCCTCCATGCTGCCAACAGGACTTTTAGGCCCAGGACTGTGAATGTTTTTTGTATCCATTAATCCCCACCCAGGAACATGGGAACATGCTTTATACCAAGTCATACCATTGGTCCACCTAGAGAGTCAGTGCAGTGTCATGGTTGGAGCGTTGGACTAGGACACGGAAGACCAGGGTTCAAAGCCTACTTGGCCGTTAAGCTCACTGGTTGACCTTGTGCCACTCCCAACACCTCACAGCCTAGCCTACCGTTGTTGTGGGGATAAAACAAGGAGGCGAGAACCATGTTCGATGTCTTGAGTTCCTTGGAGAAAAAGGTGGGATACAAATGCAATCAATCAAAGCTTGGTTGGCCAGCATTTCAGGCAGGGTTCTCTGCTAGCCCTCCCTGGAGATGCTGTGATTAGACCTGGGACCTTCTGCGTGCAAAGGGTGGAATCTCCAGGCTCTGCCCTCCCAACAGATTCACCTGTACCTGTTTGTATCTTTGGCTCCCCTGCCCACCAAAAAAGTTATGATCCTGGAGAGAGGAGCTAGGGCACACTGGCCACCAGCAGAGGTAGTAAAGTGCCAGTGTTGCCTGTATTTTTGGCAATAGGTCTTTAAACAGCAAACCCACAGGGTTTCTTAACATATTGGTAAAAGCTGCAGTGAGATTGCAGAAAGGGATGGAGTCCCTGACTGCAGTGGGCTCAGTTATCTCAGGGTGGAGCTGAAGGAGAGAGGAACTGGGCATTTGTAGGAAATGTGTGTTTGTGTGTGTGTGTGTGTGTGTTCTGGGTGGTGAAGAAGAGCAGTATAGATGTGTAAGAAGCAGATGGTGAAGCAGCACAGCAAGAGGTGTGCGACCCTGGCTGGTGAATTAGCAGTGTAGGATTTTGAGAGCCAGAAAAAAAATACCCATAGATGATTTTAGCCTAGAGCAGTGATGGCTAACCTTGACACCCCAGATGTTTTGGAACTACAACTCCCATCATCCCTAGCTAACAGGATCAGTGGTCAGGGATGATGGGAGTTGTAGTCCCAAAACATCTGGAGTGTCAAGGTTAGCCATCACTGGCCTAGAGGGTAGGTACTGCTCCAGACTCAACTTTGTTTTGATCCATCCATAACAGGTACCCTTGAAGTAGGACAGTGATTACAGCACCATGGAGAGTTCCAAGGGAGACACTTGCTCCAAGAGGGATGATGGCGAAGTCTTGGAGGGACTCCTAATCAAGCCCTCAAGTTTCAACCCTGTGAATCCTTAAAGGGCCAATTCCCCAGTCTGAAGGTGAGCACATTTCCTTCTTTGGGTGGCTTCCCAGGCACATATAGTGAAGAGGGAAGTTCCTTATTCCCCAGGCCACTCAGGATTGGGAGAAGGCATCAGCAAGAGTCCTCACTTGGGTTTTACAGGCTCCTGACTGCCAGTCTTGGGTTCAGTATCCGGAACCTAGTCTCAGCTGGTGGTACCTGGGACCTGCTTGTCTTCCTCTGTGACGAAGGTAATGACTATGAATAGTATTTAATAATAACAGCCCAATTTACAGACATACCCCTTGAGTGCATTTGATGTCAAATTTCACATTAGCCTGGAGTTTGAATGGATGGGGGAAAAAACAAATGAAAAATCCAAAATAAGCAAAACCCTTGACTCTTTTAATAAAATTTTTATTGGAAATATTTTTTTGCGCATACACACACTAGCTTGTTCAAAGCTACAGATTTGCTAATTCCCCTCCCTGCCAAACTGTCACAAAGTATAAGTACAAATGATCTTTCTTTGGTCCCTCTGGGAGGGAAACAACCCCAACTGTAATATAGTGCTGTACTTAAAACTACCAGAGGGCATTCACTGAATGAAAAAACAACAACACCTGAGGAATTGAGGAGCAGTCCCACTCAACCGCCAAGAAGTTTCTCCCAGTTTCTGGGAGCCACTTAAACGTTCTCCTTATATCAGATGTTTCTCCCGCGGCATTCTCTTTGGAGCCAGAGTTAAACCTGAAAAAAACATCTAGACTACAGTCCCATGGCATGGCAATAATCCCTGTTGAACTCAGTGGGACTTCTGAGTAGACAATGATGGGAATACACTGTTAAGCATTTTCATATTATCAGACAAGGAGGCTCAGACCTCCTTTCTCCAATAATGATAGATAGATAGATAGATAGATAGATAGATAGATAGAGCAGAAGAACCCTTCCACTCAAGATTCAGGCAGGTAGCTGTGTTGGTCTGACACAGTAGAAATATATAAAAAATAAAATAAAACAAATTGTCCAGTAGCACCTTAGAGACCAACTAAGTTTGTTCTTGGTATGAGCTTTTGTGTGCATGCACACTTCTGAAGAAGTGTGCATGCACACAAAAGCTCATACCAAGAACAAACTTAGTTGGTCTCTAAGGTGCTACTGGACAATTTTTTATTTTATTTTTATATATTTCCTTCCATTCAAGATGGCTGATACTTGACCCCTGCAAAATGTGGGCTACATTGAGGGTGTTGGTGTAACGGGATGCACTTTTGAACTTGAAGGGAGGCCACTGTGCGGAATTCCCGCCACCCACCCTGTATAAATCTCAAGAGACCGAATTGTTTAATTTGAGCTGGAATCCTGTTTCTGGAAGTGAAGCAAGGATAAATTTTTAATGGCGTCTGAACTCAAATAGCCTCCATCTACTTCCTGAAGGAAGAAGACCAGAGTGGAAAGCAACTACCATGGACACAACAGCTGTTTCATTGTGTTTCCTAAGCATCCCAGCAGATGTTTTTCCCCCTGAATAGATTCATTAATGCCAAAATTACATCTGGAAGATCTTCTCAGCGAAACCACCCAGTAAGGTAGTCAAGACACAAAACAACTGGCTCCTACTGTTAACTTGAAAATCTCTCTCTCTCTCTCTCTCTCTCTCTCTCTCTCTCTCTCTCTGAGTCTTTCCAACTCAAAAATAATGGTAGCTTCTTTTCATTCAGTTCTCTGGCCATCCCAGTTCAGTAGCAGCGCTCACCAGGACACAGCGTAGCCCGTGTCTGATCAAGGAGGGAATGCTTGCATCAAACAGCGGGGCAGCAGCGGCATTGTAGCATCTTGACAATGCACTATGGGGTTTTTATGGGGTAGAACTGAAGGAAAGGAATCCATGCCATTTGAATTAATATGAAATAATGCAACTTGGGAAAGTACTTTAGATCAGGGTAGGGTACTTCCCTCCCCACCAGCCTTGTGAGGAATTCCTGCAGTGATGGGTGGTGCCAGAGGCAAAATTGGGCAGACCAATGGATGCGACTCTTACCTTTGTACAGTAGGCTGTATTTGAGCCATGAGAAAAGCAAGGTTTCTTTACACACAAACATGCATGCACTCCATCTAAGCCAGCAAGACACATTCCAGCCAAATAAGACCCAAGGAGGGCCTAGGGCAGGTCTAGTGAGGGGCTTGGCTTGGGGAGGGAGGATAGGCTGTGGAAACTCCCAAGGGCCAGAGAGGCCTAGCAAATGCCATTTGTTCCTTTCCAATGGTCTATAACAGAATGCATATTTCAAGTCTAACTTGAAAGCACAGGGTGGCACCTGTCTATTTATTTTGACAATTCATATGCTACTTAATTACAATCGTCTCACAAGTGGTGTAGACACTCAACCCAATGAAAACAAAACTAAGTTAAAAACTATAAAATGATGAAGCCAGAATTCATGTGCACCTGCCGGCAACACATTGGCGACTTCCAGCTTAGACTTTGGACTTGACTTGTAGTGCCCTATGGGTCAAAAGGGTGCAGTCCTCTGCATACTTGAATGGGCACAAGACCCATTGAACTGAATGGGGCTTACTTCTGAGTAAACTTGCACTGTGTACCTACATGCATTACTTCCAGATGTGGACCAGAAGCCTCCTTTCTTTTCCTCTTTCTTGATTACAGGAGCTGATTTCTTTGCAGATTTCTTTGCAGGCTAAATTCCCCTGATGATATTGATATGTATATATTTATTTAAAGCTGATTGTGCCGCTGGTGATGGCTTGGCTGAAGACTTAGTTGGAATGAGTGATGTGTTCTCATCAGTTGTGTCTCCCTGTTTAATTTTAATCTTTTTATTAATTTCAGTCAATATGTATTCCACCTTTCCATTTGAGGATGCGCACAACAGCCAACCATATAAAGTAAGAACACCCCCCCCCCTAATATCCAAACCAGTTTAAAAAATGCACAATGATCATTAGCAGTGCAAACCTACTCAAAGGTAACCCTTTTCAGTTCAATGGGCTTTGCTTTAGAGTAAGTGGGCATAGGAATGCAGCCTAACTAATCTTGGAGCCTTTCCACTACAGATTCCATGGCCATGGAATTTGCTGAGGGATTCAAAATGAGGGTAAAATGAGGACATAATAGCCTCCCAAATTTCTCCGCATTATTTGTGGATGGCTGAATATGGGGAGGGAACACATTTTGTTGAATAGTCTCTGCTGGAAGCAGAATTTGCCAACTGTGTGTGTGTGTGTGTGTGTGTGTAAAAATAACATTTTGAGAAAAGTTCTCAGTCTCTACTGAGAAATTTTTGGCACAGTTAATACTGATAAATTATACTTTTAGTTCATAAAGGCGGATGAAGGAAGCAATGGGGCTGCAGGGAGCAGGGGCCAGATCCGTGGCTTCTTTCGACATTATGAAAATACATTAGCTTAGAAACACAGCTGTGCCAGAAATTCTCTACCTTGCTAGGTGGAGGAGTTGCAGGGAAATTTTTGCCAGGTATTCTCTGAGACGGGACTGAAATTCTTCAATTGTTCCGATCACAACTTATCACACAAAATGGGGTCCAGTGTGCTGGGGATCATTAAAATGTTATCTCTCGATTTGATTGTAGTTTTTGTGCATTTGTTTGTTTGTTTTTTAGCGTATACATTTTGCTGACTGACTCCAACAGTTTGAGGGAAGTCTGAAAAGAAAATCCTCAGAGAATTCTGAGAAATTTTGGCCCAGCACTAAAGTACACATACAGTACTTAAAAAACAAAGCCCTGATGCATTTAGAAAAGGAAAGGAGGAGCAAGTATCTTCCACCATAAGCTAAATGTAAGTTTCAAGTTCAGATACACGAGCCTTAAGCTGAAAGAGAAGACAATAGTTCCTCAGAGTACTTTTTTTTTTAAATAAAGGTAAGGCTTTTTATTTACATGAATGATAAGTGCAGTAAAGCCAGGTATGTATGGAAATTATACACTTACGCTCTTGCTCCTTTACACAGAAACATTACAAAGTATTACAGTTTGTGAAAGACTACATAAGAACAGTGGATTTTAGGTTTCTCTCCCTCTCCTTATAGTGAATCACCTGTTCATGCCTCCTCAAACGTAATTGGGACCATTTTCACATGTGACACCCCCCTCACTCTCAAAACACCCACTCTCGCTCATGCTAGAGAGGCCATGTGTAAATGTCATTAATGTGGAACGAAAAGAGGGATGGAGTCATGCAGATACGTTCTAGTGAATGTTTGGGGCCTGTGGTTAGGGAGATGAGCAACAATGAACAGGCTGAACCTAAATTCAGACCAAAAAGAAGCGATGTCAATGAGAAGTCTGCGTGTTCAGGGAGAGGTGGCTTAGCCAACCACCGACATGGTAGTGTTGCCTGAGGCTGAAATCCTTTACCTTCTTACAAGGGAGGGTAAGCAGCACTGAAATCGGTGGGTCTTACTTCTGAGTAGACATGGGTAGGATTGCACTGTAGATGCTGCTGTTCATCTGTTAGGGTGGTTCCCAAACCTTCCCCCCCCCCATGGACCACTTGAAAATTGCTAATGGTCTCCCCTCCACCTGCTGCTAGATTCTGTATGGTTTTTAATTGCATTTTTGTTGCTTCTTTTATTTCTTATGTTGTATTTTAATGTTCTGCGATGTGCATTCCATGTGCTTCTGTAAAATACAAGAAGCAATACAAATACTATTAAAAATCGATATGAATATTTAACATGCACGTGCCATGTGGACTACGTGGATGAAGCTGGCAGACTGCAGTTTGGGAACCCTGACCCATCACATTTTGAGTTCTAAATTGCGGACCATGATTTAGATGTTCGCCCTGCTTTCCTATGTAAATACACTCAAGCGAATCACACTGCATGTGGTGCAAAGTGACAGGGCTGTAAACAGGATAACTAATATTTGCAGATCCTGGTGGCAATGTCAAGCCACGCGTAGCATACTTTCAGAAATCTTCCTCTGACAGTTTTTCTCCCAATATGTTTCTATGTCTTTATTATGTTTTGTCTTTCTTGGACTGCCTTCCTCCAGTTCCCACCTTTCTCTTCCCACTCCGCCTCTGCTCTTTCCTGCTTCTGCTACGTCTGCGCTTCCTTGAAGTGATCTGTCTACTTCCCAATGTAAGAACCGCAGAGCAAATCTCAGTTCTGTGTGGGGCATCCTAACAACTCTCTGCCAGCTTTGTGCTCGGGGGATTCTGTTGCTGGAAGCAAAGAACCACAAATAATGCAAGGCGAACCGCACTATTTTGTCAAACTTACTTTGGTTTTAATTATTTAGGATAACAACCAATCATCCGCTGGTAAACACAGCCCTGCTTGTTCTAAAAATAATATAACCGCAGTAACTGGAGACTTTGCGCCAGCATCTGCTGTTTAAAACAGTTGGCTGTGAACTAGAGAGAAAGTATAGATTTTCTTTTCGTGCCTTAAAAAGTGTGTGGTCCGGCAAAGTGCAGATTAGCAAGGCTAGACTGTTATCTTAATTTACAGTCCATATACTTCACATTTGCTCTGCTGGAACATTAAATTTTTTTTAAAAAAAAATCCTTTAGCAACCGGCCTTGACTCCGATAGTTTTATTAGCAATTCACTGTTTCTTCTTGACAAGTTATTACTGACTTCCCTTGGTAGCTCCCTACAGCAAGACCGGGAGCCCTGTCAAGAAACAGAAAACGTCAATGGATTTCTCAGCAGAGCTTGACTCAAAACCCTGCTCCATGTTTTTTAATTTGTGACAAGACACTTGTTAAAGGAATGGCATCTCTTGCATGCTGGCCCTGGCAGAGCACCATATATTTGTCCAAAGGAACAAGCCGTATCTGTTTTTTAACAAGGGAAGGCAGGCATTTGGCTTCTCCCCTGACTGTTCAAGAGAAGCTGGCAGGTTGGTCAATGTAGAGAGCTGCTAAGGAGACCTTTCCTTTCCTCTCAACATTTTTATTTTTTTTTTAAAAATTATCAGCATGGAATCCTTAATCTACAGACTGCCAAGCGGAAAGTTTTATCTTATTCTGCTTCGCTACCCTGTTGAGCTGATAACAAAATTTCTGCAACATTTTCAAAGGTGACTCTCAGCCAATGGATGCGGAATATGTTTGTACAAGGGGTTGATTACCCTTTGGCCGATAATGTGGCCAGGATGCGCTCTCTCTCTCTCGTTCACGATTGGCTTGTTCACTAAGACGAGAAGTCAAGGAAGGCGATGATAGGATAGGTTTGTGTCTGGAGTGATTTCAGGGGACGTGAAGAATGCCAGGTCTTGACCTGGGTGGGTTTTGTAGGATTAACCCAGATCCAGATTAAGGTCTCCTCCCATGCTGACAAAAGGTTTGACCTGCCGGGCCTAATGTCACATACTATACAGCCGCATGACAAGAACTGAGTGTAATTTCAGTTGAGCATGCACCTAACACAAGTATCCCACTAGTTACTCTGCAGAGAGCTTGATTGTGACACAGGCTGACCTCAGTTTAGAGACAGGTCAGAATGACAGCCTCTGGTAGGAAAATAAATCTTGTCAATAGACAGCCCCTCCTTCCCAACCCTGCTCACTTTGCCTGATTAACCAAATAACTGGGGCAGGATGGAGAAAGTACTTTTTAAGAGAGTAGGAAAGGGTTTGAGAGAGGGGCCACATTGCTTCTGATTCCCCACACACTTACCGTATTTTTCCGTGTATAAGACTAGGTTTCCCCCCTTAAAAAATGTCAAAAATTAGGGGGCATCTTATACTCTGGGCCATCTCCCCCCCCATTTTCTTAAATCTGAGTCCCCCAAAATAGGGGGCGTCTTATACATGGGGGCGTCTTGTAGACGGAAAAATACGGTATATTTCTTTGGTCCCACTGGTCAAACAGGGTTTCCATGCGTAGCACAGAAGCAAGCCACAAATCAGGAGTTCCCCCGTTTGAATCTCCCCTCTGCCACAAACACACAAGGTAGGATGCTGCATCTCAGCTTCAGCTGCAATATGGGGGCTGATATTAATACTGACCTCCTCTAATGGACATAGGTAATTGTCTTGTACTGAGCCGGACCATTTGGCCAGCTGGCACAGCACTGCCTACACTGACTGGCAGTGGCTCTCGAGGATGTTAGGCAGGAGCCTTTCCCAGTCCTGCCTGGGGGTGTCAGAGACTGGAGCTGGGTCATTCTGCATGCAGCACTTGTGCTTCACCCCTGACCTCGCAGGGCTGTTGCAACAAGATACGTCGTGTGGAATACTCTGAAAAATCAACAGCACCATTCAAAAGCGAAGTATCGTTATAATCGGAATCAGCGTTGTTATTGCAGAAGCAAAATAGAAAGCCCTGAATGTCCTACATACCAGAGACAAGCAGAGATCCTTGTTTCACTGCCTTCAGCTATCCTCTGCCTCCAGTTTGAGTAGAATAATTTCTTTCTGTGCTATCTCTCTCTCTCACACACACCCTTGTCTCACTGTATGAGCCAGAAATGCTCATCATATCCAGTCTACTTTAATGAAAGGGGGAAGGGGCTATTGTGTTTAAGAATATTGCATGGAAATAGCTGAGTATCTGGAATTTGTTGTAGATCAGCTTTTCTGCAACCTGGTGTTTGGGCCTACAGCTCCCTTCAGTCCTAGCCAGCATGGCCAATGGTCTGAGATGACGGGAGTCGTAATCCGAAACACCTGGAAGTCGCCAGGTTGGCAGAGGCTCTCTTAGATTTTAGGTGCTCATCTGTTATTGTGCCTTCCCTTGTAGAAAGCGAAACTTACTAATGAGGAACTGGCCCCAACTTGGCATGGGTCCTCGGCATGCCCTCCTCCCATGAGTGATGGCTGCCCGCATCTCCCCCCCCCCAAATGCTCCATCCTCCAAGCATCTCCTTATCCGCGGACGGGCAATGTGGATGGAGGCAGCAGAAGTGGCACTGCAACTGGAGGCAGCGGAAAGGAGGTGGTGCCAGGCCGTTGGCCAACCACACTGCCTGGTGCCACCAGGCCTGCCTTCTCCATGCTGACTTAGGGCATGAGTCAGCCAAAGCTTAGCTGCATTTAAATCCTGTCCATCTCAACTGCAAAATCATTCTCTGCATGCACTGAAATTAGTGGGGCTTTACAACGCTTGATTTTTGCTGGCTCGCGGGCCCCTGTGGTGTAGTGGTTAAGAGCGGTAGTCTCGTAATCTGGGGAACCTGGTTTGCGTCTCCGCTCCTCCACATGCAGCTGCTGGGTGACCTTGGGCTAGTCACACTTCTCTGAAGTCTCTCAGCCCCACTCACCTCACAGAGTGTTTGTTGTGGGGGAGGAAGGGAAAGGAGAATGTTAGCTGCTTTGAGACTCCTTCGGGTAGTGATAAAGCGGGATATCAAATCCAAACTCCTCAAATCCAAACTCCTCCTCCCTGATTCAGGGATGGCAAACTTGTGTCTCTGTAGATGCTGCTGGACTACAACTCTCATCGTCCCTTAGCACTAATTAGAGAATAAAAGACTCATAAGCTATTCCGTAAATCAGAAAATGCTAGAGTGATTCTGAAGTGTGAGCATAGCTGTCAACCTTTCCCTTTTCTCGCGAGGAATCCTATTCGGAATAAGGGAATTTCCCGCAAAAAAAGGGAAAAGTTGACAGCTATGAGCGTGAGTCTATGAAGCGCTACTCAGAAGCAAGTCCCAATGAGTTCAACAGGAAGTCCTAGTTAGCTTGTTTCCACTTTGAACAGATTGTTCACTTCCCTTGGAATCTTCGTCATGCTGCTTCTTCTCGTCGTACCGGTATGCTTACAAAAACACATGGAAACACAATCTCACACTCACATTTGGCCCCTTGACATCCACAACTATTGGCAATTTTTCTTTCGACTTTCCCTTTTTGCATAAATGTGTCTCTCTCCCTCCTTCTCCCCTGCCCCATTAGCAATGCAAACTAGCAGGATGGAGAGATTTCTACCTCCCCGCTCCATTTATGGTTGGAGCAAAACCATGCAGAAGGCTGCTGGATCATTAAGCTCTGCGTTGCATGTGGGGAGGGGAGGCCAGAGGTGGCACCGAGAAGGGACTGAATGGTGGCACTCAAGCACTGGAATTCATCCTTCCGAAGGATTCGGCCAGGGAGGGAGCCAAGAGGCTGTTTTCCTTTGGCTTGATGAGTGTAAATATTCATATGCGGATAGCTTTTCGGATACACTTAAATCAATATTTAAGCTCCAGAGGGCGGTCAAGGAAAGGGCAAAAACAAAACCCCCAAGCCGGCATTTTAAGGGCCTATGCACAGCACATGGGGTAACCGAGAAATGTGGCTCAAGACAAGCAACAGTGTTTACATTATGCTATTCAGAAACGTGGTCTGGCTACAAGAATGAATAAGGATTGTTTGAAGAACAGCACTGGGTGAATCCAAGGGCTCGTGCTTCTTCCAGGACCTGTTGCTCTCTAGATGCTGTTGGACTCAAACTCCCGGGTTTAGGGGGGATGGGAACAGCAGCTCAACAACAGCCGGAGGGCGAGAGGGTCCCCACTCCTGCTCTAGAAGAAGACTGGATGGGGCATCCAGAAAGCAAGCCAATCAACAAAGCAAAAGTTCTCTGCGTTTCTTGTCATTACTTGTCATTTCAGAAACACACCTGGAAACCAAAATGCTGCGTGCTCCAGGGAGCAAGGGCTGTGGGAACTCGCCTCTGGTGGCCCGATGAACTAGTGCTTTGCCAACTGTAATGCTAACTAGGCATGTCAATATAAAATAAAAAAAATTCCTTCCAGTAGCACCTTAGAGACCAACTAAGTTTGTTCTTGGTATGAGCTTTCGTGTGCATGCACACTTCTTCAGATACACTGAAACAGAAGTCACCAGACCCTGATTTCTTGGTATGAGCTTTCGTGTGCATGCACACTTCTTCAGATACACTGAAACAGAAGTCACCAGACGGCTATCTACCTTTAACTAGGCATGTCAATGTTTCCCTCCCCCTGGGGTGGGGGTGGGGTGGGTCTGTCCTTTTGACTGCTGCACAACATAGGTAAATCTGGCACGTCCCCCCCCCCAAATTGCTACCTCCTTTGCTGAATTTCTCCCTGCCAGAAAAAAAGCTGGCAACCTTAAAGCCAATGCTGTTTGTAAGATATAATCTCTGGCTATTTGTGAAAAATATTTCCCTGAAGTAGCTATGCCAGGATGGAGATTTTATTGTTCAAGATTTTCTTGAGCCATTTCTCTTAGTGCTGAACAGAAAATGAGAAACTTAGGTCAGCATCAGGTTCATTCATATCTAATTTTTCTGATCCTTTGTACATTTCCTATACCCACCCACCCTTCCTTCCTTCCTTCCTTCCTTCCTTCCTTCCTTCCTTCCTTCCTTCTTTCCTTCCTCCCTCCCTCCCCTTCCTTCCTTCCTTCCTTCCTTCCTTCCTTCCTTCCTTCCTTCCTTCCTTCCTTCCTCCCTCCCTCCCTCCCTCCCTCCCCTTCCTTCCTTCCTTCCTTCCTTCCTTCCTTCTTCCTCCCTCCCTCCCTCCCTCCCTCCCTCCCTCCCTCTCTCTCTCTCTCTCTCCACATTGGCTTCCCCTTTACAATAAACCTAATTCACAGGGTTGTTGTATGCCGCCCTCAGTTCCTTGGAGGAAAAGTGGTACCTAAACGTAGTAACAAATGAAGGATCTGCAATATTTTACCAATCTGATGGAGAAAAGTTTCTGCTGCAAGGAGCATAGGTTTGTCCCAAATGGGCTCTTGCTCCCCTCTCCTCCCAGAAGTGCTCACTGGTTCTACAAGCAGAGATGTTAAGGCACCAGCTGTTTGGACCTTCTCAGAAAGGCCAGTATGAAGAGCGCGAGCAAAGCGGAACAAAATGCCGAAATCCATGGCTGCCTACACAGCATACATCTGTGGCACATTTAAAGCATGTAGCTTCCCCAAAAGAACCCTGGGAACTGTAGTTTACCTCACACAGGGTTACAGTTCCTGGAACCCTTAACCGACAACAGTTCCCAGGATCCTCTGCAGGGGTTGGGGCACAAGTCATGTGCTTTAAATGTATGGCATGTATCTAGCCCACACTTTGAAGCTGGGTTGTTCCCTCTGCACTCTTTGCATAGGATGGGAGGACATTTCTGTGGATCGCAGGAAATATATGCAGAGCAACTAGAATTGCTGGTGCTTTGGGTGTCCAGAGAAAAGGCTGCATTCTAAACTGCTGTTTCGAGATGCCTCTTGAGCAGAATGCCATGCAAACATCACCCACGTCCCTCCATGCAGACGACCAGGGTGATGGATAGATATTGCGGCAAAAGGGGGGTTCTGTAGGTGTGCATACACACAGCGATGTAGCTAGCCGGTCGGACGCCCAGGGGGGAGCCACCTGTGGGGACAGGCGAGCCGGGCAGGATGCTTTGGGTGGGGCCTGCATGGAGTCTGCCCACCGCCTCCCCTCCATAGCCGCCCTCCAGGTGAGGAGGCGGCGGTGGGTGGATGCGAGCCCCACGCCACCCTTTTGGGCGGCACGGTGCCTGCAGGTGCCCAAGCCACCATGTGACTCCCGTGCTGCAGGCCCTACAGTAAGTGGTGCCCCCTTCCCCCACGCTAAGCTGCTGCGTACATAGCCAATGTCTCTGCGACCTATTTTATATGATGCTGCCTTGTACCTATGGGCGCTTATTCCTCCTGAAGCGAGCTGGCCACGTTTGTTGCTGGGGCCATCATTCCTGCCCTCCCGCACTCTCTCTCCATGATGCATTTGTTTTCCTGGCCTCCCAGCTCTCTCCGCGAGCCTTTCAGTCAAATAAACAGCGAACATTACAAAGGTTTCATACATGCACCCTTTGCGCGCTTGGATCTGGGCATGGCAAAACAGGAAATGCCAGCGCTCCTATCCAAATTTGGCTGATCTCTCACAGAACATACAACCTCTGTTACTTCTTTCCCCATAACTTCTTCTTCTCTCTCTCCCCCAGCCCCTGGCTTCCCTTTCTTTTTAAAACCGCGGCAAAAACAAAATGGTTTTCAATTTCACACCTCGTGGAGCACAGCCAAATTGCTGCATAAACAAGGTAAACAAATGTGAGGCAGAGCAAGGCAGCCGGCTTCAGATGAGGGTTTTGCCCTACGATGTGTGCTCAAGGTCTGCAAGAAGCGTACATAACAAACTCGTTGGCTAAGGCCACAGTAAAAAGGGTTTTCTTTTCTGGTGTTTACGCTGCTGTTGCCAACCTTAGTCGAGGATGTATTAACAGTGGACGCATTGATCCCGATCTTATTACTCCAGCCACCAGCCGAGCAAAAGGACCGCCGTTATTCGACGCCAGGTCTCTGTTTCGTCGTGTCGTAGGATCGGACGACTTGAGACTGGGAAACGACCCCGTGCTCCTCTTGAGAAAACGCATACCCGTCTGGAGAAGGAGCAGAGCAGAGGGGAAATCAGTCAAAGAACATACCTTGTCCATAGTTAAAAGAAAGTGCCACAATGGTGGAATGGTTAGAACAGTTCCGTGATCACCACCATCACCCTCCTGCCTTTCTTCCAGAACCAGGACTCAAGGAGGCTCACAAAAATCAAGACAAGCATGAATAAAACCCAGAAAGCTAAATGTGAACAGAAGACAATAGGTAAAAAGGATAGTTAAATAGTGAAAACAGTAGAGTGGGAATGAGCCTGTGGCACCTAGGTTCACACCACTTAGATGTGGATGGCTTTAGAAGAGGATTGGACAAATTTATGGAGGATAAGGCAATTAATGGTACTTGCCATGAGGACCATGCTCTGCAGCACATGGGATAGGGCAGCCTGTGGACATTCATGAATAAAGCCCTAATAAAGTTGATACACCAAGGGTAGACAATCTGCTGCCCTCCAGTGATGTATTGTGGACTACAACTCCCATCATCCCTGGCTACTGGCAGTGCTGGCTGGGGCTGATGGGAGTTGCAGCCTGCAATATCCAGAAGGCACCAGGCTGTATCCAATATCCAGAAGGCACCAGTCTATGCTACTGTAAAGAAACCATGTGCCGGAAGCAAGAGGGACATGCTTTCACAATGGGAAACTTAAGAGCTGAAGCCCGTAGACTGAGCCCTCTTCCACTCCACCCCCCAAATTTGACCGGGACTCCACCAGATACAGCACTTAGCATGATGTTTAATCCAGCTCTGCCTTTCACTACCATCGGAGAAACAAAGAAAAACTGTTGGCATATATTTCTGTCTTCCCCTACTCCTTTACATGTGACCCCAAAGTTGACTAATTGCACATTTCCGCTATCTTTAGAAACCAAACAATGAAAGATTCCATCTCTGGCTTTACAATAGAGCCATTGAAAGCTTGAACGTCTCCCCAACTCTCCTCCCCCCTTTTAAAAGCCGCACCTATTATTCCATTCTCTGGAACAAGCCACCCATTGTTTGGTGCGTGTACAGCTGCCCAAGAGTGCAAGAGCAGTGTCACAGAGGCTCTGGCATAACACAGGTCCCAAATTCTCAGCCTCTTCAATCATCTGAGACTTGAGGAGGATTTAGAAGTTATCTGATGGTGTGTGGGAAGTAAGGCTTGCAATATTGTGAAACTATAGGTTTTCCCATTTTCTGGAGGATATCAGTGCAGAAGTATTAGAAGCATATTGCTGTTAGCTTGGATACCCTTCTGGGTGAGAGATTACAATTCAAGTTTATCTCCCATTTAAGGAAATATGTTAGCATGACCCTTCTCAGTACAGCTACCTGATCATTTTGTTTGTGTTCCCATTGGGTGAGGTGCAGCAGGTACCCAGAAGCAGCTCACCAGGTAGGGCAGAGCTCCTAGGGTAACTTCGTGGCAGGGCAGTTGTTGCTGCTTAACAAGAGAGGGGAGAGGCAGAGGGGAGGTCAGCACAGTGTGAAAAACATCAGTAATCTTGTGCTCCTGCTACTGGTGTGTTTGCACCACACTGACCTCCATAGGAAGGAGCATAGGAAGATGCCTTCTATACTGAATCAGAACATTGGCCCATTTAGCAGCAGCTCTCCAGGGTTCCAGAGGGCAAACATTGCCAACCCGACCTGAAGATGTTAGGGATTGAACCTGGGACCCTCTGCATGCAAATCAGATGCTCTATCCTTGAGCTAAAGCCCTTAAACAACCCATATTCTATATTTTCTCTGCAATTCAACGGGGATGATAATCTTTTACCTGCTTCGGCACATGCCTCAATCAGGCAATATGATTTGGTAACAGACGATTTTGGTACCACTGTACAAGACACATTTCTTTGTTGCATGAACTGCACTGCTAATTATTATTGAGCACCCAACCCTTTCCCTGCACCTTTTCCTGCTGTGCTGTTTAACAGTATCTATTGATAAGGGGTGACACAAGTTGTATGGATCAGCCCCTTTTTAAAGTCTTAAAAATACAGTGAAAATTTATGCTCATGAGAAAAACAGGTGGATGAGGATTGCAGCAAAGCCTAACTGGCCGGCTCATTTAACGCTTAATCATTAGTATTTATGGGGGGCATGCTAACAGAGGTAAAATTTATTTTAGTACCCTCTTCTTATTTCCTGTGGCTTATCAACCTGTTAAAAGCTGGGGGATGCCTTCAACAGTGTGCACAGCCTCATAGATCACACCTGACAGCACAAGCTTTCTTCTTGTGTGTGCCAGAACATTCTTTTTCTTCACACTTTTGTTCTGGAGGGTCAAACAGCCTCTCTCATTCAGAGCGTGTCTGAAGGGGAAGGACATTTCATTGTTTTCACCTGCTTTTCAAACGATGTAACTCTGGAACCAGTCCAAAGCCTAAGGGTGTAAATCGGCAATGATTTACATCTCTGTACCCTGCACAAATAAATAACCTCTAAACGGGAATTCCCCTAAACAGGATGGACATAAGAACAGCCTTATATGGTGAGACCAATGGTGGTCTGCATAGTCAGGGAGCCCATTTCCAAGTGTGGCAATAAACTCCCTCCCAATAAAGAGGGCAAAAACCAATGTCCCATATATACGTATACGGAAAGGAAGATGCCCAAGGGCACAACGTTGGGGACCCCAGGTCTATAACAGGGATGGGGAACTTGTGGCCCTCCAGGTGTTGTTGGCCAAAGCTCAGGCATGATGGGAGTTGTAGTCCAGCAATATTCCCAGGCCTGCCCTAGACTCCCTGAGGTTGAGCAGGGAACAACACACTTGCAGAGTATTCTCTGTGTGCATACCTGACCAATGGGCTCATAGGCTAGAAGGAGGTATCTTGCAAGCACTTTAAACTAGATATTCCTGAGCTGCACAAACCCTCCAAATACTTAAGAGCCACCCAAACAAAATGAATAGCTGCTGGCAGCTGGCAGGGAGGGGGTGCAGCTGGCCTCCCCAGCAGTGGCATCGCTGTGTGTACCAGAAGGGAGAAAGCGGGGAGGTCAGCATGGTGCAGAGCCAACCTTGCACTCCCATCTCTGTACCGGTATCGACAGTGCTCTGATCTCCCCACGACCTCTCCCTCACTAAAAGGGCAGAGGTACCTCCGATAGGAAGCCAGGTGTTTGGTGCTGTCCCCCCCAGCCCCCCCCCCCCGATGAAAAGCACAATGGTATGCACTCTGGGCAGGGGGTAAGTTATGTCGCGAAAACCCCCCGAACTGCGCACCATTTGATGCTGAAACAATATGCATAAAGGTAAACCTTACTGCATGCCGATGAGCGCATCGAGGAAGCAAATTGTGCAGTGATGTTTCCACAGGGTCAGGTTGCGCAGAAAGCTGTGTGACTCTGCCCTTCAATGGCAGCGTTAAAATATCATTTTTGGTCATTTTAAACTTCAGCTGGCATCTCTTTGAAATACAGTTTAAAGCAGCGATCGTACTGCAACACGTTTCTCCCGGACTTTGGGGGTTGGTGGGATATGGAGGAATGAAAGTTTTTGCAAATGTCTGAGGATATTTGAAATCTTGGGAAAGGCACAGTTCCAAATAGGAGTGTCACTGTCAGCCACTTTGCTTCTCTGTCGGATCATCTCTCCCTAGCCCTCATTTTGCAAAAGGGTACAAGCTACTAATTTGAGCATAGGGTGCCGCTCTCTGCTTTCCATTCATTTCTACAGGGCTTCAGATAGGAGCTGCATGCAAACCCAACCCTGCCCGTTACTCCTGCAGCATTTCAGGACTCAGTTCCATTACTTACGTGAGACACCTTGCTGGACAGAATGAGCACGGAAGAGACTTGGAGGGGTTTTTCTGCCAAGCCTTTTTAACAAGTGGTCCCGTTCGTTCATGCTGCAAGAAGAAAGAACAAACCCAGTGAGATGCTCACGACACGAACCATTAAATGGCCTCTTTTAAAACCGAAGAAGAAAACAAGATGTGGACACAACAGTGATGGTGCAGGATCTATATAGCATCTCCCGATACCTTTCAAGTGTAAACAAGCAACCAGCCAATTCTAATATGCTCATGGCAGTGAGCCCTCGCTGTTTAGAGAACATACATATTCCAAGTTACCGGTAGTTGGAAGGTTCTATAAACTTTCATTGCATGGCATGCAAACGTCCTTAGGGTCACAACTGCTGCAGAGAGAAAGGGCAACATGATGTTATGTAGGATATGTTAAACTGTTCTATTCAGAAGTACCGGCCTTGGAATATTTCCAGATTTTTTTTTTTTAAAGCCCATTCTGTTTCCCACTAAGCTCCAGAGACAAGGGAGTGCACTTCTGGGGGTGAAGTGAAACCACTGCATTAGCAGAATGGAGGTGACCTCCCCAGGCTACAAGCCTGGGCAGTGTGTATGGAGGTCCTGGGCTTGGTCTTGCTGATGTGGTCCAAAGGAAAACAGAACAAGACATTTGACCCCGGCTTGGCTGCAGGAGTTGCCGGAAGGAGGTGCACAAGACACCATCCAACCATCTTAAGGACTCCACTCCAGTTTTGTGTAGGGTTTACTCCTTAGACTTTTCTTCTCCCAAAGAACTCATGCAAGGCAGTGGAGGTTTAGGATTAGAGCTTTCCCTTCTCCTAGTTGGGCTAATGTCCCAAGTGGACAAGCTCCACCTGCCCCTTGCTTCCCTCTACAGCACCTGCAGAAAATGCCTTCTTGACTATTAAACCCACTATTGGTCTTGTCCACTCAATCCACCAGAACCTGTCTTTGCATGCAGGGGACGTCTCTTAACTCACCAAGCGTTTGAGACCCATCAGCTCCCCTCACCTGGTTTTGCCAGCCAATTGAATCTGTTTCCCAGAGTGTGGCCGCTGTCGCATGCTGACAGCTTCTAGGAGCCACAGGTGAGAGCAGAGTGAAGGATGGGGACCAAAGGTGGACAAACTACCTCAGAAGGAGCGAGACATTTCCCCAACCAGAGGTATTACCCCTTCCCTAACACCCCATACAACACCTAGCTACAGGGGTGCCAACTTGAATAAAATATTGGGAGGGGGAGGTAAGCCCCACCCCACATAATCAATCACATGACACAGCGCACACATATCATTTGAATGGCAATGCCCATCAACCCTGAGGGGTCTGCCCCCCTCAAATATTTTAGGAGGGGCAAAGGGACCTTGCCCTTCTAGGAGTTGGCTCTTATGCCTAGCTACATATTAAGGCAGCAAAATCATACACCTTAATTTCTCAGGACTGAAACATACAGTCTTCCACCTGACACACTGGCTCTAGCTCAGTGCACAGAGCAAAACTGGATGAGCAGCAGTGCATTGTGGGGCTTACACCATGCATGCATAATCGAGGGCTCCATTAAGCAAAGGAAGCTGCCTTGTGTGGAGTCAAATCATTGGTCCATTGAGCTCAGTATTGTCTGCACTGATTTGGAGTGGCTGTCGAGGGTTTGAGACCGTGCTACCTCCCAGCCCTGCGTGGAGGGCTGAAGACTGAACCTGAGACCTCCTGCTTGCAAAGCAGATGCTCAACCACCGAGTCGTGGCCAAGAAAAGCCAAGTGCAATTTTCTAAAACTTCACAAGGCAGGAACCCCAGAACTGAAAAGGGGCTCGCCTGCAAGCAGTAGATAAACTCGCTAAGGATCTTCATTCCACTAGGAGAGCAAACTGTATAATTTCCTTTGCTCCCGAAAAGAACAGTAAACATAATAAAGAACTATTTTCTGCAACGCATGCCAGGACTATTGCACTGCTCAAAATCCATGGCATTTAGGCTTCCAGCAGATAAGCCAACACAAACATACTAATTCCTCCTCAGGATATTATGCAAACTGTAACGGCTCCCCTCCATCCCGACACGTGAGGCAAAAAAAAAAACTAAGTCCAGAAAGGTTTGCCTGTATGTTTCTCCTTTGTCTGCAGAACATGTTACAACGTGAGCAGGAAGAAAAATGTTGTGGGAGATCCTGGCACCAACATGGCTCCTGTGAGTTGGTGGATTATGCCAGCGTCTCCATCTCTTCTTACTTCAGTGTGGGCAATGGTGAGTGCAGCACCTTGGGGACAGTGCAGCCTGTGGAAAATCACTAATAAAGGCCTAATAAAGTCAATACACGGAAGGGTAGCCAACATAGTGCCACCCAGTGATGTGTTGTGGGCTGCGACTTCCATCATCCCTGATTGTTGGCCATGCCAGTTGGGGCTGATGGGAATTGTAGTCCACAATGTCAGGAAGGCACCAGGGTGTGGAAGGCCGCACAACAAGAAGAATCCATAGCAGAACTCCTGGGTGTAATCTCGGTTCTCTCCATAAAGACTCATCCGTGCATTTTAATCATCAGTGCTCTAATGATGATGCTACCTCTATTACCATCTGGAGACAGTCAGCTATTTGTAAGAGCTAGAGGTGACAATAGAGGAGGATAGTAAAAGAACAACAACAACAACAACAGGAAATCAATTGCAAAAAAGAGAGAGATACAGATTTGCACAGGATTTGTATATGCTCATTTAGTTATTTATTAAATTAAGTCACTTTATCTTGCCCAGGGCAACCCAAAACAATTTAGAACCAACCAATCAGATAGACAACCCTCGGCCCCGAGATATATGGAAACCAAGAGGAAAAAGAAATAAAAAAAATCCCACTCACTTCTAAAAGGCCAGATAGTTTTTAAAATTAGTTTCTATGAAAGATTTTCTTGTGTAACAAGCAAACAAACTCAACAAACAAACAAAAAAGAAAAAAGAAAAGAAAGTCCAGATAGTTAAACGGTCAAAGGTTTGATTATAGAGGAAAGTTTTTGCCTGGTGCCTAAAGATATATCATGATGGTGCCAGGCGAGCCTCCCCGGGGACAAGGGGTGATGGGAGTTGTAGTCCAATCCCATGTGGAGGACATTACGTTGGCTACCCCTACATTGTACGTACACAATTCTTTTGTTCTACTCTCACCTCCAGTCAAACTAGGTTTTCAAAATAATACAAAGAGTAACATACTGGACCAGAGAAGAAAGTGACAGTGACCGTTCTTTCAAACTACCTTTCCCTCTGACACACACCTTCAAGGATCTCCAAGAACTGTTGCCTATGGAATAAATGGAATTGCCACATAGAACTACAGATATCCTTATAGGGTTTTTGTTGTTGTTACAAATCTTGAACTGGGCAATAGGACAGATGCTGCGAGACAGCAGGGAAGAACGAAACATCACTCGGAGCCCTCTGGAGTTCTCTTTGCTGGGGACCAGCTCTATTAGTTCCAAGCTTATCTGGATTTGGTCCTTTGTCTTGGGCCAGTATCTATGAGATACTGATCCCGTTTGCATGTAATGTGAAGCCAAATCATGGCTCAGCACAAGCATGCAAGCATGGAGAGATCATGGCCTCTTGGCTCCTTCTCTGGTCCTGCTGCTTCTGGGAGCTAATACATAGAATCACATAGTTGGTAGAGACCACAAGGGCCATCCAGTCCAACCCCCTGCCAAGCAGGAAACACCATCAAAGCATTCCTGACAGGTGGCTGTCAAGCCTCTGCTTAAAGACCTCCAAAGGAGGAGACTCCACCACACTCCTTGGCAGCAAATACATGGCTTAACTTGTGTCGTTCGAACCCACATACATGGTTTGTCTTGCTCCAGACCAAAAACGAGCTGTACCCATGGTCTGTTCTTCATTTGCACTTTGTGGTTCATCTGGAGGAGATAAACCACGACCCCAGGTTTGGATGACATACTAAGCCAAACTATGGCCCAGCTCACAGCAATTCAGCAGCTTCGGTTTCTGTTCTGGGAGCTCATGTGCTTGCACTAAGCCATGATTTGGCTTTGTGTTATGTGCGAACTAAGCCTATGATTTTCAGGTTCTGCAGTTCATTGTTTAGAATTTAAACCTCGCTGTCACTGTTACAAATGCTTGTGAAATGTGATGGGGCTCCTAGCGAGTGTGGGAAATGTTAAAGTTATCAATTCTGATAGTGATGCGTATGTCCTGTTCGCTGCCCCCAAATGATGCTTTTTTTTCCACCTGGGAAAAGGGGGTGGGTTGGGAATAATTGTTCTAGGGCATCAGCTAAGCCCCAATTAACAACGGTAAAAAGGATCCTTTGTCTTTTTAGCCCCTCCCGCAAAGGAAAGCAGTCCCTAAGCCTGGGCAAAGAACATCTGTCTTTACACATTCAGATGACAAGCATCAAAACAAACAGAATAATTCAAAGCTGACCACAGGGTCCCACTAGCTTATTCGTTGGAGTAATTAAAAAAAGATGAGCTTCACCACCAATTAACCTACTGAGCGCTAATTAGTGTTAATGAGGATTCGAGGCACTTGCTGCAGCTTGACCCAGAATGTCCTCCAGAGTTCACTAATTGGCTGGTGGCAAAAGCGAGACACAGACAGAAGGGAAGGTTAAAGTGGATGCAGGTGTCTTGGTGATAGAACAGGCACATCCTGGGAAACTGGGTGCCTCTGCCGGGGTTTTAAAAATTCAGGTTGTCCCTCCCCCAAGCTCTGGCCCCTAACAAAAGAGCAAGTTAGAAGCTGTGCTCTGACATGAATTGTGAGCAAAGCTACAGGATCCTGGTGATGGGAGGGGGACATTTATTAAAAACAAATGAACAGAAGTCAATCCCATCTACTGGGGATTTCTCCTATGTAAACCCCACTGAAACGTGCAATATTTCTTATGCACATTTCATGCGTTTTATGTTGGGCTTACTTCCAAGGAAATGAGTTAGCAAGCAGCAGCCTGGGAACTTGCTGGTAAAGGGATGGAGCTCACCTGCTGACATTCGCTCGAGTAATTAAACAAAAGAAAAACTAGGTGAACAAGGAAGTGTTTGAGTGGGCAGGGAAATGCACTCATGTGCCCGGCTCAGTTTTTAATATATATATAAATGCTATCAGGCTTTTCTGCATTTATTAATGCCGCGCCATGAAATAAGCAATTTCCCCCCTTAAATATGCAAATTGTTCTGTGAAATAAGCACATTTCCACTGTGAAATACAGGCTGACACATGGCCTACTTTAGCGTTGTCTCTAGCCTTACACTTCCCCTCTGGTTCTTTTCCAAAAATATAATTAATAATAATAGTAAAAAAAAATTTAAAAAAAATCCCCATTTGCTAGCATATGTGGTTATGGGTTGGATTTTAATTTATATAGATATTTCAGTAAAGTGACAGCTCTCAGAACTAAACTAAGTAATGAACTTCTTCTGTTCAGTTTAAAACCTCATTAAGTCGGTACCCATATCATCACTGGAGAATAAAGCCCCAATAAATGGTTAGTTAAAGGAGTAGCATCTCATAGGGCACTACGGGATCTCTTCGGTTCTTCATTCTGAGAACATCTGCCCAAACTGAAGCATCTTGTGATCTTATCTGCAACCACCAGAAGTGTTGGAACTGTGTGCCTGGTCCTTGAAGTTGAAAGTCGGTTGACTATACCCTTAAAATTTCTATATGGCAGGAGTGGATAACCCGTGGCTCTCCAGATGTTGCTGGACTACAACTCTCATCCTACCTGATCATGGGCCATGTTGGTGGGGGCTGATGGGAGTTGGAGTCCAACAAGATCTTGCCCTATTGCTACTATAGGTCCCTTTCCAAACAACTAGAGTGGCTGGGGAAACCCAGCCAGATGGGTGGGGTATAAATAATAAAATTATTATTATTATTATTATTATTACTTCAAACCCTTCCGATTTAGGTTGTTATTTTCTGGGAAGTCCGAATGGAATGCATGCACCAGTTTGTTGGATGTTACTATGTCTGCTCCTTCCTTCCTTCCTTCCTTCCTTCCTTCCTTCCTTCCTTCCTTCCTTCCACTTTAACAGAGGGAGTTTCATGATTTGACCAGCTAAACAAGATACCCTGTTAAAGAGCCGAACCCAAATTCTAAAAGTGTTTATGCCTCTGAAAACGTTACTGCTTTTATATGCCACATTCGCTTTTATTTTTAAAAGGTAGGCAGACAATGGTAAATTCCTGGCTGTTGATACTTTTGCTCTCCATACCTGGACTGGGCTTCCAAGGTATACCGGTAAATGGACAGGGTGGTACCCAACTAACGCGTCTCCATCAACACAAGGATTTCCACTTATGCAATGGGACTTTCTTTCATCTCTCCTGCCTCCCACAACTGCACTGGAGGGTTGGAGGAGTCCCCAGAACAGATTTAGGGACTGCAAGGGGGCAGATGGGAGGAGTCCCGTTTTGCAAGCGGATGGGAGACTTACTTAGTGCTATGCTGGACACAACTCACAATGTATGCCTTTTTTCATACATATATAATTTTACAGGAAGCTCAGTGTCATTCTAGGTTTAAAAGTGCTAACTCAGCGTACCTGATCCTAACAAGCCACAAACACTCTGAGCTAACTCACTGAAATGCATGAGCCACAGAATAACAATTTATAAAGGGGGGCAGGGGAACCCTTCCTCCTGTATGATGATCCTGCCCTTGCTTTAAGGTCCTCTTTGGGCACCACACCTACTGAAATTAAACTATAAGTGGAGACCCAAGGATCACAACTTCTCCATTGTGCCACCCCAATTTTGGAACTCCCTACCCAGGTACATCCACCTGGTGCCTACCCTTTGGAGTTTTTAAAATGCAAGGTGACAAGATGTTTATTTTACCATGCTTTTTAAACTTCAGGATATTGGTTTAAAACCAAACAAGAACAAATCAATGTCACTTTTAATGACATTTTATTTTTTAGCTGCCATCGCTTCTAGTATTTCAGGGTCATCTGCTTATTTTGATGACTGATTTGGACTTTTTATCTAATTTTTTGTTTATTGTATTTTCATTGTATAAATTGATTTGGAAAGCCGCCTTGAAAATGGTCTCTTTTAAGGCATGGCATAAGTACCGTATATCAAATAAATATATATGCGTTCATCTCTGCTTCTATCTCCAGTAATTAATAAATGGAGGCCTTTCACAATGTCTTGTGGTTTGTTTGCCTTTTCTCCCATTTTCACGGACTCTGTCAAATTTGCCATTTCAGCTATTTTTCAGCTTTGGTTCAGTCGTGCTGTTGAGAGAAATAATTCAACAGCGACACCATTTACTTGCTACTGATATTTTATTTGCCTTTAAGAGGTTCCAGACTAGTTTCACATGGATTTTGCTGATGAGCTTAATTTAAATGGTCTAACAAAACACTGACAGGATTACTGGGGATACGGTTAGATGTGATCACTTTGTTTCTGAGAAGGACTTTTCTCTATCCAACAGTGCAATCCAGTACAATGTCAACTCAGAAGGAATATCTGTTGAGTTCAACAGGACTTACTTCCAGGTAAGTGTGCATGGCAGCCTCCATCAATCTGGTGCTCTCCAGATGTTTTGGACTATAGCTTCCATTGGGCTGAAAACATCTGGAAGGCACCAGGTTGGCAAAGGCTGGTGTATGCGATTGTCGCTGTCTTCTCTTATTTTTGCAGAGTCCTGCCCAAGGTGCCTAAAATCAGCTTTATGATTTCCAGAACTTGAACTCTTTTCCATTTTCAATCAACCTGATACAGAGCATTTATTGGCCCACCTAGCTCTCTGTACAGTGTCAGGCAGAGGGTATCCAGGGATTCAGGCAGGGGACTACCCTAGGTCTACCTGTGAGTAATGGGCCTGGGATCTTTTGCATGCAAAAGATGTGCTCTGCTGCTAAGCTACAACCCTAAAATAATAACTAGCAATGATCCTAATTATTATTTTAGCTGCACTGCTGGTGTCATCACTGACACTGATAGACTATAAATTATCTGGCGAGAAAATATAGGTCTTATAATTGCTATAGATGGGGAGCGAAAGGCTTTCAACTAGCCTTTGTTTGTTTGCATGTGTATTCTGTTCTTTCAAAGAATCAAGGGATTCCCACGCCACTTTATCCTCACAACTCTGTGCAGTCAGTTACCCTGAGCATGCTGTGTGTGGATTTGAACCCACGTCTATTCGGTTCAAATTAAGCACTCTGTTCATTTTGCTACGCTGGCTTTTTAGGTATATTAACAAATTGCTGTTTTGGTAAATCTATTCCAATGGTTAGCTTTTAAGTGGGATATCTGATTCAGAAACTCAAAAGAGGACCAGGGATGCTTTAGTTGTGATCGCTGCGTTGCAAGGCGGTTGGACTAGATGGATCTTGGGGTCCCTTCCAACTCTACGATTCTATGACCAAATTTCTCTGAACTTAAATCAGGGTGAGGGAACCTGAGCCATCCAGCAGTTGTTAAATTATAGGTCCCATCACCTCCGACCGTTGGCTTTGTTGGTTCATGGGAGTTGTGAATCCAACAGCAGCAGCACCCCTGGTATTTTACCAGCTTTTCCCCAGGTTATGAGGACTATGAGTGGTGTAGAGGAGAGGGAACATGGCAGGGGGCACAGTTCTGGGATGTTTATTTTTTGGAGCACCAGGATTATTGAGGGATCCTCTTTGCTCTGGCAAGTGAATTAAGTAATAATGAGACTTTCTACTCTGTTTGTATCTGTTTAGCACTGAGGAGGCCAGAGTAGGAGGGAAATAATCTAGCTGGATACTTCTTTCCTTTTATTTGATGGTGTTCCTGCTTCATGCCGGCAGTTTAAATGGAAACACATTTTTTTTTGTTTTGATTGTGTTATCACTTGTGTTATGTTGTTTTGATTGTGTTATCACTTGTGTGTTTGCTGCCCTGGGCTCTTTTGGGAGGAAGGCAGGGATATACATCTATTAAATAAAATTTAATAATGATAAGTAGGGAGCTGACAGCCAGTGGCACCTCTGGGGTGGGGCATAATTAAGAAGGCAGGCAGCTTGGGCCTGGCTGAGGGGCAGACTGAGGTTGGTGGGGCACTGCCCCTTCCATTGTAATGAAATACCCTCCACTACACTGGATCAGGGTATCCTGGCAGTGGTGCGATTCAGATGCATCTTAGGCGCTCTCTTTTTGTGTCCCTGGGGTCTTCTCGAAAGAGAGGGTCTTTCTAAGCCCTCATGTCAGCAAGGCTCCATGCTGGAGTATGTATGTGTTGAGAGGGTGTGTGTGTATCTTGCACTGCTATTTCAGGGACCAGATAGGCATCTGTATTCATGCCCTGAGTAAAAAACAAACAACCCCCCCCCCAACAACAACAAAAAACCCTACACACTGAAAAAAAGATAAATAAAGAGCTGGTCACGAAGCTCCTTTTGCCAAAGCAACAAAAGCAACGAGAAGCACTTAGATGGAAAAGAATCCCCGCCCCAACATCATCACTCCTTGTTGATCAGAGACAGTGTGGAGACTGTGGGGATCTCTGGTTTTTAAACCTTAGAATGAAGGAAGATCAGGTTTGTTGTGCCTGATTAAAATCAAAGAGCCAGCTTTAAAAATGCCAGAGCCTTGTGATGGTGAACTTAAAGATTTTCAGTTACAGGAGGTAAATAAAAACTTGGGGCAACTTCACACTTTTGAGGCTTATTTCTGTCTGTGTGGGGCTACTCCTCACAGAAAAGGCACGTGCAAGGGGCTAGTTGTGGCTGTTATGAGAGCCAGGAGACACTCTGTCCCAGTGCTGATGGATTTATATCACAGAATCATGAAATGTTAGAGTTGGAAGGGATGCATTTGTTCCAATCCCCTGCGATGGAACATTTATCGCCCACCTTTCTTCCATCATGGAACTGAAAGTGGCACCCATGAGGGTCCCAGGCAGTCTCTCATCCAGGCACTGACCAGACACAGCTCTGCTTCACTTCAGCAAAGCCATTCTATACCTTTAGATCAGGCATGTCCAACAGGTAGATTGTGATCTACCGGTAGATCACTGGACGTCTGCGGTAGATCACTGGTAGATCATTGGCTCCCCCCAAAGAAGCTGAACAACTGTGGCTCCCCTAAAAAAAGCTCAACATTTTACCTCCTCCCTGAATAAACTCAACAACTTTGACCCAAGCCCCCCAAAAGGGGGTAGATCACTGCCAGTTTTTAACTCTGTGAGTAGATCGCAGTCTCTTGGGAGTTGGCCACCCCTGCTTCAGATTATGCCCCATGTAGGCAGTACACGTGGAGAGCAGCAGGAGCAACTCCCAGGTGGTGCACATATTACTGGCTTAAAACGGAGCGTGGCTCATTCCTCCCTGTTGCGTTTCAAAACACATTTCCACATTGTTGTGGACATGGGTGTGGCTGGATGTGTTTTCAAGTCACATCAGCATATGTTCTGGTAGAGGTTGGGGACATCAGCACAGAAGCTATGAGGAAGAAAGAACCCAACTTAAGGGTGTATTGGGAAAGCAGGCATTTATAGATTTGGGGACTTGCTTTTTCCCCCCTTTTAAGCAGTGTTGCTTTTCACAGAGGGATTTCAGATCTTAGTCATGTAGGTGTGGTTGTAGCACTATAAATGCAACCGAGTTTTACAAATCTTTGTACACACCTGTTTTTTTTTAATTTTGAGAATTTTAATAGTTTCATTTTGCTTCTGTAAACCACTTTAAGGTTTTATTATACAAAAAAAAAAATTGTCAAAAAAAAAAAAAGTTCTCTTACCTATTTTGTGATGCTAGTGTGCAAAAGGAGCTGAATGAAAAGTACCAAGCAGCTTAGTGCATGGGACCAGAGAAGCAGATTGTGATGACAGTCTGCTTATCTTCCAGAACTGCCTGAACAAAGCTAACCCCCTTTGTGGGAATACAGTGGTCCCTCGACTTACGAATTTAATCCGTTCCGAATGGACATTCGTAGGTCGAAAAAAATCGTCAAGTCGATTTCCCATAGGAATGCATTGGGAGAAAAATATTCGGAAAAATTCGTAAGTCGAAAAAACAGCATCTAAAATTCGTAAGTCGAGGAAAACGCATCTAAACTGGCAACGATTTCCATTCGGATGTGGAAAAATTCGTAGGCGTGCGGCCACTTTTTTTCATTCGTAAGTCGAAAAATAGTACTTGCAAGAATCCTCCCAAGGAACACTAACAAACATTTCAGCAGAAGAAACTGGGAAAATGCTACTGCAGCCTTAGCATAACTGCCTGCACACCCAATCCTATTCATAACTCACTAGAAACAAGGCGATTGTGATTACACACTCACCTCCCTAGGTTTAATAAAACACAGAAACAACATAGTTATCAGTGCAGGCCTACAGCAGATGTGAGTTACAAGAACTAAAATAATATACCACAATTTTCACTCCCCCCCAAAATTAGTATCCAAATAAGACAGACCGCACCATCAGGAAATTCCCAGCGTATAGGTCCCCCCCGCCCCCCGCAAACCGCCTTCCTTCCCAAAAGACAAGCACATGTTTCCAAGCAGGTGTGAAAGAGCCAGGACACAAACAAGGCGATAAAAGACAGAACAATTCTCAGAAGGCACTCAAGAGGCCTCATCATAAGCATGACACATCAACTTAAGGCCGGCAAAGAAACTCCACTATTATCTAGTTTGCAGATGGACCACCCAGAAAACCTGGGTGCAATTAGGAAGGAGAAAAAACAAATGTGTGTTGGGGGGAAAGGGGAGGGGGGTCCTTTGGGGGAAAGGGAATGGGCCGAAGGAGCTGGCAGTGATTCCTTGTATTGTCCTGCATGGAAGCCTTCTGAGAATGAGGGAAGCCTGTAATGAGGAGGAGTACAGATGAAAGCATTTGGAAAAGAGAACGTAATGAAATAAATGGCTATGAAAACATACAATCGAGGAATGAATCACAGCATGGCAGTTGCATTTGGGGAATGCCAAAACAGTAACTCAACATGACTAGGGAAAGCAGATCACACAAGAGACAAGAAACACACACACACACACATGCACACAGCCTTCCAGGTGACAATGATCAAGAGATGATGACTTTATAAACAAAGGCTGTGATACAAGAGGGAACCCAAGAAGCAGTAGGAGCTGCATACCGAGAACGTGTTTTAAATAGCTGAGATCCCTCAGATTAGCGGGGAACAAGAGGACTGGACCAACCCCCTTGCCCCCTTGAAGAGCCGATTAGCAGATTTCAGCTTTTCGTAAAAAGAGATCCTTCTGCATGGAACCAGGAGCAGGATTGAGGAACAGAATCTCCACACACAAAATTGCACTCACAGGTATGGAATCCTGTTTTGGGTAGCATTATGATCCTTGGCTGGATCAAAGTGAAAAAGTTCAGTACAGAGCAAGCACACAATAAGTTATCTTACAGTTGCAACAGAAAATGATCCATGCGGAAGAATGAATGGATGACTAAATAAAGCTAAATGACCTGACATTTGCTGTACAAATTATACCAGAATATCAAAGATAAGAAATTATACAACCAGAGTTGAGAGAGGCAAATGGGGAGGAATCCACACCACTTCGCTTATTTAAAAAATGTTTATCCAGCTAATCCCAAAGTCACAATACGTCCTGACACAGCTGAGGCTGCACGCTTAACTGGAAGTAAGTCCCACTGAGTCCAGTAGGACTTCCTCCAATCCTGAGTAGACATGCATAACATTGCACCATGAATATTGGTACATTCATACCGTACCTTAGGATACTATTATAAACAGCTATGGCTTGCCCCAAAGCGTTCTGGGAACTGTAGTTTGTTACAAGTGCTGAGAGTTCGTAAACGACCCCATCGCAGAGCTACAATTTCCAGAGTTCCCTGTTAAGAAGGGATGGCTGTTAAACCACTCTTGAGAATTGTAGTTCTGTCAGGGAAACAGCCCCCCATCAACTCTTAGCACCCTGAACAAACTACAGCTCCCAGAACTCTAAACAGCTAAACAACAGGCTAAACATCAGGAATAACCTTCTGGCGGTAAGAGCTGTTCAACTGTGGAACGGACTCCCTCGGGAGGTGGTGGACTCTCCTTCCTTGGAGGTTTTGTAGGCAGAGGTTGGATCTGCCATGGATGCTTTAGCTGAGATTCCTGAATTGCAGGGGGTTGGACTAGATGACCCTTGGTGTCCCTTCCAACTCTATGATTCTACGGCAGTTCAAAGTGGAATCATAGTGGTGTGAATGCAGTCTGACACTACAAATAGACTAAATACAAACCAGAGGATCTCAGAAGCTTACAGTTTAATTATTAAGAGTTCCAAGGTTGCTGCCTGGCTATTTAAGGAAATAAAAGTGATGCGTTTACTCCTCCACTTGCCTCAGCAGCAGCTACAATATGGCAATTAGTTTCTGTCAGAATGGGCATAAAAGCCTCAGAAGGCTGCCCTTTCGTACCAGAATGGAATCTTTCTTTGAAGTCTCATTCCACTCAGGTTGGTAGTTTAGACGGTTTGGTCAAATCCCATTTAATTATCATGAAGTCCCTGGGCGGGTCACACGGTGCCATATTGTTTGAAGAACACAAGTGTTAGTTATAAAACCTTTTTGAACTTGTTCAGCTCCTCGATTTGCCGACGCACAATTGCATTATAAAAAGGGCTAAATGAACCCTTCTGAAAGTGGGGTGGGATTGGGGCGGCGGGGGGGGGGGGGAGAAGCCTCGCTAGAATTCTCCCCGAAGCCTTTCAGGCCGGACAAAAGTCCCCACAGAGCACATAACGCTCCTGGTACAATGGGGCGTTTAATAATAGCGGCGGGTTCCATATGGTCTAACCACACAATGGACAAGCGTCGATAAGTTGCCGTCCTCCAAAGGGGAACCTCTGTAAAGGACAGCTTAAGGCTGAAAGTGTAACAAGCCACAAGGTGAGACCAGGATGTTGTTTGCTGTGTCGAAGCATTCCATTCATAGCAGAGGTAATCACTGCTTGCTTTATCCAGACAATTGCATGGCAGCCCTTAAACACTGGGTTTGTGACAGTTAACGAAGTCCAGCGGGATTGTGAGTGCTTGAAACAAAGAGGGGGAATACTACCTTTGATAATGCATGAACACTGCCCTGGATCCAAAAAACTTCATGGCTACCAGTTGCTAGGAATCACAAGTGGAAAGAGAGCTATTGAGCTCACATCTCGCTTCCCAAAGGCATCTAGCTGATCACCGTGAGGATAGGATACTGGAGCAGGCGAGCCTTTTTGTCTGGTCCAGCAGTTCTGTGCAGCTCCCAGCTCCTTACGTTACACAACAAGCCTCTTTTGAAACTGAGCGAGGCCTGAAAAGCGTTTTATGGAATTTATTTAGTTAAAATATTTGCGCTACCCCCACCAGCCAATGGTTATTGCAGCGCCTTACTTACGGCATATAAAAACTCCAATCGAAACAGCAATCCGATACCAACATAAATGCCCCAACCCAGTATATTAGGAATCTCTTTGACGCTAGCTGCTTTTTTTGGAGGGGGGGGGCAGTCATGTCTCAAAAGCAAGACAAACAGACAGTAAGTTATGTAAATAAATAAAGAACAGTAAATCAGATTCAGTAGCCAGGTTAAATAAAAGCATATGGCAGGGTGGAATCTACAATTAAATGGGGGAAAGTCAAAGATCCTACTGGGCACGACCAAGTCCTGCCAAAAGCAGCTCTTTGGATCTCTTTGGGCACTGTGGATAAGGGGTTAGGCGTGACTTAGTAACCTTCACCAAGAGTTTTGACCATGAAATGTAGCACCCAATACTATTACTGATCTTTGGCATAACATGAGAAATTCTCCTTTGTAGGCCCAATGGAAATTAAGAACGTAGGAAGCTGCCT
Source organism: Darevskia mixta (assembly GCA_034641385.1). Lineage (NCBI taxonomy): Eukaryota > Metazoa > Chordata > Lepidosauria > Squamata > Lacertidae > Darevskia > Darevskia mixta. Next base: position 22,412,658 of record JAWWNH010000014.1, on the reverse strand, counting down.
CATATGGAGTGAGGCCACTGGTCCATCTAGAAAAGTACACTACCTGGCAGCAGCTTGCCAGAGTTTCAGACAAGGGGACACTTCCAGTCCTATCTTGAGATTCTGGGGATTGAACCAAGGACCTTCTGAATGCAGAGCAAATGCTCTACTACTGAGCTACACCAGTAACTCAATGGACTGACACACCCCTTTCATAACTTGAACTCGTTTCAAGGGGGCTTGGGAACAAAAGGCTTTGAGTTGACGTAACCCACTGGATTCTGTTATCCCTTGACGCTTTTTTTTGGTCAGTCGGCACAATAAATCAACAAGATGAGGCAAGGCATCAATTTAACAAAGAAGCCACCTGAAGCACATCTTTGGATCGGCCCCAGCGCCCAACGAAAACATTACATGCCATCATGCGAGAAGCACTAAATGGGGCCTTGGCCTCAAGCACCAAACTATGATGGATGGAGCAGTGAAAGATGGAAGCTTTTTTTTTTTTCTTTCCTCCTTTTAAAATAAAGCAGATGAATGGATAAAATTGCTGAGGAGTCTGGGGGATCTCCCATGCATGGAGGAGGAAAAAAAAATAATGATGGTGGGGAAGGGGGAAAATATTGATCTGGCATGCTTCCAGTTAAGATGGAATTGCCCCCACCTCTTTCCATTACTATCACGCAGCATAGATTTCCCCAGCTCTTTGGACTTAGCTTCCAACTCTTGAACCTGCTCCAGCAAAGTTTTATGGTAGGTATGCTTGGCCCTGTATCGCAGGAGAAAGACACAAAAACAAAGACACCAACACATCAACTTTCATTGGATGTAAAAGACTCCAATTTCCCCACACGGAGTTAAGACAGTCAGTAGGGCTGGCTCAAGACCCTACCGCCCCAGGTTCTTTTTCAAGGTTGCAGAGGATAGGTAAAGGTAAAGGGACCCCTGACCATTAGGTCCAGTTGTGTCCGACTCTGAGGTTGCGGCGCTCATCTCGCCTTATTGGCCAAGAGCCAGCGTACAGCTTCCGGGTCATGTGGCCAGCATGACTAAGCCACTTCTGGCGAACCAGAGCAGTACACGGAAACACCGTTTACCTTCCCGCCGGAGAGGTACCTATTTATCTACTTGCACTTTGACATGCTTTCGAACTGCTAGGTGGGATACTGGACTGCAAAGCATAGATTGCATGCTGCCTTCTCAGTGGCGCTATTCCAGCCTACAACAACCTGGTGCCTTCCATATGTTTGGATCTCAACTCTCAGCAGCCCCAACTAGCACACCTGGAGGGCACCAGGTTGGCAAAGGCTGTGTGTGCAGTCAGGTGAGCACTGAAGATCGGGGAAATAAAGAGAGTGCAGCAGCATAGTATGCTAGCACTTGATTCAGCTTGACAGTACCTGGGACAGCATCCATGTAGCGACGACAAAGTAGTTTGCTTTAACAGAACGCTCTTCCTGACTTTGATCAGAAAATAACACCCAGTGCCCAACTGACGGATGGGTTACAGAGTGGGGATCTGCTACTGCCATCATTGGACTGCTCAAGAGTCGACCATTCAACGAAAAGAGAAGGAATTCGTTGAATATTCATAGAAGCAGAGCCCCATTCCATTTTGTCCTTTGAGCAGCACAGAAAACCTTAGGAGGCTCTTTGATAACGAATGGCCAATCAAATGTTCTGGTTTACGTGGCCTTTTCTTCCCTAAACCACTGCCTCCTAAAGGTGGTTCTTCTCCCTTCTTAACATGCCTCTTGCAGAGGGAGAGAGAAAAGGGTGTCTGCAGCCAGAGTTTTCTGCTTCTGTGCAGAAAGAGTGCACCATTTTTCACTACCTGCACACAATAACAACAGGTGCAAACATTTGCATCTTCAGAGCAACTGGTAACCTTAATGCCTGGATTCATTTATTTTCCAGAAAGAATCTCTTGTTCTCACTAAAGAGAACAAGAACTCATCTCTAGCTGTTGCTCCATCACCTTTCTCCATAGGGAAAGTCACAAGCAAGCCATGAGATAACTGGGATTTGCATTGGTCTACACAGAACCTTAAAATGTGACCAACATACTTAATAAGGAAATTATATAATTTTCATCTGTGTCAGGCTTCGGCTTACTGGAGCAGCAGCAAAAGAATGTCGGCGGTTTCATTCACAACTCCCTATTATGTACTTGAACGCTTCCTCAATTTCCCCCCCTGGCTGGCGTGAATGTTGTCAATGCAGGAGAGAATTTGGAAGCCAATTTCAAATGATGTCTATTTAAACCTCATGTGGGAAAACTGCATGGACATGTGGCATCAACTGTCCATCAGTAAGCCAAAACTTTATTCTGGAAATAAATATACTTACTGATTAGATTTCTGTGACATACTTTTCAAGGCTCAGTCACGACTATTAATTGACCAAATAATATTAGTATGTCCCGAAAGTGTCTAACTGTAGGCAAAAGGACCACTATTTAGATTGCCCAATCTTAATAATGCCTTGAAATGGTATTAGTAGTGTGTATCTAGTGACAAACCTGCTGCCCTCTAAATGCTCTTGGGCTTCAACTCCCATCAGCCCCAGCCAGTATGGTCAATGGTCAGGGATGATGGGAGTTGTAGTTCAGGAATGTCTGGTGGGCTAGAGGTTCCCCATCTCTGCTTACGTGCTACCATCATCATTCATTAAAAAAAAAAAAAGATTATACAATTTAGACACCATTCTCATGCTTTGGTTTTAATAAAGTTTGGTCAGGTCACCATTAACATCAGTCATTCATTAGTATAGAAGTAGAGGGTATTTGCTAGGCTGGTTCATGTTATCACTTGATGATTGCAAGATGAAGTTATTGCTTGAACCACAACCCACATTTCATATGGTTGTGGACGCAATACTTTTCAATGAGTCACTTAATACATCCAGGGCTGGATTCAATGGGCTGTATCTGATTTGGCAGGTCACCATTTGTGCAGACTTATAATATAAGTACACAACACCTTAGATGTGTCAGTTTAACTTTCAGAGGATGGGTTCATAAAGCAATGCATTTGGATAAGCACAAATTATAAGAGCAGGAAAAGGTGGGAACAATTAAGTCATTTTTTATTTTGTATGTTATGATCATATTTGTAAGCAAAGCAATAAAATGTCCCGAAACATTATTTAGAAACCTAGCTTGGTGATTGCCTATAAATACAAGGGTTGCAAACTGTCAGTTTATCGGATAAGATATTGAGCTGAAAACTCTGAAGAGAGGGAGATGTTGCTTCATCTCATGTCTGTAACAGCACAAGAGCCAAATTGGTATTTACTCCAAAACAGCTTGATCTCATTTTTCCACAACAGTCCTTGCAAAAATCCTACTGATGTATGTAAATGGAATACAAAAACAGAGGCACTTGTTATGGCCAATGAAAAGGTAACAGCTGAATCCTGCCCCTCTATCAAGTTATAGAGCTATCTCTCACTATCAGCACTCCAGTCAACTTTAATTAAATCCATTGATCAGAGCAGCAAACTTCTTTTAGCCTAATGAGCCAAACTCTTTCCAGCTAAGAGGCTCAGGAGGACTGGAGCATTCCCAGGCAATGACATCACCACCCAAGTTTTGTGGTGGCAGCCATGGTATGTTTATTTTTTTATTTTTTAAATAAGCACACGTTGCCTTAGAAGTCAACTCATCTTCTCCTGTGGCATTCTCAAAAATAAATATGGCAGTTGCCGGGACCCAGTATGGATGCTGGTTTTTTTCTGTTTTTTTAAAAAAGGGGTCCATAGCAGGCATAAGCAGTGGAACCCTACTGGATTCCTGGTGGCGGCCCAGTGATGAATGGTATTGGCACCAGCCCCAAGATGGTTGTGACATGTCCCTATGTTTAGAACAAATACACTGCAGCTCCAGCTTCCGAAGCCCATGCAATACATACACTTTCCTTTCATAGGCACATACCCTGCCCATCATGATGACTGGTGTTTTCATATGGTTTCAATACTGATAATGTAGCAAAACATCCATCAGTATAGATCAGTAGACATAGCCAAAATTCCTGACATAGTGACATTCCATTATTCTCTTGCACAGGGTTCTTCAACCCTGGGACCCCAGGTGTAGCTGGACTACAGCCTCCATCATCCTTGACTATTGCCTATGCTGGCTGGGCATGATGGGAGTTGTAGTCCAGCAACATCTGGGGACCTAAGGCTGAAGAACGCTGTGAGTCTAGCCCAGCCAAGAAATGAAACCCTCAATGAAACTATACAGAAAGACACAGGCTTATTGTAAATAGGAGCCATGAGGGGCAAAAAAACCAGTTACCCTAACAGTGGCCTGAAATGCACTCCTTTATTTTCTTTTTTTCTTTTCTTTTTTTTTTTAAATAATTTTTATTAATTTTATAATTTTATAAACATACAATATAACATTTCAGTCAGGATTCATCCCTCCTCACCTCTCACCATGAGGAGTTATTTAATCTTACCCTCCCTCTCACAGAGGTAAACCCATTCATTATTTCCCCTGACCTCAAACAAATCATTATCTAGCTTCGGCCTACCCTCCCGGGTAGGCCATTCTTGGTAACATAATATAGTCATAGTGGCTTCCCCCGCACCTCCCTAGTGGCTGCATTATACAATATATTTCTTCCATTCAGGTGCATAGATACAATAAACATATCTTAAACTTAATTTCAAAACATACTTCTAACTCATATAAAATAACATTTCTCCTTTCACATCATTTTTTAATTTTCGCCTCAGCGTCTTCCTCCCAGATCATCTATAAGTTTCCTTCTGGCTCCCCTTAATCTTCAGGCTCCTAACTTCGAGAGGCCCTATCATAATCCAAACTCAAAGCCATGTCCGACAAAAATATTCAAAAACCAAATATATAATCAATCCTAAGTAACCCACCTGCACCCTTCAGCCCTGCCCTCGCCTTTCCCCAGTCCACAGCCAAGTGCTTGCTTGCACTTGGACTTCATCTTCTCTTTGGCTTCTCGGCTGCTCCAATTTCCAGTAGTCAAGTAAAATCTTTTTCTTCTTTACAATCCTCTGGTCTCGAAACGGGTAGTCCTTTGTAGATTTCACTTGATTGCTCCTCTTCTTCAGTCCAGGTTTCTTGCGCCGGGAAGATATCTTCCTGTGGCGAGGCTTGCCCTTGGCCTTGGTGGGGATTTCTCCCCCTTCCTTCCTTTGTGCAGCTGGCATGACATCAGTGTTGAGTACAACTCCTCTCAGTCTTGCCGTCTCCATCTGGAACTCTAATCGCAGTTCCCAGATTTTTTCAAGGACTCTCTTCCAGCCTCCATTTTCAAGATCATCCTCCATTTTCAAAGACATAGCTATGCAGTGTTCGTAACCGTACCAAGTCCAAATATAAAATCCAAATTTCCGCAATATAGTCCAACAGGTCCGATTCAAATCCTTTAGCTGTCAGAAGTGTTAGTTAGTTGCCCCTCCGATCAGGGGTGTCAGAAGGATCGAATCTCTGTTGCACTGTCAAACTCCGCAACATTGCAGCCGCTTCGGCAATAAAGTTCCTGATTTAGTGGCACAGTAGCAAGGGACGGACCTCCGTAAATTACATCCCTGTACTTTGCCAAATTAGTCCAAATTCTTCAGCACTTTAGTAGTACTCACGTTTTATTCTTCCAATCCTGTCATTTTCGGAGGAATCAGCGCGCTCAGGGGGGAAGGGCTCGCAGCTTCAGCCCGATGGGCAATGGCGGTCCTGGAGCTCCGTCGCCCCGCGTCTCGCACGGCAGCCTCTACTGTGGCCACCGCGGGAGTTGGGGCGACGTTGGGTCCCGGGATCAAGACTCCCGGGAGTTTCGGGGGCTGCGTCGCTGTCGCAAGCACCCCTTTAAGCCGATCGGGTCGGGGAATGCCAGCAGCGGCATGTCCCCCGACCTTCCCCTCCGGCGCGCCGACCGGAAGCCTTATTTTCTTCCATATACATTAAATACCGCCTTTCACTTCTGAGTGAGGCGGGAAGATAAAACACTGTTGTTTTAGTGGCAGCAAAACCTACCTGATTGGCCTGACCGCCCCTGACAGGGACGCACCACCAGGGGGCGTTGCAAAATAAAAGCCCTCTCCCTCCAGGTACATCATGCCTATCAGAACAGCATCCATTTTGCTAGTAATCTGTAAAGCACAGCTTTTGCTCCAACAGGTCTTTCCCTTCCTTCCTCGTAAGTCCAACATTGTCAACCCACTAAATTAGAAACCTTCAGCTCCTTACTCCAGTCAACACATGTCCACAGAAAAACGGCCCAGTGGAGGAAACCACGTAACGGCTTGTTCCATCCTGGCTGTGTTTTCTTTCTTTTTATGAAGGCCTACCTCCAACAAGCAGAGCGAAGGATAGCTGGAGGCTTAAACGTAAAGGCAATTCTGTCTTCACAGGAAAATGCCAAAAAATGGTCTTGCTGGGGGTATTGGCAAGGAACCCAGACAGAAGGATCAGTTCATAAGATTACTAAATATGTATCTTGCCACGAGATGACAGCATTATGGGTTATAACGTTTTGATTTCATGGCACGGAAGCTACATGTGCAGCCCTTTCTATGCTCAGCCCCCTCATTCCGTTGCAACAGCTGGGATGTCTGTTGCTCAGTCTATCAAGGAGCGTCTTGACATATTCCTTCAAATAGAAGCAGGGAAAAGCCATGGGGCTTAAAGGCATGCTGTCTAGTTCAGATAAAACAGTAGCAAAGAGAAAGAGAGGAAAAGATACAAATGCTCTAGTGGGGGGAAAGCAAACAAGGCTTTTTTCCCCATTCAGGATTCCATGTTAATATTTTTGTTGCTCAAGCTGTAAACATTCATTATCATTAAGCATCGTCCTAGATGGGAGTGTGACGTTCACAGTCATCTTAATAGCAGTGTTTTTAATAAGATCTGAAGGTGAACTGTGCTATGTAAGGTCGTATCCACCCCTTGTCTTAATGTGCGTGGTGAACCATATGTGGTTCAAAATGCACTTTAAGCCAAGGAGTGGAAATAAATTGCTACATATATAAGCTTTTAACACCCACACAAACATATTCTTCTGTGCAGCCCTTTGTCACAACAAGCGCAGCAAGTAGATATTACTATTTCTAATCAGGATATAAACTGTTCTTCAGTCTTGTTGCAACAATCGTCTTTATGACTATTGTCACTACTGGAACATTTTTTATTGTTTGTGTTGGTGAAGCTGGTTAGCAGCCTGTATGGCTGCTGCAACCACCACTTCAACAGATCTGCAGCAATTTTTCACCGAGATTAAGATTAGTGGCTGTTAAGATTAAGAGAGAATCTCATTCTTATTTTGAATTTCAACAAGAGGTGCAGTTAATGAGGCATTCCCCCAACTTACGCTCTCCATGCCACATCTTTAACAAGGCACGCAGTGGGCACCAGAAATAAACCGAGCCAGAAGTATCCACACCTCAGCACCATTCCTGCCTGTAAGGAGGGAGAAATAAATGCAGTGTTAATCACGATCACGTTGCACAATGTAGCAGGGACTGGCTGAAATGAAAGGGTAAGTTATTAACATTGCGTGAAAAAGGAATATAATAAAAGCAACTGAAAAGCAATGTATTGCATGTTGATCTACTGATTTTATTTCATTCCAAGAATTGTCACCCAATTACTGTTGTTGGTTATTCATTCACAAGCCCTACCTTCCAACTCGGTGGGCCTTCAGAGAAGTTTATGGTCGTTACAAAGCAAAGTGATGGTTGACCACGAGTTTCTCAGAGCACATGTTGTTCTCACAGCAAAACACAACCTGCCTCCTTTATTATTTCTCCATAATAACTGTGGAAAATATTTCTTGACATCCAATGACATTGTGTGATTGATGCCACTCTTAGGTTGTAACTCAGTGGTGGTACTCCATATGTTGGTGGAACTCCAGCTCCAACCATCCATAGTCATTGGGCACGATGGTTGGGGTTGATGGGAGTTGGAATCCAACAACATCCGGTGACTCCCCTCCCTTTTAATGCTTCAGGAGGAAATGCACACTTACGCTAAGTTGCTTAGTGGAGCCAGTGTGGTTAAGAGTGGTAGACTTGTAATCTGGTGAACCGGGTTCTCGTCTCCGCTCCTCCACATGCAGCTGCTGGGTGACCTTGGGCTAGTCACACTTCTCTGAAGTTTCTCAGCCCCACTCACCTCACAGAGTGTTTGTTGTGGGGGAGGAAGGGAAAGGAGAATGTGAGCCGCTTTGAGACTCCTTTGGGTAGTGATAAAGTGGGATATCAAATCCAAACTCTTCTTCTTCTTAATGCTACTTCAGAAACAGAGGAATGGTCCTTATACTAAGTCAGACCATTGGTTCATCTATCTCAGCACGGCCTACGGCAGGGATCGCCAATGTGATGCCCTCCAGACATTGTTGGACTACAAATCCCATCAACCCTAACCACTGGCAATATTGGCTGGGGCCATTGGGAGTTATAGTCCAATGTCTGGAGAACATCACATTGGCTATTCCTGGTTTACAATGACTTTGCCAAACCTTTATTAGGCATTACAAATATAGGCCATCATAAAACATCCATATATAAAATTTTAAAACATATACAAATGAACAGCCATGTAAAAATATGTAATAATGGGGATTTTCATTGGAGTTTCTTCCCACTAAATAGTGCCATTCATCACTCTAAGAGATACTATTGATAAAAACTCATCCACCCTTGTAGCTACTTCCGGGTTAATGTCAGACAGATAGAATCTGATGTTTTCATTGTGTCATGATGTTAGACTACCCAGAAAAAGGGGATAGCACACGTTTGCGTAGCTGGTTGTATACAATGGACAGTAAAAAAGAATATGTTCTACTGTGTCTGGCACATTCAAAAAACACCCACAATGTCTATCATTTCTGGGGATGTTTAAATATCTGCCCTTGACAAAAGCTGAGGGGAAAACATTCAGTTGGTCTAATATAAAGGCCCTGCATTGGACTGCAATTCTTCATTTTGAAATATAAGTGACCCTGTTATCTGTTGTATTGAAACCATAACACTTGGGGGAGCAAATTTTATTTACAGCTGACTCAATGTTTTGTTTTTCAGTGTCCCTTAATCTGATTTGAATATTACAATAAATATATTGCTCACTTGAATTATACAAAAGTTCCAAGTCAATACCAATAAATCTGATTTTGCTATGTAATAGTTGGAATCATCTGGATTTATAAGAGTCCTTAAGAAACTCAGAAAGCAGACGCAAAGGTTGGCAATGGAAATGGCAACGCAACCAGTATTTTATAGTGCTAGCCCACACCCAGTATTCCATCGTGTGTATACCTAGTTCTGCACACATCGTCTCATACTTGATGGAATTTGGGAGTCCTAGGATACGTCAAGAAACATGAGTGTATCTTATCTAAATCACTATTACCGGTATAAGTTTGTATCCATATTGGAAATCCACATTGGATTTCAAGCTGGGACGACGCTTGAAAAATCTGAATAGCAGCTGGTATAAATTGGTTACCTTTCTGCAAGTAAAAGCGAACTACTTCTGAGGAGGTACACTTTGCCTGTTTTATAGCGCTTGTACGATGGTTTGACCAACCTGAGTTGCTCCAGAATAAAATTCCGAGATATCTGTGCATCTTTACTTGCTGGATTTCTTGTCCTCTTATTTTCCATTTCTCTAATTTCTGGGAATTAGAGAAGACCAGAATTTTTGTCTTCTCATAATTTATTGAGAGTTTATTGATTTCACAATAGGAAACCAGGGAGGGTAAAAGACATTTCAGGCCTATCCTTGTCAGTGATAATAAGGCCGCATCATCCATATACAGTTACAGTGGGACCGGGTTTTGATTGATTTTTGGGGCATGTGATTCTATTTTTTTTTAATGTGCTCTGGAAGATCTGATAAAAATAGATTAAAACGAAAAGGGGCATCTTTCGCATTAGGGATGTCGGAAGAGAGGTGACCTTTGGCATTGAGTTTGATTTGGCAGATGTTAAAGGAATATAAATTCTGTATTAAGATCAGCAAGTGTCGATCTTAATACTGAAATGTGTCCACTGGTGCCAAAAACTTGGCGACCAGTGCTGTAAGGCATAGACTGGATAAGCCAGAATAGATGTTAAACGCATCCCTCGGTCCCTGTGACTGATATGTCTTATGGTATGACAGATCTATTTGGATGTTTTGCTGGTGGTCACACTTTGAAATTCAACTGCATTTAGCAACAAAGCTGTCGCAGGAGGACAACTGCTCAACAGGTGCTTTTTCAACACATTTATCATCAGTTCTTTGATGCTAAATCCTGCACGCAATTGCCAGCATGGCAGAGCGGTGGTAAATCTTCCAGAGCTACAAAAGGTAAGATATGCTGTTTGCTTGGACATTTATGAATACTTTGGGACCCAGTGGAGCAAGAAGTAAACAACTTCTAACCTTGGAATCAATTTTAACAGTGCGTAATTTTTGTGGCAGATGTTTGCAGCCCAAAATACAATGTACATTCTCTAGAACAGGGGTTGGCAACCTAAGGCCCATGGGCCACAAGCGGCCCATTGGGGTCGTTTAACCGGCCCATGGAACCCCGCCGCCCGCTCGGTCTGCTCCCGCGCGCCACGCTAAACCGGCATTGAGTAGAGCGGGGACCGCCTTCCGCGACGCTGGCCGGCTTCCCATTGGCTGCAGGAAGCTCCTGCAGCCAATGGGAAGCTGCACACGCCTCCTCCGCGCCGGGAGGAGCACCGGAAATAGCGTTTGCACATTTGTGTGTGTGTGTGTGTGTGTGTGCGCGCGCGTGCATGCGCACACTCCAGCCCACTGCGGCGTCTGCGGGATCATGAACTGGCCCAAGTCACAAAAACTTTGCCGACCCCTGCTCTAGACCACTCTGTGAAAGCAGCTGCTGCTCAAAGGCAGACCCATGCACAATGCATTGCAGTAGTCTAACCTGGAGGTGATCAGTACAATAGTACCTCGGGTTAAGAACTTAATTCATTCTGGAGGTCTGTTCTTAACCTGAAACTGTTCTTAACCTGAGGTACCACTTTAGCTAATGGGGCCTCCCGCTGCGCTGCAATTTCTGTTCTCATCCTGAAGCAAAGTTCTTAACCCGAGGTACTATTTCTGGGTTAGCAGAGTCTGTAACCTGAAGCGTCTATAACCTGAGGTACCACTGTACCAGCCCTCCAGATGTTTTGGGACTACAACTCCCATGATCCCTATCTAACAGGACCAGTGGTCAGGGATGATGGGAACTGTAGTCCCAAAACATCTGGAGGGCCGAGTTTGGGGATGCCTGGCCTAGACAATTGAAGCCAAGCCATCTCCACACAGAGAGGGTTGCAGCTAGTCTACCAGCTCTACCGCTGAGTTTACGGCTCTTCCCCATATTTTATCCCACTGAATCTTTGAATGTTTTTGTTCCAGGGAGAACTATACTTTCTATTTTCTGTTTGATCCCTCTCAACAATAAAGATGTCGAAGAAGGTAGCTGTGTCCCATATATATATTTATAGCCTTCATTTTATTGGACTCACAAATCTAACCTGCGCTTTTCCCTTGCCACCTGGAGAGCTAGAAATGCATATTTTATCATGGAAAAAGTGGCTGTAGTGCAACAACCCTTGCAAACCAGGGATTTTTAAGGAGTGTCAAGTATCTTGAAAGGGCACATTACTGAAAATGCTTGTAAAACAGCCTTTTATTTTCTTTTCTACATTGCAAAATAGAAACCACAGAATATGCATCAGTTAACACTTTGTCAGTTCTTAACCAAAGATGGATTTTACAAGATCACTGAAGGGAAAAGCTGAAGTATCTTCACAGGACCAGGTTGTCCACAAGCAAGCTAAGAAGAAGAGAAGACGACCAAGAAATAGCATTGCTAAATCTAAAAGAAAAACATCTCATTTCCTAATAAGTTCCTCAAAGGCTTTTAGTCTCATTTTTGTAACCAAGTTCGAGGGAATGAGTGACCACATTGTCCGGACATCTGTTTTTAAATATTAATGTACAGGAAAGAACTAGCTAGCTATTAAACCCACCCGTGAGAGACATAAAGCAGTATCTCAAGATTGTCTTTACTTTTTTATTCTTTGGAGTTTGGCAATTATAAAGAAAGCCCTATAGGAGACAAAATTCAACAGGGATTCATTTTATTTCCCTTTCCAGCCCTTTTGGTTGTCCCACATACCCTCTTCTCGCACAGGTGTGGAGTATCGTTTCCATTTGAAAAAGCTGAACTGAATTTGAAGCATAGAACAAAACCCCAACTTTATTTTTCTGCACTCATGGGAGAAAATGTGCAACTGGGCTGTTTTTGTTATGGCTTATAACAAGTAGACACACAGAATCCTAAAGGAGTCATAGAATGTACCCTTTTGCTTGTGGGTAATGTTTGCAAAGTGTACAATGCATCGTAAGATTTTCTTAACAGAGAGCTGCAATGAAGACCCCATTATTAAGAGACTCAGTGATATAGGGAAGGAGAACTGGACACCTTGAAAAAGATATGGGGAACCGATAAATTTGGATCCAAAGATGACCTTTTGCGAATTTAAGGGCTTATTAAAATCTCTTTCTAGAGCAACGTGCAAGGAAAGTAAAACTAATGCAATGATCTTCTATAGAATTTGCCTAGGATATGCTAGCACAGGGGTGAGGAACCCTAATTAGGCCCACCAGACATCCACATTTGGCCTGAGAGATTATTTTGGCAAAGCCTGGCCCACCAGGAGGTCCATAAATGTAAGATAAACTTTATTAACTATTTACAAGATGAGGAGTCTGTGTTATAGGAAGCCATAGCTTTTCTGAATCATTCTGCTACCCAGACATCCCTTCCAGTCTCATGTGATGCACTTAGGCACAGCCCACTTAAAGGGATACTGTCCTCATAGTGTGGGCAGGTAAACGCATGGCTGGGCAAAAGGGATCACCTGGTTGTCGGCACTTGCATAGCACTATGGTATGTTTCTAGACCAGGGGTAGGCAACCTAAGTCCCGTGGGCCGGATCCGGCCCAATCGCCTTCTAAATTCGGCCCACGGACGGTCCAGGAATCAGTGTGTTTTTACATGTGCTTTTATTTAAAATGCAACTCTGGGTTATTTGTGGGGCATAGGAATTTGTTTATTTTTTCCTTCAAAATATAGCCCACGGTTGAAAAAGGTTGCTGACCCCTGTTCTAGACCAATGAATAGTGGGGCTGAGAACTGAAGGTGCGCTTGTATATCTTCAGAAACTATTTTGCTTCTCATGCGTTACTGGACCAGGGACTGACAAAAAGCTATTATCGTTGGCCTTTGCTTCTAGCTATGAGCTACGGAAGCTTTTGTTTAATGAGTGTTTTGATTCTGGAACGTGTGTTGAAGAAGGTGACTAAGATGATCAAGGGTCTGGAAACCCTTATGAGGAATGGTTGAGGTAGTTGGGTATGTTTAGCCTGGTAAAGAAGAGGCTGAGAGAGCATATGATAGCCATCTTCAAATATCTAAAGGGCTGTCACATGGAGGATGGAGCAAGCTTGTTTTCTCCTGCTCTGGGGGGTAGGACCTGAACCAATGGATTCAAGCTACAAGAAAGTAGATTCCTATCGGTACTAAATAACAAGAAGAACGTTCTGATGGTAAGAGCTGTTTGACAGTGGAATGGACTCCCTTGGGAGGTTGTGGACTCTCCTTTGTTGGAAGTATTTAAGCAGAGGTTGGGTGGCCATCTGCCATGGATGCTTTACTTGAGATTCCTGCATTGCTAGGGTTTGGACTAGTTATCTTACACTTCATTCAGTATCTTAAAAGTACCTATATTGAGGTGTAGCAAAATGTACATTTACTTACATGCAACAAACTAATCTGTTGAGTGGAATAAGGCAAAGCAACAATAAATTACTTAATTGGTGGCCTACCCTAGTTTAAATATATTTCTCAAGAATGCTTGAATACTTTATTCAGTGATAACCTATAGGTCATTTAAAGCCAGATTTGGTTAATTTGACTAATTGGCAATAAACATCCAAACTGATGAGATGTAAGGATTCCTTGTTTCAATTTTTCATTATTTCTCCAACAGCTTAGTTAAGAATATAATTCAACTCTGCTGTTATGATTGATGTCACGGTGTGGCTACAGAGTATATTGTAATTTATTGCAGGAAATACAATTTCTTACTCATTAGTAGTCTTGGTCAAGCTGAGAAATTACTGCAGAAACAAAATAATTCATTTTCAAAGTTATCCTGGGGGGACTCTTGACAGGTTACAATCATTCTTACAGGTTTAATTGCAAGCCCCGAAAAATATTCAAAAAAGGGGGGAGCTTTCTATCGCCCTAAATGAAGTTGTATACAGAGAGAAAGGTATCACAAATCTGGAAAACACAGGTTTGATGAAACAGACAATGTGGCAATGTTACATGCTTTAATCACTCTTTTGATGTGAACTGCCACTCCGCACATATAATTTATGACATGAAAGGGGCCATTCACTGCCAGCTTCAGTTATCATCATTTTTTCATTGGTAGCTGGATCTCTTACATTTCAGCTTTTACAAGTAGCCTTACTCTTACACAGTAGCTGGTTTTATATAACAGTTATGCCGTTATCATGTATGCTGCAGGGGGGGAAATAATTAAATTTTACAGAAACCCACCTTTGAATGAAAGGCTCACAGGGAGTAATTATATTGAACAGAAGCCCAAGGATCCCCAATGAAGATATCTAGCACAGTAATACAAAATGCTGTATCAATGCACCAATGGGCCAAATTAAGACTACAGAGTGAATAATAATACTGAAATGTTCTGCTATCTGTATATTATACTAACAAGAGATCTGGGGAGGGGAGTTGTGCCCATCTTCCCCCTTAGACAAAATGTTTAAGAGGGAGAATGAGACACTGTACATAGTTCTAGACCGAGACTCCTTGACTAGGCAGATGTTAGGATGCATATTGAAGTGTCTATATATGGAAGTTCTCCCACCTATTCTCTGTATTTGACCATACTCAGTGAGATGGTTGGTGCTATCAGGTTTGACTGTTTGGGAAAAGAGAAGAGTGATAGGTACTGAATCATGGTGCCCACTCCCCCACCCTGATTCTTAGTCCACCCATTTGATTGGCAGGTGGGCTCACACAGATCCCGTGATTGCTGAACTCTAGACTGAAGTCATAGTAGCAAAAGGAGGAGTGCACTCTAGCAAAGGGGTTGCCAACATGGTAACCTCCAGATGTCATTGGGCTACAACTCCCACCATCCCTGACCATTGGCCATACCGGCTGAGGCTGATCGGTGCTGCAGTCCAATAACATCTGGAAGTGACCACACCGGCTATTGTGATAGCTGGGGGCTCTGTGTTTCACCCTTGACTGCCTATGAACCTCTTGTTGAGAGTGACTATGTTCTACAAGAGAGTTCCCTCAGGTATGCAGACTAGGAAGGACCATGTTTTTCAACAGGAAGGGTCTTCTGCAATGAGTAAATAATGAATATGGTTGTCAAATCCTATTCAGAAGTTCATAAACTAAGCACAATGTAGCTTGAAACAAAATTTCAGTTACTGAAAAGATAATTGGCATCCATATATAGATTTTTAAGTACAAGCAATTTTGAAAAGTTCAAAATTAATAAAGCATGATTTATGCAGATTAAAAAAAACTATTTTAGAATTTAAACATTTTGCTTCAGCTCTATTTTGGTTGATACGAGACACAGCACCCAAAGATTCCTGTAACAGTCATAACCACACCTACAAATTGTTCTTCAGAGCCAATGATTTCTGCACCAAATGAAGATGAAACAAAGAATTAAGAAAAGCAACGTTTTGTCTGGCAACCACATGGAGGTTCTAATGCTCTGGACATCCCATCATGCATGGTAAGTGAAAACACCCTTCATGTCCCATAAACTCAATGGGATGGAACCTATGTATGCACACCACAAATGAATCTGACTCTATAGGCACCAGTCCCTTCATTATTCTCTCTCCTTCATATTGTTCCCATTACAGCTTATAATTTTACTTAGGTTCCGAGTGGCCCCTTGCAAATGTCACCTCCAGTGGTGCTGTTACAGTTAAGTAATTTTAGACTCTGGAATAAATGGACTAGCTGTGGGGTGGGGGGCTCCTTAGATGGTAATGTGTGCAACTTCACTTAGTTCCAGATAAAAAAAGAGAAATAAAAAATCAACAAGTGAATCGATCCGTTAAGAAAAGAAGAGTTTGGATTTGATATCCCGCTTTATCACTACCCAAAGGAGTCTCAAAGCGGCTAACATTCTCTTTTCCCTTCCTCCCCCACAACAAACACTCTGTGAGGCGAGTGGGGCTGAGAGACTTCAGAGAAGTGTGACTAGCCCAAGGTCACCCAGCAGCTGCATGTGGAGGAGCAGAGACGCGAACCCGGTTCACCAGATTACAAGTCTACCGCTCTTAACCACTACACCACCCTGGCTCTCTGGCCACACTGGCATGTTAATCATTAACTATTTGTGGAGAGCTAGTCCACTGCCTCTTTCCTATTAGAAAGAAGGGTGAAACGCAACTTCCTTAGTCCTGAACTGCACTGTTTGCCCAGAGGATCATGTTCTTCCTTTTTATCTATGTGACTTTTACGTTAAGGAACATGATTGTTTGAAGGTGTCCATCACACGATGCAATTCAATGCTATCAATGTCTCAGAGATCTATGCTTCTGTGCAAATCCTCTCAACTCATTCCACCCCCCATTTAACAACAACAACAACAACAACAACAACAACAACGTACCCAGTACATTGTACAAGTATAAAAGAACACAACAAAACATCAAACAAAAGCTTCCCACTATAGGGCTGCCTTCAGATGTCTACAGAAGGTCGTATAATTGTTTACCTCTTTGACATCTGACGGAAGGGCATTCCACAGGGCGGGCACAACTACCAAGAAGGCCCTCTGCCTAGTTCATTGTAATTTCACTTCTCACAATGACGGAACTGCCAGAAGGCCCTCTGAGCTGAACCTCAGTGACAGGGCTGAATGATGGGGATGGAAACGGTCCTTCAGGTGTACAGCCAATACCTGGCTGCCTTTTCCTTGTACACCCCCAAAAGAGAATGGAACAGTTAGGTGATGATGATGTCCATCTTCCCTTCCCCCACTAAGCCAATGGAATCTTATGGACGGAGGCCTATCTCTCTCTAGATTTCAGACAACCAATTCTTTTGCCTTGATCAGTAAGAAATCCCTCTGTCCTTGAAAACATCTCAAAGAAAGTTGCATTTCTGCCTTTGTGGGACTCTTGAGTAATGAATAATTTCAGGCCCTTTGTTAAAGAAGCAGCAGGAGGAAGAAATCTGATAGTTCTAGGCTTCATTACACTTTATGGCATTGATTTATATTTGCCTTCTAATTAACATTACTAGGAAAAACATTTGGTTTGGAGTATTTAAGGGGAGCTGCACTGCAGCCCGTCTTCAAGAGCTCCAGGGTGGAGGTTCAGCAGGCCCCATCTGTGCCTCTACAATGAATTACTTCCGCAAACACACAGGCCCAAAGCCTTTCTGAATCCTTCCCCATAATCCCCAACATCTGTTCTGTGTCCAATCCAGACCAACTGTGGGAATCTGCTGTCAGCATTAGCACAGATGAGTAAACATACAAGTGCCTGAGTTAGACGGCCCTGTGATTTCAGCTGAGAACTCTGGACATAAAGCAAGTTTCTTATTTAAACCATTCACAATGAAAAGGAAGCACCTGTTCAGAGAATATCCAAAATAAATTTTCCAGAAGTCTTTAAAAAAGAAGAAAAAGGATGACTGACAGCACTAGTTCAAGGTATGACATGAGCGCAAGTCAAAACATTTGTTACTAAGGGAGCTCCATTAATAATATAAACAGGTTACTTTCCATTTCTGCCTCAACAATACACACATCTATTGTCTAGGGCTAGAGCTCTGGGATAGTTTTATACTGGATTCATGCCAAACTGCAGCTGATCCATGTGATCAGTACTGTACTGTGGACAAGTTGCATGTCTGATGGTCACTGAGGCACAAATGGAGACGCCTAAGGCTGCTGCATGGCAGTAGATCAATGTGGGGGAAATCAAGTGGCAAACAACTTTCAAATGCTATGGAACCCACTTGAAGACACCATCCTGTAAGAGGCATTTTGACCGTAATATTGAATCAGTCCTCAGCCAATTCCGAATCTACAATTCTATGATTCTATGTGGAGTAGCCAAGGTGATTGCTGCTTTTGCATTTGCTACTTCTGCTTTTGGCGATTGTTCCTTCTCAGGAATAGGAAGAAGATGTCATCAGTTTCTGCCAAATAATTCACATTCACTCTTTCAACAGACACTGATCTGGGTGTTTCATTTTCAACGTGTACAGTAGCTGGAGTCTGCTATATTTTTTCTCCATCAAGAATGTACATGGAGCTATCAGCAAGACTGAATATAGCCAGTAAATGGAAAACTGTGCAATGCCTTAGTTTAGATTATTGGTATCAATCTCTATGGACTATTGATTGCTGTAATGGAGGAAATAACCCATCAAATGAGAATGGTACAAGGATATGCAACTCCAGACTCCTTTTATATGATTTGACACACTGTTGTTGACTATACATCACAACAAACATTTACTAAGCACCCAGCACTTCAGGTTGCACTATCGGGTAACATTGCTAAAAATTATGTGTAAGGATGTTATCATTAATGTGGCTTTTGGTTTGCTTGCTTAGTTCTCTATGTGACCTGGGAAGGAAAGGATAGGGAAAATCAGTAAGTTTATATTTTGTAAGTCGTGACATGTGCATGTGAATGTTTTTGAAGTACATTTCTGCGCACAACTTTATTATTTGTATGTTGGAGAATTCAAATAAAAAGAGTTTTTAAAAAGAGCAGAAGAGTAACAGGAAACCCCTGACTCCACCCAGCTATAGCAAAGTCCAGTGCCACCTAGTGGCTAAACTAAATAATGACACTATCCATACACCAAGGTCTATCATAGAATCAATTGTAGTGTTGGAAGCCTGACGTGAAATAGTGATTCAGGGGGTGGAGCCGATTATTTATTGCATCCCATGAGCCATCCACTGGGATAGCCTAATTATTGTTGTTGTTGTTGTTGTTTAGTCGTGTCCTACTCTTCATGACCCCATGGACCAGAGCACGCCAGGCACTCCTGTCTTCCACTGCCTCCCGCAGTTTGGTCAGGCTCATGTTGGTAGCTTCGATAGGATAGCCTAATTATAGAACAACAAATTTGCACCTGAGTAACACAAAATTCTAAAACTGCACAAGGACCTGATCAAAGCGAATCAATTTTCATAATTTACCGGGGGGGAGGGGGGCAATAATGATAGCGCCAGAGGAGAAACTAGAGAGCACAAATCCATATATTCTTCAATATGTTATAACTGAATGCCCTCAGTCATCAACATTAAGTGCAGCCATGCAGTTTCTTTTACTCCTTCCTGCCTTGGAAAGGCTGGCAAAGCTTTAAGACATGTGCGAGGCAAGGAGTGGGATTTGAATTTCTTAACACATCTTTCAGCAAGGCCAGGCAGCTGTCTTTCTCAATGACACTGAAGTCCAGACGAGGTGAGCTTCAAAGCTCTTAGTTTCACCACCCAGACAACCAAGCTAAACTAATCCAGTGGGGAAGCAAATCTGCATTTCGACCGGAGGCCTAAAAGGGAGAGCGTGAAGATCTCAAAATAAGCACCATACCTTCGTAGGCAGCCTCCACCAAGGGAGAACACAACCCACTAAAGCAAAATGCCACAGTGGCAAGCGCTGGCTGGCATTATGACTCCCCACCGAGCTCACAAACTTTCAGCTGTTCACCTTTAAAAACCTCTTTGCCTTTTATGCTGCAGCTGGGCTGAATGCTGCTATTGTATCTGGAAGATCTCTGAAAAATAAAGTCTAATGGAGAGGCGGGGAGAAAGTTTCAAATTATACTAAGGAGTGAAGTTGGTGTTCAGTTATAGAGGAATAGCCTGTGGAAACGTTGGAGCTAATCTCACTGCATCACTTTCTTCTTGTGAGGCAGTTTCCCCCCTGCTCAAGTCACAAAGCACACAAATTGCTGGAAGAAAGAGCAAGGACTGAGCATTTGCCTGCAGCCTCTTCCTTCCTTGCTCCGTCTCATATCCAGTAGACACAAATCAGAAGAGAGAAGTTGGACAAACAACATTGGTCCCACAACCATTGGCTAATTGGCTAATTCAGATTTTTTGGGTGCGTGTGTGTGTGGAACTTTTCCAGTTTTATGATACCTAAAACAGCATTTCAGATGCTTACGTTCTCTGCCTTTTAACTTTAATTAGATTTGCCTTAGGCTCACGGGGCTATCATATTTTCCCGAAACTTGTTTTTTCAAGCAAGTCAACTTCTACTGGTGAGTTTTCCCACATGACTTTAGCCTTTCGGTTTGCTCTAAGCTTTGCTTTTTCTTCATTTTTATTATTGTTTACCAAAGGCTTGCAGGCAGCATGGAAATAAAGTTAAACCAGGGGAAAAATTATTATTTATTTCCCCCCCTCTCAACTCAACTATTTTTTCCTCTTCCCCTCAAATTTCAGCCATGAAAAATTTTCCAAGTGTCGCTTGCAACCCCAAAATTAACGGAGGTAGCAGCAGTCTTCTTCCCCACCTTCTCCACGGGATTTACCAGCCTGTTTCTTCTTCAGATTAAACTTCCTCCCCCACAACTCCACACACACGAATGATTTGTGGACTGTACAATAAACCCATTTGCTACAGGCAGCTGAGACATTATCAAAGGTTTCATTACAGCCGTCAAGCTTTAAGTATCCTGCAACTGTTGGGCAAAAAATGTACAGTTGAAGGTAGCATTAAATATATTCATCACCTGCTTTTGCCAGGCTCCTAAAAGCAGCCTAGACTAAAAAGAAATTAATCTGGAATGCTGATACAGAATATTTTTTAAAATCAACATTGCAGGTGGATAATAGCAGGTCACCCCCCCCCCCAACATAATTGCACAGAGATCTTTGGTATAGAGCAAAAAGCAGAAAAGTATTCTCAACCAAGCCACATGTTTCTACTATAAAATAAAGGGCACCAAACTTCATAATGTTCTCTCTAAGAAGCTGGCTTTTTATAAGTTGCAGGACTCAAGAGGAGGAGGAGGAAAAGATGATAGGAGGGCACTGCAGAAGAGAAGGAAATAGCTTGAGGAAGATTTAAAGTGCCAATTCTCCATTAAAGGTTCAGAATAATTCAGAGTGGATATGATTCTAAAGCTCTGGGGATTCACGCAGCCCTGCCTCGATTCAAGGAATTAATAACCAATCGGCTGCAAAGATAAGACCCTATAAATATTTAAAGTGGTTAATCTTTTGGCAGCCAAGGAGAGCATTTCCCATCAGGCCCTCACCTTTTACCCGAGCGACAATGACGGGATTTCTCAATTGGCATTACAGGCACACCTGCCGTTTTCTGGGGTGTGAATCCATTAAATGGGAAAGTTGCCTGTAGTCATCGATCCGTCTCCAGCTCTTTGAAACAACAGCACGAAAAGCTTTGTTTATAAAGAGAGAGTTGAGAATGGGAGAGATGACACCAGTACAGTGCAGCAAAAAGTGTACTGGTCCTGGGAAGCAGCAGATGGGGGGCGGGTTT
Source organism: Darevskia mixta (assembly GCA_034641385.1). Taxonomy (NCBI): domain Eukaryota; kingdom Metazoa; phylum Chordata; class Lepidosauria; order Squamata; family Lacertidae; genus Darevskia; species Darevskia mixta. The sequence continues at coordinate 22,391,075 of JAWWNH010000014.1, read as the reverse complement.
CGACCTCTGAAGCTTAGCAGCGCCGAGAATGGAAGAGGTCACTGTTTCACTTTGGCTGCTGTACCCAATGCATGCAGAATCCAAGGCCCACTGGGTTTGCTTGGCCGTTATGTCCCTTCACTGTCCTGCCTGATTTATTGTGAATGGGTGTCATGGACTGGCTGGATGCAGAGGAGTGGTGGGAGGCACCAGCTGGGGAACCCCCAAGGGAACCCCCAGGGGAAGGTGGCTCAGAGCCAGGGGATTGGTGGTGAGATGACAACGAGTAGTCAGAGGAAGAAGAGGGAGCAGACTAGGAGGAGGAGGTGCCGGAAGCTGAAGATGCAACAGGGTTTAGTGAGCAGGAAGAGGGCCTGGCAGAGAGCAGTTCAGAATCAGAGGCAGCAGGGGCGTACCCAGGATCAAAACTAGGGGGGGCAAGCCATCTGGGGGGGGGCAAAACATGGTCGTTCAGGTTTGCTTTGAATGGACGCTGATCATTTTTGCTTCTAGGGCTGCCTTCTGGGGGGGCAGCTGCCCCCCTCTGCCCCCCCTGGGTACGCCCATGAGAGGCAGAAGCAGAGGGGTGGGTCAAGAGGCAGAGCAGAGGCAGGCTGCTGAAGAATCCAGGGGGTCTCCCCCTCCTGCCGCAACCAGCTCTCCTCCCCACTGGTCTCCCAGAACACAGAGAGGAATGAAGAGTACAAAGCAAAGAGAGACAAGAAAAAGGAGCACTGGGCTATTGGGGAAGGGATCAGTTGAGGAGCCTTAGAGAGCAGTGGGAAGGCAGGGACCTTTAGTCCTCGCAACTGTCTCAATGGGGCAAGACCTACTGGGAAGAGTTGTTCTTCTTTGAAGAAAGAGTTAACTTCACTGACACCGGGTGTTTTATTACTGACCTACTCCTGTCTCCGGCTCCAGACAGCAGGTTTTGCCTTAAAACGGTGCCTGAGTGAAGTCTATGATTTGACAATGGATAGTTAATATTTCTCAGCAGTGTGTGTGTCCCTGAATGAGGCAGTTCGCTTGCAGGAGTGAGGGGTGAATACAGGAAGCCGCTTTATACCAGGTCAGATCATTGGGCTCATCTAGGGCAGTATTGTCTATCTACACTGATCTGTATATTTTTCCTGAGTCATAACAACATATTAGTCCTGACATACTTTTGCATACACTGTACCACGTATGGCAACAAGGGCAAGCCTCTTAAGCCAAGCAAAGAATGCAACATTCCCTAATGTGCACAAACTCTTGCATATTATAGAGCATGGCACACAAGAAGTAAGAAAATGCAACGGGTACTAAAATTCTCATGGAATGCTCACTTAATAAGTTCCATGTAGGTGATCATTGCTTTGTTTGCATGCATGCAGGAAAGCAATTGATCCATGATATATAATAAATACATAAGTTTTTTGAAGTGGCTTTGGAATCCTAACGTGAGGTAGCTTTGCTTGGTTGGGAAAACAGCTGCTTAGCGAGGCAACTCAATACACGATGGCAGTGACCAGAAACATATGCTCCTTTCTGACAGCTTTTGCACATGGCTGCAATTCCAGAACGTGATACCGTTGTCAACTTTGCTCTACTTCTGTCCTTCTGTTAGCTCGATCTGCTGACATTCAAAGCATGCTGCAATGCCAGTCTGTTTCCTAGGCATCTGGGAAGATAGTGGGGGCTCACGAGGCAGGAAGGGGAGCCTGTCTATTCCATTTACGCTCATCAGTGCAAGGCTACAGCTCTGCATTTCAGATTCTGCATGTGGCAATGCAGTTGATGTGAAAGTCACGAGAAAGGGATTTGGCATCATCATCACTCTGCTCCAAATGTGGATAAAAAGCTGGAGGGCAAAACATATTGATTTATTTAAATACCTCAATACCCTTTTCCCAACAGATCAACGTGGGTTCATTTATTATTATTATTAATAATAAAAAGAACAGGCATCTATTTCTCAAGTCTTCTGTTGACCAAAGACAAGAATTCCATGCAGGCAAATCAGTTGATTGGAGGTGGAGAAATCCAGCATTCTGATCCTCTTCTGCCAGCCCACATGGTTTCTGTGCTTTCCGTGGAGGGAACCCCTCTTCTGCAGCCAACATGGAAATTTAGAAAGAACAGAGTGGCCCATCCCAATTCCAGTCCATTTGACAGAAGGTAGATGGGGGTTCCTTTTCTTTTTTGGGGTCTGCTAAGGCCTAGCAGCCTGTGATTCCATACCAGCTATGCATGAAGGGATTTCCTCTCCTCTGTGGCCAGCATGGAAATGCAGTGACTAGCAAGATTAGTAAAAATAATAGTTGCAGCCTAGTAACTTTTGTGATTTACAAGGCTGAATTCTAAAGTGCTACACTGCCTTCACAGCAGGTGTGTTGTTGTTGTTTACTGGGTGGGACAGATAGCAGGGAAGTTGCAAACTCACTGCTGGGAGTACTGGATTCGCTCTGCCGATGAGTTTGCACCACACCAACCTCCTTGCCCTTCCCTCTCTCCCGCTCTCTCTCAGTAAGCAACAGTGACCTACCTGCCAGACAGGGGATATGGCAGTTCCACCCCACCCAGCAATCTGCTTCTGGCTGATTTCTTAGAAGTTCAACATTATGACACCGAAACACGGTTGCAACTGAAAATGGCTGCAACAAGCCAACTTCTCAATCATAAGCTTGTGAAAGATGCATGTCTTTCAAAAAAGCTGACCAAAGGGTAGTGTTCCTAATTTCTTCAAAGAGGAGGTTCCACAATTCTGGGGCCACAGCTATGGAAGCCCACCTTCTGGCTGCCGCCACCTGAACCTATTGCAAGAACAAGTCAACCCAAACATTTGTGCTATACAAGATGCTACAGAAAATGTGCAGTGCCAGCTCCAGGGTCCATGCCTCTGCCTCCCCGAGTGAGTCTAGTTTCTCACTGCTGTTATCACCAACTGTTGCTTCATCACTGGTACTTTCTGGGCAATGAGCCAATGACCAAGCAGGTGGTGGCATTTACTGCTCCTCCTTCTCACCACCCTTGTCGCCTGGACTGAAGTGAGAGGCAGGTGAAGAAGCAAGTTTGTGATTGTGAATAGGATGAGCAGGTCCGGGGGGCTCTTGTCAGTGGTGCCCCTGCTAGACTGTGGACCCTCGACATATGCCCAACCGCAATGGCCCTTGACCTTGGCTATGCAACTGGCTGACCATTCCTTCTCTGGAGATATTTATAAATTATTTTGTATATTGTTGCATTTATATCCCACCTTTCCTACAAAGAGCTTGAGATGGTATACATGGCGCCCTGCCCCTTCATATTATCCTCACAACAACCCTCTGAAGTTGGTTTGGCTGAAAGCTGGGACTGGCTCAAAGTCACCCAGTGCTTCATGACTGAGTGGGGAATCAGACCCTGGTCTCCCAGGTCACAATGCAGCAGCTCAACCATGGCTCTCCAGGCTGGAGCAAGGCTACGGGTCAAGTATAATGGACCTGATGAGAAGCCTGCCTGATCTACTGAGAAATTTCCACCACTGTACTATGACCAGAGCATCATTTTTATTGGGTGTACAAATATTTAACCCAGTGACTCTATTGGATTTCTTGTCTGTTATGGAATTACTCCAGGGTAAGAGGTCTGCAGATGCTGATTGTGTGTGTCTCATCTGTAATTTATCAGGTGGCGGAGGACAGGTTGGAAGGGAAATTCTGTGCCCTGCCTTCTCCTTATCATACCCTCAGCCGTTTATATGGCTCTGCAAAGGATGTTGAAGCAAAGAGTACTTGCTCAGCCTGCTTCAAGTGGAAATTTAATCTCTGCTTGGTGATGTTACAAACTGTGGAAACATCTGACTTTAAAAAAGTTATGTGTTTCCATATATTAACATACGTCTCACACTTGCTCACATCTGCTCAAATAAGCTATGAAATAAATATTTTCCACACTATAAATATAGCACATATTTCTAATGCTTGGAGGTACATCACTTAATCAATCAAAGAGCAGAAGGAGCCAGCTTCTGGGACTCAACTCCTTCATAGGCACAGCTTGCCTTCTAGATCAGCTAAGCAAATTAAATACTGTAGATTCTGTGGACAGCTTAACTTCACTTCCAGTTCATATTTCTCTTGTGTACATAAACACAAGCACGCACACACACACACACTCTGCTGAAGGGGCAGTGGAGAAACAAAAAGACTACATTTAATAACACATCTCCTGTTGTTCAAATATTAAAGTCCCCCCCCCCCCGGTCAGTACTACTGTGCCTATAGTTGCAATATGACTCATAGATATTTAGATATTTAGCCAGGTAGAATAAAGCTTCAACTTATGAACTTCATTGGGCTGCTATTGAAGTTGATGGCCCATAAATGGTAACATCCTTTGAGACCTTTTAAACGCCCCCTGGTGTGACTTTATGGACCATGAATGGGAAAACTGTGGCACTCCAGATATCGCTATATAGCAACTCACATCATGCCCTGACCATTGGCCCTGCTGGTTGGTGCTGATGGGAAGTGGAGTAAAAAACAACAACAGGATTCTCACCTCTGATCCAGAGGGCACCATGTGGCCCTGCCAAGGCACAAGCCAGGCCAGTGTTCCCTGCTCAGTTGGCAACCCTACTGGCTCACCATTTTACCAAGCAGATATAATTATTTTCCAGTGTATATTTACACAGACACATACATAATTACAGGCAACTCTCACAGCCCTGCACTCCTGGAATTAACTGCCCTTGAATTCTCCATACTTGTGTTTTAATAATAATAATAATAAAAAATTAAATTTGTATACCACCCTTCATCTATGGATCTCAGGGCAGTTTGCAACATAAAATCAAAATATAAAAACCACGAAATACAAAGTAAAAATAAGAACAACGACAAACCAATAATCCCCTCTCCCACATTTATAGGAACATTGGATGTCAATCAGCGAAAGACTTGCTATTTGCATTGGGGGGAAAGCTCCCTTATAATATACAGTGGAACCTTGGTTTTCAAACGTAATCCATTCCGGAAGACCATTCAAATTCCTAAATATTCTAAAATCAAGGATCAATGGGCGGACGGCAAAATCCATTGAAAAAATGGAGAAACAAGCCTCGGAAGCCGTTCAACTTCTGAGGCGTGTTCAAAAATGGAAGCAATTATTTCTGGGTTTTCGGAGTTCGGGTTCCGAATCGTTTGGCTTCCAAGCCACTTGAAAACCAAGCGTAAATCAGTGTATAGTCCAGCTCCTACGTGTTTTAAACTCATCTATATTTGGTGGATGGTGTGCTCAAAACTTCTTCTTTAAGCAAACTTATGCATTTGTTCAGCTTACTACAACATACTTTCAGAGAAACTGTGGCCTAAAGGATTATTTCATTAGTTATTAAGCTATTCGCTATTAAGTTATTAATAAAATCCAAGGGAAATCGCCTTCTTTCTTTTTAAAGAACAAAACTGTAATAATGCTTTACAGCAGAAGCCAGGAGATTTGCTCCCAGTGAGAGGCTGTGGCAGATCCATTGGTTGGGGATGGAGAGGCTGCAGCCTGTCCTTTCAGCTGGTGGGATGGAGCCTTCTCTCGGCCAGCAGATCAACGGCTGATGAGAAAAGCACTCCAGCCTGTTACTTCATTTTACAGGCATGACAAAAAATATTCTCCTGCAAACCGTACACCTGCAAAGAGCAGGGAAAGAAAACTACCAGAGAAGAAGGGACTTGCCCATCTGTTTCAGAGATCTGGGTGCCCCTAAAGTCAGCCAAATAGAAGAAGAACCAATGGAATGGGGAAGGGAGGAGGAGATGGGAAGGGATGTCTGTTTTCAGGATACTCTATTCCCTCCCCATCATTTCCTGCTTTCTCCCTCCCTCCTACAGTTGGCCAGTATTCTGTGGCCACTGAGCATGCTCAATCCTCATTATGTTGCTTTTGGTTTATTTTTTTCCTAAAACAACAAAAGCACCAGCACAGCTTAGAGTTCCCCCAAGTTGGCCGCTACCTTCCCCTTGAATGGTGCTGTGCTGGCTACTCAAATGATAGCATTGTTGCATGCCACCCCAATCTCCAAGTGGCGTGAGATTCCAGGGGTTACAGATGCCTACCCAGGGTTCAGTTTCTGCAGAATGAGGGACAACGGAGACTGTGGTGTCTTTAGCGTATATGGTTTAACATCCCAAGAGGGTCTTGCTTCTCCCATAGCCACAGCCTTGGATTCCAGCAGAAATCAGGCATGGCTCTTTCTAACTACCAGCGAGCTGAGGGAGGGCATCCCACCAATTTGCCGTCTGGCACACAGCCACTTCGTTTGTTTCTTACTTAGAGGACCATTACGTCACCTGGAAGCTACCCTGGCTACTCCAGGATTTGAATCGGTGCTGGATCCAGGAATTAGAAGGGACCCAGGCATACAGCCTACCCCCTGCCCTGCAAAAAAACAACAACTCACAGCAGTATATAGCAGGTGTAAGGAACCTTTGGTTCCTCTAGATGTTGCAGAACTACAACTCTCATCATTCCTTGCCATTGGCCATGCTTGCTGGGGCTGGTGGGAGTGGTAGTCCAACAACACTTTGAAGGCCAAAGCCCTCCTTCACCTGGTATATAGGATATTACGTGGTGGAAAATTGATAACAGAAACACAGAATTGTAGAGTTGGAATTGCCCATGAGGACCATCTAGTCCAGTGGTGGCTAACCTTGACACTCCAGATGTTTTGGAACTACAACTCCCATCATCCCTAGCTAACAGGACCAGTGGTCAAGGATGATGGGAGTTGTAGTTCCAAAACATCTGGAGTGTCAAGGTTAGCCATCACTGATCTAGTCCAACCCCCTGCAATGCAGGAATCTTTTTGCCCAACCTTGCACTCGAACCCACAACCCTAAGATCCATGCTATACTGGCTGAGCTATCTTGTTTGATATGGACATTTCAGCGAGCCTATTCTGGCAACCAAACCTCTCTGGCACAAGCCCTCTCAACCTGGAACAGATTTGTTTGCGCCGCACCACTGCGAGCGTGGCCATCTGCATGGGCTCTGCTAGAGATGGTGCTGGGCGGAAGAATGTGATCATCTCTTGCATGGAAATATTTCAGCAGCCTGCTGCCCTGTTGCCTTAAAGTGTCTGTACATTGATTGGCACAGAAAGGGAGAAGTCGCTCCACATGGAGCCGGCTAAATAAAATCAAAGGGCAGCAGTCTCCAGTTCTGCCAGCCTTGAAAGGAGGGGGGAGTGTTTTATCAAAGCATTGTGCATGTGTTCGAACAAAAGGGTTAATCCCTTATCAGAGGTTACTAAATACCCTTCTGCTGCCTTGCTCAGCAGGCAAAGTATCCATCATATAGCTGGGATTCACATCTATTGTCTAAGCTAAGGTTAACAGATGTCCCCGTTTTGCTGCGATGCTAGGTTTAGTTTAGTGTTTTATGGGGAGCTGTTGAAGTTGAGAGACTGAATTTTGAGGATCTGTTCCCAGTAGCAAGCAAAACGCTTCCACGACAGTACAATCCTCGGTTAATGTTGGAGTTGCATCTGCAGCACTTTATGTGAAGCCCCAGAAATGCCTATTGAAGGGTGGTATAGAAATCCATTCATTCATTTTATAAAGCAGCTAGATCTCCAACCCTAGGATCTCGAGAGCATAGTTAGCTCAGATGGTTAGAGTGTGGTGCTGATGACACTAAGGTCATGGGTTCGATCCCCATACGAGTCACCTGTATGTTCCTGCATTGAAAGGGGTTGGACCAGATGACCCTCGGGGCCCCTTCCAACCCTACAATTCTGTGATTCTATGATTCACCCACCCCATCTAAGGCCCTTCCGATAAGGCTGGAAGCAAATTTGGTAGCAGGTCAAAAAGCAAAGGTCGCATTGTTCATATGTGTTGCTGTGATCTGGTCACCTCTTAAATATGTGATTCGGAGGTAAGAAAATAACGGAACTAGAAATCATGCGGATATTTAAATCACACCCACACCAACTCCTGGGAACTGTAGTTTGCGAAGGGTGCAGGGAATTGAAGCTTTGTTGGAGGTTTTTTGGGGTGGGGTGCTCTTTAAATGTACAATGTGCATGAAGTCTTAAAGTCCAACATGGTGGGGCCTGGCCTAGTGAAAGTTTTCTCCACATGAATGTCTTCTTTGAAGGGAAGTGATTAAGACTTTAAAGAAATCGGCTGACCTAGTCAGGCAGAACTCATCCCCCAAGACTGACTGGACGCCATTCCTGTTTCGTCTGTCTCCTCTCCCCTCCTACAAAACTGACAAAATTCAGACTACTTTTCAGAGCGGGGAGGGTTTGTGTCACCTGGGAACAGATTTGAGGAACTGAATCTAGAGCCAATTTAAAACGGAAGGGGCTTAGGATGAATTATGTGTAATTAATCTATAACATTTTCTCTCCATTAATACCCTGCTTATCATCATTGTTTGACTGACACATTTCTCTTGCTTCCTTAAATCTCTCAGCGGATGTCTCCTTGCAGTTGTTGTTAAAGAGCCTGGGAAGGAGAAAAAGTGTTCTTAAAATGTGTGTGTTTGGGTGGGTCAAATGTCCTACCGACTGCTTAAAAAAGCAAAAATGACAAGGGAAGTTTTGTGCCTGAACAAAAACAATAAGCAAAGATGACAATGGAGCCTGGTCATCATTTGGAGAGAAAGAGCTGGCTAGCTGGGTGGTAATACAACAGCCCCAGTGTTTTAGGCGACTTGTCATTACGCCCTAGGCTAGCACTATATAGAGGTGTAACATTCTCACTGCATGCGTTTCCTGTAGGAATCATAATGTGAGAGTGCCCCATGCATGCTAGTAAGTAATAAATAATAATAATAATAATAATAATAATAATTATTATTATTATTATTATTATTATTATTATTTATTTGTACCCCGCCCATCTGGCTGGGTCTCCCCAGCCACTCTGGGCGTCCTCCAACAGATATTAAAATACATCAAAATATCACAGGTTAAAAACTTCCCTAAAGTGTGCTTAGAGCAGGGCTGGGGACACTTTAGAGCTTGAGGGCCACATTCCTTTCTGGGCAACCTTCCAAGGGCCACATGGCAATGGTGGGCAGGGCAGGGCCAGAGGAAAAAGTGGGTGGAGCACTCTGTTTTCTAGTACCACCTCTCTATCCCCCATCCTCAAGCAAGAGGCATTATCAGGATTCAGGGACACATTCCAGCCAGGAACAAACACTCAGGGTTCAAAGCAGGGCAAGTGAGCGGTGTAGCCGAGGAAAGGTCCAAAGGCCAAACAGAGAGGCCAGGAGGGCCATCGAATCACAGAACTGCAGAGTTGGAAGGGACCCCAAGGATAATCTAGTCTAACCCCCTGCAATGCCCAACATGGGGATTGAATTCACGTCGCTCAGATGAAGAGTCTCATATCCAGAGGTTTTCCACCCCAGGCTGAGAAAGAAATTAAGAGTAAGAGAATTTGATACCAGAACTCCATCAGTAATACACAGGCAAAAGCAGAAGTGAATGTTATTTGTAATAACCTATCCCCAGTTGTGGTTTGTTTGTTTTTTTTAAAAAAGGCAGTTCTTTTCTGCAGGCCTGACCTTAGTGGACATTAAAGTGAAGACTTCATAAGACCTGCTTGGAGATCCAAGAACAATTTTGGCTTGTATTCTGCCAGCTTCCCCCAACAGCTAGCTCAATGCACTTCAGCAGAAACCTGCAATATCCTGGCCTGCCGAGATTAGATCTTTGTTATAAATGAGGCTGCAAGCACCATTTCCCAAGGGGACACACGGCATGCCTGTTTGCATGATCAAACTGCAGCGAGGAGGAAGGGATTTCCCATGCCTGTATACGCTTTCCATATATATCTGTTAATAGTGGCTCTCTCCAGAGCTTTGCCTGAATCGGGGAATTAGCTTTCCCAATTGTCCGCTATGCATTTTCTATCAGTGAATATTAAAAAAAGTCCAGGTTTTGCATTTTGAGGAAAAGTCGGCTGAGACCAGCTAACCTGAAGTAGAGCAACTTCTGCAAATGTGAGCAGCAGATGGGTCTAGCATCTTAGTTTTTATTAAAAACAACAACTATGCACACAGGGAGCTTAAATAAAATAATATTGAATGTGCAGCGTACGCACAAGTATTGCTGTATTTAATGGGGCTCACTACCAAATAAGTGTGCAGCAGGACTGTATAACCCTTGAAGAAGTGGGTTAATGATTCAGTATTTCTAAGCCATTTACTGTAACTGTGAAGATTTGTTAAGGGGACAGATAGAAAATTGCACCACAGAACTGTGTTTCAAATCCAGAATGGAAGGCCTTTAGGAGGGAAGGAAATGTTGGTAGCTAAACCTTTACTAATAGTGGCAAAGATGCTACTTGCCCAAAATGGGAAAAGCCAAATAATTCAATAACAGAAAAAGGGACTCCTGACCATTAGGTCCAGTCGTGTCCGACTCTGGGGTTGCGGCGCTCATCTCGCTTAATTGGCCGAGAGCCGGCATACAGCTTCCAGGTCATGTGGCCAGCATGACAAAGCTGCTTCTGGTGAACCAGAGCAGCACACGGAAACACCGTTTACCTTCCCGTCAGAGCGGTTCCTATTTATCTACTTGCACTTTGACATGCTTTTGAACTGCTAGGTGGGCAGGAGCTGGGACCGAGCAACAGGAGCTCACCCCGTCACAGGGATTCGAACCGCCAACCTTCTGATCAGCAGTAGTAGATCAGCTTATTTATTTTAAATGTTTATGGGACGTTAGGATGAACCTGGGAAATTGCCTTATCCTGAGTGTGGCCACTGCCCCATCAAGCTCAGTTTTGTTTGTATTACCTTGGTGCCCTCTAGATGTACTGGACTTCATGGCTTCCAACTGCAACAGCCAGTGTGGTGAATGGCAGGAGTTGTAACCCAAAACATCTGGAGGGCACCAGGTTGGGGAAGGCTGGTCTGCATTTAAGTGACTGTGGTTCTCTGGGACTCAGGGAGGTTCTTTCTCCTGCCCTACCTAGAAATGCCTGGGGGTGAACCTGGGGTCTTCTGAACAGGAGCTCCACCTTTCAGCCATGGCATCCCATTACTTCTTACAGAAACGGCAAACCTTTAAAAGTGTTATTGGAACAGAGTTAAACATTGTGAGAAAGAATGCTAACACTGTAACCTACATTGCTGCTACTGTAATGCGGTATTATTGATTATTATTATTATTCTGTAGCGATATGAAGATGATTACACTGTGATGATGAGGATGTCTGTTGTGTTGTTTTTTTTAAGTTTGCAAAAGTTTATACAGTATTGCAATTATCCAATGCAATATAAAGACCTTTATCAAAACCCGGAGGGAAAATGCCCATACAGTTAAGTGAATAGGAGTCTATGCAACTGCCTGCTGCAAGAGTGATTAGCGTTCTCTTATGTAAGCTGCCAAACTACCAACCCAATCCCTTTCCCCTCTTTTGTCATCCTATGGATAAGCCCCAAACCGCTTTCAGCGCATTTCCTCTCGGTTAAACTCAAATTAGTCCCCTTCTGCTGGACTCCTACTGGGAAGCCTTGGTACATCACAGGAGCCTAGCTGAGAAAAGCTCTTTTCAGCCTAGCAAAATCAACTTCTGGTACCTGCTACTCTGACAAGGCCTGTGCCATTACTTATTACATAATAAGCCCTTGCTGTTGAGGGTCAATTATTCCATTGACTGGGCATTACAATAATTCCTGGTAATTAAAAGAGGTACTTATGTGAATCTGGATGCATATTGAAAGAAACATTAGTCCTTTTGTTATCTTGGCAACTCCATTGTTCCTAGCCAAGCCTCGCCAATTAGCATCTACTGCCAATCCCTGTCAGCTGAGGATTGGGGAGAAGTGAGAAGAGGGTCAAGCTCGGATGCTAATTTAGATACAATTGTGACAGTGCAGTTTAGAGGGACTTGCTCCAAAGGCGCCATCAGGGTTTAATGAAGCAAACAGCCTGGGTCCCCATGACCCTGCAGAGTTAATTAAAAGAGACTGCTTTATGTTGTTGTGCCAAAAAAAAGGGGGAGGGAAGGATTAGAGAGTGGCATCATGAGGTCCTTCCCAATCCCACTCCCCCCCTCCAAAAAGTAAGCACTTTTAAAAGGACATATAATCATCCTTTTAATCTGCTCATTAAACAAGTCTCTCATGCAGACTTAACCCAAATTAGCACTTTCCAAATGGCCAAAATTTGACACAAAGCAGATGGTTCAAATGACTCCACAGGTCAGGCTTCAAATGGGTTTCTATTATTAATATTATTGGCTCAACGGGTGCAGAGATATTAATACTCCAGTATGTCAGCGGCAATGCTCCTTTGATGATGGCTTCATTTAAAAAACAAGACAAAAAAACGACGACACCCAAATTTGTAAGTAATTTGCGCTGCTAATATCAGGTCCGCTAAGCTCTGGAGTGCAATCACACACGCTTAACATCAGTGGGCAAAATTTAGAGTACGGTCAAGTTCCTGTAGCGGCAACTGGTTTCTACGTGACCAAAAAGTGCTGCTAGGACCTTCTAACTCTAAATCCCCGCTATTGAAGAGGAAACTATTATACTTAAAACCAATGATGACAGATACTAATCTGAACACTTCCCCGCCCCCTCCGGCAACAATTAAACCCCCCATGGCTAGGATCCAAAGAGCTGCTTAGTCTCTTGCAAGGGGCTTGGGCTACCCCAGATGAATTTTAAAAACATCTCTTTTCTGTGAACAACGGACCCACCATCACAATCTGCTGTTGAAACTGCTCTCTGTCTTTTTTTTATGCAGCAATGGGGAGGAAAAGTAATCTCAGCCCCTCTGACCCAGGCATTAGAGTTTGGTTTCTTACTTTATTTATAAATTTATATCCTGCCTATTTTCTACTCGGACTCACACATCCTTGCCTATCCTCCAAAGCTAAACTATGGAACTTGCTCCCACCAACTTGGATGGCTTTAAAAGAGGATTGGACAAATTCATTCGAGGAACGTGGCTGTCGATGGCTACTAACAGTGATTGCTAAGCTCTGCCTCCATGGTCAGAGGCAGCAATGGTTCTGAATACCAGTTCTTGGAAAGGGCAGAAGGGGAGAATGCTGTTTCGCTTGGGTCTTGCTTGTGGGTTTCCCGCAGGCATCTGTTTGGCCACTGTGAGAACAAGACTCTGGACTAGATGAGCGACTGGCCTGATCCAGCAGGCTCTTCTTATGCCCATCCACAAGCAAGAGGCATTTGTTTAGTCGTTTAGTCGTGTCCGACTCTTTGTGACCCCATGGACCAGAACACGCCAGGCACTCCTGTCTTCCACTGCCTCCCGCAGTTTGGTCAGACTCATGTTGGTAGCTTCGAGAACACTGTCCAACCATCTCATCCTCTGTCGTCCCCTTCTCTTTGTGCCCTCCATCTTTCCCAACACCAGGGTCTTTTCCAGGGAGTCTTCTCTTCTCATGAGGTGGCCAAAGTATTGGCGCCTCAGCTTCAGGATCTGTCCTTCCAGTGAGCGCAAGAGGCATTACCAGAGTTCAAAGACACATTCCAGCCAGCCAAGATTCTTGAGCCAGCTTTCTAGTGTGCGGGTCACTATTGCTTACTTGAAGGGAGAGGGGGTGAGGGTCAGCACCGTTCAAACTGCTGGATTGGCTCTGCCACTAAGCACCCAGCTGCCTCCTCCTTCTCCCCACCCATAAGCATAAGTGAGCCACCTGCTGGGAACCGAAGCATAGCGGCTCTGACCCACCTAGGAATCCGCTTCCGGTGGCTATCCATGAAAAAAGAGAACAGTTATAAAACAATAGTCAACTAAGCCCAAACCATAAAGCAATATATTAGCGTAACAACTAAGACGGCCATAACATTTATGAATTAGCCACCAGAATTAAATGCCAACATATCGGAAAGAGGAAATATTCAGGCAAAGGCCTTTTAAAAATAGCCAACTCTCTTTGCCAGCCAACTCAAATAGTGCAGGCACAAATAGCTTGGCAAGGCATTCCACAAGATGGATGCCACTATAGAAAAAAATCTCAAACCAGAGTCACCCATAATACTTTCCTAGGAATCACATGCTGGACACCCTGGGTTTCATGCTAGAAAAAATATGTAAATGTAATAAACTAAACTAAACTAAACTAAACTGTAGTTGTTGAAATAACCAGTCTATTTCCCCAGTTGCTGTGCTTCTTGTCTGCCCACTGCCTCCATGTTGCCACATTGCTATGCATGTGTAGATGTAAAAAAATGGTCGCTATATATAGAAAATATGGCTGCATCTACAGTAGCCTTTAAGCAAAAACGAAGTGCTTATTGGGTTGCGGCTAAGTTTTACTGTCCTCCGCTGGCTTTGATATTGTTATTGTAGTTGGCTGTATATTCTAAAAGTGCTTTTATGAGAGTTGGACTTGCGGTTTAAACACGTTGTAATAAGCATAAAATAAGTAAAAAGCTGAGTGGGTCAAAGCATAACAGCCTTAAGCATAGAAGTTGCTCCTAGTAACAGCCATTTGGTTAGAAAGCACTGGTGTTTATGGGCCAAACCCAGGGTTCATGTGCTTCTTTAGTCAGTCCTCCTCATTGTGCCACTCTCTAAAGCAGGGGTGGAGAACAATTTTCCACCCAGGGGCCACATTTCCCCATGAGCAGGGGCACATTTGAGTGGGGAGTGGGGCAAGATGAAAAGCTAGGTGCAGCAACAGGTGTGACTTTCCTTTCTATTACAGTGATGGCTAACCTTGACACTCCAGATGTTTTGGGACTACAACTCCCATCATCCCTGACCACTGGTCCTGTTAGCTAGGGATGATGGGAATTGTAGTTCCAAAACATCTGGAGTGTCAAGGTTAGCCATCACTGCTATAGTATGTGACATTCTAGCCAAGTCAGAGATTTCTATACACACCCATACACCAGGCAGGCATCTTTACTGTTCTCTTTTTGGTGTCTAGTTAAAACATTTTGGTGTAGTCAAGCCAACCCAGAGGCTCACACCTTTTAATCTCTTTCATTGTTCATTTTAACTATTTTTAAATGTTTTAAATGGTTTCAAACTGTTTTCCCCCCAATTCATAATTTCTGTTATTTATTGCAAACCGAGCTCTGCTAGAACCAAGTGGCATATCCACTTGGTTAAATAAAACCAACAAATAAATTCTACCACTTATTCTGCTGCTCATGTAGATGAGACCTCTTGACATGCCCAAGGCGTCACTGATGAGATTCTCTCTCCGATGTTTCATTCCTTCTGGAATTTGGATGGAGGTTTTCTTGGCCACTTGTCTGATTCCCCAGTGAGGCATCCATTTCCTTTTTCCCAGCTGCACCTTCCTCCCATGGTGTCCAGTCACAGGGCATGAGTGCCACTGCTCCACCCCGTTGGCCGGCTGAGACGGGGCTGGGCAACGGTGTCCCCAAAGGGGTACTGGGTTGGCAGTGGCAGGTTGTGTCCATCTGCCCCTGCCACTGTTGCCAAACCAGTGTTCTCCCTCCCCACCACCCTGCCTCTTCCCAGGGCTGGCAAACGGCAGTGCCACTGCAGTCAGCAGAGTGACACATCTGCAGCTCCTAATGCCAGCTCCTACGTTCAGAAGTACTGCATCCCGTGTAGGTTTGCCCCAAATATCACACAGTGATGTGGTGTTAGCTAAGCACATCAATAAGTGGCGCTACGTTGGACTACTCAAGAAAGGGAATAGGACTCAGTTGTTGGTTCACCTCATCATGGAGACCGGGCTCTCTTAACTTTAGGAATGGATCAGAATTTCTAAGTTCCTTTGCTTGGTCTAGACAAGAATAATGGAACCCTCATTTATACATTCCCTTGCCTTGTCCAGGCAAACAATCCTTTCTGTGTTGCTGCTGTTTAAACTGGAGGATACAGGCCACACTAAATTGACTGGAAATTCCTTCTAATGTAAAGTCTATTTTGCTTAGGCGGAGCAAGCTATGACCATTGAAATGTCTGTGTGTTTTATTTAGGGTTGTTGGCTTGAACAATGAGGCATGACAATTGCCTGTCAGTTCTCCTGAGGCCTGTACCAAGTGAAGCCTAAACTTGCCATTCAGCAACTGCACCAGCCGAGGGATGTCTGGAATTTGTTGTGTGTGCACTCGCCTCTAAAAGGGAACAGCTGTCGTGAAAGGGTGTTACACGACACCTCTAAGGGCATGGATGACTTCAGTTACACCCTTATCTGCAACTTGATATGATCAGCTTTTGCTGCTACACAGCTTCTAACTGCAGGAATAAAATATGCGCAACCATAATACTTGGGTTAGCGAGGTGATATCTTGTAAAGGCTTCAGCCTTTTACATAAAATACTTAACGCTTATTAATGGAGTTTTACAGACAAAAAGAACGTCTTTGGAGTTCGATAATAAAAGCAACGTCCAATGAGTCCCACACCAGTTCATCTACAGAAAACCATGCGCCAGTCTCACATCATATCTGCCGATACTTCTACAGCAGGGGTGGAGAACACTTTCCAGCCCATGGAGCAGATTCCCTCATTGGAAGCCCACATGCCAGCGGTGGGAAGAGCCAAGAGCAAAAGATGTAATTAGACCTTTTTTGTACAGCAGACTACATACCCTCTGGCCCTAAGACCATGAAAAGAGCTGGCTGGATCAGGACAGAGCCCATGTAGCCCAGCATCCTGTTCCCACAGTGGCCAGCCAGAAGCCTATTGGTGGCATGCAAGAGGACCTGAGCACAGCGAGTGACTCCAGATGGGGATACACATCCCCACCCGCATCCAATGATGTATCCAGCTGATTTGAGAAGCACAAAGGAGCCCTGCACTGCAGTGCATGCACAACATCTGCAGCTGCCATGAGCTGTACATGTGGAAGTCTGCAGTTTCATTATACTAAAATTGATTTTTTTTTACTCGATTATTACCTTCTCAAAGCCTTTAGGATGGAGTAGGTTATACATGTAAGCAAATAAGTACAAAGAACTAAGATTTATTTCCAGCTACCACTCCATCTCCAAAAAATGAACTGGTGCTGTAATCCCCCTGGGCTCATTCACTGGGACCCTTCTTGTCATCTTTGTTCTTCCTGTTCTCTGATCCTTCAGTGCACTCTTCAATAAAAAATATTGCTTTCTTTGATTTGGGCAGTATTCTATCACTCTGTTGATGTTTCCTGGTATTATATTTCTAGTTTCTTTCTTTGGCTTGCAGAGCTGGAGCTGGCAGACATTTTCAGACATATTTGTACGAAAGACCTCAATATCCTTTCTAGTCATTTAAATTTATGGCTGTTCCATTTAAGAGATGTTCTCTGTTTCACGTGGTCACCACTAGACTCACCGTTTGACATCTGTTTGCATTAAACTGCACTTCCCATTTAATTACCAGGTCTCTTAAAGACCCCAAATCCTCCTGAATTTAGTTGCCTATAAAGTCTGAAGTATTTGCTATTACATAGGCTCAGTTTCGGTACCCACTTGAACAAGCTCACATGCGATATTCTCATCAATTCATGTATGATTAAAGAGAGCTGCCCCCTGGAGTACACCGCTGGTGAACTATGTAGAACAAAATTAATTACTCTCTTGATTCATTCACGATATCTTGTCTAGAGCTCAATTTCAAGTCAACTCAGTATACTCATTCTGTACATTTATGAGTCACTGACATAATTCAGTATCAGAGCTCTAAATATCTGCACAGCAATGATCATAGCAGAAGACGGAAACAAGCCCCCGGTTGCAAAAGAGGCAGAACAAATTCTGTAAAATAATCACTTTACTTTTTTAAAAAACCTCACATGGCTACAGAGGAACATTAGAATATTCACAGGCCATTCCCAACATTCATAGACCACCTCTTACCTCTCAACCATATCTACCCCCACTGTTCAGCCCCAGACACTGAGGTCCAATTCCAAGGTCCTTCTGGCAGTACTTTCACTGTGAAAAGTGAAGTTATAGGGAACCAAACAGAGGGCCTTCTCGGTAGTGTCACCTACCCTATGGAATGCCCTCCCATCAGATGTCAAGGAGCTAAACAATTATACGACTTTTCAAAGACATCTGAAGGCAGCCTTGTATCAGAAAGTTTTTAATGTCTGATGTTTCACTGTTTTTCTGTATTCCGTTGGAAGCTGCCCAGAGTGGATGGGGCAACCCAGTCAGATAGGCAGGGTATAAATAATAATTTGTTGTTTTTGTTATTCTTTTAGTTGTAGATGCCAGGGATTGGATATGGGATCTTCTGCTGGGGGAAACATGCTCCCTGCTACTGATCTGTAGTGTATTATTGCAAAGCATTCTGTGTGCAATATGAACAGAAGAGCAGGATATGAAGTTACAGGAACAGCAATAATAATTTTAACAATGCTATATTCTTTCCAGAAGCCAGTCAGATGGTCTGGGAAGTTTATAAACAGAATATGATAGCGATAGCTATTTCCTATCAATTGTCCTCAGTGTCTTGTAATCAGAAGTAACAATAAATCTAACCCCCACAACTGTGCACTGTAAATGTAAATATACTTACTAATCACACACACACAATTTTCTTATTTACAGTCACGAAATGCAAGTGTCCTGATTGCAGTATCTGGAACTTATTTAGCAGAGAAAGTACAGATCCTCTGCCAATGAAGTCCAGAGAGATATGCATTATCATTCTTATCTGTAATGGCAGTAACTGAAAAGAAGTCTCTATTTTTGCCAAGGAAGACAGCCCATTAAGTATGTAATGTTTGGAAAAAAAACCTTGATTCCAGTTTCAGAGTTTAGGAAAAATATCTGGTTCAAACAATACCTTTCAAGCTGTCTACCCCCCCCCCCCCGCCTTCCCCTCCCTTAAGTCAAAAAGGAACCTAAAGGAACACTTTCAAATGGAAGATGTGAACTATGGTTTAAGTATTCAGGTTATCCATTTCCCCCCCCCCCACCGCCTTACTTGTCCTGATTTTGATTATTTGTGCCACTCTTTTTCTTTTAGCAATTCCTCCTCCCCCGTTTTCTAAATCAGACGCTTTAGAGGTAGAAAGGGAAACGGATTTAAAGATCAAAATTCAACAGTCCTAGCCACACACTTCCAATTTGCCATGGGACTCAATTATTTTTATTGCAAGCCCCCTCCCTTTCTTTTTTTTTCCTAACACAAGCGAGGAATTATTTTCCTTGGCATCCCAATAATTACTTCTAGCAATTTTGAAAAACGTTGAAGCGGTTGTTCCCCTGAGGGGAGTGCTTGTTAACCCTTTCACTGACACACTTAATGATAATGACAGTCGCACAGATTCCTAAGGGGCTAGGAGTCAGGGGAACAAAGGCTAACCCTTTTCTTTATCAAACAAGGGGCTCAGTCCAGGCAGCCACTATTTTGGGGTGGAATTCAATCACGGACTGGCAAGTTCAGGTTGCGCAGTCACCGCTGACTGAGCAACAAATCTGCTCCCCACCCCCAAACCCCTGGACTTTCCTTGATGTATGGGATCCAGAAAGTTGGCACATCCTGCCTCCACCTGTCTCTGCCACTGCCCACCTGGCCTGTTGCCCACTGCTGCTTTCCCACAAGAAGTGGAATTTTGCAGGCAGCTTCTCCACCTGCCTTTAATCCAGGAAGTTTGGAGTGGAGGTGAGGCTGCTTCCTTTTGTGTGTGCTAGCCTAGCCCTACCTAGAGATGCCAGGGATCAATAAATGAATATTCTTTTCATTTATGATGTCAGTTTTTATCTGTGACTGTGTTATTTAATTTTATGGTGTCGGTGACCTACCTTTGTTTTAGGTTTACAGTCATACCTCGGGTTGCGCGTTTTTAGGATACAAACGCACCAGACCCAGAAGTACCGGAACGGGTTACTTCCGGGTTTTGGCGCTGGAATTTATTCCTGAAATCCTACGCAAATTCCTTCTGGAAGACTCTTTGAGCTCAGTATCCTATGCTGTGGCCAAGTTTTGCACCTTAGCCATCAAAAAACATAAATCGCTTCTATTGGAAAATATACTATAAATTTCTTTTGGGTTTTTTTCTAATCCTTAGGATTTTGACGCCTTGTAGCGATATTCTGATCGCTGGTTTGGAATTATACTGTACTGTATTATATTGCTGGCTTTTGCTGTAATAAACTGAGTAGAGTTGAGTATATGTCAAATAAAGAATGACTGCTGCCACTCATCCTCCCCAAAGGCACTCTGGAAACAACAATATCATAGATATTATTCTGCAGGTCAAATTGCAGCCCTCCAAAACTACACAAAAACTGCCCCCCCCCCACAATTCTCCACTTTTAGGAATGAGTTGGTGAACTGGGGCCCATCCTTAAAAGAAGCAACAAAAACTATTTATTTAAGAACCACTAAAACCAGCAGATAAAACCATATTTAAAATACAAGCAGGCAAGAGAAATAAGGTTATATGCATGTGTGAACCAGTCCTTTCCTTAGTTTTAATTCATGCATTTAATTAATTCATACATTCATTCCTACATAATTCATATATCTATATATCAATATATATATCAGGGCGTTCCAAACGGTGGTCCATGGACCACCAGTGGTCTGGAACTTCATTCAGGTGGTCCACAATATGCCAGCATTAAATACTCTCTCCTATATCTATAGTTATTGTTCCCTTTATTTCTTGCATTGCATTTTATTACCGTATATTGCTTTTTGAATTCTAGGGTATGCAAATCGTCATACAACACAATAACATATATATATATGAAATAAGAGCAGAAATAAAAATACAATTAAATACCATGTAGCATCTAAAAACATCACTTTACAATTGCTACAATGGACAGAAAAATCATTAAGTGAAAAATCAATATCCTCAGTAATTTTCAAGTGATCCATTGGGTGGGGGGCAGAGTTTGGGAAATACTAATGCTGTAACTGGAATTCCGATTTATATGTGATAGAAATACTCTTCCTTCAAACTACTGCATTCCGATTTTAATTCACTATCATTTGTACTTGATTTCGCTGCTTCCTTCTTATGCATGCTTTTGATTATTTATTTTACAAAACCCTAAACTGGAGAGGATTAAGTAAAATACCTATGCAGCGATTTATGCGCATAGCATGTGCGCATAGTTCAGAATCAATTTGATAAGTCTTGGCTTTTAGACAGGATGTTATTTGTATTTCTTCCCATTTTTCTTGTTGTTTTGGAAGCACATGACCTCCTAAGACATTTACAGGAGTCTCTGGAAAGTTAGATAACAAGGTATGTGCTGTGGAGCCGAAAGGGTTAGCAGCTGTGAAATCAATAGGCCTGTGTCCTTTTACAATATAGCATTTAAATCCTTTCATTCTCAGCTCTTTGCATTTATATAGGGGATATTTATAACAAGAATCTTCAGATGACTTTAATTATAGTTTGCCTGGAGTCACAACACACAGAAATAAGGCCCTGAGATTTAAAATAGAAATAATCATAGAAGCACGATTATTTCTAAGTACACTTGAAAAGTATTCTCAGGCTTTTCAAATTAATAAAAATGGAGGAAGAAACTAACCATATGATCCTACCCATGTGCAAATAGAAACATACATCCTCCCCTCAGTGCCTTACATGGAACTCTTTAGGTAAGATTTTCTTGCAAAAGACTTATTGCAAAGGTAATAACCCAAAACCAATAACCTCCTTAGACACAGGGAACCCTGAAGGCTGGAATAACAAGTTGCAGCTGGGCTCTGGTCACCAGGGTACGTGGGCTCCTAGTTCAGAGTAGGGGAACCCACCAGCTGGTGGACTTCAATAGGTCTGTCAGGGTTCTTCAACTGGTCTTTCAGCCCATTTCAGCCAAGCCATGCCCACCTGCTCTACAACTGACGTCATATATGATGTCCGTGGCAGGTGAAAACCTGGCTCAGTCTGAAGGGGTTTGCTGACAACTATGGGCAGTGCCTGCAAACCCCTGCACAAGCCAGTGCTTGGAAAGGGGCTTCCCCAGACGACAATCAACTGATTTTCGGGTCTTGAGAAGCCCTTCGCAAACCCCTGCACTGAAGAGTGCTTTGAAAGGGGCTTAGCAGGGCCAAGAATCAGTTGTCAGGTCTTGCACAACGCTTGGAAAGGGAGCTCTGCAATGTGTCTGCCAGATCTAGGTCTACATCTAAGGTCAAAGTGAAGACTGTTGCTGGAAGAACACAGATCCTTAGCTCTGGGCGGCCCAGCTGCTTGGTTCCACTCCCACCCTGACTGACCTTGTGCTGCAGACCGCTGCTAACACCTTGCTCTTGAATCCTGCCTGCCTTGGATCCTGCCTGCTCCACTGTGTTTGCCAGTGGGCTTGCTTCGTCAACCTGTTACAGGCCCACAGACCTGGACAGGGCACTCCAAACAATAAGCAGGACAACATTATAGAGAAGGCCAATTCCTCAGCCAGCACCACCTTGCCTCAGTAGGCAGAAGTACCCAAAGAAGGCCTCTGGAATGGATCACACGGCTGTTCCCATTTGCTATGGGCTGTATCCAAAGTAGTGCTAAGCAACTCATTCTGTAAGTGCAAGGATTTACGCTTAGGCAGCTGAACCTCCTCCGCTCCCCCCCAACACAACTCCTATTCTGGGTTTCGCCCCAGTCTCCAAAACAGATTTGGGGAGGGTGCGAGGGGTGTGTGAGGGATAGGAGAGGGGAACGTTGCATTGTATGAGTGTGTAAATCCTTGCTGTGATGGAACCAGCTGTTTGGATACTGCCCTAGATCTGTATTGCATTCAGATGGAGTACATTCCTATCAAATGAAGACAGTGGGCATTCTGTCCTACTGTCTCTGCTTTTCTTGCTTCTGTTTTCCATCACTGTGGGGTTTTCTTTGCACTCTCTGTAAAAGAGAGCTCTGTAAGAATGCATAGCAGGAGGTAAGAAGATATTTATCGGGCTACAACTCCCATCAGTCCTAGCCAGTGTGGCCAATGGGCAGGAATGATGGGAATTGTAGTCCATAACTTCTGGAGAGCACCACGCTGGCTACCCTGGCTGCACAGAAAGCACCATCTCCTTCTCCTCCGCCAAATTTTAGCACCTTGCCTGTAACATGCACAATCCCAGCCACTCAGCGCAGACAAGAAGTACCGGTACACAGGGGTAGCCAGTGGAATGGCAGTAAGAGGATTAAAAAGGTAAAGGACCCCTGAGTTACGTCCAGGCACAAACAACTCTGGGGTTGCGGCACTCATCTCGCTTTACTGGCCGAGGGAGCTGACGTTTGTCCGCAGACAGTTTTTCCGGGTCATGTGGCCAGCATGACTAAGCCACTTCTGGAGAAACCAGAGCAACACACGGAAGTGCCATTTACCTTCCTGCCGGAGCGGTACCTATTTATCTGCTTGCACTATGACGTGCTTTTGAACTGCTAGGTTGGCGGGAGCTGGGACTGAGCAACGGGAGCTCACCCCATCGCGGGGATTTGAACCGCCGACCTTCCGATCAGCAGGCCCTAGGCTCAGTGGCTTAGACCACACAGCGCCACCCGCATCCCTGGTAAGAGGATTAGTCCATAAATAAAGATAGGAAAGAAATGCTTAGTCTGAGAAAAACACTCAACCTCAAAGGTTTGCAATGTCTGGATGCCAAGTCAGCTTATGAATAAATAATAAAAATCTACCACCACGACCCATAAATTATTTTTTATTTTTGGGCTGTTGTGGTTTACTAAGGGTCAGGATAACCGTCTGGACATTCCTGAGAAGTTACAGATGTGTACAGATGCATACTGGAGGCCTCTTAATTTTGAAAACGACAGAGAACTGTATGCCACTTCGAAAAGCAGCTCATTTAATACTGCTGTTTTTTCCGGAGGGCGGGGGACAAGTGCCTCAGCCCTAGTGGGCAGTTGTTTAAAAATGATGGGATTATAACAGCAGCTGGCGGCATTCCATTCCAGGAAAGCTCAAGGCATTATTCAGCCTTGAGTTCCCCTTCCATGGCTGGACCCATTTGACGCATAATCTCTTTTATGGAGTCTTAACCCTTTTGATGTAGTTTTTCCTTCGTGGCACGCACGCATTGCTTGACAGTGAATTATATGGGCAAACCCTTTACAAGAGGGTTGGTCACGCAGGCCATGACACTTGTGTTAACGCACTACTGATTACTGTACTAACGAGTATCAACTTGGGGGGGGGAAGGGGTGTAGTGCAAGTATAACTCACTAGATCCTTCCCTTATGCTGCATTTATAGAGACCAGCATGTAACATGGATTTTTCAAACTGTGTTCCGGGGAATCTGAGGTTTCTTTGGAGACTTCTCAGGGATTCCTCAATGAGAAGATTAGTAATGGTGGACAAGCTCCCCTGCAAGGCGACTTACTCACCACTGTGGATATCCCACCACCCTCATTCACCCAGGACAAGGGTGGCACCAAAGAAGTTGGGCTGGAACTAGGGATGGAGGAGAAATTCAATTCAGATCATATTTTAAGGAACCTAAGTCACACTTCCCAAAACAATGCACAGGCTGAAGCAAAGCCATCCATTGAATTATGCACTTATCCAAATTTTGCAATGCTGTTCTCCAGCCAAGTGATATGCATATGAAAATCTGCCTATCAGGAGAAATTCAAGCTAATGCTGGTGAATTTTCATGAGGATATATCACAAACATGTAGAAATGTGGAGAACTGAATTTAAGAGTGGGAAAATGAGAAACCAAGAACCTGAAGCCACCTGTGGCTAGCATCTTGCCTGACCTGGACATGCATCCAAGAACACTCCTCAGAATCCTTACCAACTTGCTGAGGACCTGAGGCAGGCATTGGAAAAGGACTCACTGAAAGTAGGTTACATTTACATCCCAACTGCCTTCTGTCATGGAACCCAAAGGGCCTACATGTGGTTCTCAGATGATCATACTGACACTGACCAGACTCAGACCTGCTTAGCCTCAGCAAGGTGGTGGCCTCTAGTGCCATCAGAATGACGTGGGTTAGATAAGGTAGCTAATCAGGAGCAAAAACAAGTAAGATGTGGCCAATAAAGTATGCTGTGCTCAAAGTATCATCAGATGCTGGGTTATCAGCTCACAATTCACATCCGAATTCTCATCAGCAGGTAGAGATCACATGAAGAAAGAAAAGTAAAGCATCAGAAGGCAAGGACAGACCCATGTTGGAATCCCGAAAGTATCATTCTGTAATAGTAATACTGCACGATTATGTGTGCAAAACCTAGCTTTTGGAGTCTCTATCACATATTAATCACTACTTAGGGGCAAAAGAGACATAAGATGGAAGAACCATGGTTGGGTTTCTCTTTGTTAAACAACTTAAAAGGAGCTGTATGACATGCCAGTTTTGATCAGAGCAATGATGCTGGGGAGGGGGTACTCAACTCTTCCCCCCAATGCCATTTTCCTAAATAAAACCGCTCCCTCTCAAAACTGCTGTTAGCCTTTTGGGTGCATAAAACCAAGCATACTGTAATATCTCACATGGCTGCCAGCAGATAAGCCCCCCTATCTCTACAGATGTCTGCACTGAATTTACAATCAAGCTTCAATCTAATACTCAATATGCAAACAGTGACACTGTGCAAAAATATTTAGAAGTCTAGCTTCTTAGAGTGAGGAATGCAGCTGACCAAACTGCACTTAGAGGAGTGGAGCGAAACACACAATTTCTGCTCAGTAATGTATTCCACTCTGATAAAATTCTTTTTCAGTGAGGCCATGACTCTTGTCCTAGTGGAGTCCCTTTGGTGGCAAGAGGAAAATGTTGAATATAACGGAGAGAAAGGGCTGTACTTCGTTGTTTTCGGGGGGGAATCCCTGTGGCGTTTGCTTTAGGTCAAAGTTTCACCTGGGGTACAGGAACTCTCCTTTGGCTGAACAGGCGCTCATTAAATGAAGGGCACTTTAGAAAATGCCCTTCAGTTGCTTTCTGTGGCTGCAGGACTTCTTGCAGAATTTCAAGATTGCTGCCCCCGCGAGCCTTCCTAATTCCTTTGAAGCTCCTGCTGGGATATGTGTTAAACAGTCCAGGGCAGAATAATTCTCCCCCCTCCTACTTTCCCACTAGACCGGAGGTTGTTCAATTAACTGCTTTGGCTAGAGAAGTGATGGCTTGGTAGGAAGCAGAGATTTAATCACCTGTCCCCATATTCTCAGTGTGTGTTGCTGTGTTAAGAATTCTATCGGGGGGGGGCAGGGACAAAAAGAAAGAAAGAAAGAGAGAGAGAGGGAGGGAGAGAGAGAGAGAGAGAGAGAGAGAGAGAGAGAGAGAGAGAACAAGCGAATGAATACCGGTACTACACTGTAGGTCTAGGAGGCATTTTTTGCCCTGTCTCCAGCTCACCTGGAAAAGCAAGGAGAGCCTGGAATGGGGCAGAGCAAACTGAATGGTCAGTTGACACCTGGGGCAAAAGCTATCCTGCTTAACCTGGTCTCTAGTTTGCTATCGGTTTCTGTATGCTACACCTCTTCTGCCCAGGCAACCAGAAATATATTCTTCATGGTTTTTCCTCCAGCAAGGGAGTCTTTCAGTTTAAATGTAATAGCAGCATCTGATAACCCTTCAGCATGAGGAGAATCAAGTCTTTAGGGGCCACTCCCGCCAACCTAGCAGTTCGAAAGCACGTCAAAGTGCAAGTAGATAAATAGGTACCGTTGCAGCGGGAAGGTAAACGGCGTTTCCGTGCACTGCTCTAGTTCGCCAGAAGCGGCTTAGTCATGCTGGCCACATGACCTGGAAGCTGTACGCCGGCTCCCTCGGCCAATAATGCGAGATGAGCGCTGCAACCCCAGAGTCGGTCATGACTGGACCTAATGGTCAGGGGTCCCTTTACCTTTTACCAGCTTAGCTGCATCTGCAGCACCCCTCCGAAGACCTGACACTAATCTGAATTCAATAAAAAGAAGGAAAAGGGAAAAAAGGTCAAGATTCCAGTGGAGTGGTGGGCTGGTGATGGAGCTTTTTTTGGCAAAACTCCATAGACATCTTCACAGATCGTTCTCTGGCCCCAAACGCATATGCATGGCATCCTGTTAGTCCCAGGAGGCGATGCAGAGAGCTGATCTGGATGGAACCAATTCACATTTAACATCGAAAACACTGAGTGCTGCTGCTGAAGCATCTGTCTGGCAGAAGCAGCTTTGCTGCAGCTGCTGTGCTATTCCTGCCGGACACCGAGAGAGTAAAATGCAAGCAATTATTGAATTGTGAGCAGAGCTGCTCAGCAGCCTTATGAAATTCAATCAGTTGCTACAACGGACTCCATGGTCTTCTGTTGCTCTTTGGCTCCTGGCTGTATCGTCCTTGACAACAATGCCAGAAATGCTACAGAAAAATTAGAATCCATAAACGCTTTATAACATGGCCTGATCTACCCAAATTTACAGTAGCGACTGCCACTGAAGAAAGTGCACATCACCAAATGAACAAAACTCCTGGTTTCACCACAATTCTACTTCCTTCACTGTTCCTAGAGAAGTACCGTAATTTCATTCTTAAATTCCTTTGAAATTAAACATTATTTTTGGTAGCATCTTTTCAGGAAAAGAAGTCATTGATGCACACACCTGCTTGCCATACATGTGTGAATGGTTATGTTATATGAAAGTAATGAATGGTGCACAACATTGAAGAGTCATGTCTACAGGAGATTAAAGTTATGAATAGACAGTACAGCCCACATGATGTAATGAATGGAACGCAACATGTTGTAATGTTTCCAGTTGGGATTGTGCACATCCTTTCCTCTCTTGCTTGAAGTCCCTCCCTCTTCCTTCTTATTCACAATTAAAGTTTATGCTGGAACTCAGTGGTGAATGCGTACTAGAGAATATATGTGCTAAGCCCTGGTTGGAGTTAACCATGACTAAGGGGTAAGACTCATTGGATATGCATGGACAGTGATTGAAACTGGTCTTACTTACTAGGCCTGGGTTTGGGAACAGAATTTTGTTTGGCTCAACATGATAAATGTTTGGCACCCATGACAGCCTTCTACACAGATCTTCAAAAGAACTAATCACTTCTTGCTATGTAAAAATTTCAATTTAAAAATCAGTTTAGGTTTGCAACCAGTTTGTAAGCCAATCAACTGGACTTAAGTGTGGGCAGATGCCAATATCCTGCCTTTGTTTACCTGCCTGGTGCTCAGCCATTGTTTTCCTAGGCAGCTGCTGTTGTTGTTTAAAAATGGTTCTTCCAATCGTTTCACCAACCATGATCTCTGCCACTGTCCTTGCATAGCTGTCTGCCTGCAACTTCTCAAGGGGAGCTCGGTTTCTGTGGCCACTGGCCTCTGCATTCCTGCCAAAGCCCTGCAGAAATGAGAGCTGCTACAGCTGCCAGGGTTTATTTACACACATTCCTGGCTCAAATTGAATTAATGAGCATAATTTAACTCAGGCAAAGTCTCTTGTTTCTCTTTTGCTCCATTTGACATTTATTCTCTGGTGCATGCAATTTCTCTCCTCATCTAAAAGGAGGAAGTCAAAAGCGTGTCCGGCGATCAAGGCCGTAATGACTCTGCTCTTCACAGCCCATTCAAGCCCATATAAACTGCGTCCACGCAAGCCTGCTTAAGGCACGCTTTATTAAAAAGCCTACACTGAACACTGAGGGGCTTAGCTGGAATCTACCTGCTCAGTCTGATTTAAATTTAAATTTTTGCACCTTTCATCAGGCTCCTCAGCAGGCATCTCATCTTGGCTTGTCATCTCGCAAGGCATGTTTTCCCAAAGTCAATATGAAGCATCACACACAGAGTTCAGATAAAAGCAGAGTTCTAGAGCAGTGGGGGGACCTTTTTGGCCCAGGGGCCACATTGCCTTCTGGGAAACTTCCTGCGGGCCACATGCTGGTGGTGGCCGGGGCCAGAGGCAAAAGTTAGCAAAGCAATACATGTGACTGTAACTCTATGGGGTATTAGAGGAAGGGTAGTGCCTCTGATGGCACACACACTGTGCTCCTTCTGGATAGCTTGTCCACCTTTGGTCCCTATCCTGCACTCAGCTCTCACCTGTGGCTCCTAGAAGCTGTCAGCGTGCGACAGGGGACACACCCCGGGAACGGTTTTACCTAGCCGACTAAAATCAGGTGAGAGTGGCTGATAGGTCTTAAATCCTTGGTGAGTTAGGGATTTTCTCTGCGTGCGAAGGAAGGCTCTGGCGGATTGAGTGGACAAAACCAATAGTGGGTTTCAATGGTGAAGAAGGCGGTTTCTGCACATGCTGTAGAGGGAATTAAGGGGCAGATGGGGCTCGTCAACCTGGGAAGGTAGGAGAAGGAAAACTCTGATCCTAAACCTCTGCTGCTTTGTGGGATATCTTTGGGAGAATAAAAGGCTAAAGAGCAAATCCTACGCAAATCCAGAGCGGAATCCCTAAGATGATTGGCTTGTGCCACTTCAGCAGTTTGACTTCACCCCCGGAAGTGCACTCCATTGCCTCTCGAGACAGACAAATGCTAACAACAGCCTCTTAGACAATAGGCGAGTTCCCTCCCCCCACTCACACATCCCTCTCTATCCTCCATCCAGGCAAGCAAGAGGCATTATTGGTGTTCAAGGTTGCATTCCTGCCAGGCAAACATACTCAAGGAGGGTGGTGGCAGCCTGGATGGTACCAATGGCCAGATCAAGAGGTCTGGAGGGTTTCTATAGCTTTCAGCCACTTTCCGCCTCCCTGCTCATATTTTCTTTTGTTCCCTCTTGGAAGAACCTGAATTTCTCCACGAAGAGTCTAAGGGCTCTTAAGTTGTTGTTGTTGTTCAGGCGTTCAGTCGTGTCCGACTCTTCGTGACCCCATGGACCAGAGCACGCCAGGCACGCCTATCCTTCACTGCCTCTCGCAGTTTGGCCAAACTCATGTTAGTAGCTTCGAGAACACTGTCCAACCATCTCATCCTCTGTCGTCCCCTTCTCCTTGTGCCCTCCATCTTTCCCAACATCAGGGTCTTTTCTAGGGAGTCTTCTCTTCTCATGAGGTGGCCAAAGTACTGGAGCCTCAACTTCAGGATCTGTCCTTCTAGTGAGCATTCAGGGCTGATTTATTTAAGAATGGATAGGTTTGATCTTCTTGCAGTCCATGGGACTCTCAAGAGTCTCCTCCAGCACCATAATTCAAAAGTTAGCGTGTGCAAAAACCAAAGGGGATTCCCTACAGGAGACGGCTGCATACAGGAGGTCTGTTTATTGCACTGAACAGAGCAATGAAGAATTTCCCACAACTGATGTCAAAGGCAGAGCGCATGAACGCTCCTCTGAAGTTTGTACAATGAAATCAACAGATCTCCTGTGTGTTATAACATTATATACCTTTGGTTGCAATCCTTGGAACAAAGCCTGCGAGCTTTCAGCAAGGGAGCAAGAAGAAGGAAAGAAGAAAGAAAGCAATTGTATGCAGAGCAAGAAACTGTGCAGGCTTATGTCAACATTTTACAGCATGGGAACATCATGGACAGCCCAACAACAGCTCTCCCCTCACCCCAAGCACTAAAAAGAAAAGGGGGAAAAAGAAAAAAGAGTTGTTCAGCACAAAAAGGAACCCACCTCTAGAGAGGGTAAAGTCAAACATGTTCTGCCACGTTAAATCAGAGGTTTCTTATTCCCAAACAAGGCTTTGGCTAACACCATTATTTCCCAGAATACTGTAGCTAATTACACCCTTTGCTTAGGAATCAAACCACAACAAATCTGAAAAGTCTGAGCCAACAAATTTAAAAAAACCAAACACCCTCAAAAAGGAATAGCATGTGCCAATTACATTTATGCACTCCTAATACAATCATGTAGATTCTCAGTGGCGGATGGCCTGAAGGGGCGTGGCCACACAGCTGACTTCCTGTTTGTTGCTACGCTGCTCCTTACCAGAAGCTACAGAGCGAGTGGGAAGGTCCATGTGTCGCGAATGCACTGGCAGAGCCGATCCTGTGATTCCGCCAGTGCCTTTGCACTGTGCCCCCCTCTCTGCTGTCTTGAACTGAAAGACAACGATCCTTTGAAATTTGCTCCTTTCCTAATTTTGTGGTGCAGATCTCCAATCAATGTGTACAGAAATGTATATATTAGTGAAAGCAACAGACAAAAATGCATTATATTAGGGGACATTGCTTGCAAAAAAATGTGCTGAGATCCTGAGGATTTTTTATGAATAATAATAATAATAATAATAATAATAATAGAATTCCAAATTGTTGCAGAAATGTGAAGACGGAGAAAATGAGAAACCAAAACTGACAGATTCCTCCATCTCTAAATCTCATCAATAGAAGTATCACTTACTTTTGGGTCATTGCAGAAAATGTACTGTTTTCTGCCATTACACAGGTCTGTTTTGAATTACAGAAATGCTGCTGATGTGTAGAAAAGAATGCACACTCAAAACAATAAAATTATCATGCTATTTGGATGCTTTGCCATGTATACACATGGCATCTGGTCAATCCCAGGTTCAATCCTAAGCTTCCCCAGGTAGGGCTGGGACTATCCCTGCATTGCAGGGGGCTGGGATCATCGAGGTCAAAAGGACTTTAAACTTTTGCAACCACTGGAATTTC
The DNA here is from genome assembly GCA_034641385.1 of Darevskia mixta. Classification (NCBI taxonomy): domain Eukaryota; kingdom Metazoa; phylum Chordata; class Lepidosauria; order Squamata; family Lacertidae; genus Darevskia; species Darevskia mixta. The sequence continues at coordinate 22,359,690 of JAWWNH010000014.1, read as the reverse complement.
AATCCAGACTGGGCCCTCCATGCATATCATTTGCACTGCAAATAAAGCTCCCACTGGAGGAAATGGGAGCTTTTCCACACACCCCCAGTGCAAATTTCAGGTGTGGGGCAAATCCAAAGCAAAGGGCTAATGCCCCCCAACCCGCTGTACATCACAACTGGAGCTCCCCTCCCCAACCCGGCAATTTGTGAAACAGAAAGCTTGCATGTGATAAATGGCACATGTAGTTTAGCCTTCAGGCTATTAATCAGCAGTGCAGAAATGAAGAATCTCAAGATCAACTCGAGCACCTGTTATTTATTTATTTATTTATTTACTAGTGATTTACAGGCATCCCCTTAAAAACAGCACAAGAGCAATGCAGACAATGTTTGCCAAGGCAGCCTTGCACAATCCCATGTCCCCCCCCTTCTAGCTTTATACAATGAAAAAGAGCACCCTTCAAAGAAATTAATGTGTGCTTCCTCTTCAACCAGCACGATAAACTGCTCCTGCTTCCAGGATAGAACCAATCAGTGTCCATCAAGTTTAGAAGTCTGTGCTGCTTCCCTTCTGTTTGCTGGGAGCAACAGTCTGGCTCCTTTGGGAAATGCTATCCGGTTAGCCAAGAAAAATGGCAAGACGTTTCCCCAGGGTCCATACCGAGGCAGGGAAGAATTGAGTCTTCACTGGCTGCCTACCGTCTTCTACAGTGCATTCGTGAAGATTAAGAACAGGTGTGTGGACTAGAAGTCAGCACTCTGCACCCCAGCCAAATTAAAGCACACAGAGTGTTTTCCTTAGCCAAGAAAGATAACTTCCATTTACATCACTCCCAAAGGTCTTTCTTAACCAAGGTCAACGATTTATGGTGTGTGTGTGTGTGTGTGTGTGCGCGCGTTTAAAAACACACACAAACCAGACCCAAGTCAATACAGTATAAAAGTGTGTGTGTGTGTGTGTGTGTGTGTGTGTGTGTGTGTGTAAGAGTCCGGACAGGCAGGCAAAAGCTCTTTCTCATCCTCCACCAAGTACAGCCATTACTTCCTTCCTTAGTAAGTCCAGCTCACAGCTTGAGAACCACTGAAATCCCTTCCATACATCTTTGCAAAGGCACGCACCATCCATTATGCTATGCTGATCTGCCTGCCTACAGTACAGTCCAAGAAAAGTTTGAAAGCCACATCAAACAGACCAGAGACCATTAACAATGAAAGCAAACAAGATTGGGACGAGAAAGCCTGTGTGCCTGTAGACAGAAATCTGATTTCTGACTTAATACGTGAATGAAGAGTTTCCATGGGCTGAAATGTCCACGCTGCTGTATAAAATGTGAACGATCATACACAAAACAAACCACAGTTAGAACGGCCAATTTCCCAGCCACTGCCAAACGCTATTGAAACACGAGAAGTTGAAAGAGCAAAAACAGTAACTGTTGGGACCAGAAAACCTGAGCCGAAAAGAAGAATTTTCCTATGCCCTTTTAAAATGTGGTGGGTTTTTTTTGGGGGGGGAGTGATGGGTTGTTTTTATTTTGATTATATATTTTGTGTTTTATATTTTGATTTTGTTCTGTGAACAGCCCTGAGACCTCTGGGTATAGGGTGATATATAAATTCAATAAATAGTAATAATAATAATAAAACAAAAAGTGCCAAGAAAAATATGAGGGAACATAGCAAACACTCAAAATGTCTATTCGAAATTTACATTAAAAGTTTGATTAATTTTCATGTTTTGCTTTTTTAAAAATGCAAACTGAGGTAGAAACGGGGAGAACTGAACTCAAGACTGGAAAAATGAGAAACTTGGAGAACTCAAACTTGGTAGATCTGGCTATCCCTAGCCACCTCTAAAAGGAGCAATACAAAAGCCTGAAAAGGAGAAATGCAACAACTACATTAGCCCTTGAAGCTAATGGAAATGATCTTTCTTCTGTTTCCAGGAGCAACAGCTGGTTAACTAAGCCTGGTTTAGATGGAAGATGAAAGATGAATCTCCAGCCCTTTCCTGGAAGACATGACAGAGCTGGGTGAGGACACAGCTGGGGTTCCATCTCCCCACAGAATCCTTGGCCTATTCCAAGTTGCACAGGAAGTGTTTGCTAAGACCGATCTCCTTCCCTCTCTCTTGAAGGAGCCCCCTTTAGCAGCTCTACAAGGCTGCAAATTGTCCAGTTTTCTTAAACTGGAACTACCGTGTTTCTCCTAAAATAAGACACCGTCTTATATTCTTTTTCCCTCCCAAAAAACACAGTATGGCTTATTTTCGGGGGGTGTCTTATTTTTAAGCCCCGGAACAGGGCTTCAAGCGCCGCGTGCTGCGGCTGGCTCCCGCTGGATCGGGGCTTCAAGCGCCGCACGCTCTTTAATGCAAGCCCTGATCGCTTGGGAACCAGCAAGAGCCGCAGCACGTGGCGCTTCATCCCCCGATCGCTCGGGACGCAGCAGGAGCCGCAGCGCACGGCTCTTTATTCCAACCCCGATCGCCAGGGGCTCTTCCACTTCCTTTGTGCCCTCCGGAAATGCGCCCACCTTAGCAGGTATCACCCCGTCTTATTTTCGGGGTATGGCTTATATTTTGTTACCGCTAGCAAACCCTGCCATGCCTTATATTTTAGGCATGTCTTATATTATGAGAAACACGGTAGGCACATGCCCATTTTGAGCAGGCATAAAGGTAAAGGGACCCCTGACCATTAGGTCCAGTCATGACCGACTCTGGGGTTGAGGCGCTCATCTCGCTTTACTGGCCGAGGGAGCCGGCGTACAGCTTCCGGGTCATGTGGCCAGCATGACTAAGCCGCTTCTGGCGAACCAGAACAGCACACGGAAACGCCGTTTACCTTCCTGCCGGAGCGGTACCTATTTATCTACTTGCACTTTGATGTGCTTTCGAACTGCTAGGTTGGCAGGAGCAGGGACCGAGCAACGGGAGCTCACCCCGTCACGGGGATTCGAAATGCAAACCTTCTGATCGGCAAGCCCTAGGCTCTGTGGTTTAACCCACAGCGCCACCCACGTCCCTTGGCCAAGTACATTCATGGAAAAGCCTGATTTCAGGGGCGGGTGGCCTGAAAGAGCACCCCCTGTGGTTGAATCTATTGTTTCCCCTCTCATGAAAGGCAGGCCCCTCTTGTGCAAGGTAAGGACGAGCAACGCCATTTCAATTTTCTGTATGTGTGTCTCTGGAAAGAAGATTCTCAGCAAGGATACGTTCAAGATTGAATTGCAAAAAAAGTAGTGCTATTTTAAGTGTATTGGACATGGTTAGGGCTTTTTATACCCCATAGTATCTATTTTATTAGTTTGGGAAATTAGCAGTGCCTATTCTCATAGATGAAACAACCCCTCACCCCCACATTAAAATAAAATAAAATGGAATAGGGATATGGGAATCTGCCTTATTCCCCAGTCAGACCTTTGGTCCACCTGGCTCAGTTTTCTCCACAGAGACCTGCACTGACTCCCCAAGTTTTCAGACGGGGTTATCTGGAGATGCTGGGAATTGAACCTGGGACATTCTGAATGCAAAGCATGTGATCTGCCACTGAGCGATTGACCCCGGTGTTCATGGAAGTCTGGCAGCTTCCCTTTAATAAGATATGTATGGATTTGTGCTTTTGGCACCCATACCCAGTGCACAGGAACATTTGTTTGCAATAATAGTTATTCCGTATGTAGAACCAGTGATCTGGTCATACTTCTGAAGAATAATCGTATGCAGTCTGAACCCCTGGTTAAACGCTACCCATGGGAAGCAGTTGGGATCAGAGAGAGATGGCTTCACATTTCCAGAAATTGCTTTGTGGGGGTGAGGGAAAGAAGAAGTGCTGATTCAGTTCCCAGTTTTCTTTCTGAGCTTCATTTTTTCTCTCTCTGTCAGGAAGAACATGGAAAACTGGATATAAAACAGAATAAAAATGGCTATAAAGTGGTGGTTAAATATGGACCTCTAACCACTGGCTTAATGGTGGAAGGTATTGAGCGACCTGTGATCAAGGGGATGACTGAGTAACTGCAATATTTTCTTAGACAAAGACTATGCAACATGTCACTCAGGGGGAATTAAATCCCTCAGAACCAATAAATACTTCTTATTGCAGGCTAGCTGCAGTGCAGTATATGAAACTTCCTTTTAAAAAGCCTTTCCTTAAAGGAAACATTAGAATAAAATTTTAAAAAGAGCCCCGGTCATTTTTTCTGTGCAATACAAATCACCTTTGCGGCTTGGGAACAAAATAAATTAGTCCATGACAAAACACGAGAAGCTTGTACTAAGAAAGGGAAACGAGAATTGCCAAACCAGAACATATTAATGGTCCATCTAATTTTGTATCCTGTCTTCCATGATGGCTCATGTCAGAAGCTTCAAAGAGAAGCTTAAAGCTCTCATGGAGCACCTAACTCAGCAGCTCTATCAACACACAAAGGGAAGAGTAAGATGGGGAAATAGTTCTTGATCTCAGCTGGGAATCTCTTTAAGACCTGAAATCTGAGGCTTCTGACCCCGTTGTCTAGCTCTAGCTAGTTCTATTTCATTTACTGGCTAGGCTAGTGGTTCTCAAACTTTCTTCTCTGGGCCACGCTTTAAGAATAAATATCTGCTCGCGCTACACCGATTTTTTTTATTGATAAGAAATACACTGGAAAACAAAAAGAAACAATTCCTAGCAATGCTTGATTTATAACACAGAAGAACACAACTACTTTATAATATGATCATGGGACATCCAGAAAGTATAAAACAATTAGTTTGCTACTACACTACAATGAAATGTTTAAATGTTTGTTTGGTTGTCCTTGAATCTTCCCACCACACTCGCCATCCTCTTCTCTCCTACGTGGCATACCCATTGAAAACCACTGGGCTAGGCTATCATTTCTAAATGAGCTCTTTCTCATGAGAGTTTCCCTGAACAGGCATGGAGAATCTGTGGCCCCTCCAGGATGTTAGTGGATTTCAACTTCCTTAAGCCCCAACCAGGATGGCCAATGGCCAGGAATTATGGGAAATGCAGTCCAACAACACCAGGAGAGCCACAGGTTCTCCACCCCTGCTTTAGGACATTTGTTTATTTTTTTTAAACATTTCTAAATTGTCCTTCAGCCAAACAGATCAAAAACAGCAACAAAAACACAGTAAAAACAAAGTCCACCATAACACAATACAAACTAAAAGATAAATAGCCTTTTCTTTTCTGTTTAAAGCAGACTGAAAATAAATGTAATCCCTTCAGAATGCCTGGGAAAACCTGAATGTCTTAATTTGGCACCCAAAAGATGCCATGATGATAATGATTATTTATTCAAGCCCTTACCTATCCTTAACCATAAGATTCCAGGGTTGGTTACAATAGTTTGAAAACACAACACTGCTATTATCAGTTTAAAACAAGAAACAGTCAAAGGAATAGGGTAGGCCCCAATCTGTCTGCCTGTCTATTTTGGTGTAAATATTTACATTTTTAGCTAGATGCGCCTCTGTGGGGAGGGAATTCTACAATTTAGGAGCTGCCACAGAGAAATCCCTTGAGGGTGGCAGAACTACTGAGAGGGTCCTCTCTGCCAGCCTTGGCACCTGAGAGGGTCTGTAGGGAAGGAGGCGGTCTTTTAGATATTTCAGTTAACCTCACCACTTGAGTCATGGATATTCCAAACCTGGGGCACCGCAGCGGAAAAGGCTCTGTGATTAAAGCATGTATATCACACATTTCAGCAATGGATAGAGCTCTGAGGAGGTCCTCAGCTGAATGTCTTAGTATGCAGGCAGGGCAATATGTAAGGATTTGGGTATTTGAGTCCCCAGTCATTTAGCACAGGGGTAGTCATCACAAATGCTGTGGACCGCAACTGTCATATGCTCCAGCTATAGCACAGCCCATGGGCAGAGATGATGGGAGTTGTAGTCCACAACATATGAAGGGCACCATCTTGGCTACTCCTGATTTAGGGCTTTAAAGATAACCACCAGAATCTACCCCAAGATGTCTGCTTCCAGTCTTGCTTTTAATACCTTTCCCCTTTGAATAGTACTACAGAATACGTCTAGTATAGGGAATGTTCTGTCTCAGAGGAAGAGAAGCCATTTTTCTTTCTCAGCTGCGGACTATCATGGGCTCAGCGCAGTTGGTTTTGTATATCGGTAATAGATTTTGCAAGAACCGTCTTGAAAGTTGATGCGGCTTTTAAACATCCCACCTCCTCCATCTAATTTTTATGAGTCTCCTTTCAGAGGACTTGTATTTTAAAACCCTGCTTCACTTGCAGTGCAAAGTCCTGGGAGCCAAATCCTGACATTTCAATGATGGAGTGGAATCCTTGAAAGGAATATGAACGCTCCAAGTGCTCTGTATGTTTGGACAGAATCCCTTTCTCCCCGATCGCTTCTTCATTCTTGATTAGATGATGAGCAGCCTTTTAACGTATCTGGTAATTGATTACCGATCTAGGAACACGGTGCTACGATACTGGGCTACATTAATGACCTCATTCAATCACACATAGTGTAATTCTTGTGGTCGGAATGAAAATAATAAAAAATATTGCCTTAGCCCCAGTGAGGCTTTAATGCCATATCTCAAGACATCATTTGTTTCGGGAAATCCAATGAGTATTAAATTACATTTTTTAACTAGAAAAACATTTCGTTGAAATATTCACACAGAAACTCAATGCTATTAGCACTGTATTCTTTACTTTGGGACCTGGGTGTTGTTTTGTAGCAGATGTTTAACCACAATTGTGTCACAGATTCCTCCCCCCCCCAATGTAGCTGCAATAAAATTAGGGCTCGGCTCAAATTACTCACAGGTTTTCACAATTTTTTTCCAGCATTGTTGGGTAACGTCTCCCATATTTGGACAGTTTTTGAGGCTTCTGGGTAAATGTTGGCACATTCGTTTATTGTCCTGACTAGTTCTTCCCTGAACGGCCCTTAGGGACATCATCAAGCAGTCAAAACTGATTGGATATGCAGCATTGTGACTACATCCTGTTCATAACATGATCTCTGATTAGCTGGGATACCCCTTGCTACTGATTGAGGAAGCATTCTCAGTTATCTGCACCTATCCTTTGAGATACACACCCACACCCACATATCCATGTCATTCTCTATATGATCTACCTCCACTGTTAAGAGGCAGTATTGCTGGAAATCCTGTGGAGAGAGCGCTATTGCACTTAGATCCTGTTTGTGGGCTTCTTAGGGATCTGGTTGGCCACTGTGAGAATAAGATGCAGGACGTGATGAGCTTTGACTTGATCCAGCAAGGTTCTTCTTATGTTCTTATGATCCAAGAAAGAAGAAGCAACATCCACAGGAAACAACAGTATTGAATCGATGAGGGAAAGGTAAACATCTTCACAATTAAAAATGGGGGTTCAGTTATTCCTGCCCAGCAAAACAGCTATGATTAACTTGAAATTAAAACTGTAGAATATTCAGCAAAGATCTAAATAAAAGCAGGATTCCATCAGCAAGCCCTCAGTTTCCTCATCCTTGTTTTAAAAGCTGACCTATTTGCAGGGGCATTATGAGCCTACCATTCTTGGGCTGCAAAATATGCTTCATAGTTCTGCACGGTGCTAATCAAATTTCAGCCTTATGTATGGAAATTTGAATTAGAACTGGTGATGCAAATAGCACAACGAAGCATAATGAAGATGCCATGGAATGCCGTCTAAGGAATTTGGCTTTGTCTCTGTTCGTCATAAGCAGCCTGGCAGACCCTGTCCTGTCAGCTGTCACTCTCGCTCCTCACCCTTGAAAGCTGTCCACAGCAATCAAGCTGTCCATGGCAATCTCTTGCAGCACCCCCTGTCTTATACCGCAACACAATGAAATATTTATTAGACCGCTACCAGATTTGAGAGAGAATGGCTGCAGAGTTTCTCTTGTTTATTAGATGGAATTACAGGATAAGTAACCTTACAAAACTGCCTTTAGAGCACTTTTCTAATACACAGGAATGGGTTTTTTATTAAAATTAATTTGCTTGGTTCACTAGACCGGCTCTTCTCCCCAGCTGGTACTGATACAGAACTACTCTTCTCCCCAGCATATTTGGACAGGAGACGTAGGAAACAGCCAGTTAGCGAACGTAAGAGACAGCTGCCTAACACCATGGTCCATCCAGCTAGCTCTCCAAGTTCTTCCCAGCTCTACCTGGAGATGATGACTGGCAGCTAAAGTTCCAGCAAGGATCCTTTGTAAGTCTTACCTGGCGATGCTGGAAACTGAACCTGGACCTTCTGCATGCAAAGCACCTGCTCTCCCACTGTGCTACAGGAACCCACAAATCTGCTTGCCAGAGACGTCAAGGGGAGGGTGGCCACCTCCATCTGCTGAGCTGTGCAACAACTGCACTAGCAGAAACCCACAGCGGAACAGATTGCAAAATCTACTGTGCAACAAAGTTACCAGCAACTTGCTTATGCGTTTTCTTGCTGTCAACATCCTGCTAGCGCAAAACATTTCACCAACGGGACAAGAATACCACCAAGTGAACATTTAAATATATATATATATAGTGCATTTCTTTAGATTTAAATTAGATTTAGATTTAAATGTTGTCCTGGTCCTATCTTGCTAGAATGACACATTTTTCATTTGGATTTACTCCCTGTAGTATTTCACCTTTCATTTATTAAATACACATATACACATATATATCCCCAGAGTCTCCTATTTTTCACATTCCCATCAGACTCTTGAGTGGTTTTGACAGGCTCATTGTTGCCCCCCACACCACATTCTCCAAAGGTTGAAATCATGGCACCGAAGGGGAGAATTTCACCACCTGGAACTCAATAGATGTCGAAGGAACAAATCCAAAACCTCACTAACATTTGAAGGGTAAGTACTCCCTTTTGGATATGTTCACCCAGTAATTTATTTTACAGATACATTTCCAGCCCCTTAGACAAGTCAGAGAAAAAGAATACCGGAAAAAACTGGGTACTTAATCAGAAATGATACACAATGTGGCTTTAGTAAACATTTAGTTTGCAAATGGTATTCTGTAAAAGAAACCACCAAACAGGAAATCATATATGGAGAGGATCAGTGCTTTTTTTCAGGGGGTCCTCAAGGGTACGCAGTAACGGCATCTTTTTTTATTTTGTTAAAAAGTGCGGCACTTACTGTAACAACTTCATGGTGAGTACCTATTTTTCTAGTGGGGGAAAGCACTGGAGAGGATTAATGTATGGCCAAATCCTGATCACAGATACATGCTCGTAACTGGGAAAAATGCATGTGTCTGATGTTGAACACATCGCCCAGGATTCTACCCACCAGAACCATTTTCTAAGGAGGCCTCAAATGAAAAAGAGCAGTGATCGCACCCGGCTTTGCCTTTTTGTACTTCCATTACCATTTGTTTCAGCAATATTTGTACTGTGGGTGCAACACTAGGGGTTTACACTAGGGGTGCAACATTTAATTTATCAATAAATTCAGATTATTGATTAAAAACTTGCCAATCGACTAGATCAACACCCAGATTGATCAGGTAGCACAATTAAAATAATAATAAATACCAAGTACTTATTGCAAATTGCAGGTAGTGGACACCATCTTAGAAAAGTACAGTCATACCCCATGTTGCATCCGCTTCAGGTTGCGTGTTTTCGTCTTGCATCCTACAGCAACCCGGAAGTACCGGAACGGGTTACTTCCAGGTTTCGCAGTTCGCACATGCGCAGAAGCGCTAAATCACGCTTTGTGCATGCACAGAAGCGCTAAATCGCGCTGCACGTGTGCGAAGACGCAGCGCTTATGGATGTGAATGCTTTGAGTTGCGCATGTGCCTCCGGGACGGATTACGTCCGCAACTCGAGGTTCCACTGTAGTTGCTCCTTCACTAACACAGAGGAAGGAGTGCCTCTTCTAAAATGTATTTCCCCCCTTCAAGACTACTGCTTCAGTCACAGTCAGACTAATGTGGGTATAATATATTAATCAGTCGATTAAAACTCATTTAATTGGACTCATATTTCTTTTACTAGCCACAGTCATAGTGATTATATCTGGTGCACTTTTGATTTGTACTGCGTACCAATAGAACTAACCAGTGTGAAGGACAACAATGGTATCTGTGGTTTATCCTGTGCATACTTTACTGGGAACAAGTCCCAGTGAATACCATGGATTTACTTCTGAGTAGAGATGTTTAGGATTGTGCAATCAAGCCCTTTCACCCAGGGTGGAGTCCCACTGAATAACATAGATTTATTCCTGTGTATACGTGCTATTGATCATGATATTTTGCCTGTTCATCTAGGGTGGAGAAAAGTTCTTTATTTCTTTTAGCTGATATCACCTTAATAAAATATAAATATTAAAAAACAGGGTGGAGAAAAGTTACGGCCTATTTTGATTTGGATCAAAGCCTCAAACTTTAAATCTCATGTAATCAATTGATTTTTTTTAAAAAAAGAAGTGCATAACTTTGCACATCAAGGATATTTATTGACAAAATTCAAGTAACCTCCGAGCAGAGCAATCCTTTTGAAAGCAAAAACAAACCCGCAACCCAACAGCTTACTTAAATGTGGATGATCTAATTGGGCGCTCTAAACTATCCACTTCTCAAAGCATATTTGCTCCCGAGAACACACACACACACACACAAATGTGCTCTTTTGCCACTGTGGAACCCAAGGACTGACCTGCCCCAGCATGTCTGGTGCAATCGGAATGATGGGCCAGATGGTGGAGTAGACTCCGAAGAAGACCAGCCAGAGCAGCATGCTTCCCCAAACAGCCAAGTGACTGAACTGCAGGGAAAGAGAAACAAATCAAGACACACAGCACAGCCTCCTCCTGCCCCCCCCATGACTCTCAGGTATTATTTTACTTCCACCTAAGGCTTTTGTCAGTCTCACTCCGGGCTGTCTAACACGCTTTATTTTCAGCCAGCAGCAAGATTGATTAAACGGCTTGGAAGAGTCCTGTGTTAAAAGCCTTTCTCTGTGAAATGCAGCACATTGCTTTCAAAGCTAGCTTATCACAGGCATTTAAAAACAAAACAAAGCCCTAAACCAACCACGTTCTTAGCATGACGTTTCCCCTGTCTCCAAGAATCTAGCTCAGAGGGACAGGGTAGGAGGCTGCAGAGGTAGGATTCACCCAGCCTCTAGTGGAAGAGGTGGCAGTAAGGTTCCCAAACTTTATGGGTCATTGCTTCCTTGGTTCCACAGCCTCATCCCCCAGTGCCTCCCATGAAAAGAATTATTCAGTGTTCTGCTTTCAGGACAACACAATAAAATCCAAAACTGTGACCATTAATTGCACATTTATTCAAAATCCAATCAAAACTTTATACAGTGGTACCTTGGTTTACGAACTTAATCCGTTTGGGAAGTCCGTTCTTAAACCAAAGCGTTCTTAAACCAAGGCGTGCTTTCCCATAGCAGCGGGGGACTCAATTTACAAATGGAACACACTCAACAGGAAGTGAGACATGTTCTTATTCCAAGGCATAGTCCACAAACCAAAACACCTACTTCCGGGTTTGCAGCGTTCTTAATCCAAGTTGTTCATAAACTAAGCTGTTCTTAAACCAAAGTACCACTGTAGTTTAACTAATGCAACGAGATTGATGAACTTGATCCAGTGATCCCAGCTTTTCAACGTCTGATAGAAATGTACACTTCCAGTGCCCTCTAGCCACCTCATCGACTCTTTGCACACACACCCAGGGAATCTCACACCCCCGGGTGGTACCGCCTGCTTTGGGTGGAACTGAAGCTTTGGCCAATGACAGCCAGAGCCAACTAGGTGTAGCTTTCTCTCCATCCTCCTTCTGCCTGAGTTCTACAAGGGCAACACTGAAACTGAGGAGGAGGAAGCAGACAGGTAGAGCCACATCCTGGGCTGGTTGTAAGCAGGATGTGGAGGCTGACCAAGGGCAGGCTGAGGTTGGTGAGGCAGTGCCCCATTTGCCCTAATGTACCAGCCTCTGCGGCCCAGTAGCTTTTCACAGACTGCATGTAGTTGCATAATGCGCCGTGGCAAATGGCGCTGTTTTGCTCCAGCGTAATAGCAAACAGTTCTGAACTTCCGTGCGTGTCGAAGAACATGCAGACAACTGGAGACCTTTCTTCTCTGCTGCATTGAGCAACGGCTACTGTGCGCTCCCCCCAAATTTATTTATCCAAGCGTTTCATTTCCCTCTATCCTATCCTCTCATTCAGCAGCGAGAGTTTCTCACTCCTGAGACTAAACTGAATGTAACCAATCCACCCGATGATGGAGGTGAGGCTTAAGTCGATGGCACGCTCTCAATACTTCTCAAGTGCTGGGAGGAAGTCTTTCCCAGAGTGAGTAAGCCACAGCTGAAACAATAAGGCTTGCCAGCAATGGTGTGTGAGAGACTGGGAAGTGGGCTTAGAAGAAAAGGCAACTTTTTTAAAAAAAGCATGAAGGCAGCACACCTACATATCAAGTTTTTAAAAAAGAAAAGGAAAAACACCAAAGTTTTTTTTTAAATGCTCCTCAAAAATACTCTCTCTCTCTCTCTCTCTCTCTCTCTGTGTGTGTGTGTGTGTGTGTGTGTGTGTGTGTGTTTCAAAATGCTTCACCAGAGCCTTTTTGGGTTGAGTCCTGATAGCAGAAGGTCAGTAACTATTGTATTTTCTGTCATGGGAATGAGATAAGAGAAGCATCATGCTATTCAGCATTTAGTAAGAATTAAAAAGGCACCGTATACCTAAGTAATATGATTTGTACGCAAATAAACTTTTCGAAAGGGTGGACTTAAGCTGGTTAGGCTATATTTGAAATCAATGCACAAGGACGTATATGAAAGATATTTCATTTTCCTTGAGGTCCGCCCTCCATTGTGGAAAGGGCAGGGAGCAATGCAGTTGTGCCACATACTTGCTATATGCCACATCTTCCCCCCAAATTCAATATGATAAATAACCCAGGAAAATACCTCACCTCCTGGTTTCATACCTCCAGCTCAAATTCCTCTTCCACTCATAAGCAAATACACAAACACACCATTTACCACATTTTTATTTCCCTGTTATGGTATGCTGAAGGGAGTTAGGATGCTACTAATTTCTATAAGTGATCCCAAGTTATGCAGAAATCAACTGCATCCCCCTTCCGTGTCACCGTGTCACCTAGGCATACACCAATATATCCCATTTTTCCAGTGGGGATGTGTTAAATGTAATCTGTAGCGGCCACTGTGGTGAGGCAGAGTGGTGAAGTTGCACTCCTGACACTGGTATTGCTGCAGCTCACTTCCCAGGGCTAGGGAAAGGCAATGGGCACGCGAAGGAACCCAATCTGGCATTCCTACTTGTTTGTTTGTTTGTCTGTTTGTTTGTCTGTGCACCGCTGTCCCTTCAGTCGCCCTGCCACCCCTTTCAGGTAAGCTGCAGCGATGCCAGTGCTGCAAGATCTTACCCACACCAGAGGCCACAGTGCAGTAGTCTTTCGTAGACTGCATGTACTAGCATAATATGCAGTGGCAAATACCCAAGCACTGCATTGTGCCACTGTAATAGGAAATCGTTCTGATATTTTGTGTGTGTCAAAGAGTATGCAAACAATTGGAACGCTTCCTTCTCTGATGTGCTATATAAGTGTAATATATGCCTTCCTTTTCTTTGCTCAGTAATATTAGGAATAAGGGGATAGTGCTGGTTGAAACATTTCTAATACTTACTTTTGTCCATGCTGTGGTTTCTAAGCCAGCTTTCAGACATACGGTCACCACAACATACTGCAGAGGTAGAGGGAGAGAGAAATGTTGGAAAAAGCATTTAATCCCAGCATGCGTTTCCCATTCACACTTGCTTTGCCCTCTCTGGCTTTTCAAAAAGAAAGCAATAGTTAAATCTAGTGAATGTCCACAAGCACATCACAGCGCAACAATGGTAGGAAACAGGTGCCGTTTTACTTTTAAATGTTGCAGTGTGTTCAACACATTTCAGGGAGGTTAAGGAAGCTGTTTTCAAAATGGTGTCCTGATGGGAATGCCTAGAGATCCAGGATAGGTGCTGCCATGTACAACTGGCATCATGGGAAATGCTCAGCACCAGTTCAGCCAAGTGGACAAGTCTGCGCAAGATGGTAAGTCGAACAATGGGACTGTGCAAACACGCTGGCTCTGAGAGAGGAGCTCACGTTTGATTCGCTCCTTCTGGGTCATTTTAGCTTAGTGCAGCATGGCAGCTAAGCCCAGGTTTGGCTTAGCATATCGTTTGAACCTGGGTATGTGGTTAAGGTTCATGCAACATATCATAAAACAGGGGAATTCGCTCCCACAAGAGGTAGTGATGGCAACCAACCTGGATGGCTTCAAAAGAAGATTAGAAAAATTCATAGAAGAGGAAGACTATCAATGGCTACCAGCCACAATGGCTATGTTCTGCCTCCACTGTCAGAGGTGGTATATACTGGGGAATACCAGTTCATGGGAAATGCTCAGCACCAGAGGTTCAGCCACATGTACAAAGACCATGTGCAGCATTGTAGCTGAATTTTAGCAACTTACTGTATAAACTATATTTCCAACAAACAGGTAGTCTACACTCTGGCCACTTGCAAATACCGCGTCTGGAAAAAAGAAGAAGATAACAAATATTAAATATTTCATTTGCCCAAGGAGATATTCTTGTTTTTAAAAAGGCTATTTAAGATTTTCAAACGGTTTGAACAAAATTAAGTAAAATGCAACCGTGAGCAATTTCTAAAATACCATCTCAATTCACAGAATATGTTAAAACTAAAGAGGAGATTGGGTTAAGAAGAGAAAGAGAGCGGGTGAGATAAAAAACAGATTAAAGGAAAGCTGAGGAAAAAATATTAGAAAGGTGTATGTAAACATGCCAGCTCTCATTTAACTGGTGGTGCAGCCTGAACAACATCATTCCTTTCTGCAAAGGTAGTGAAAGGTAACCAAGCGACTGGGAAACATTCAGCATGAGCCTGAACGCACTTTTAACAGCCTGATGTGTTTTTGAAACATGTCTCCTGGATTTCTCTTTGTAGGGAGGATAAATTTTGCATACTGGGTTTCTCAAAGCTCTTTCAAAAGCAGCGCATTGGAAGCAAATAGTGTAATGATTGTCTTAGCCAATGCTGAAGCTATTAAATGTTCAAAAATAGCGTACACACACACACACACACCCACACCCACACACACACCACCATTAGGAGTTGTTTGAGCAGAAGGGGGAATTCCTGCCAAGAACGAATAATCAAAATATCTATAGGAGATGAAGAATTCCAGTTACCACATCATCTTCGTGCCACTGTGCTGCATACAGATGCAGTCCTGCTATATGTGCTTTTATTTTAGATTAGCAAGGGGATATTTTTTACCCCAAAGGTTACCAAAAGAGAGAGGAGAAGCAAAAATCCTCCCTTTGGTGCATATAGCTGCTATCTTAAAAAGCTACTGGAGGGTGTTAATGGCAAAAAGGGACTGGGCATCTTATATTCCAACACCCTTTCTCCTGTCTGTAAGTACACAAAAAAGGGCGAATACGTGTTAATTTAACATATGGAGGTGCCAAACTTGGCAATACTTCAAGTAGCCAAGTTTATTCGTGCTTAGTTCCTGCTGAGGAAAAAAGAAGAAGGGCTCCTATGAAAAAAGGAACACATGGCAGCTGTAGGAATTCTCAAATTAATCCAAAAAGGGCTGTAATTCAGAAGGATTACACAACCATCTCGCTTCAACATGGCAGCCAGTGACACACGTCTGCCTAGGTGAGGCTGATCTAAAGCAGAAACCTAGAGGCACAATCTGCAAGGTGATCGCCTGAAAGAGGGAATTATGCCCTTGCTTGAATGAAATGACGGCAACAAATTCATCATTAATTATCATTTTATCATGGTTATTATTACCGTTAATATGCTTTAAGTTTGCATTCTGCCGTTCAATCTAAAGGTTCTCAGGGTGGTGCACAGCAATTCATTAAAATTTATTAAAATGCCCAAATCAATACAAGGACTGCAAACTTCAGACATAAACATCTCAAGAAATCCAGACAACTGAGCAGCAATCTGTCTCTTGTGCCAGCCAAAGCCATAAACCGGAGAAAATAAATGCGTTATTTAATATGCCACTTAAAAACAGATTCTGTAGGGGACAACACTGATGACATAGTACTTTCAAGTCACCAGATGACAGACCCCAGCAGCTTCATATAGATATTAAAAAGCATCAAGGATTGAATGGTAGCCTTTGGGGCCTCACAGCAGTGTTGTGGAGCAGAGAAGGCGTTTCCCAATATTACTCTGTTATTGGTCCTGCAGTTAAGAACAGAACCACCCTAAAGGTGCATCCAGCTCCCAACCCATAGAGCTGATCCAGGAGGATACATCTGTCAATATTGAATACTGCTGAGAAATAAAGAAGAACCAACAGGGTTACATTCCCCTTGTCCCTCTCTTGATAGCAGCAGTCAATTCGGGTGATCAAGGACATTTCCATGGCATATCTGGGCTGGGAGTGAGAGTGAAATGAGTCTAGATAATCAGCTTCATCCAAACATGCTTGGAGCTGGCCACCAACGCCTCAATCACCTTGCCCCCAAAAGTGACCCACCATTGCCTCCTTCAGGATGGTTGTGAACACCCCTTCCCTGAGAATTAGCTACTTCATGGTCACAGCATCAGTCTCCATCAGCTACATGGGTCTAGTGTTTTTAACTATTTATGTTCTAGGGCAGCAATGGAGAAACCTACTGCAGGATGATATATCCATCCATCCATTCAATACAGCAGGGGCGGGGAACCTGTGGCACTCCAGATATTGTTGGACTGCAGCTTTCGGCATCCTTAGTCAATGGCCATGGTGGCTGGGGCTGATGGGAGTCCAACAACATCTGCATGGCCAGAGGTTCCCCATTTCTGTTCTAGAGTCATTTCACACACTGAACAGGATCAAGAGAACTCTTAATGTGAATCCAAAACATGGAAAAAGACATAGCAGGGCTTTCTTTCTTTGGCACTCATACGTGTACCTCATCACTGGAGATGGGCAAATCTGTCAATGTTGGTTTCTCTCTATTTCTCTTTAGCAATCTTAAGTTCTCCATGTTTCCATATCAATTAGTGAACTGCTTTTTAAAAAAGCCCTCCAGATAATTCATTAGCATCTTGAAATTTGGCAACCAATTTTCCCCTAATTTATTACATTTTTATATGTTATTTTCACCAGTATATGCATCTTTAGGGACCTTTACCCCTTTACCTTTACTATATGCATTTTTGTGCTGCTTATTTGGCTTGAGAACCACATCGCAAAATTCAGAGAAGCGCAAATTTCAAAAAAGTGGCTGTATTTTGGTTCTCCTTTGTTTCAGAAAGTGAGAATTGGGTGGGTTTGCCTTTAGGTGCTAAATGAATCAAATCCGCCCCCCACCCAATCCCTGCTCATCACCAGCCTATCCTGGTAAGATATAATTGAACAATGTTGCTCATGCAATCACATATATAGTGTATAAGTTTTTAAATGCCATGAAGAAATCTGGTTAAGTCCAAGTACATTTGGGAGAATTTCAATGTCAGAGTTGCATCTATAAGTTGTATTTTGTAATATCATGGCCTTGCACTTTTGGAATCCCAGGGCCCTACAAAAGAAGAAGACAAAAAGGAAGAAGAGGAAAAACTTCCTACAATTGTCAGGGATGGTCAGGATGTGCTGTGAACACTTATTTGTAAGGCTGCAGAAGCACTCATTCAATGCACATATGCACACTGCATCCTAAAGAGCTCGAAAGGTTAAAGGACATACCGATGTGAATGATGTATTTCTTTTCATCTGAAGTTTTAAAAAGTGTTCCCTCAAACATAAAAAGGGATAAAAGATCTATATCCACCTCTCCCTGAATAGCAAAGCAGCCAGGGTTCTTCACTTGGTAATGTGTTGGTCTTTGAAACTATTTATTTATCGATTCCAATTTAAATCTCCAACACATCTCAAGACGGCATCCTAAAACCAGTAATATTCTAAATGGATCTAATAATTGAGTTCATGACTAGCATGAAAACTGACTCTCAATATGGAAAGGGGGGAAAACTGAAGTTTAGGAATATGAATAAATGCTTATATATACAGTGGTATCTTGGTTTGCATACGTCTTGGTTTGCATACGTTTTGGATTACAAACACGTCGAACCCGGAAGTGCGTGTTTTGGATTACAACCCATTTTATTTTTGGATTACGAGCAATTTTTGGGGGGAGGCCCCATTGGCGAAAGTGCACCTTGGGTTACAACCTGTTTTGGTTTACAAACAGACCTCCAGAACGGATTATGATTGTAAACCAAGGTACTACTGTAATCATATAACTCTGGTTGCATTCAATTACACTGAGTTAACTGGTCATTTTTATGAAGACTTATTCAAAACAAGTACTTCCTATCACATTCCTCCTATCGACAGCCATTCACTCAAGAAACTGGAATAACATGCAGAAAGCCAGCACAAAGTGGAGTCTTCATAGGATCGGCCTACTACGTATACATTCCTTGTAATAACCACGTTAAAAGAGCAAAAGGTTGCGTGAATCAATATTAAATCAATGCAGCTGCATGTAAAGACCCCCTGAATCATACACTTACAATCTCTGGGGGTTGGGAAGTGCTATCTATCGAAGGCTGCATGCAAACAGGGTAGATTTGGAAGGTCACTGTTGATAAATGCCCGAGCTTAGAGGCTGGTGGTCTGTCTGCCATGATTAATTTCCTAACAACCTGTTGTGAACCACAATCACATTGGAGCTGGGCCAGAAAGGCTGACATTCAGGAAAGAATGAAGCACTTACCATGTTCCAGGGCTTTTAATGGAAACCAAAAGAGAATGATGGAGTGGATCAAAGCATTGATGCAGTGACCCCAGAACACCTAAGGAAACAAAACAAGAATGTCAGGGGGGCTGACCAAACTCTCAAAGGCTGTTTAACTCCCTATCAAATGATTCATTATACACACACAAAACATTAAATTGTATTTTAAAGGCTTTTTTAAAAAAGCAATACTACTAGAGCAAGTATTAAAATTCAAAAACTGTCAATCCAAATGGAGGTCCCATCTGCTATACAGTGGTACCTCGGTTTTCGAATGTAATCCGTTCTGGAAGACCATTCGAGTTCTGAAACATTCGAAAAGGGCAGTTTGCAAATTCAATAATTGAAAAAAAATATCAGCGGAAGCCGTTTTACTTCTGAAGGGCGTTCAAAAATTTACTTCCTGGTTTTCGGCGTTCGAAAACTGAAACGTTCGACTTCCAAGACATTCGAAAACTGAGGTACCACCATACATTTAAAGCATCACTCTGCTACTTTAAACAATCATGGCTTCCCCAAAAGAATATTGGGAAGTGTTGCTTGTTAAGGTTATTTAGGGTTGTTAGGAAGCCCCTATTCCCCCCCCCCCAATTTCCAGAGTTGCCTGGGAAGAGGGGTTGTCAAATTATTTGTCTTTTAATGTTTGTTTTTTTACTGCATGGAGACCCAGAGACTGCAGTCCATAACAGAACAGAGAAATGGGATATGGATGTAAGAAAACAAATAAACAGTCATTTCTGGAGTTAAATTTCTTGGCAAAGGGGAAACATCATTGCAGGTATGTTTTCTCTCTTCCTTTCTATTATCCTTTCCCCACTTTAATATAGTAATGTGTTTGTATGTTACATTGGATTCTTGTTTTCTGCTGGTTTCTCCATATGGGAAGACCAAGGGAGTCATAAGTGTAAAAACTCAGGGCCAAAACTAGACCTTGACCATTTTTATTTTTTTTTGCACAAATGCAGTCTGTGCTCATGTTTTTCTTATGCAAGTAGAAATTGTGGGAAAGCCCAAACAGCCTCAGGACTGGGCAATGAGAGGAAGGGGTGCTTAACTCTTTCTCACCCTGCCAGTCCTGTCAAAAAAGGCCTCTCTGAAGCTGCTATTTGCATTTCAAGGGAAGCTCTCATTGTCTTCAATGAAGGCTTCCCATGAAATGCAGAAAGGAATAGAGTCAAATCTCTTCTCCCCACCTCTTGTGGTCTGAGGCTGCTTAGGCTTCCCTGTCACTATTATTTACATATCTATCTATCTATCTATCTATCTATCTATCTATCTATCTATCTATCTATCTATCTATCTGTGTGTGTGTGTATGTATATATAGTTATGTAAATAACACACACTCATACATATACTTTTAATAAAAACATTAATTGCATTAAATTAACATCATGTCAAGTTGGATCTTCATCATTTTGGCGTGGTGGTGATAATGAGACTCCCTAAATTTGATTGGTTAAAAATATACTGGAGTTATAAAACCATTTTCCAATTTCTTAAATATCTCCCCACATCAGACTGTTGGGTATGCCCTGTGCTACTATACAATACAACTATTTTTATGAAACTATATACAACTATGTTGAATGCTTCAAGTTAACCATGCAACCAGTTCAGACATTTAGCAGAATATGAAGGTAAAATGCTGCCTTTGCTGTTTCCCCCCCCCGCCAAAGAACCATGAAGAAAATTAAGTTAACAGGAGCAAAAGACACACCAACCCTTCTCCATAAAACCCCAACGTCCCAATCCTAAGTTTGTTTTCTTGAGAGATGGACATTTGTTGCTTCACATTCATCCCTTGAAATCTTAAGACTTCTCTGATGAGCACCACCTCAGAACTTTTCTTTGTTTGAACCATACACATTTTGTTTAAAAAATAAAGCTTTGAGTGCTGAAGCTTTGTTAGTAGGAATAGGTTAATAAAACAAGAAGGCTGAAAGAAGAGGAAATTCTCTAAAATATGAAAAGAAAATACACCAGTGTAATTTTACCTGCATATCTCCCTGAAACATCTTTTTAAAACCTCAACCTGACAGGAACAATAAAGTCATCTCAATATTTTCACAGAATCTCTTGAGGGGTGGAAGCCTTAAGGAAAGGCTGGCAGGTAAAAGAGTGGGAACATTTCATTACAAAACGCGAAAAATGGTTATACAGCATGTGCCACAGAGAGGGCACATTGTAGAGCTGATTCATTCACATACAGGTCTAGGAGGTTCTCTGTAATGTATGTGAGTTCTACGGTGAACATTCTAGTTTGGAACTCTACACATAACTTTTTGAACTCATTGCAGATGTGGCTTCAAATCAGTCCACGTTGGTTTCTACCCATGCTACCAAAGGACTTAGTGAGCTGGATGCATGACAATTCAACACAGTGAACACAGCAGGAGATCAGCTTCCAGCACATCGGAACTGGGTGCCAAAATACAAACCATGAGCTCAGCACATAGTGTGGCTGCCATGGTCTCAAAGGGTAACGTGAGCCAGCTCTTGTAAGTCAACATTCATGGCTTAAATTAAGCCAGGGTTTACAATGGCTTAGCTCTTGAACTTGTTACTAATGCTTAAGTTGTCCTGAAAGTCATGAAGTAATAGTTAAGAGAGGGAAGACTTTAAGTATACATGGGTACACTACCTTTCCTTAACCTCTGAGTGAAATGAAACCAGCCCTCAGAGATTTGAGTCTTGGCATGGCTCACTGGAGGAAACATGCACTTTGACTTGGGATCTCTGGGTTCATTGGTTTCTTCAGCACAAAGCTCCCCAAGGACCAGTTCATATGTGATATTGAAGACTACAGGTACTGAAGCCTGCAGTGGCTTCCATGTACAGCACCCACTTACAGGATGCTACAACCACTAGCATTCCTGACCATTGGCTGTGCTGACAAGGACTGATGGGAGCTGTAGTTCACAAAATCTAGGGAGCACCATGTTGGCTATTTCTGCTGTTGACCATTAAGAATTAACCATTTCCAGCTGCACAAAACTGGGATGCCACAGTACAAATTGAAAACTCAGTTTTAAACTAAAGTGCACCCCAAATGTTTTCTCCCCCTCCTCCCCAAAGCAAAACATTGCCTCTTACCCTGCTATTGAACCCATCAGCATTTTGAGTAATTTTGTAGAGCTGGGGAAACCTAAGCATGTTGTCTTGAGTGCACGATCGCTCAAAGATTCCCAAGGTGAAGGGAGGCAATGCCGTGAAAATCTAGAGAAAACAAAGGAAGTAATTAAAAACAACAAACCATTAACTTTATAAACAAGCTGCAGAGCATGCTTCATACCTGGGAGAAAATCCTGACACTGTTAAAAACAATAGCAGCAGTTCTGCTAAATCGCCAGTGCTGAATCTGAACTGTACAGTTCAAAGCACAAGAGCTTTCTCCGCTGGAAAGCTGGAAACAGCAAAGCGAAAGGCTGCCAGTGATCCAGTGAGGGAGCTCCATGGGTGCAGGCTGGGTTTCCTTGTTGCTGATGATGGAAAGGGTCAAACAACACATGGGTCGGGAATTAGGAATGGGCAAATATGGACAACTGAAAAACTGAAATTGATAATTCAGTTCTGTACATTTCCACACCAGTTTGCAATTTTTATTTTTAAATGTCCTCATATAAATTCATCAGCATTTGGGTGCAAATTTCTCCTACCGTCTTTCCCCCTTTTTAAGACACCGTCTTATAATTTTTTTTCCTCAAAAAGACACAGGGTGGCTTATTTTCGGGGGATGTCTTATTTTTATTACATCAGTATGGTACGGTACAGCCTCTCCCTGCGCGCTGAGCAGGCGGGGCAGAACTCCGCAAGAGGCGCATTTCCCCCCGTGCCTCTCGCTGGTTCGCTGGCTCCCTGCGCACGCAGGAGGGGCTGAGGAGGTGACGGGAACAATGGCGGCAACATGGCTTACTTTGGGGGTACGTCTTACTTCTCACAAAGGTACAAAAACCCTGTCATGGCTTACTTTATGACTACATATTAAAAAGGGGGAAACAGGGTAATATGCACGTTTTTGTATGCAGTTTTGCCTAATATAATTTTTGCAAAGCAATTTCCCATAATGCATTTTTTTCTATGTTGCTTTCACTAGTATTTATATGCACACTTTACTCCTAGCACATGCACTTTTGTACACATTATGGCTGGAGCACGGCACAACAAAACTGAGGGGGAAATGTGAGTTTCAAAGGACGGCTGTGTTTCAGTTCGCATATTAGAAAGTACAAATTAGGTTCACCTTTAAATGAGAAGTGAATCAGATTTCTCCACCATTCCTAGTTAAGAGACTCACGGGTCTGCAATTGTAGCAAGCAATGGGAATCCAAAATACTTCTGATGCCTTGGATAATGGCCAAAAGGAGAGCAGGCAACCATTATCACATATTTTAGAATATGTGAAGTAAATGAGGATTGATGACCTCAACCTCATTCATATCAAGTCAAATGATCTGTTTTTATTTCTTGCAAATTTATCATTTAATTCCAGAGGATTTATATCCTTCCTTTCAACAAGTATTTCCCAGGCAGCTAGCAAATGTTTTAAGTAAATGCATGTTTAACAGCCAAAGGAGCCTGCGGATCACATGGAGTCTAAATCAATCTTCAGCTGTTCTTCAGGAAAGAATCCAGGAAGGAAGGAGGCAAAGATAACATGAAGTGCCTGATCCTGCTGGACTATCTCTTTCTCCATTCCAGAGGCATCTACCACCAGGTATCCTGTGGGAAAGGGTCCTGCTGAGTTTCTGTTTTCATTTTGGCCGCGTTCAGACATCACGCTAAACCACAGTTTTAACTTCTTGTACAGTTGTACCTTGGATCCCGGATGTTTTGGCTCCTGAACAACGCAAACCGGGAAGTGATCGTTCTGGTTTGTGAACGTTCTTTTGGAACCCAAACATCTGATGGAGCTTCCACGGCTTCTGATTGGCTGCAGGAGCTTCCTGCAGCCAATCAGAAGCAGAGATTTGGTTTTTGAACGTTTTGGAAGTCGAATGGACTCCATCCAACTTCCAAGGTATGACTGTATATTTTAATGTATTGTATTCCCCCCCGCCCCCCGATTTTATGGTTTTATTTTTTTGTAAACCACTCTGATGGTTTTTTTTAAAAAAACAAAAAAACCTTCAAGCGTTGTATAAATGTTATGAAATAAATGAAATGAAATAAATCATTAAAACATCTGGAAGGCCACAGATTCCCCATCTCTGCTTTAAAGTGATGCTCAAAGGCCACCATTGTCTTACTGTGATTTTGAGATTGGATTTTGACTTGACTTGCAAGCAGTCTTGGGACAATCCATGATCTTAAAGGAGGGGCATAAATGACTGCAATAAACAAGCAAGTAAACATATTCTGCTGTCTTGTTTGTGCCACGTGTAGCTTCCCTCCAATGCTGTTTTAGCATCATGCAAATACAGCATGTCTTATGATGACTGGGTTGCAGACACAAGCATAATAACTTCAAAGTAATTTCCACCAATTCTTAATGGGACTTATATTCCAAGAAGATATGTGCAGAACTGAACAGTAAATTAGCTGAATTTACTGTTGATTCCAAATCTGTACATCCATCACATTTTTATACAATCTGTGTGACAAGCTACAGCGACACAAGGGGGGAAAGGCAATTTCCCCATTTTGCATTTTATTAACAAGGAAGCTGCAGAGCCACGAAACAATGAGAATAGCTTTGAGGAACTGGCCACTTTCCTTACTGAAATATCCAGATCTTCACATAATTGGATGGTTAAGGGATAATGCTGTAACTACCAGATCAAGATGGTTAACTGATGTGTACTGTTAACCACCTGTGTAACAGAGGTAAAAAGAAGACTACAACCATTTGTTGCAGGTGCCTGCCTCCAATCAGTGTGTGAAATTCAGCAGGTGGCCCACAGTCATTTGGTTCTTCTGCTCTTTTAGTATTCCCTGGTGACAATTCTGGATTGACAGCTTATGCCAGAACTAGCAGACTTCCCTCTTCTAGGAAAGGAAGCCCTCTCTGAGTTTAAACATGGCAACTGTGTGCTCCCCCTGGCTTTTTAGTGTCTCCCTTTTTCCTTCTTTCCTTTGTCTCTTCCATCCCTCAGGCTTCTTTATCTTCTGGCAAAACTACAAGTTACACAGGAAATTGACTGGATTGTCTCCGCCAGTGCATTTGCACTGTGATGCCCTCACCACTGCATCGCCCCCTCCTGATATCCCACAGCAATGGGGAAGATGGAAGGTCAGGGAAGCAGCACTACCCCACCAACTGTGGGCTCAAAAAAAGTCCACTGTCATTCTGCACACACTCTCACATATATGTATATATCATACATATATATGATGTTTTCATAAAGAAGCTGTATTATTCTTGTTCTGGAATGCTTGTTTGGTTGGTTTCTAATATTTTCTGATGCTGTATATGCTGTTGTCGGCTTTTATTATTATTATTTGGTTTTGATACTACTGTTTTATTGTGTTTTGTGTCAGTTGCCCACTTTAAACTTTTTATGAAAAGACAGAATACCAACAATTTTAATGAACAAATGAACTAATTATTTAATTAAAGCCATTGGAGGATAATGCTGAGTACATAATTGAAATAAGATTCACGCTTAAGAGCAAAGCTGTCTGCAATTTCTCACAAACCAATGCCACCCCTTACCTCCCATAATGAAAGTTGTACATCATTTGAATTTTCTTTACCTAGACTTATATCTCCTGCGCTGTATTTACATTCAACCAGCTGTCTCTAATTATATACCATTTCTATTTATTTTCTTTGCAAAAGGGGGGGAGAGGGAGAGAAAAACCAGTTCCTTTTTTTAAAAGTTTGGAGTTTGATTCCTGCCAGAAACATGCAAGAAGCCTGGAGAATGCAGGTGAAGATCAGCTTCAACAAAGGGCCGGCTATTCCTGGGGATCAGTAACAGCAAGTACATTTCCTAGCTCCATGATGTCATCCATCTCCTTTGAATTAGTCACAAAGCAACACACCAGATGGGGAGCATTCTGTATTCTTATGCGTTAGATGAGAGCCAAGACTAATGGGCAGCTCATATGATTGACTTTCCCGGCTGTGTCCACATGCATGAGGAGCAAGTCACTCGTTCCTTGTCTTGGGATTGCCCCGGTCGCAGCTGCCGGCTGAGCAATCGTGGATCTCGAGGGAGGTGGCTATTCCCATGAGCCGTTTTTGTATAACAAGGCCTTTGGGATACACTAATCCATCCCCTGTACATACCACACGGCAATACTGATGTGGGGTGTGTGTGTGTGTCCCATCAATATTTTGGAGAGGTTGACATGTTTTCTGACTGTTGTTATGTAGTACCCACCCACCCCCCACGCACAATTTCTGTGACACCTTAAAGACTAGCATATTTACTGGGGCAGACATTTTGTGTGTGTGTGAATTACAGCCCACTTCTTTAGATGTATCTGATGAAGTGGGCTTTTGACTTCACAAAAGCTTACACCATAATAAATCTCTTTTAAAAGTACTATGGGGTTGTTGTTTTTTGGTGGCGTCTCCAGTATTGCTGCAACAGGCTAACACAGTGGTAATTTAAGCACATTGCTACCTGCTTATAGGGACGCGGGTGGCGCTGTGGGTTAAACCACAGATCCTAGGGCTTGCAGATCAGAAGGTAGCCGGTTCGAATCCCTGCGACAGGGTGAGCTCCCGTTGCTCGGTCCCAGACTTTTATGGTCAGAGAGAGTTCAGTTGTTGGAGGTCATTGCTAGTTCTGCCACCATTGTTGATTCAGTAAGGCCAAAAAAAGGCGTTTCAGAAGTGTTAGAAATAGATTGAGGTGGGGCTTTGCAACAGCTAAATCTAGAGCCCCATTTCTTCCCTGGAATTGGCATAGGAAAAGGGGGGGGAAATCAAGGGGGAATCTGTACCCCACTTTCTGCACTGGTTGACAAGGGTCTGGCAGGGCTTTGGAAATGACTGTTCTCCTGGCATGGATTCTTTGTTGCTGCTCCAAATTAGAATATGCCAAGTACTTTTATTTTAATTTTTGCCCTCAAATCTAAGACAGAGCAAGAACAGCTCCCACTCCCCCCCCCCGTTCCTCGAAATGCATATACAGATGATCAGTAGAGATAAACTACATAGACATAAACAGAAGTGGAATGCCATCCAGGCTCTGCATGTTATCAAGCTGAGACGTGGGACACTTACCACATTGTAGAGGCCAATGCACCACCGCTCAAATAAAATCTGCCCAGAAAATCCATTAACGAATGCAAACCAAAGCTGAAATAGAAGAAAGTTACACAAGGCTTTAGATCAACATGCCACAAACATTCTTTCTATGCACTGAAGAAGAGGAGAGTGTGCAATGTGGACATCATCTGGAGACAGCTGCTGGATGGGTTCTAAAAATAAGTGCTCACAGTTGTTCTCTTTTAAATAGAGCCGCACTGCTGAAGGGATGGGAGGCAATCTGTAGAATTTGCATCATTGCACTAAAATGACAAATCTTTTGTAAACTAGTATGAAGATCCCTTGGTGCTGGCAAATTCTTTCTTTTATCTTAGGTGTTTATATCCTGCTGAATCCCTTGCAGATGACCGCAGTGCCTGGAGACAGTTAAGCTGTGTACCCACAACAGTGACCAGAGAAGGAATGACCACTGGGAGGAGCACAGAGAAAATGGAACGCCATGGTGCACCTGTAGCAGCACAACCAGACGCCTTCATCTGCCCCACCTGCAAGAAAACATGTCTCTCCTGTATCGGTTGTGGAGACCACAGCAGGAGCTGTAACTCTTCAAATGTTTGACTTTTCCCCTGAGGGTGCACACTCTTCAGTTGTCTCACGAGACAGATGGATGCCAGCAAGAATTATCTAAGTCATTAAGGGGTGTACTCTTCTTCTTTTTTAAAGCATCCAATGGATTAAAATTAATCAGAAAAACAGAAAACTTCCTTAAACTTCCTTGGGTGGATGTCAGGTGCTTGGAGTTCAACAGGGAGGAAGCCTGTCTAATCTCAGCCAGGCCAGAGTTCCACAGAACCAGGCCCACAACACTGCATGCATGGCTTCTGGTGGATATACCTACACAAAACCAACCAAATGGCCCAGTAAAGCCACTGCCCTGATTTGGGATTGGGTGGATTTTTTTCCTTATGGACTAGCAGCACACCACGCTTTTACTCTGAGTTCAGACCAGTTCTGGTTAGGCCAAGCTGTGTTGGATCTGGGCTGCTGTATTACGGTATAAACCTATGCTTCTGGAAAATCTATAAGAAAACAGCTCTACAGCTGGAGATCAGCCATTGAGAATAGCTCTCTGCATGCCCTTGCAATTAATACTTGGTGCATGGATAGTATGAGCCCCAGGTGAAAGTCAGCATGGTGTTACAGCAGCAAACATGGACACTGAAGTAATCTGTCGTTTTACTCGTGAATTTTCAGATATCATGCCCCCAAGCATGGTAGAAACCCATGTCTATCCAGGCATTGGTGTAAATCAATCCCTTTTCCTTCCTTGACTGGAAAAAGATGGCAGTGTGCAATTGCAGAGCTTTCCCTTGTCAACCGAAGAGGGCCTTCTCGGTGGTGGCGCCCGCCCTGTGGAACGCCCTCCCATCAGAGGTCAAAGGGATCAGCAACTATATGACCTTTAGAAAATACCTGAAGGCAGCCCTCTTTAGGGAAGCTTTTAATCTGTGATGTGTTGATGTATTTTAATGTTTACTGGAAGCTGCCCAGAGTGGCTGGGGAGACCCGGCCAGATGGGCGGGGTAGAAATAATAAATTATTATTATTATTATTATTATTAATTATTATTATTATTATTAACACTCCACTTCTCTTACTTCTGCCCTGCTAGTAAGAGCTCAGCAGGATGTTGACCTCATAGGGGCCAACTCCTAGGGGCTAAGGTCCCTTCGATCCCCCCAACAAAATATTTGAGGGGGCTGCCCTCCCAAACTTGATAGGCATTGCCATTCAGTTGGGCGGGGGGGGGGTGCTGCATCATGTGATCAATTATGTGGGGTGGGACATACCTGGGCTCCGCCAATATTTTATTCAAGTTGACACCCCTGGATGAGTTGCCCAGAGACTGCAGACCAAGATACTACATTTTACTGGGAGGCACAAATTCTGCTACCTTTGTACTGATTTTCATCTGCCATTCTGTGGCATCACTTCTCCCACCCCAACCAGGTATTATGAGATTGTTTTGTAACTCTTCTACCTGCTTTCTTAGACAATACTGGCCTATTTGGTACTTAAAAAAAGAAAACTTTGCTGAAAGATTTATGCTGTATCCTTGGATCAATGTCAACTTTACAGAGAGTTGCTGGGATATGTTTCTGACTCTTCCAAACATTAACCTCCTCTAGGAAAAAAGAAAGAAAAGAGGAATCTGGCTTTGCTACACAAACATCACTTGTAACATTTTACGGAGCGTCTTGAACTCATTTTTATCATTTGCAGGTGCTGCTGGGAATTTTATGGGCAAAACCAAAATCTTTTGAAACCACATCCAATTCTGGAAAACTGTATTTTATAGAAATAATCCTCTGCTGGATAATCAAACCCGCTCACTTCAAGGGCCCAAACCACCACCACCACCAACAACAACAACAAAATGAGGATTTTTTTTTAAAAGGAAGAAACTTTAAAAATGGAAATATTACATGGTATTTATTTATGCAAGAACTGCACAGGTGGCAATGAAGCATAATGAGAACGCATTGAGCTTTCCGTGTCTTCACCAGGATATGTGTGCTATACATTCTTTTCCAACATTGGACAAAGTTGTCGCGATTACGCCGCGTTATAGAAAAATGGCGTATATACTAGCACTGCAGAGTTTTCCCTTGTCAACCGCCAATCAGCACAAAGCGTTTGTATTCTGTTTACCTAAATCGGATGTGGGGAACCTTTGGCATAACTTACGAACTGTCCTGCGTAGCTTGCAAAGAGCTTGTTGTTTGTGGAGACTACATATGCAATGTTCTCAGAGATATAAGGGGGGACACCCCATCTGCCTTCCCTCTCCAGGTCCCAGTTTTAACAAGAAATGCTAACTGCCTTTAAAGCTGTGCATGCTGGAGACTGCCCACAGTTGACTCACAACTCGGTGAGTCGGCCGGAAAGCTTGCCAAGTCTAGCTCGCCTTGCCAAGCTCCTGGGGAATGCAGCCCACAACGGCGGCACTGCTATGAGCAAATGGACCCAGAGTTATTAAACGGCTTTTCTGATTTGGGAAAGGAGCACTTATTTGCTCCACTTAACTGTTGCCTGCCTGTCACAAATGCCAGGGCTGCTTATTTATAACACAATTACAAAATGAAAGGCTTCTCTGAGTTCACGTTAGAGGGCCTTATTCAAATGCAAGGGAACTCAGAGCTAAGGCTGGAAATCCAGGTTGACATGCTCTCATTACCTCACCTTATTATGGCTGACGTAGCATAGATCTGAGATTAGCTGCAAAATCTATAAGAAATGGAGCGTGTGAAATGACGAGGCAGGGCACAGTTCCATATGGAGACAGAGGCACTCCATTTTGCAGATTTGCTAGTTTGTGTGTGTGTGTGTGTGTGTGTGTGTGTATGACAGAAATGCTGCTTTTTCATACAGCACAACCCTAAACATGTTTGCTCAGAAGAAACTTTCAGTGGTCTGCTCACACATAATGTAAAACTATGGTTAAGGTTAACTATAGTTAAAGTTGAGGCATTGGGCAGACAATCTATTAAACACTGATTTATTACATCACAGAGATAGTGCTTTGATTTTATTTATTTATTACTACCCTTCACTTTGTGGCTCTGTAGCTTTTGGGTGGGGGTGGCTCCTTAACCCCAGTTATGAAAGAGATTTGGGTCCCCAAATAACACTATGCTACGGTTAACATTGATGAAGGTTTATAAGCTGACCACAAAATATTGCTTAATAAGGAACCTTTCACCACAACCTAATAAAACAGAGTTAAGCTTCTACTCTGGATTCACACATAACACTAGGTCATGGTTTAATAAACTATTAAATGTGATTCCGATCGCAGCCTTAGTCTTCAATCCTTAGGCAAAATTCATACCTAGTGTTTGGCACCTTGATCTGCAACATAAAGGCATTCCGTAGTCACTGAAGCTGGGTGCAGGGCAGGGAGTCGGGCAAAGTCGGGAACAGGTAGGCAAGCAGGGAACCAGGGTGGATCAGGAGCTCAGGCAGGAAAGCAGGACAGGTTTCAAGCAGGAACTGGTCACCAACAATGTTGCTCCTGCAACTTGGGGCTGGGGCTGGCCGGCTTTTATCTGCCCCGAGGCATAGAGCGGCCCTCATCCTCTGGTGACTTGCCTCTCCTGGCCTGGAGGCGAGCACTCCTCCTGCGGGAACTTAGTTCCCTTTGCCTCTCTGCCCTGAGCCTCTGCAGCTCAGGAGAGGCTGGAGGGTTACAGGACCCAGAGGCAACCTCAGCTTCCCCTGACGGGGCTAGGAGTGGAGCACCTGCAGGCAATGGGTCCTCCACCCCATCAGGAGCCAGAGCAGACTCAGCAGATGCCTGCACCTGAGGATCCAGCACAGGTGAGGACCCTTCAGACTCAAGCCCTAGCCCCGGCTCTGCTGATTCTGGAGGCGGGGAATCCCGTGCAGGCTGGGATCCCTCAGGTTCAGCATCTGAGTCTGAATCCCAGGCCATCACAATTTGTAAGAGAGGTGACAGTGCACAAACCTGACCCAAAGCCATGCCTGCTGGACCTGGAAGTCTGCAAATATTTTTAGAAGGGTGGTGCTGTAGGCAAAACAAACACCACCAACTTTGAAGTGAGCATGCACGTAGATTTTTATGTCAGGGACCATTAAAAACCCCTCAACCAACCTGCACCAAGAACTGCCACTTTCCAAAATTCCACCATCTTGGTCACCCATCTCATCCTGCCATTTTTGAAGAATAGCTACAATGCTATCTCAGCACTGTAAGTCTAAGACCTCTGGGTTTATATGTGAATTTATGAGACAGGGGCTCTTGTCCTTTAAGGCATAAGTCCAAATGGCCATTTCACAAAGAATGTTTATGAATCAATATCCTTTATTTATTTATTTATTTTTATAATGCCACAAGCAAAATGCAAGCAGGTGACCTAGAGGTTAAAGGTCATGGCCTGTTGCCGATTTCCTGAGCCACAGAGCTCACACACCTGCCGTAGAATGCATTTTAAGAAAAAGATCAGGAAAACGTGTATTCATAAAATGGCCTCACTTGAACAAGAGCCTAAGTTATTTTAATTGCAATTTACGCCTTTACACATAATTATTACGGAGCATTTAATGCTTGAAATAGTAGGGACTAATTTGTTTAAGCGCTTGAAGGTGCTGGGATGGCAAATTGTCTCTTCTAAATGTGAACATTTATGATGTCTTGATAACAGGCAGCTTACCGAGGACTAGAAAGCTTTCCCCCAATCCTGCTAAAGGGCATGGAAAGCTGATGTAATCAGGGTATCAACAATCGCCACAGGCACCAATTACAGGCAGGCTGGATACTGTACAGAGAATGTGTTAAATTCTCAATATACGCTCTCCTTCTGCACACATTTTGCATGCCTTTGCCAAATAAGCATTTAAAAAACAGTTCTTTTTTTTTTTTAAAAAAAACAGGCTAATAAAGCATGTTTGTTTATCTCATATGCAGTTCACTAATAATCTATCCTGATTAAAATCCTCTTTGTGACAGATGAATTTCTCAATACCAGCATCATATCCTGCTCAAGAGCACATGGCCTGAAAAAGAATTCTTTGTTATAGGAGTGTAGCATCATCTTCCTTTAAAAAAATATAGTATTTATTTATCATCATCATCAACATCTTGTTATAGATAATGAATATGACAGACGTGCCCAAGATTCACTTGGCTTGCCAATTATTTTCTTGGCTTAGGAACAGCTATCACAAGAGAACACGAAAGGGATTTCCAGAGGGGGAAAGGATTTTTCTATTGACCCAGCCTATGTGACCATAGTGATCCTGTGGGAAGGATGCTGGCAGATGTGCACTGAGGATGCCCCCTTAATGATACCAACTGTCAGCAATGGATGGATCTGTCAATTCTGGTTTCTCTCAGTTCCTCAGTCATCCAATCTCAAATTCAGTTTTCCACATTTTTGCATCCACTCACAATTTATTTATTTTTAATTTTAAAAAGTCCTCAATGAAATTCACTAGCATTTTAGTGCAAATTTCTCCTTAATATACACATCTTTGTATTCATATTTGCCTATTATAAACATTTCGGCAAAACAGTGTTCCCTAATATAGTGCATTTTTGTATGTTATTTTCACGAAGACATGCATTTCTTATGCACTTTACCCCAATGTTACATTTGTGTACACATTACTTGGGTGGAGTACTGCATTGCAAAATTCGCAGAAGTGCAAATTTCAAATGATGGCTTCAGTCAAGCTAGGCACTAAGTAAGAGTGAATTTTATTTGGCTTCTAATCAAGGAGACTGCTTCCAAATGGCAGTTCATTGCAAACTTGGTGATGCTCATGCTAAAACCACCTCTTTTCCATTACCGACTCTTGAAAAATACCCACAGAGTACCACATAGGTTATAAAACCTATCTGCACAAAGCTAAACTGGCAAAGGAATAGTCTCATGGAATAAATTTTGTTTGGTAATTTACCTGCCCCAAGCTTCCAAATGGGATGTATGAATGAATGACGTCACACAGTTCCCCTCTTTTTCTGAATAGCATCTGCAGTATTTTACACAAAGGTATGCCTGCTAAAGGCACGTGGGTGGCGCTGTGGGTTAAACCACAGAGCCTAGGGATTGCCGATCAGAAGGTCGGCGGTTCAAATCCCTGTGACGGGGTGAGCTCCCATTGCTCGGTCCCTGCTCCTGCCAACTTAGTAGTTCAAAAGCACGAAGTGCAAGTAGATAAATAGGTACCACTCTGGCGGAAAGGTAAACAGCGTTTCCATGCTCTGGTTCGCCAGAAGCAGCTTAGTCATGCTGGCCACATGACCCGGAAGCTGTACGCCGGCTCCCTCGGCCAGTAAAGCGAGATGAGCGCCGCAACCCCAGTCGTCCGCGACTGGACCTAACGGTCAGGGGTCCCTTTACCTTTATGCCTGCTCAAAATGGCCTTGTACCTAGTTCCAGTTTAAGAAAACTGGACAATTTGCAGCCTTTGCTTGCTAATGCCATATAAAACCCATTCAAGAACTCTCCCTGTATCCAAACCCTGTATCTGGATGCTGAGATCAGAATGATCAGTGAATCAATTCCCCTTATGCCGAAGAACAGACAAAAATGTTTATCACTTTAGCCCAAGACCACAGAATTTAAACTGATCTAATCCCACCAACCTTCAGTGCGGTGGAATTGTCTTAAAGCTAAGTACAGGAGCTTAACTGCATTGTTAACTAGACTATAAGACTCATGCATTGCACCTGGATCTCTTACAGGTATTGAAATATGCTGGCGGTTTTTCTCTTTTGGCTGTCTTGGGAATGACTGGCCTTTTGAAAAGGATAATTTTGCATCATGGTCTGAATGAGGAGGATGGCAGCTCATCCTAATTTTCTGTGGAGCAGGCTGTGAGACTAGTTACTGGGAGGTTCTGTACCATGTTTGAGGGCCATAGGCAGCTCTATGTTCTGCATGCAAATGATCTCGGGTTCGATCCCTGATACATCTAGGTAAGGTTGGGGAAGACTCCTGTCTGAAACTCAGATGAGCTGTTGCCGTGCAGACAATGCTGAGTTAGATGGAATAGTGGTCTCACTCAGCAGCTTCCTGTGTATGTTTTGTTACCTTTAAAACTACTGAAAGAGTTTCAGGGCTTCATAATATTTAACAAAAGTTTTCATGCCACTTGGGATTTTAGAACAGAGGTGGGGGACATGAATAGCAGTGTCTGAAAAGCCCCTTTCAAAGTGATGATCCAAAGGGCACTTTGAAAAGGGCTCCTGAAGACCCTTGTGGGCAAAAGGATGGCAGGTGATTGACAGATGGGTGGCTCCACCCACCTGTCAAATTGTGGCCCTCAAAGGGGAGAAATAACTATCCGACCAGCTGAGCTAAAAAGGTTCCCTGCCCCTGTTTCAGAGCATTTCTGGCAAGCTTTTATACTGTATTTAGCTTAATTATAATCTTAAAAACCAGTCCACCTTCTACCTCCAGGGTAGAACTTTGGATGTCTCTTGTAAGCAAAATTCACAATTTTCCTATTTACCTCTGCATTATCTGTTCTGATTGACTGTGTCTTTCCATCATCTCCTAGCAGGACCTCCTGGCTAGAACTTTCCTATCTGCTGCTAGATGATCCTTTTAACTGCAGAAGCCAGAAGCGGAGCCTGGGACCTTCTGCAATCAAAGCATGTGCTCTTCCACTGAGCTACAATCCACCAGTCATGGACTTGCACATTTCCCCCCCTTTCTGAGTTCCATATTTACACAGACTGCAATTGAAAGAACTTTTAAACCAGCTCAACTGCTCTACAAATTTTCTGTCCAGTCTACACCCTTAAATGGTCTTGTAGTTCCTTCCCAAAGAAACTTCTTTGTTCTGTTCTCTCACTCTAATAATTGAGGCCATTGCTGTACTCCCCAGGAATATAACATGACTATCACTATTAATAGCTTGGTGTATGTTAATGAGAGTCTGCAGAATCTTCTCACTTGAAGCCTGCCATCAATCCAGACTGTGATTTTTTATGATACGGTGTTCACCAGTGTGTAATTGACCAGCAACTCGCACGAACGGAAGGATACGCTTTAATGTGGTTTGAAACAATCTGCTAGCCTTTTTAAAAACCAGGCAGCATTTGTACTGACATTTTAAAGCCATGAATTATATATACGTCTTACAGGCAAGTTCTCTGCTGATGAAGGAAAGGATTATAGCGAAGACATACAGACAAGGGCTTGGTTTGGGGGGGGCGGAATCTGGATTTTTATACACTGCGTTGTGTGTGTCTTATTATCAAAGGCTTTGTATTTGGTTTCCGAAAATATTTTAGCATCATGGTTAGTTTCAAGCAACTTCACGAATGAGAATTAGCTACCGTACATTTCTAATTTGGAAGTAGTAACTCTGAAGCACAGGAGCTATGGGGAAAGAAAACCCCTAAGATTAAAAGTGGAGTGTCACAGTAACATGTCATGATAGGGGGTAAATGACATGCCCTTGCATTATAAGTATTAGTCAGCTACTAGTTGGGGATCTCCTAATTCTCTGGTTGCCAATCATACTCTCTAATCTCTTCCCATATAGGAACATAGAAAGCTGCCTTATACAAAGTCATCTCATTGCTCCAATACAGCACCCTACTTTCTATAAAGACTGGAAGGAGCTCTTCAAATTCTCACATAGAGATGCCTCCTACCCTGCCTGGAAATGCCAGGGACTGAACCCGGGACTTTCTGCATGCAAAGCAGATGCTGTACCACGGAGCAACAGCATTTCTCCTATACGGGGATGAGGGTTGATGCAACTGAAGCTAAGTTTGTTAACAAAACACACAGAGAGAATGGCCGGGTTTGCATGTAATGGTAAACCATAGTTCATTCAACTACGCTTTATTAAACCATAGCTTACTGTTATGTGAGAACCCAGGCCATCAGCTTAATTATGGCTTATAAACTATGGATAAAGGTCACTTGCCAAGCAAAGTTTGTAGTTGGTTTATAAACCTCAGTTAACATTAATCATAATTTAGCACTATGTGCAGATCCAGACTTGCTCCTTAAATATGCTTAAGGAGCTGCTGACAGAGGTGTAAAGAAAGAATGGGGGGGGGGGATCCAAACTACAATCCAGGCTAGGCTGTTGTTGCTGGTGCTTTTAATTATTTTGTGATGTAATAAACCCAGGTTTAAGTGATCGCTGGCCAGATGCCTCAGCTGTAACTATCATTAATGTTAACTAAGGTGAACCAGGCTGCTATCTCTACAAGCAACAAGATTCTGTTTTCTCCATAACGAAGAGGAGACACGTCCCCAAAGATCTCACTGGGGGTAGAGATGGCTCTCTGCAATGCTATACTGGGAGATGTGGCACTGGGACATGCGTCTTAGCATCTGCTCAGCTCCAGAACGAACTTAATTACTTAGGAGATTTTAGCCTGGCAAAGGGGAATGTTAGGGAGTTGGTATATAAACATTTGTCAAAACAGAACAGGGTGAAATAGGTTTCCTAATATCCTGCTCCACGCAGAAACCAAACAATGAAATAAATGAAAAGGCACTGTGAAAGAAGGACAAAGCACCTGCCAACTTTGTACATTTGGGGTTTATGGAAATGGAAAGCCTTCCTTCAAGTATATCAGAAGCATGGAGTACGAAGACAGTATTGTATTTCTCTTATGCTTTAGGATGTATAAAAATGTCTGAGAAGAACAAAATCCAATATTGGCCCTTCTGCTTAACTGTGCAATAGGATATTATGACAGAGGATAGCTCACCCTGGGAGGAATACTCCAATTGTTCCAACTGGAGCTAATGCAAATAGTAACTGGAGGAGGGAGGTTATCAAGAACGCAGCAGAGCAGTGGCAATTTTCCTTTTCCAGAAAAGGTGCACGTTAAATATAATAATGCATTTTAACGTCATGTTTCCTTTGGCCCTCAATATGTATTTCCCTTCTGTGCTCCTCTTTACCTTCTCCACCTGAAAAGATTTTCAACCCATTTCTGGGAAAATGCACTGCTCTTCTTCTTCTTCTTCTTCTTCGTCTATACACAGTATTGGCAAAAGCTCAAAGGGTCTTACAGCTTAAGCAATTCATTTGCCAAAATACACAGTACACTATAAGCACATGAAATCATTTCACCAACCAATGCGGGGTTTTTTTTTAACTTAAAAAAAAATTATCTTTTGAGCTTTTTTGGAAATTGATTAGCTTTTCCCTCCCCTATGAAACATAAAAAGAAATGTTGCACAGCTTGAAAATTCTGTTTGCATCATTTTCTGAGGAGCTAGGAATAAGAAGATAGGCAGCCAGAGTCTCTGCATGTTTATTTGAACAATCAATGGGACTTGGGACAAAATTAAGATTTCACTGGAGATATGTGGCAGCTACCAAGCACTTCTTGGTATTGAGCATGTATCCTGATTTGCTTGCATAAAGCTCATGCACATCCACATAAGAAATTTAAAGTGCTTTAACAATCAATTCTTCTTCCCAGGGAAGTCTGGGAATTGTGGTTCTGAGAGGGTGATCACATAACAATTCCCAGCATCCTTAAAAACTACAGCTCCTAGGAATTTTTTGGGTGGGTGGGAGCCATGACTGTGCTTTGAATATATAATTTGGATATTGAGCATTTTTTCGGATTTGTTTGTAGGGTGGTTATGAACAAATAATAAACATTCTTCAATAACAGTATCACAGTAAGAATATAACAATATAAATGAACATTTATTCCTGAATTGCTTGTGGGATGCTTATGTCTTCCTATGAATCATTCATTCATCCCACATCCCTGTCACTTTCCTAACTGCAAACGTCTGTGTGCTTTTAACATGGGCTTGTTCCACCAAGGCAACAAAGCACTTGAATTGCAGAAACTTAAATTTACGAGATGTGCTCAAATCCCTCCTGCAAAATACCAACAGCCTGGGCAGGGCCGGCGCAGCCATTAGGCAGGGTGAGACGGCTGCCTCAGGTGGCAGAAGCCCGTGGGGCAGCTTGCCCACCCCACTACCTCTGCTGCTGGCAGAGATGAGGTGCAAGCGTCGGTGCTGATTCTGGGCAAGATCCTGTTGAATTTGTGCCAAATCTCAAGCAGTCCATGAGATCTCACCAGATATCAGTGCTAATGCTGCCAGCATTTCTCTGCCAGCAGCAGAGGCAGCAGAGTGGCAGGCGCAGGTGGCGGCGGCAGGGCAGCACATCCCGTTCCACCTCAAGTAACGAAACAGGACATGCTGCCCCTGAGGTGGGAGCACCATAAATGTAGCAGCCCCATGTCTCTTTCTCTCTGGTAAAGGATAGGAAAAGAAAATGGTGTGCCATAATTTCACTGCAGTGGATGTGTAGAAACACGGACCACAGTTACATCATATCGTGCCTTTCCTACATGTTGAGGGAGAAGAGGAGGTGCTCTCAGTATCCTTCTTTCAATGGCGGTCCTGTGGCTCATGTGTAGTTCTGCCCTTGCTCACCAGTAGGGCACCCACTAGGGACACTCAAAGATTTCGTTATGCTTGCATTTTTAAGTGAACTGAACGAATACATGGAACACATTCATCCTTCATTTTTCACACTCCTCTGAATTCTGAGGGACACTTTTCAGCCAAATAATAATTTTAGGTTAAGGTACACTCCAAAATCCTTATTAAAAACAGGTGGGTTAGATACAATTCAGAAAGGAGAATAGATTTATGAAGGGATGCATGTAAGACAGGCATTGGTCAACCACTGAGAGCCCCATTAATCCCTAGTATGCATAGGATTGTAACCTAAATGCTCAAATCTGTGAAAATAACAAATAAAATAAAAAGGAAGGAAGGAAGGAAGGAAGGAAGGAAGGAAGGAAGGAAGGAAGGAAGGAAAAGCCAGTGGTTTGAACAACGCACAGTGGCCTCCCCAACAACCCCACTGGTGGTTCATCCCTGAATGACATCAGGGGTCTGTAGATTTGTGGTAGAACACATGCTTTTCATGCAAATGTTTCCATGTCCAATTTGGTACCTTAAAGCAGGGCTGGGAATAATCCCTGACTGAGATCTTGGAAAAATGCTGCCAATTAGTGCAGTTAATACTGGGCTAGATGGGGCAATGGGCTGCCTAAGTATAAACCACCAAAAGAAAAAGAGCTTCAGGGATTTGTAGTACTTAACTAATCACATTATGAAAACAGTGTGATTTCATATAGCTGTAGATTTTAGAGTATTCTGTGAACTGCCCTATATAAATATAATAATATTTTCTAGATGCTGTTATACTATACTACATTTAGCTGAATAAAATTTTTTTAAAACTTCTTTCCTCAGGGTAAAAAACCCTGTAAGTCTTGTGAGAGAGACAAATCTCACAGTAAATGACCACTAGATTGCCTTAGGACTTAAGGCCAGGAATATGCCCTCTGGTTCCCGGACTTTCCACTCAGTTTTGTAGAAGCACATTAGTAGAAATAATTGTTCAGAATGAAAATTAGGGGTGACAGCTGGGTGGAAGGTGGGGGCAGATAAAAGCTGGGGACAGGGGCAGGAGAAAAGAATGTTAACTTTGCTGAAAATCTCACTAATATATCTGACAATAAAATAAACAGCCTGGTGTGTGTGTACTTTTCAGACTCGAGAATCGTCCCAAGAAATAGGTAAGGTAAAGGTAAAGGACCTCCTGCTGTTGTGGAGGCAACTTGCTCTTGACTTAAGATAGATCTACTCTCTAAAGAAAAGTCATAGCAAGGCCTTCACCCTAGGTGTGGGTCTGCCTTTCCTCCTGTTTGTTCAATATTCATGAAAGATGGTGAATTGAATGAGATGGTTCACTTATCAGACATAATTAATAATAATAATAATAATAATAATAATAATAATAATTTATTATTTGTACCCCGCCCATCTGGCCGGGTCTCCCCAGCCACTCTGGGCGGCTTCCAACAATATCAAAATACATTAAAATATCACAGATTAAAAACTTCCCTAAACAGAACTACCTTCAGGTATTTCCTAAATGTTATGTAGTTGTTGATTGCTTTGACCTCTGATGGGAGGGCGTTCCACAGGGTGGGTGCCACTACTGAGAAGGCCCTCTGCCTGGTTCCCTGTAGCTTTGCTTCTCGCAGTGAGGGAACCGCTAGAAGGCCCTCGGCGCTGGATCTCAGTGTCCGGGCTGAACGGTGGGGGTGGAGACGCTCCTTCAGGTATACAGGACCGAGGCCGTTTAGGGCTTTAAAGGTCAGCAGCAACACTTTGAATTGTGCTCGGAAACATACTGGGAGCCAATGTAGATCTCTCAGGACCAGTGTTATGTGGTCCCAGCGGCCACTCCCAGTCACCAGTCTAGCTGCCGCATTCTGGATTAATTGTAGTTTCCGGGTCACCTTCAAAGGTAGCCCCACGTAGAGCGCATTGCAGTAGTCCAAGCGGGAGATAACTAGAGCATGCACATGTCTCTTTTCCATCTCCCATAAAGACTGTTTTATTAACTACTAAATGTGCACGTATTCGTTTATGGCCCATTCTTCATATAATTACAACAACAACAACAAAAGATATTTCCAATGCGGTTGCAAAAGTTCTCAGGAGAAAAAATAGGGAAATTGTTTAGGAAAGCCATGGGTGTCATCACTCAAGCCTAAATGGGCTGGGTCCAGGCCACCAAAAGAAACACTTCCTCCATATCCTCCTGCCCTAAATCTCCACCTGAAGCTGTTATTTGCCCTGCTAGAGAAGGTTCCATGAATGTCAATCTTGGTACGGCACCTTCTGCATGTGGGGTATCACTGGGCCATGGGGGAAAGGCTTAATCCACACCCTTAGTGCCATGGTCCTGTTGTGGGGGCATACTACTCAGAAGCAAAAATCTCAAGATCGACGTCATGCATTAACATTACGACTAATATTGTCTTAAAGGTAGAGGTAAAGGTACCCCTGACTGTTAGGTCCAGTCGTGAACAACTCTGGGGTTGTGCGCTCATCTCGCTCTATAGGCCGAGGGAACCGGCGTTTGTCCGCAGACAGCTTCCGGGTCATGTGGCCAGCATGACTAAGCCGCTTCTGGCGAACCAGAGCAGCGCATGGAAACACCGTTTACCTTCCCGCCGGAGCGGTACCTATTTATCTACTCGCACTTTGACGTGCTTTTGAACTGCTAGGTGGGCAGGAGCTGGGACCGAACAACGGGAGCTCACCCCGTCGCAGGGATTCGAACCGCCAACCTTCTGATCGGCAAGCCCTAGGCTCTGTGGTTTAGACCACAGTGCCACCCGCGTCTTAGCTGTGCACAAAGTCTACTAGCCACGATAGCTGTGTTCTGCCTCCTCATTTAGAGGCAGTAATGCTTCTGAGTACCAGTTTGTGGAAGCCACAGGAGGGGGAAGTGATATTGTACTCAGGTCCTGCTTGTTGGTTTACCACAGGCCAGGGTGAGAACAGCATGCAGAATTACATGGGCCACTGGCCTGATCCAGCATGCTTTTCCTATGTTCATTACGGTGAGATGTAGTGTACAGACCATAGTAACAATTTCTAAATTAGCATGTGCCCTTATAAATTAGGCACATGCAAATTTCATGCAAATCTTCACCTCGTATTATTATTATTATTTCTTTCCTTTTTTAATGCATAAAGGCAAAGCCAACAAAAGATCACAAAATGTACTGCTGATGCAAATTTAAGCAGCATCCCCATGAGGGCCATTTCCTATGAAGCAGGCCTAACACTACTGTGTTGGAATGGATATAGTTCAGAACTATGCTGAACGGAATGCATGTCCCAGGGGTGAAGTGTCCACTGGGGTTAAAAAAGCCCTGGTAAATTAGGTGGGGAAAATGCTTAACTTCTGGATCAATAAATAAGAAGGAAAGCAGATTAATTCTGCTGCTTGGAAAGTCCATCAATAGAGGAACTTCAAAATGTAGGAGGAAAGCTTTGTTTTTAAAAATAACATTCATCTTGTGATACAAGAAAGCCTAAGAATTCCTCTTTGCCTTAATCATTTTTTCAGTCATTCAGTATACATAAAACAGGACAAACTGCCTCTCTTAATATTTTGGGAACGGATTCAACTGTTTCCAATGGAACTGCATCCAATATATTTTTTTAAACAAAATAAATAGATCTGGGTCAGAGCAATTCAACAAAAGATGGTCTACAATGAACATAAAAAGAATGACTGAACATTCCAGTACTGGACAAATAAAGCCCAGTTTCTCCACAATCTATTTGCTGTTCTCCTTCTTTGATTCTAATATAATTTGATAACTTCATGGTCTCAGCTACTTTCTGCATCTGCTCCAAACAATCAAGCAAACAGTAGGAGGTTTCTTACTTTTAAATTAGTGGCAACACAAATCTTGGCAACATATAGTAAGTTCTTAATAAATTCCATATCGCAGCTTTCTAGTTTAGCTTTTAAGTGACTTAGGAAGGAACTGCACCCAGTACTTTCATGTGGTTTCTTTCACGACGCGTAATTTCCATCCAAAATAATCTAGCGAAATCCACACTCCAGATCTCCAAGTTTCTACCTACAGCAATTCTAACTTTAGAGTCTAGAGAAACTATCAAATCTTACTTTTCCTGCCACTGTAGCAAATACCCCAATAATTTTTAAAAGATGTCAAGTGCTTTTTTGCATTAGTCATCTTGTCAGTCAAATGTTGTTTCTTCTTCCGCCCCTAACATAAATTAACACACAGGTCATGACCTTTGGCTTTGTAGTTGACATATGTAGATTATAGCTAATCCCCCCGTTGCAGCAGGTGGAAAGGTTGACGGTTGGTCCAATGTAGGGGTCCAGTTCCATAGATTTTAGAGGCTCAGTTTGCAAGTTCCATCCATTTATTCCTCTCATGGAGTCATACTCATTTAGTTTATCCAATAAATAGTGACATCTAAAGGTGTGCAGGTAATTCAACGTCATAAGTGAGTAAAGAATCATTTTATAGAAGGGGGGAAAGGATCATAAGGCACAGAGACCTCAGTCTGAGAGAGAGAAAATAGGCAATGTGGTGTCTTTTTCCACAACAGTTACTAAAAGGAAAAAGATGCATATTCCTGGTTTTGTATTACCAGGCAGAAATGGAACTTGGCTCAGTGCCCCTCCAAGACTGGGTTTTTTAAAAACTGTATTCTGTAACATGTCACTGATGTAAGAACAGTGCATTAGTGATGGATTTATACTAGATCATTGCCTTCATTAAAGATCCTGTGATGCTTCCCCGATGTTATTGCATCGCTGCCGTCTGGAGCAGCACTCTTGCAGTATAGCGCAACAAAACTGGGACAAAAAGAAAAAGAAAAAAAGCGGAATGTTTACAGTATAAAAAGTTACAGGATTTCAGCAGGATGTTACAGGGCATGCACTGCTAGGAAGTAAAGCACGGTGCGTTCCCCAAAACCTTCGCAGGAGCAAACAGTATTTAAAGTGGGATTGTGTATAACTGCTCTCATGAGCACAAACCATCATAAAAGACGTTAATAAGAACAATAAAAAGGGCACCTGGAGGGACCATTATTGCAGACTCAGCAATAAAGTGTCAATGCAAAAATTGGGATTGGGCACAAATATCACCAGAGTTTCTTTTACTGACTACAGTAAGAATTCACTTCTTACCGAACTCCCCATCCCTTAAAGTTATTCCAGACAAGCTGTGTAGTCAGCTGTGTCCCCTTGCAATTATCCAGCTCATCTGCCACACTAGGAAAAGTACAGTGGTACCTTGGGTTACAGACGCTTCAGGTTACAGACGCTTCAGGTTACAGACTCCGCTAACCCAGAAATAGTACCTCGGGTTAAGAACTTTACTTCAGGATGAGAACAAAAATTGTGTGGTGGTGGCGCAGCAGCAGGAGGCCCCATTAGCTAAAGTGCTTTCAGGTTAAGAACAGACCTTCGGAATGAATTAAGTTCGTAACCAGAGGTACCACTGTAAATGGTGAACTGCATTTAAATGGTGAAGTGGATTTCTCTCTCATCCCTAGAGGAGAAGATATTTGTTCATCTAATATCTATTCTGAGAGGCAGAGCCTGCTCCTATCACCTGCTAACCAGAGATGCCATGGATTTAATTTGGACCCTCTGAATGCAAGGCTTGTGCTCTACCACTGACTACAGTGCTTCCGCTCCCATTTTTTTCTCCTTCCTCCAGACTTTCCAATAACTTATTGCAGTTTCATTATCAAGGCTACTTTTACTTTAATGCAAACAGGCAATGGAGAGCGAGAGAGTGGGGGGGGGGGGGAGAGAATACTTACAGATAGTTACATCATTTTACAAAGATGAACCGCGTGTATTTTTTTTCTGTGCAAAGCTGGGCTGTGTGAAATAATTAATATTTGCTGGGAATTTAAAACCAGGAGTGTGTCAATGGGAAAGGAGTTTGCTGCGAGCCATTTTTAAGCAACTGAAAAGGTTCTTGTCAGCGCTGACTGCCAGCGGCAGAAATATTCCTGATTGAGATTGTCTCCCAGTGTTTTGCAATCAGCTCTCTGGAGCCGCGGTTATTACAGGCAAACCAGCCTCTTGAAGGTTACATTGCCAAA
This sequence comes from Darevskia mixta, assembly GCA_034641385.1. NCBI lineage: Eukaryota > Metazoa > Chordata > Lepidosauria > Squamata > Lacertidae > Darevskia > Darevskia mixta. The sequence continues at coordinate 22,314,695 of JAWWNH010000014.1, read as the reverse complement.
ATGGAGTTGAGAGCTCTTCTCCTTTCCTTCCATTTCTCGCAGATACACAATCCCATTCTCTATGCAGCAAGCGCTTTATCGGCAAAGTATGCCCGGAAATCTTTCTGAGTCGATTAATAATTAACTTCGAGGCTTCCATCTTTCCCAGGCAGTTGTATACAAGGGATCACACTTGTTATATTTCCAGCGGCATTCTTTACGTTTGCAGGACTCGCAGTTAAAAGAATGTGCCGATGTCTGAAGGCAAACGTAACCTTCTAAGAGGGGAAATCATTGTAATACTAGAAAGGAAATAATTCATCTTGCTTGAGAGTCTAGTGACCACAAATGCCCCATATCCTTTGGCAACACCAGTAACCCCAAGGAGCAAGAGATTTATCTCGCCTTAGAGGAGCACATGATGACCAAGCGTGCTTCAACAGATGTGATACGAGTCCTCTGCAACATTATCTTCTCATCTGCATAATGGCAGAAAATGTACTACTAATACTAATTAAAACAAACCAACAACTTCCACCTTTAGATCACCAGAAGCCTGACTGTACTTGTAAATGCACATGCCAGAAGTTTTTTTGGGGGGCGGGGCGGGTGGGGGGGCGGGCGGGCATGGAACTGAGTAATAGAACAGATGTGCCGTTTAAGATCATTTAGATCCCTTTCATTTCCAAGACACTGCATGGGGCTTCAAACAAGCTGAATAGGAGTCTGCAGCTCATGGGCAGCAGCCTTTGAAAATCCAGAAGCCCTTGTCTCCCCCCCCCTCCATTTTTTGGGTGGCTCTATGCCAAGTAACGTATTTTTCTGTGTATAAGGCGATATTTTTTCCTTAGAAATAATAGGCAAAAATTGCAGGTCGTCTTATACACGGGTAGCAGGGGGGGGATGGGCGATTGGTGGCAGCAGCCAGCAGGAGATTGGCAGCGGCGATAGGGCGTGTGATTGGTTGCTGTGGCAAGGCCTGCTAACAATTGGCTGCGGCAACTGGGCGTGCTATTTACGGCAGCAGCATATTTCCCCTCCCACCATTATTATTCTTTTGCAGTCCAAAAAATTGGGGTCAACTTATACATGGGGGAGTGTTATACACGAAAAAATACAGTAAGTTAGGGTTTTCTTCTGGTTTCTCTCTCTCCCCAGACCTACACACATATATTGAGAGCATGTCATCCATGTGACCCAGAAAAACAAACAGGAATAAAGAAAGCTGCCTCACAGCAAGTCAAGCCATTGGCCCACCTAGCTCAGTACTGTCTCCACTAACTGGTAAAGGCTCCCATGGGTTTATCATTTATTAGATTTATATATCGCCCTTTATCAAAAGATCCCATGGCGGTGTACAACATTATGAACTTATTTTATGGAACAGGATAATATAAATATAACACAAAGCATAATAATAGACAGCGTAATAATAAAACAATTGTAGTAACAGCCCACCCCACACACATTTAACAGGCTATAGATTATTTAATAGCTGGAAGCCTGGGTAAAGAGGAATGTTTTTGCCTGGCGCCTACAGACATGTAATGATGGTGCCAGGTGAGCCTCTCTGGGGAGGGCATTCCACAGACAGGGAGCCACCACAGCAAAGGCCTGTTCTCGTGTTGCCACCCTCCAAACCTCTTCAGGAGGGAGGACACAGAGAAGGGCCTCGGATGACAAGTGCAGGGTCCAGGTCGGTTTGTCTGGGGAGAGGCGGGTCCTTATGTTTCTGAGGTCCTGAGTTGTGTAAGGCTTTATAGGTCAATACCAGCAATTCGAATTTCAGACATGGTCTCTCCTTGGCCTAACTGGAGATACTGGAAATTAAGCTGGGAGCTTCTACATGCTAAACAGATGCTCTACCACCGAGTTAAAGTCCCTCCCTTAATCTCATCCATGGAAGAGAGCAAGAAAACTAAATGTCTGGTATCCTCTTCTCTCCCAACAGTTACTCAGCATGAACGGTGAAGAAATATATCAACTGTTGTCACTAACCTATACCTGTGCAAATTGCTGCAGACTGATTCATCTCAAGTCATTTCTCTCTTACAACAGCATTTTAAAGCAGCTGAGAATTATAGAAAGCATCTGACGTTATCCCAGCAGAGACAACAGGCTGGATTCCTGCATGGGGCTTTCACAAGCGTGAAGCGTTTCTTCATCTTACGTTTCTTCAAGATGCCAAGGCGCGAAAGGGACTCACTCATTCCTTTCCAACTAAAAATATACACACATGACACATTCCAAGTCACTGACTGCACTGACAATCTGTCATCCTGAAGGCATCCCCCAGCTGTCAGGGAAAGGAGATGGCTAAAGTTTCTGAGCACACATAGCAAGAGGGAATATTCCCCAAACCTAAATATATCAGGGTGGGTGTTGTTGGGTTTCTTGGCGTGCTGTTGTTGTTGCACGTTTTGCTGCAGAGGTTAAAGCTTCTTCCCAAGCAAATATGTGACAATGATCATCGTGGAGGGTAAGGTTATCGATGCCAACCAGTCATGTTGGCTGTGTTCTACCTCCACCATCAGAGACAGTATGCTCTGAATAACAGTTGCTTGGGGTACTCAAGTAGGCAGAGCACTCCTGCCATCAGGTCCTACATGTGGGCTTTCCCAAGTAGCTTCCAACTTCCTGACCACTGTGAGAGCAGGATGCTGGTCATTTAGATAGGCCTTTGGCCCGATCAATCAGGGCTCTTCTATGTTTACATCAAATAGGGAAGTCCCAGGTATTTGCTTAGCCTTCTAATGAGAAGTGCCCAATAGCACACATTGCATGGTGGCATCCATCTGTCTCAAGAGACAATGGTGTGTGCCTCCAGGAATGAAGTCAAGCAGCACTGAAGTGACCTTTCCAGGACGCAAGCCTGGGAAGTGTGAATGTAGGTCCTGGACTACCCAGACAGGACTTCCCTCTCAGCCTCGCTGATGTGGTCCAAGGGAAAGCAGAGCAATACATTTGGCACCAGCTTGGCTTCAGGATTTGCCAGAAAGAATTGTAGAAGGCGCCATCCAACTGTCTTTGGATTTGTGTAGGGTTTACTCCTTAGCTTTCTTCTCTCTCAAAAATACCTTGCAAGGGAGTGGATGTTTAGGATCAGAGTTTTCCTTCTCCTAGATGGGCTACCTTCCCAGGTTGGCAAGCCCCATCTGCCCCTTACGTCCCTCTATAGCATGTGTAGATATCGTCTTCTTGACTATTGGACCCACTATCGGTCTCTCTCGACTGCTTAATCTGCCTGTCTACACATGCAGGGGAAGTCCCTAACTCACAGAGGGTTGGAGACCCATCAGTTTGCATTTAAAACCCAATCAAACAGATTCACACTGTCCAAAACAATGAGAACCAAAATGCACTTAGCTGAATTTTATGATGCACTTGTCCATCCACACAATGTTCACACAAATGCTCATGTTAAGGGAAATTGTGCATAAACATGCATATATTAAACAAAAACACACAAAAATGTGTAATAGGGAAAATTGCTTGCAAAAATGCATACATTAGTCAAAATTGCATTAAAAACCCGTTTGTTAAGAGAAATTTGCACTAAAATACTGAATAAAAAAATTGCAAATGGCTGCAGAAATGTGAAGAGCTGAACTTAAAATTGGAAAAATAAGAAACTGAGAAAAGAGGGCAAATTTAAAACTAGCCTGATTAATACTGTGGCTACATGTATAAATATTGCCCTTTGCAATCTTGAGTTGCAGAATAAATATTGGAATTTTATAACCACCTCTTAAAACTATTGGCGAAATAAATGTTGTACTTTGGGATTTGTATTAAAAATAAAACCTTTAAACTGGAAAACAAAAACAAAAGACTCAATACATCCAGCGCTACAGTCCTGGCTACACGGCAAGACTCTCAACGTATCAGCTGTTGCAGGTTAGAATCACACAATTCAGCGGGCCACGAAAATGGGGTTTGCAGAGAAAATAATCACAAAAGATTCCAGAAATTACTTCACAATTTGAGGGCTTCTCTAAGAGGGGGCACTGCCGGAGTAATGCTATCCCATAGCAAGTCTCCCTCCACCAGCTTCCATCAATTAGGACATCTATTGCATTTTTGTCTTTTTCTGTGGTTAATTAAACATCAATTGCTGCTCCCACACACTGGCCAGAATGCTGGAAGGTGAGAACAGGTTTACTGAACAATTCAGCAAAGTAGTGTCTGAACGAGTATCCTAATAACTCTGGAATTACAATAGGTACAGACTTACTTTCCTTTTTAAAAAAGGGGTTGGGGACCTAAGAATCCTGATCAGGTCATGCTCTTTTTTCAAAAAGGGCACCTGATGACATGCCTGGAATACAGACAACAACTGGCTCTCTCTAGAGAAGTGGTGGGGAACCACTGCTATGTGGGCTGGATGTGGCTTAGGGGGGTATCTGCCCATCCGGCTCACCGCCCCTCTCCTTCCCACCCCTCCAGTCCTGCACACAGCAATAAGCCTTGAGAACCACCTTCCACTTGGGAGTCCTTGGGTGTTTAACACCTCTTATCAAGCCTAAATGCCACACAGAGGGCATTTGTGGGGGGGGGGGAGCTGCAGCTGGGGAGGGATGTTATCTCCTCTCCTTATGCACCAAGCCCCCACGCTGAAATGGAGGCGAGGTTTTGGGTGTGATTAGTCAGATAGCATTCGTGTAAGAGGCTTCCTAACCCTGGACTCAAGGCATTTAATATTGCAATCACCAAATTGATGCCCTCCAGATGTTTTGAACCATGTCTCCCATCAGCCCTGGCCAGCATGGCCTTGCTGGCTGGGTCTGATGGCAGCTGTAGTCCAAAATATCTGGAGGGCACTAGGTTGGCAAGGGCTGTTGTAGTTTTAAGGCACTAATTTCTAGTTCAAAATCTAAAGGAAGTGCACGGATAGCAGGTGCGAGTTTGTCAATATTGGCCGTGCACTTAGCATAAGATGCTCAAGGCCAGGCAGACGTTTCCAGAGCTCACCCTGTTCTTAACTTCCCTCCCTTACAACTTGCAGCCATCAAGGCGACTGTTACCCACGAGCAAATTGGGCTGGAGTTGCTGCTGCTGTTGTTTCCCCTCCGGGTTGAGTGCCTGGAGGGCAGCGACTGAGGAGGGAGCACAAGGGGAGCTGAGCTTGTAGGTTTTGAGGGTTTGTCTTTTTGGGGCTGTGTGTGATTAAGTTTGTGTGCTTATTTGTTTCCTTATTTGTTTGTGTGTTTCCCAGGCTTGTGTGTGCGAGAGAGTTTGTTTCTGGCTTGTGTGTGTGTGTTTGTCTGGTGACTAGCTGTGGGCGGAGCAAATCAGTGCCTGGAGGGCAGCGACTGAGGAGGGAGCACAAGGTGAGCTGAGCTTGTAGGTTTTGAGGGTTTGTCTTTTTGGGGCTGTGTGTGATTAAGTTTGTGTGCTTATTTGTTTCCTTATTTGTTTGTGTGTTTCCCAGGCTTGTGTGTGCGAGAGAGTTTGTTTCTGGCTTGTGTGTGTGTGTTTGTCTGGTGACTAGCTGTGGGCGGAGCAAATCAGTGCCTGGAGGGCAGCGACTGAGGAGGGAGCACAAGGTGAGCTGAGCTTGTAGGTTTTGAGGGTTTGTCTTTTTGGGGCTGTGTGTGATTAAGTTTGTGTGCTTATTTGTTTCCTTATTTGTTTGTGTGTTTCCCAGGCTTGTGTGTGCGAGAGAGTTTGTTTCTGGCTTGTGTGTGTGTGTTTGTCTGGTGACTAGCTGTGGGCGGAGCTAATCAGTGCCTGGAGGGTAGCGGCGCGCGCCTAGCGGCGCGCGCAGTTTGACCTATCTTTTAAATTGAGGAGAGCTAGTCTCAAACGTTTACTTGGGGAGACCTAGGCTTCTTTTTTGTGTGTCCTGACTTCAAGCTTCAAGATGGAGGGTGAGGGAACAACTGTAGTCGCCTGCAATTCCTGCGCAATGTTTGCCTTCTTGCCAAAGGATGTAGGCAGCTACACCTGCAGCAAGTGCAAGTTGGTTGCCCTACTAGAAGACAAGGTCCGGCAACTTCAGGAGGGGGAAGGAACAACTGTAGTCGCCTGTAATTCCTGCGCAATGTTTGTCTTCTTGCCAAAGGTTGTAGACAGCTACACCTGCAGCAACTGCAAGTTGGTTGCCATACTCGAAGACAAGGTCCAGCAACTTCAGGCCCGTGTATCTACGCTCCAGAAAATTAAAGAGCTGGAGCTTTTCTTGGATGCAGCAGAGCACACTGTCTCCACCAAGCAGGAGACAGGGCACATCCCTGAGGAGGAGATCAGTTCCCCAACTCAGGAGCCAGATGTATGGAGGAACGTGACTCACAGAAGTAGAATGCCCAGGGATCGCTCTGAGTGTTTAGAACTACAAAATCAATTTGAAGTGCTCTCAAATCTGGAAGATGAAGACCAGACTCCATTGGAAGATCTCTCCCCCATCACAGTTGATGAGGTATATGAAGACGAACAGCATAGTCAGTCCTCCGGGAATGTGCAGGCGACCTTGGAAGGGACAGCATGTGTAAGAATCCCGACCAAGCCTAAGAGGAGACGTGTAGTGGTGATAGGGGATTCCCTACTGAGGGGTACCGAAGCAGTGATCTGTGGGCCTGACAAGATGTCTCGAGAGGTATGCTGTCTCCCCGGGGCCAAGATCCATGATGTTACAGAACGGCTGCAAGGAATAATAAAACCTACGGATAAAAACCCCTTCCTTTTAGTCCATGTGGGAACCAATGACACCGCAAGCCATAGCCTCCAGAAGATCAAAAGTGATTATGAGGCTCTGGGCAGGAAGCTGAAGCAATTAAATGCACAAATTGTCATCTCATCTGTCCTCCCAGTTGAACGCCGTGGCCCAGGAAGAGAGGGGAAAATAGGAGAAGTGAACAACTGGCTTCGCAAATGGTGCCGGCAGGAACGGTTTGGATTCTTAGATCACGGCCTGCAGTTTCTTGAAGATGGACTTCTGGCAAGTGATGGGCTGCACCTCACAAGGGTTGGGAGGAATGTTTTTGCCAACAATCTCAAAAACCTCATCAGGAGGGCTTTAAACTGACTTATGTGGGGGAGGGAGACAGTGGTCCTGAAGGTAGGAGTCTATCAAATGCTGAAGATGATCATCCAAAAGTCAAGGACCAAATGGAGCAAACAGCACACAGACCTAGTGGTGGGAGGAAAAAATCCTTAAGTAGGAGACTAGGGGGAATGATCAATGGTTTTCAATGTCTGTATACAAATGCACAGAGCATGGGAAATAAACAAGATGAACTTGAGCTCTTGATACAGCAAACTAAATACGACATAATAGGCATCACTGAAACCTGGTGGGATGAGTCTCATGATTGGAATGTAGTAATAGAGGGATACAATCTATTTCAGAGAAATAGACCAAACAGGAAAGGAGGAGGAGTGGCATTATATGTCAGGGATGTGTATACCTGTGAAGAGATCCATGATTTAAAACTTCAAAGCCAAATTGAGAGTATCTGGGTCAAAATTAAGGGAGAGAAAAATAACAGTGATCTCTTTGTGGGAGTTTACTATAGATCCCCGAGCCAAACTGAGGACATAGATGATGCCTTCCTGGAACAGATGACCAAGCATTCAAAAGGAAATGAGATAGTAGTAATGGGGGATTTCAACTATCCTGATATTTGTTGGATGTCAAACTCAGCCAAGAGCATAAGGTCGAACAGATTCCTCACTGGCCTTGCAGACAACTTCATTGTCCAGAAAGTGGTAGAAGCAACAAGAGGATCAGCCATTTTAGATCTGGTCCTAACCAATAGTGATGACCTGGTTAGTGGGGTAGAAGTGGCAGGATCATTAGGTGGGAGTGATCATGCTCTTCTGGAGTTTATTATACATCAGAAAGGAGCAACCAAGCATACTAAGACTCAAATTCTAGACTTTAAGAAAGCCGACTTCAGAAAACTTAGGGAAATGCTGGATGTGATCCCATGGTCAGTAATACTAAAAGGGATGGGAGTTCATGATGGATGGGAGTTTGTTAAAAGGGAGATATTAAAAGCACAACTTCAAGCAGTACCAATGCGACGAAAACATGGAAGGTGCCTAAAGAAGCCAGGGTGGCTATCTAAAGAACTTTTAACTGAGTTAAGATTTAAAAGGGATATGTACAAGAAATGGAAAAAGGGGGAAACCACCAGAGAGGAATTCAAACAAATAGCCAGCACATGTAGAGACAAAGTCAGAAAAGCTAAAGCACAGAATGAACTCAGGCTTGCTAGAGAGGTTAAAAGCAATAAAAAGAGTTTTTATGGGTATGTCCGTAGCAAAAGGAAGAACAAGGAAACAGTGGGGTCACTTAGAGGAGAAGATGGTGAAATGCGAACAGGGGGCGCAGAAAGGGCAGAACTCCTCAATACCTTCTTTGCCTCAGTCTTCTCCAAAAAAGAAAACAATGCCCGACCTGAAGAATATGGAGCAGATGATTCAGCAGGGGAAACACAGCCCAGAATAAGTAAGGAGGTAGTACAAGAACACTTGGCTAGTTTAGATGTATTCAAGTCTCCAGGGCCAGATGAACTACATCCCAGAGTATTAAAAGAACTGGCAGAGGTGATTTCAGAACCACTGGCAGTAATCTTTGAGAATTCCTGGAAAACAGGTGAAGTCCCAGAAGACTGGAGGAGGGCAAATGTTGTCCCTATCTTCAAAAAGGGGAAAAGAGAGGACCCAAACAATTACCGCCCAGTCAGCCTGACATCAATACCAGGAAAGATTCTAGAGCAGATCATTAAGCAAACGGTCTGTGAGCACCTAGAAAGGAACGCTGTGATCACTAAAAGTCAGCATGGGTTTCTGAAAAATAAGTCATGTCAGACTAATCTGATCTCATTTTTTGACAGAATTACAAGCCTGGTAGACGAAGGGAACACTGTGGATGTAGCCTATCTTGATTTCAGCAAGGCCTTTGACAAGGTGCCCCATGATATTCTTGTAAAGAAGCTGGTAAAATGCGGGCTAGACAATGCTACCATTCAGTGGATTTGTAACTGGCTGACTGACCGAACCCAAAGGGTGCTCATCAATGGCTCCTCTTCATCCTGGAGAGAAGTGACTAGTGGGGTGCCACAGGGTTCTGTCTTGGGCCCAGTCTTATTCAACATCTTTATCAATGACTTGGATGATGGGCTTGAGGGCATCCTGATCAAGTTTGCAGATGACACCAAATTGGGAGGGGTGGCTAATACCCCAGAGGACAGGATCACACTTCAAAATGACCTTAACAGATTAGAGAACTGGGCCAAGGCAAACAGGATGAATTTTAACAGGGAGAAATGTAAAGTACTACACTTGGGCAAAAAAAATGAAAGGCACAAATACAGGATGGGTGATACCTGGCTTGAGAGCAGTACAAGTGAAAAGGATCTAGGAGTCTTGGTAGACCACAAACTTGACATGAGTCAACAGTGTGATGCAGCAGCTAAAAAAGCCAATGCAATTCTGGGCTGCATCAATAGGAGTATAGCATCTAGATCAAGGGAAGTAATAGTACCACTGTATTCCGCTCTGGTCAGACCCCACCTGGAATACTGTGTCCAGTTCTGGGCACCACAGTTCAAGAAGGATATTGACAAGCTGGAACGTGTCCAGAGGAGGGCAACCAAAATGGTCAAAGGCCTGGAAACGATGCCTTATGAGGAACGGCTTAGGGAGCTGGGTATGTTTAGCCTGGAGAAGAGAAGGTTAAGGGGTGATATGATAGCCATGTTCAAATATATAAAAGGATGTCATATAGAGGAGGGAGAAAGGTTGTTTTCTGCTGCTCCAGAGAAGCGGACACGGAGCAATGGATTCAAACTACAAGAAAGAAGATTCCACCTAAACATTAGGAAGAACTTCCTGACAGTAAGAGCTGTTCGACAGTGGAATTTGCTGCCAAGGAGTGTGGTGGAGTCTCCTTCTTTGGAGGTCTTTAAGCAGAGGCTTGACAGCCACCTGTCAGGAATGCTTTGATGGTGTTTCCTGCTTGGCAGGGGGTTGGACTGGATGGCCCTTGTGGTCTCTTCCAACTCTATGATTCTGTGATTCTGTGATTCTGTGATTCTGGGTTGTGAGTTTTAAGTTTGGCCTCTTAAGCAGCACTTGACCAGATGATGCGTGCCTTGGCTCCATTAGCACTTGATGCCTTCGCTGTTAAACAGCTTTCAGAAGACCTGCTTCAGGCAGCGCCGGAGCCATTTGAATTTCGCCCACAGGATCTTCTGGCACAGCCATTTGCAGATGGTTGGCACGGGACCACCGCTAGGGTTAATAAGCCACATCATTCTGTGCATCTGGCATTAGAGCTCAAGGAAGACCTGGGGGTTAGGAGTGGGGTGGGGGTTGGGAAGAGAGAACCGTTTCTGGAAGCCAACACTGGGGTATAAGATTACAGCATTCCAGTTGTCTGCAGCCTTTTCGTTGCTTACTGATGTCTAGCCTATCAGTCTCAGGCAAGGGAGCAGATGGGTAGAATGGTTAAACTTGCTTTTTAAATAGCAGATTTGGTTCGAGGGCATGAGCTAGCAAAACAAGCAAAGTTTTAGTTTTGTTTTGGTCCAGAAGGCATAAGTAGCTCCGCCAGCTTCCTTGGACAGACTGATGCAGCCTGCTAAAGTAGGGTTGCCATATTGTGGAGCTTTTTTGCAAAATCGCAAAGAAATTGGACATTTTAAAACTATTTCTGAAGAAAAGCGGCTGGCAAAAACAACATGGGCTGCCATATGTCCACATTTTCCTGGACATTTCTGTCCGGACACTGCTTCTGGCTACGGTATTCTGACAACCAGCTGCAGCTCACTTGGACAGAACTGGGGCAGGGCGAAGTGGTGGTGAGCTTGGGGCTGTGTGAGGACAACATTGGAGCTCCTTCCAAATGGCAAATGCCGAATGTGAAAACTCCGCAAAGAGGCTGAAGCATGTCTCCTACTGTGCAGGAGCTGATGTCTGGGAGCTCATCAATAACACCCTGCACATTACTGCAATGTGCTCTATGTGGGGCTACCTTTAAAGGTGACCTGGAAACTACAACTAATCCAAAATGCGGCAGCTAGACTGGTGACTGAGAGCGGCCGCTGAGACCACATAACACTGGTCTTGAAAGACCTACATTGGCTCCCAGTACGTTTCCGAGCACAATTCAAAGTGTTGGTGCTGACCTTTAAAGCCCTAAAAGGCCTCGGTCCAGTATATCTGAAGGAGTGTCTCCACCCCCATCATTCAGCCCGGACACTGAGATCCAGTGCCGAGGGCCTTCTGGAGGTTCCCTCACTGCAAGAAGCCAAGTTACAGGGAACCAGGCAGAGGGCCTTCTCGGTAGTGGCACCAGCCCTGTGGAAACCCTCCCACCAGATGTCAAAGAGAAAAACAACTACCAGACTTTTAGAAGACATCTGAAGGCAGCCCTGTTTAGAGAAGCTTTGAATGTTTGCTTGATTATTGTATTTTAATATTTTGTTGGAAGCCAAGCCAGATGGGTGAGGTATAAATAATAAATTGTTGTTGTTGTTGTTGTTAACTTATAGCACAGTGTCTACTTCTGAAGCATGTCTCAATGTTCAATGGGGCGTACATCCTGGGTAAGTAGGTAATGGCTTCAGCTTAGGACTGGGAATTGGGGAAAACATGGTTCTTGTGCTTTTAACATCTGTGGCAAGAAGCTTCTTGGGGGAGAAGCTTCTGGACTGACTATGCCCAGACTGGCCAGACTTCCTTCTGAGCAGGAAGGGATTTATGCGGGCTTCCTGTCTCAATGGAATGCTGCCAGAGCAACAAACTTGTCCCGTGTTCTAGCATTTCTTGTCTTGCTCTTTGGTAGTGCTTTGTTCTGCAGACCACACCTTCTGATTTGCCTTCCAATCTCAATTGCTCTTCAGCTTCGACAGCTGGCTTGCCTCTGATTCTGCTTCCTGACTACTCTCAAATGCTTATTTCCCTTGTCTCTTAGTTCCTAATTTCTGGCTGTCTCCAGACCACTGCCCATGGCCTAGTCCTGACACATAGTCTGGGCCTGGCAAAATTATTTTATTTATTATTTATTTCAACAATTTGTAAACTGCTTAATCAGTTGTCTCTCAGTGGTGGACAGGAGACTTTTAAATGAGTTTAAACTACAACATCAGAAATTAATTAAGAATCCTGCTGGAATAAAAAAAAGGTTTAAATGAACACTGCAAATTCAACAGAGAGGGACTCCCCTCTAATCTCATGCAGGAATGAATTCCACAACATTCGGGATACAATACTGAATGCATGGCTACCTAGAATCATAGAATCATAGAATCGTAGAGTTGGAAGAGACCACAAGGGCCATCCAGTCCAACCCCCTGCCAAGCAGGAAACACCATCAAAGCATTCCTGACAGGTGGCTGTCAAGCCTCTGCTTAAAGGCCTCCAAAGAAGGAGACTCCACCACACTCCTTGGCAGCAAATTCCACTGTCAAACAGCTCTTACTGTCAGGAAGTTCTTGCTAATGTTTAGGTGGAATCTTCTTTCTTGTAGTTTGAATCCATTGCTCCGTGTCCGCTTCTCTGGAGCAGCAGAAAACAACCTTTCTCCCTCCTCTATATGACATCCTTTTATATATTTGAACATGGCTATCATATCACCCCTTAACCTTCTCTTCTCCAGGCTAAACATACCCAGCTCCCTAAGCCGTTCCTCATAAGGCATCGTTTCCAGGCCTTTGACCATTTTGGTTGCCCTCCTCTGGACCTGTGGTTTACCTGTGGTTAAACACTGTGTATCCGAGGCATGGGGGTCACTAACAGTGACTCCTTCAAAGATTTCAGCAACTGAGCCAGAATATAGTCTTAGATGATGCATGCTTACAGCGGGGTATATAACATCTGGTGGGACCAAGCATTACATATGGTACTTTCACTGTTTCAGTTTAATGAACGCCAGCTGAAGCAAATCAGTCCCTCCTCTGATACAATGCACCAATTAGTCAGACTAGGGATAGCCTGTCACCCTTTGGCAAGTGGAGGCTGGTGAGGGTCATGTCTTCGCTCCTAGAGCCTACCTCTCATTGAGCATGTCTGAACCTGCCAAGGACTGTCATTGCCATTGACAACACTGGAAGGCTATTTGTTAATACAGACTCACACTCAGATGGATCACTTGGCTTGTTTCTTTGACCAATGAGCATGAAGTTGCATTTCCAAATATACAATGATTAGAACTGGGGAGCGGGGATGTGTGTGAAGCACAGATAAAATAAAAATTATGTCGGTCCCCTACAGAAAACACACACCCCCTCCAGAAATTTCTACAGGCACATAGAGAATAAATGCCCTTAATGCCAGATAAAATAGATGCCAGCCAATAAAAATAAATGGTAACATGCCATCACCTTTAGTCAAGCTAGTTTCTTAAGCTGCTCTAAGCTTTGAGGATAGAATGGGGTTCACACAAAAATAATTAAAAATGATTGCATGTTTAAAGAAAATATGTACACAGCTTTTAAACACATTCACACACAACCACAATGTCAGACCTACAGGCCCCTTTTGCCCATGCACACCTCTCTTCCTAGCATTCAGATGAAGAAAAATTACTCTAACGTGGTATTTGGGATTTGTTCTAGCATCTGAGAATGTTAGGGTCTCTCCATCTGCTCTGCTGAAAGATCAGGGCCATCAGACACCTCCCTCAACTGTAATCTACAGCAGCCATTTCATCAGGCAAAAGGAGGAAGAGAGAGATGAAACTACAGGCTCTGTTTAAAGATCACCAATCTTTTACTCCTCCTCTCCTTGAAATCCATTTTCTTCAGCTGATTACTACAAGAACTCCGTAACCTAGAAACGGTGACTCGAGTTTGTTTTCTCCCACTCAATCATTCTTCCTTTTGTGTCACGTCTTTTAGATTGTAGATGACAAAGGGAAAGCAAGCCTTACAAGGAACAGTTGAGGGAGTTGGGTATGTTTAGCCTGGATAAAAGGAGACTGAGAGGAGATACAGCCATCTTAAACATCTAAAGGCTGTCACATGGAAGATGGAGCAAGCTTGTTTTCTCTTGCTCAGAGGGTAGTATCCAAACCAATGGCTTCAAGTTACAAGAAAGGAGATTCCAACTAAAGATAAGGAAGAACTTTCTTACAGCAAGAGCTGTTCGACAGCAGGACAGACTCCCATGAGAAGTGACGGACTCTCCTTCCTTGGAGGTTTTTAAGCAAAGGTTGGACGATGAGGTTTCTGCATTGCATTGATCCATTCCAACTCCGCAATTCTATGATTCAATGTGCTGTGCATTTTGCAGTAAATTTTATGCCTGCATTCAAAAACTGGGTTATATATGCCTTTAATAAACCCCTAAATAAAATAAACATCTCTGGTGGTTAATTAGCAAGACTGGATTGAGGTGCTTAATTATTAGTCTGCACTCAAGTGAATTAGAGTAAGAATTTTAGTGGTAAAAATCCAGACCTTAAATGTTTGCAGCAGAGTAACTTGCTGCTTTAATAGTGCAGCTTTTGCATATTACATTGGGCTTTTCCATGGGTGGCGCTGTGGTCTAAACCACAGAGCCTAGGGCTTGCCGATCAGAAGTAGATAAATAGGTAGTGCAAGTAGATAAATAGCTCTGGCTCCCTCGGCCAATAATGCGAGATAAGCGTGCAACCCCAAAGTCGGTCACGACTGGCCTTTACCTTTACTAAATATTTTTTAAATGGGTAGGTCTTGCTCAGTTCAAACCAAAGGTAGCATAACTTTTCAATTAAACCAGTTTTAGAGTCTCAGAGCCTCTGAGCAGCAGCAGATGGTCTAAAACTCATCTCGCATTATTGGCCGAGGAAGCTTCCAGGTCATGTGGCCAGCATGACAAAGCCGCTTCTGGCGAACCAGAGCAGCGCATGGAAACGCCGTTTACCTTCCCGCTGCAGCGGTACCTATTTATCTACTTGCACTTTGACGTGCTTTCGAACTGCTTTCGTGCTTTCGAATTGTTTAACTGCAGCTCCCAGTGCTGGCTAGGGCCGATGGGAGTTGTGGTCCAAAACATCTGGAAGGCCCCTGGTTGGCAAAGGCTGATCTAGTAAAAGGTACCTATTTTTGTGTCTCTTTCTGATATGATTTCCTTTTAAACAAGAAGGTTGATTTTGAAACTCTCCCATCTGGTTTGGCCGCAGTTTGATTCAATACCTCAATATGATACATCAGAACGACAGTTCCTGCACTCTTCCCAGTCTTCTCTGAGAATGATCAAATATACCCAATTTCTCACCGAGTTTTGATACTTTCATGCTGACAAGGCAGGTTTTTTTTTAAAAAAAAAAATGGAATCAAGAAAGAGCTTCTGAATTCAAAACAGAATTACAGGCTAATTGGTCCAATATGCCCCTGAATCCTTTTGGCAGGAGTCTGTCACTTAATTCTCTCTGTCAGACAGTAATTTCATATATGTGGTTTACATTGTAACATTCAAAGAGAAGGAAATTATTTTACAAATGCACTTTGACAATTGTTATGTTAACTAACTGACCACAGGGCCAGAGCATTAAGGAACCCAGAATTCCTAGACACTTACTCCCTGTATTTCATTCAGATAATTATTTCCATTGTGCTAGGTATTTTGCGTTCAGAAGCAACTTACGATGCTGCATGAATGATAAAATATAAAGTTATAAATACTAAGATACGATAACCTAAGCCAGGATTCAAGCATTCAAAAATACTTCCACATGGAATGGCCCTGAGGTAGAGATGCGAGGGGATTCAAATCAGTTTGCATTTAAAGCAAAATCTATCAAATTTGCAGTTTCTGAAACAACATGAGAAGTGAAACGCACCCATGCTTCGGAATTCACACTTTTCTGAATTTTGCGATGCAGTTTTCCAACCAACCAAAGTTTATAAAAATGTGTATATTAGGGGAAGGTGTGCATAAAAGTGAGTATTGGTGAAAATAACATACAAAGATGCATAATATTAGGAAAATTACTTGCAAACATGTGTACTTTAGTCAAAACAACATAGAAAATGTTTTTACAGGTGAAATTGTACAGTGCTGAAGAATTTCATGAGGATTTTATTGCGAAACATTTGCAAATTGCTGAAGAAATGTGGAGACTGGAAAAAAGAAACTGAAAAATTGGCAGGTCTTTCCATCCCTACTCTGGTGCCACAGCTCCATGGAATAAGTAATAGTAGTAGTAGTAGTAGTAGTAGTAATAATAATAATAATAATAATAATAATAATATTTTTTTGTACCCCGCCCATCTGGCCGGGTCTCCCCAGCCACTCTGGGTGGCCTCCAACAGATATTAAAATACATCAAAATATCACAGGTTAAAAACTTCCCTAAACAGGGCTGCCTTCAGGTATTTAAGATTTAAGGTATTAAGTAATTAAGAGTTGGGTGCTCTGTGTCAGAGATGGGGAAACTGTTGGACTCCAACTTCCACCAATCCCAGCTAACATGGGCAACAGCCAGGGATGATGTAGTCCAGCAACATCTAGAGGACCACAGGTCCCTGCTCTGTGTCAACCCTCAAATGTGCAGAAGCCACACTTGTCCTTCCCCCTTTTTTTGAGGATAAATTGAGCAAGCAGGAAAAAGCATGGAGCAGCCAATTCATATATTACTTCCTTCACATGGCTGGTCCAGCATTGTCCCTTCCCAGGGAACCTGTGATGCTATACACAACCCTTCTCTCAACTAAAAAAAATATCAAAATCACAGCACTGAAAACGTTTGCTATATGCACTGGTATGTGCAGATATACAATCTATTGGGCGCTCACAGGATTTGGGGATTTATCTAAGAAACCCTATTTGCAATTCATAATAACTGTACATTTAAGGCTGAAGCGCCACAAATTGTGTCATGTGAAGCATGTCTTATTTTTTTGGAGAAATGAAAAGTAAGAAAAGGTATTTGTTTGATCGTTTCCCGTTGGACATTCACAAAATTTTATGTAGTTCTCGAGGTAAAAGCTTTCAATAAAGATGGACTCCTCTCTAATGATCCACTGTGCAGAATACATTACAGGAAGGCAACGAAAACTTGCATGGATTTATCTTGGTGGCTGATTCTTTGGCAACTCTTGGGATTAACATACTAAATTAGGAATCCAAAAACAAGTCAATCATGGATTAAAGTCATGGAAGGGGCAACCCTTGAGCAATTCAGATGTAATTTTCCTTACACAACAGGGGGTTGAAATATAGAATAAACTGTCACCAGCAGCAATAGAAATTAGAGGTTGTTAAGACGTCTGAAGAGACATCTGGATACATTTTCAAAGGGAGGCCAAAAAATGTGTATCAGAGTTGACTACCACTTGGACGTCCTTGGATTACAATGACATTCGATTGCATAAACCACATTTCATAGCAAAATTTCCCTTTCTTCCTGAAAACAGAAGTAACGATAACTTGACAAGTCATTTAAATGATCTAACTTAGGCTCTTCATCATGGAGCATGATTTCCCCCTGAATCTACATGCTTCACAAACTGAGGCCTAGATTATGCAGAAACTTTTTCCTCTAGCTTACTCTAAACCAGTGTTTCCCAAACTTGGGTCTCCAGCTGGTTTTGGACTACAACTCCCATCATCCCTACCTAGCAGGACCAGTGGTCAGAGATGATGGGAACTGTAGTTCAAAAACAGCTGGAGACCCAAGTTTGGGAAACACTGGCTTAGAGTAACACGTGAACAAGACCTATGTATCTTTGCCTCACCAAAGCAATGCATTCAATGAATGACAGAATAAATGAAACCTGACAAAAAGGGAGCATCCCTCGGTTCTGTTCCTGTTCCTGACTTGTTAATTATACAGAGCTTGTAGTCCGGAGCCATTAAAATCAGTGAGCATTTTACTATTGATTTCAAACAGGATGTGCATTGCTTCCAGAGATCCCCTCTCGAGTGAAAGAGTTTTCCTTCTAATGCTACAGGGATTTATATGACATCTGCAAAGTCACCAGAATCAAGGAACAATGTTTTATGCGTATCAACAGTTAGTAAACAGTCAGTAAATGAATAAAATCAGAGCCTACCATAATAACTAAAAAGGACAGTGGAAACTTTAAAACACAGTTGAAAACGCGTACTGTGAACTCAATAAAAACACAGTTCTAGCGAAAAGTTATTATGAGCTGCTACCAGTTTGCATTCTAGAGAAGGCATTTACATTTTTTGATGGGTTGAGAAATAAGTTGAAATATGACCCTGGAGATCTCAGGAGGGGGAGGGGGCAGAGGGCACTGGTTTTTTTGTCAGACATTTCCTCACTGTTTACTTAACCCAAACTTGTTCCCTTTCTAAAAGTAGCCCTCTGCAACTTTTCAGTCTGGCTATCCTCAAGCTTCATCATTTAGAACAATCTCCTCCTTTACTAAGAGGAATAATAAAAAAGGCAGGATGGTGACTTCAAAAATGGCATTCCAGTGTGGTTCAGTTACATGGTGCTGATTAGAACTATTCGTCAAGAAACCTCATTAAAACTCCATTGAAGTTAAGCAGAAGAGTGAGGGATGGTTCACCTGTGGCCCAGGTAAGCAGGCTGTCTACATGGTAGAGCAAACCTCGGGTTCATGCAAGCGTCTCCTCCTCTTCACATCCTGCCCATTTTATGCTTGCATCGTTGTTTAACTTTGATATATAGCAGTATAAAAATATATTAAGCAACAAGATTGTAAATAATAATCAAAGTGGACGTTTTGTGTGTTTACATGATACTTGATTCAAACCTTTATATGGATCTCTAGTTGTGAATTGTATTTTGGAGTTTCATCTTTTCTGTGCCTCACGCAATGAATGTATGCAAGGTTATGTGAACAGGGCATCTGCACATACCTGAGCCTTGTGGGGACAGGCTCACACAAGCAGCTTACTACACATCGTAGTAACGCCACCCAGGTGGTTGATTTGTAATCTATGAGATGTACAGGTAAGTATATATGAAGCACATCACATACTGTTTAACAGTAATTTCCAGATTACTATAATCAAATAACAGGGCAGGTGGGGGAAGATGAATACTCCTGGTTGTACTCACCTCTATAATATACAGAACCACGTTCTTATAAAAGCAGTACAATATGCATTTCGTTACTCGATTGTAACTCCAGGCTCCGTGAACAAGTAACAGCTTCTCCAAGTAGGAAAACTGGAGAAAGAAAAACGGCCAACAATGAAATTACATTGCAGAGAGATGCAAGCTAGAGTCTACACATAAGGTGAAAGCCACTGAAGTTATCTATTGCTAGATCAGCCTTTGTTACACATTATCCAGTCCTGCACAAGTCTTATTTGGTGGGAGATACACAATGCAAACCTGAATCCATGCAACTCATTTTCCATAGCTGTATGACTTCTGATAAGTCTTTGGATTAGTCAGAGCAGGGCTGTGTGCCCAGAATTAAAGCATAACTGGTGCAAACCTATATACCGTATGTTTACTCAGAAGTCTGTCCTATGGTGTTCAGTGGGGTTTATTCCCAGGCAAGTGTATATAGGATGACAACCGCAGTCATCGTGGCCTATGAGACTTGGTAGACCAAGAAAAAGAGGGCAGTGCCAGATACTAAAGAAAAAGAGGCAAGTCTCAAAACGATACTGAAAAATGTAGGGAGCTTTAATAAAATACTAATGAGATCCCCAGAGAGATGTTGTTTTACTAGAATAACTCAAAAATTGAATTATTGTGCCCGTGAGGATTGTTTCCACTAAAACACATTGGGCAAATTACTATTTTGTTGGTTCCCTACATTTTTCAGAACCATTTTGAATTTTACTTCTTTCTTTGCTTTATGAAAATTGGCTACCAGCTTTATCACAACATCTTCCAAGACTCTCAGGCTGGTATACAGCATTCCCCCCTCCAAATAGCCCTCAAAACATCCCTTAATATGGGTTAACTTAAGTTATCATGACTTTCCCAGGGCAACTGAGAATGACTGATGGATGAGCAGGGTTTTGAACCCAGCCTCCCCAATGCAAATCAAGCACACTAACTCAGCCTCTCTGGTGACCTCCAGATGTTTTGGATGTCAGTTCCCGTCTGATAGGAGTTTTAGTCCAAAATGTCTGTAGGGCACCAGCTTGGTGAAGGCTACTCTATCGACTACACTACTTTGGCTCTCAAGGCACTTTCCTCAGCCTATAGCAAAAATGTAGGAACAAAAACACTTCTGAAGCCTCAGGTATTCTACAATTGATATTTTAACATGTTGGAGAGTCTAGTATCAAGACTGGAGAACACACATACAAGCCTGGACTCTGGTGGAACTGAGAGAATATGAGATCCAAAATGGGGAAGGGGCAAGGATTTATATTTCCCACAAATGCATACAGTGCAGATTTCATGTTTTTGATGGTCTCTAAATACTCATCAGAAAGCAATCCCTCATCCAGCTCTTGACATCCCCCTGCCATGATATCATGGCAGTAACGGTTCATTTGCATGTTGAATATACATACATATTTGCTTTCTCATATAGGCATGTGTGAAATGCATATGTTAGGGATGGGAGAGAAATCTGTACGTCTCAAACCAATACATGAACCAAACCATAGCTATGGGAAGGGGGGTTGGATCAGTGATAGAGCATCAACTTTGAATTCAGCAGGTCCCAGGTTCAATCCTTGGCAACTCCATGTAGGGCTATGAACCCGTTTGAAACCCTGGAGAGCCACCGCCATTCAAGGTGGACAGTACCAGTGGTCTGACTTGGGATAAAGCATCTTCAAAAATCCACACTTCTCCAATTACAAAAATTGCATACAAAACCCTGTACATTGGGGGAGTGTGTGCACACACACAAATCTGTATACAAGTGAAAATACCGCACCAAAATTTGTATGGGATATTTGCTTACAGAAAAATGCATATAAAGGAGAAAATTTTATACAAAAGCAAGCACATTAGGGGAGGAACGTAAGAATTTTCATGCACAGAAAAGAAAAACTGCACAGAAATGAGTCAAACGAAACTTCCAAGACTGGGAAAATGAGAAAAAATGAAATTGACAGTTTTGTCCATCCCTAGTGTGTGCGCATGAAAGAGTAATGTGGGATTGAGCCCTGAATCAGACCGGTGGTGCTTGTCACCTTGTAGGATCAATCACATGGCAGTTGGAACCGCAAGGTGGCGGCCAGCCAGGGCTTGCCTCAGGCATTGGAAGGACTGCCAGCACTCATTATCTCAATGAAGTGAAGGATGTGAAATGGAGGAAAAGCAATATAATCCAGCCTTCTTCAGGAAACATGAGGCCAATATTCATTTAATAAGGTTCTCTATTAGCAGCTGAATCACTGAAGTGATCCCTTCTTGAGGATAATAGATTCCTCTTTTGGATAACAATAAAATCTGCATCCAATTTCTGCACTACCTCAATAAATTCTAGTCACTATAAACAAGCTGGTGGAGCATTTCCACAGCTTGGAAGACAAGAGATGTTTTCAAAAGATGTACTCTGTTGTTTTTCAACCCAGGGAACGTATTCTTTGTGGCCTCAGGTCAAGTTTCCCTTGTATTCGTTTTGTTTTATTTATTACATTTGTTAGTCACTTTATCTTGTCCAGGCAACCCAAAGCAAATTACAACCAACAAGTAGACAGCAAACCCCCTACATAGATGCATTAAAACCAAGAGGGAAGAGAAATACATTAAAAGCACCCCACCCACTGCTGAATTTTCCATCGGCTAATTATTCAATGAGAATAAGAGTCACCCTTCAGTGTTAAACCTCCATGTTTCCACTATAGTCGCTACTGCAGAGAACTGCAACAACAGGAAACATGACGCCAGGATTAGAGTTAAAGTGGGAGGAGATTTCAAAAGACAAATTGACCTTGATGGGAATGCTGAACCCTGCTGTTGCAGTTCTCTGCAGTAACAACTATAGTGGAAGCATGGAGGTTTTAACAATCAATCAATAAAATTTATTCGACCATCAGTCAGAAAGCACATATTATCCATACAAAAGTTAAAACGTCTAAACATCTGGAAAAGCGTGACACTTAGAAACAGCGAAAAGTATATTATACATTTAGACCCGTGTCAATACAGTCAATTTTAGCCTTACGACGCTTAAAGGCCAAAAAAAGAAATTTGGCCACCGAGAAGGTTGTTGTTCCAGTGAACTTGTTCAGCAAATACAAAACCAGTCTTTCTCTGTCTACTGGGCTATGTTGGCATAGGAGTGGAGCTATAAGTTTTTGTCTAAAATGGGCAGATCAAAAGAATATGTTCAGTTGACTCAACCACTCCCAGAGCACAGGGGCAAAGTCTTTGGGCGTATGGGACTCCCCTGAACCTTCCCCACAAAACCGCCGATTCCAGAACGTTTAACCTAGCGGCTGTAAGGAGCCTACGGTATTCCACATAGTGGATTTCCGCCAGATAAGGGGCTGGTGAAATCTGAGATATCTGTTCCCGGTTTTAACAATGAAGGGTGACTCTTATTTTCAGAGCAAGTCACCTGCACGTTGATGTGCAGGGTTGGGAAAAATGGGGGAGAAGCCAGTGGCTCCTGCATACCTCCCCAAGGAATGCAAAAAAACCCACATTTTAAAGCAACAATTACTATCATTATTATTATATTAATATCCCACCCTTCCTCCTGAAGTCCAGGGTAGCGAATACACTCCACCAACCCTCCTCCAAACCAAAATGTTGTTTTGCATGTCACAGTGAAGCAAGGCTCTCAGATCAATGAAGGGTGGTATAAAATGATTCAGGAGCATGCACTGGCATGCTGCTCATTTGTCGCAAGCCACGGTTAATGGGCTTACTGTGAGGTGTGAATGGGACCCCTGAGTCAGAATCAGACTCAGAGCTATGGTAAGCATTGACACCAGTTGGAACTAATCAATCTGGGGTTCCTGTGCTGCTTGTGGTTACTGCGTAGCATCTGCTTAAAGGAAAAGAATATCTGTTTCTCTTCAGCAGATAAGGGGTGCCTCCAGACTGTCAGAATTTTGTGGGAGTGTCTGAATAACATGCCAGAACTTTAGGTTTGCGCATTTAAAGTAGATTAAAGCACTCTGTCACCCTAATGCAACAAGCCCACTTCAAAAAAATAAACCCACCAGGCTTTGTGCAGTTTGGAAAGTGACAGGGAGATGCACTGAAACATTTCCACCCCGCAAGGAAACCGGGTTGAATGCAGGAAAAAATCCAAATTGTTATGTACCTGCCCTGCAAACAAATAAGAACAAATGCTCAGTAAAGACTGTATATAATATTACCTCCACATAAGCTTTGTGAAGCAATTCAGAATGAACGCTCAATAAACAGGTCATCTGGAGGTGGTCATGATATTAAAATCAATAAAGCTAAGCCTCCAAGACGATTGGCACGATAAGTATGTTTGAACACTGCAGATATTACAGCAATACATTAAGGTATCACTTTATTAAGCTCTTTTTAATAAATAGCTAAACTTTTTCTACATTTTAAATTTTTGTTTAGGGAATATTTGAATCAGAATGAGTAAATAATCATTGATGCGACCCTCTTCCAAAAGGCAAATTTCACCCATCGCTGACTGCTCTCTCCTGATTCCTATGGGCCGCAACTGAAGAACTAGAATAGAAATCATAAGCTACCCTTCATAGTTTTCTCCTGAAGTCAATGAAAAGAAAAATGAGAGCGCCATTTACTGTTGCCGAACAGGAATATACTCCACCAACAGGTGTCCAAGTCAAGAGGAAGAATATGTATACATATATATCATTAGCAGAGCTTCAACAGCTGTAATGACTATCTTCTCTCTACCCAATTACTGGAGTCTGAAGTACAGCGGCAAGTAGAGAGAAACCTAAGCCTTCAGGAGAAGATGGCTCATGGCCCGGCACCATGGAAAGGATCCTAAGCACTTGTGAGATATCTGCTTTAAGGCTGCATCCTCAAACGGAAAAGGGAGAGGAAAATCTGCTTGGCCTCTAAGTCAGCAATGAGGTGTTCATCCTGCTCATGCAGCCAATGCTTCTTTCAACAGGATATGGCAGCTGCTCGCTTGCGGGACTCTAACCTGGGCTATCGCGTAATCGGAGGAGTTGGTCGCCTGCATGCCTTCGTTGCCGCTGATCCCCACTCCAACGTGAGCTGTCTGGATCATCCCCACGTCATTGGCACCGTCCCCAATGGCCAGAGTGATGGCATTCACATGCTTCTTTACCATGTCTACTATTTCAGACTTCTGCAGAGGAGACACCCTAGGAAGGAGGAGAGGAAACGCCGGTCAATTCCCCACATGCTAAGCTATATTGTATGACTTTCCAGAGGGACAGCTGTAATCTAGATTTAGACACATAAAAAGGGCAGTAGCTGGAACGTTTCCTGATCCAACACATCAAGTTTATAGAGTGCGTGCCAAATCCTCCTTCCCCTCAAACACATCTAGAAATAAAGCACTCTATTTTTATTTATCTGTAAATAAGTAACATGAGCACAGGTTACAAACGTAGCTTTTTAAGAACTATGAAAATGACTTTGTATACGTGAATGTAATACTCATCAGAAATACCAGACTGAAAAAATTTCGGTAACTGAAAAAAGTTTATTTTTAATTGCTACACACTACTAAGTTCAAATTCCCCAGTTTCTTCAATGAGAGGTCTCAAACTGTATGCTAAAGTATTCAGTCACCAACTTATTGTTCAGGTCATTATGTAATCAAGGTAACCTCCTTCCCATGTAAACCTCAATCATCTCAAAGTTATTAATCTGCATGGTTTCCTCCCTAGGAAGCCGCAGTTTCTCAGAGTACTCTGGATATACATTTAATTAACCGGGAAGTTATACAAATAGCCTTCAAGCACTTACTTTTGTCTTTGGAAAGGCTTTCATGCAGAAGATAAGACTAGGGGTCAGGGAGATTTGCCCAGCCATTAATTTTTTTAAAAACACGTTTTATTCTTAATATTGTTTGTGTGTGGAATTCACACTGGGTAGCTTATTAAACCCTCATGCTGAAATATTATAAAATGATTTGGCTCAGTCTCACTGAAAAACAAGGACAAATTATAAACTTTGTTACTAATAATTTCACTGGGCTGTTAAATTTATAAAACGAGATCAAGGCAACGCTGAAGCTCATTAGTGTTAAAGTCTAACATTTATGTGTTGCTCATGACATAAGATGCTGCCAAAACTATGGTCTAGCTTCATCCCTCTTTGCAACCATTAAAGTGAAAACTCCAGACAGAGTTTGAGCCAAAATAGAGGCATGCATACGTGGAGTAAATCAGTCAGGAGTCCTAGGTGTCCTGTGAGCCAGGAGAAGAGCCGGCTACCTTTTACCCACATCAGTGGTGATAATTAATTCACATCCTCCACCACTCGTTTTGCTTGCCAAATCAGCTTTTCATAGGTTTGAGATCTTAATCATTTTTCCATTTGACTATCTTCAAGTCATATTTCAGCGTGAAGAAGAAGAAGAAAGCAAAATAAATTCCATTTACTAAAAGAAATAGTTTTAACAGGGATGGTCAATTCCCCCCCCCACCCCTTTAGAGATTTCAGCTTGAAAAGTTTTACTATTAGGTATTCAGAATTACTGGGGATGGAGGCAGAATTAAAGTAAACTACTCTACAGTAGCGCCAGAAGCGTACAGTACAGGTTCGCCAGAAGCGGCTTAGTCATGCTGGCCACATGACCTGGAAGCTGTATGCCGGCTCTCGGCCAATAAAGCGAGATGAGCGCCACAACCCCAGAGTCGGACACGACTGGACCTAATGGTCAGGGGTCCCTTTTACCTTTACCTTTTACTCTACAGTAGGAATGGGAAACCTGAGGCTCTCCAGATGTGGTTGGAGTCCACCTCCCATCAATCCCAGCCAGCACAGCCAATGGCAAAGGGTGATGGGAGTTGCAGTCCAACAACACATGGTTCCACCGGCTCCCCATCCTGAGCGTACAAATTGCAACTATTTGGGTGAAAATGTGGGTTTTGGATACTGGGGCCAATGCCTCAAATTTGTCTGCTCAGCATACCTGTAAAGGTAGAGTCAATCAGCCAAATTTTGTTAAAAACCCTTGGGCATCACAAACATGCAAACGGTATTGAGGTATACTTTCATATAGGTGGTCCCCAGCACACTGGACCCCTTTGTTGTATAATGAAGAGAGGGAGATTGTAAAGAGCCACTGCAGCCCTAGGGGATACCCCAACCCCAGTTGCCAGGTTGGAAGCACATCCTCCCAGCTGATGTTAAAATTTAGGGGAGGGATTTTCTGCCAGCTGCATAACTGCAGCTTCCTCACAGCTGAACATCAAGTTTCACGCAGGCTGGTAAGGAGACACAGCTCAGTGGCAGACCATGCAATACAGAAAGAAGATTTCAGGGTTCATATGTGGATTGGAACCCAGTTATCCTTAAGTTTTCGCACTTCTCCAACTTTGGGGATACATTTCTCTAAGAACATTCCCAAGCGCTTATAGAGACATGTATTATTAGGTTAAAATATACACAAGAAAATGCACATTTAGTATAAAATATGTGCAAGGATGCAAATCTTGAATCCTTATTTTTCACGGAAAAGCAATGTGAATTATTGTGTTTAATTAACATAACAATAATTTGCAGAAAGAAGACAGAGCGGACTTATGAAGAAGCCCATATAAAACTGACACAGACTGGAAATAGACTGATTCCTCCTTCCCTAAAGCCAGGCAGCTTCTCAAAGGTTGGGGGGCTCAGAAAGGAAGGTGTTCAGTTCAGGAACAAGAGGAGGTAGCCTGACTGGAAGAAGAGACACAGGAGTGAGGCTGCATCTTTTCTGTGCCAGACATCCTGGTGGAAGCCAGATGGCTAATTATTCAAACTTGCCTTATTTGAAACCCAGTGGGGATTTGACCCTTTTTGCAAAGAGTAGCAGGTTGGGAATAAGCAAGGTCCACATGACAGAGGCTTCATTGTATACCCTGAGATCATTCTGTGCGTGCATTTTGCTTAGTGGGAAAACTGAACCATTCCTTCTCAGGGTACAGGGGAAGCTCAGAAACACACATACACACTGCTGTTAACATGATTTCTTTATCTGAATTATTGTAAACTGGAGTAGTGGTTGCTCAGCATTCTTTTATTACCCAGATAGGAAATGAATCTGGAAAGACTATGCCAAAAACATAAACCTTTTTATTGCTTTGCACTGCCAGACTGAAATTATAGAATATCAGGGCTGACTTACACATTATGCAGAGTAAGATAATAATCGGAAGTGATAGGATTCTGGACTGTTTCACTTGAGACAGCAGGTGGGGGGGGGGAACTGTGGTAGTGAATGCTCCAGTGTATGAATCACAGCAGGGAGATAATGCTGGCCAGCCTTCTCTCTGCTGTGGCACATGCAAATTTGCAGTCACTGCTTGATGTCAATAGGCAGGGAGTTCCAAAGTGTAGGAGCTGCCACACTAAATACGATGTGGCACCTGTAGCCAGTTCCACAGACTGAAGTGGCCGAGTGGGCATACATGGGGTAAAGTGCTATTGCAGGTAAACTGGTCCCAAGTTGTTAATGCGGCAGAGATGCCACACTGATTGGTTCAGAAACTTCAGCTAGTGCAGAATTCAATGGTCAGGTTGCTCACCGGGGCAACACAGTTTGAGCATATGCTGCCAATTCTGGTCCGACTACAAAGGCTGCCAATTAGTTTCCGGGCATAATTTAAAGTGCTGGTTTTGGCCTATAAAGCCTTGAACGACTTAGGACCACAATACCTCAATGACTGCTTTCCCCCTATATGAACCAACTCAAACCCTGTGTGCCTCCTCTGCAAGATGTCTGGAAGGCAGCAACATGAGAATGGGCCTTTTCTGTGGTGGCTCCCCGCCTGTGGAATGCTCTCTCCTGGGAAGTTCATATCTTTATGGAAAACATTCCTTTTCTGCCAGGCTTTTTGGCTATTTAAACAATCTACGGCCTTTTAAACTGTTGGGGGGTATTGTTTCTTTTGTTATTATGGCATGTATTTCTGTGTTATGTGTTAGAAGCTCTTAGAGTCAGCATCTTGGGGGCAGGCAGAGTATTGACCCACAACAGGAAAAGGTGAAGGTATTATTTGGAAGGCGAGAAGAACATTAACACCTGAACATTCTGAACAAAGGTCATCGCGACATTACCTGGCAGAAGTTTTTAAAGGGCCTCTGGTGAAAATGGGCTTAGTTGTGTGGGAATACCCACACTCTCTCGAGATCCTACCCAATAATCACTGGCTGTTCAAAACAGTGTGCATATATACAAAACTTAGCACCTCTGGCTCTTTACCTGCACTAATTTGCATCAAATGGATAAGAAAACAATGGAAATGAATCAAATCCCATGTGCGATTTATGTGCCGTTTCCTTCTTCCCTGAAATTTTAGTACAGTGTGTTTCCCCCACTGCTTTGTAATCTTTATGGGTACTTTTGTGAAAAGTGAAGGTGAGAGGGGAAGCTGTGCTTTAAACAGATGCTACTATTATATCCTCCTGTTTCTATGTTGCAACAGGGATTAAAATAACACATTTAAATACATTAATGTCTTTAACACAAAACATGATAATTTGATACCCTGCTTCCTTGAAAGCTTTTGTTAAAGCATGCAAAGGTCCTCACTGGGCCTGTCTGCCTTGAACTTAACAGTTCAAGTTTTGCTATGAAATACGCCAGTATTTCAGCGTACCATGCCTGACTTCATCCACCAGGAAGGTACGATGGGAAACAGTCCCAAAAAGAAACCCGAGACCTGCATAGGTTACTGATTTTTAAGAGCATGCACCGTTCCCAGGAGAAGAAGGCAAATGCACAAATATATCACGGAATGTTCAGGAAGCCTGTCAAGAATGGCTACTAAAAAACTGTATTTTTACAGTGCTTTAATTAGTCAAAGGCTTCCACGACTTCAAGTCCCAGGTTTGGAATGCAATCGCCAACAAATGGCTTTGTTGACAAAGAAAGACAAAATAAGGACAAAGTTTCTTTCAGTGGTGTAAAAATAAAATAAGGATTATTGCAAAAGAAATATGCGTAACACGAAAGCATCAGCATTCCAACACCAATGGAAACCAGCCCCATAGAAGACCCTGCCTTCCCTATTTTGCATTTTCAGCTGTTCAATGTGGCACCTCCGCTGTGGAATGTAGCTGCTGCCTGATGTCAATAGGCAGGGAGTTCCAAGGTGCAACTCTAAACGATAAATTTCTTACAAATGCGGAAGGGTTGGCGCCTCTAACAGTGCCAGTTCTGCAGAATGAAGCGGCTGAGTGGGCATATATGGGGCAAAGTGATCTTGCAGGTAAACTGGTCCCAAGTTGTCAAGGGCTTTCTATTAGCAACACATTAAACACGGCCTGGTAACAAATTGGTAACATGTTTGGGTTAGAATGTATTTGTGATTTCTATTGAAAAGCCAAATGACAGGAATGATGGGGGGATTTCTCAGGCTCTGAGACAAGGACTAGAAGAGAATATGAAAATGTATGATGGGTGGAATTGTGAAAATGGAAAAACGATTCCTCCTTGTGCTTGGTTTGTAGAAGATAAGACGAAATTTGTTAATGTTATATATTTTACTTAGGCTTTATTGTTATGTGGCATCCTACTCTTTAGCTTTTGCTACATCTTTCTTAACATAAAATATTTTCAAACAGAGTTATAGCTGTAAGCGAAGTAACTTTTTCTGCAGCTAACGCCCATTTCCTTGCCCTCTTTTTGGTTGGCCGGTGTCATAATTATTTTTTGTCTTTGCTAGAGAAGTTTTAAATAAATATTAAAGCAGAAAGTAATAAAAAAAAATTGTTTGGCACCCTCCTCAGCTATATAGTTTCCAACTAAGAAGGAGAAGTACAGGACTACTCAAGTTACAGCCTAGAGCAAACTACAACTGTCACAGGGCCAGCTCTACTATTTGGCAGAGTGAGGCAAAAGTTTAAGTCAGCTGAATGGGAGTGGGGCGTTCAGAGGGCCCAGGGAACCAGGCCTACCTAGCTGGTTTAAAAGGTAGGCCCAGCCTAAATCATTACTACAAACTTGGGACCTCAGTGGTTGTGTTTACACATTGTCATGGCCCAAGAACAGGAACCTTCAGAGGCAGAGCCTTCCCTCCAGCTGCAGCCCCAAGGAGGAGCCCCAGGGATTCACATTCTTGTCTGTCCCTGTGATGTCAGGGTCACATATCTCTTTCACTGAACCCCAAGGATATACTTCTGCTGCTAGACTCTGGTCCACAGATTATTTGGAGGATCAGGAAAGCTCTGAGGAGATGTCCCTACAACTTGAAACCCCATAGCCTGGAAGAAGCCAACAGCTGCAGAGGATGGCACCAGACTTTTAACTGCCCAGCATCCATGGGGTAGGACCCCTAGTCAGCGTGTATCAAGCTTAGGCTATACAAAAGATCTGCCAGTTGTTCCTGGTCACTGCTGAGACAACTTGCATGTTCTGCCTCAGCTGAAGGATGACGCTGGCACTGACACCGAGGTCCCTCTCCATGGTGCTGATCCTGCTTTGTCTCTCCCTCCTGTCTGCAGGCAACCCTAAACCACTGACCTGTCCCTTTGCTTGGTCTGTCACTTAGTCACAGTGGTGGGCACCAGGTTGGTGTGTAACTTTGGTTTAATGCAAACTGTGATTTCCTCCAAGAGAGCCAGTGTGGTGTAGGTTAAGAGCGGTAGACTCGTAATCTAGGCAGCTGCTGGGTGACCTTGGGCCAGTCACACTTCTCTGAAGTCTCTCAGCCCCACTCACCTCACAGAGTGTTTGTTGTGGGGGAGGAAGGTAAAGGAGAATGTTAGCCGCTTTGAGACTCCTTCGGGTAGTGATAAAGCGGGATATCAAATCCAAACTCTTCTTCTTCTCCCAAGCAAACCATGAGTGGTGAGCTAAGAACAAACCTTGGTTACGGCTTTGTAGTTTGTTCAGTGTTAGAGAAACCATGAGCTCAGGTTCAGACTGCAGAACATGCCAAGGCTCATGGTTTGTTGCTCTTGGCATGGCATGGCATGGCATGGCCAGGAGTAGGAGAAGAGCGAAGCAGGGATTTTTAGCCACCCCAAGACAGTCTGCGGCAGAGGAGCAAATGCCATTTCACCCAGGACCAGGGCTACCCGCTACCTCAGTTTAGGGGTCGTGAAGGAGATGGAAACTAAGGTAGATGCACCCAGACAGAGAATAAGCTGAGTCTGGGAGGCTGCAGCATGAATTATCCTGCAAATGCTGTGAACAGTTTTGTAACCTATCCAGCCCTACCTCCTAAGCCTCACTCTCTAATCGCTCCGTTTGTGGTCAGGTAAATCAATGAAAGAAAATTCAGGGGCTATTAACCTGGAGTCCAATTATTGTGAGAATTGTTTGCCACAGCAAGAGCCTTCCTTCACTTTTAAAAAAGCTTGCAAATAACTCAGGGAGTGCTCAGCAACACATTGCCATCCCATGCAGCTCCCCCTGTTAGGAAATGTTCTTTTCCAATGTCAAGACCTAGTACAGGCTCTGGCAATCTTGTGACAATTTTTTAAAAAATTTTTTTTTGCAGTGGCAGCCCAATTAAGTCCCATTGGCACTAATACAGTTGGTAGACAGGAATTTTTAAAGAGGCGAGGGGGCTGCTGGAGGTTCATTTTTTAAGCAGCTAACCTTTTCCTGCAGGCAGAGAGGAGGACATTGCCTGGAGGACCCTGTTTCCCGAAGAGAAACAAGCTTTGAAAAGTTTTGGCAGCCAGCATGGTAATGAGCCAATTTCTATTGACATGTTATCTTCAAAGGTGAACTCCTGGGCAGCAAAGAGGCAGCATTCAGTGCCAGCCTCTTACAGAGGGGGAAATGTCCTTTTTGTCCATTCTCATGCCAATATCCATCTAGGCAATTTAGTGCTAGGGTCATTTAGGACGACAGACAGTTCATAGCCCTTCTGCCTTGGTGACTTAATATTTCACACCATCTAAGCGATTGTCATCAAGATAATTTGCAGTACCTGCCGGTCTCCCTTAATAATGATGAACTAATTTAAAATACCCACCAGCTAAAGCGAGTGGCATAAGGAATTAGAAAGAGCCCGGCTAGGTGAACCAGCTGTTTTTAATTCCCAATGGCCAACAAAAACAGGCTCAGAAGAGTTTCACTAACTACACCACAATGCCAAGCCCAAACCCAGATGCCATATTGTGGTACTTAACAAAGTCTTGATGATTTGTGTGCCTTGCTGCCTGAAAGCTCAGAGTCCACTGATTTGCTAGATGGCTGTACATATAAAAAGGAGGTACACATTGAATCAATCAGATGTGGGCAGCCTTGTGAGATCCACTTTGTTTTCTCAAGTCTGACCCTTAGCATAAGGAATACTGAAAAGGTTGCCTCATGCAACAGATGCTTGGAAATGTGGGGGGCCATTTTGATAGAGCTGTACCTCCTGAAACACCCCCCCAGCCACACCCCTCTGTTTAAGGACAGTGCTGTGTGTGACATTACCCCACAACCTTGACTGCTCCCCTTTGGTATTGTGGAAGATGCTCTCTTCTTGCCAGGGTTGAAGGAAGATTCAACTGACAGCCCAACTGGCTTCTGCGGATGTAATGAGAGTGCCATCTTGTCCTTTGCTTCAGAAAGCAAAATGGATTGAGTCAGCCCTGTTTGTGTCTGAATGTTCAAGGTCCACCAATGGGAGGGAGGTACAGACTAGTGCCTTGGGATCAAAGCAAGATAAAGAAAAGGAAGCTCAAGGGGCAGAGCCTCTCATGAGTCATGGTGATCAGCATATACAAGGGGGTGGGTCTGTATTTGAGTTAGTATAGTTCAAGGATTCTAACAGCCTAATTTTGGGTGGTGGAAAGAGAGGCCTTTTAATATTACTACTACAGCTAATAATAATAATAAGAATAATAATTTATTATTTATACCCCACCCATGGGACACGGGTGCGCTGTGGGTTAAACCACAGAGCCTAGGGCTTGCCGATCAGAAGGTCGGCGGTTTGAATCCCCGTGACGGGGTGAGCTCCCATTGCTCGGTCCCTGCTCTTGCCAACCTAGCAGTTCGAAAGCACCTCAAAGTGCAAGTAGATAAATAGGTACCACTGCTGCGGGAAGATAAACGGCGTTTCCGTGCGCTGCTCTGGTTTGCCAGAAGCGGCTTAGTCATGCTGGCCACATGACCTGGAAGCTGTATGCTGGCTCCCTCAGCCAATAAAGCGAGATGAGCGCCGCAACCCCAGAGTCAGTCACGACTGGACCTAATGGTCAGGGGCCCCTTTACCTTTACCTTTTACCCCGCCCATCTGGCTGGGTTTTCCCAGCCATTCTGGGCAGCTTCCAACAGAATATTAAAATACAACAATCTATTAAACATTAACATTAACAGCTGAAAGTCATCTGGTCATCTTTTAAAAATAGATCTACCTTCTGTCTGCTACCACAACAGATGATGATCACCTACCACCTACTAAGTGCCTAATTCCAGCCCTTGCAGGCGGGATCCTGGACATAATCACAGCAAGGGGGGAAATGCATGTTCTCTTCTTAATTTGGGATATGGTAGTCCCTAGCCTCCCATTCCCATTACTCCCACTACAGCTTCAGGTCGGATTATGTTCCCATTTTCCAGTATGTGGTGGTTGCTGTTTTGGTGGAGCACTCCACTAACTTCAAAGGCTCCTTCCATAAAACATAGCCAACCTACACATACCACTTTTCACCCTTTTTTTTGCCATGATCAGCACAAAGAAGCAAAATATGAAACCAAGCACTTACACCAGCCCTTGAAACATCCTTACGGATGTCCCACCCATGAAGATACAAGTAATTACTGTGCATGTGAACTGACTCCACCGAAAAGCATTTTGCTTGATGTCAATGAGCAGGTTATGTGTTTCTATGAAGGTGTGTCCATGCATGCAAGGCATTGCTTGATAGTAAGTACCAAGTGACCGAAGGTTTTTTAAAGAAAGGTTGGATGGTCATCGGTCATATTCTTTAGCTGTGATTCCCGTATTGCAGAAGGTTGGACTAGATGACTAGTGGAGCTCTTCCAACTCTTATGATTCTATGATGGAACACACTTGTGAACCAGTTCCCTGCAAGGAACAACTGTTGAGGAGCTAGTGACCTTTAAGAGATTTTCGACCAAGTTGTATGAAGTAGATCACTCAGAAAGAAAGTATGAAATCATTCTATTGGTAATTCTGATGGACATGTTTTGATGGGAGGGGACTGCTGAAGGTACTTCCATCAGATCCTGCTTTTGGGCTTCTCATGGGAATCTGGTCACTGTGGGAAGCAGGATTCTGAATCCAACAGGCCTTTGGTTTCCTCTGGCAGAACTCTTCTATTATTGTATTTATTCATTCAATTTATGAGTCTACTGCTAAAAAAGATCCTCTAGGCGATAGTAAAATAGACAAAATTAAAACACAAGATACAACAATTCAATAAAGAAAATCATAAATCAATAAAAACCAAACTAGCAACAGCACAACACTAAAACTCAGCCATAAAATCCACCATAGACACAAATCAAACCCCAGTAACCAATCCAGCTAATGTAACAACAAAACTCAGCTCCGAAAACTAAAACCAGCAATATTGCCATTATTCTGCAGAGACCAAAATAAAATCATATCAGTGACAATAAAAGATATTGGAGATATTAAAAGCTGTATAGGAATTGTGATTTCAGAGAGAATCAGACAGTTGGAAGAGATGCCAAGGGTCACCTAGTCCAACCCAAGAGGAGAGCAGGCAAGAGGGAAGGACAAGAGGAGAGTCTACTGGGTGAAGTCAGTAAGAGGGAGTTGTGCTCAGTTGCTGAGAGATGAGTTTCTAGCTCCACCATCCATGTCTCCTGTATAGCTTAAACTCAAAAGATTCCCTGTCTTTGATTTGGCTGGACCAAGATTTCAGAAATATGCATGGTTGATGCCATAAAGATCCTCTGCTTTGGGTGACATGATGCTTAGCAAGTAGAGCACATGCTCTGTATGCAGAATGTCCCAGGTTTAATCCTGCACACCATTAATGACAGGGAAGAAGAAAGTGATGGTGAGACCTCTCTTTTCCGAGCCCCTGCCAGTCAGAGTAGGGCAGTACTGAGTGAGGCAGAGCCAACAGTCTAGCTCAGTATAGGGTGACTTCCGATGTTCCTACCTGTGGATCCAGGAACAACCCCACCGCCACAAAGTGTGGGGCGCTTGCTAGTCCTTGCTCTATGAAGCTCTCCCATTCCAGCTTGATCAGCGAGCTGGCGCTGCAATTGTTTCTACAGCTTGTCATTTCCTCCTTAATGTCGTCCTGCACTTTAGCAACGACTCCCGTGGGACACTTAATCTGAATTGAACTTGGCAAACTTACATGGCTGTTGTGACAGGATAATTAGATATTTGTCACAGTTTCAATTTTATCTTAACAGCTGTTTGCAAAAGCAAACGTTATTATTATAATTGCTCCTCTCCTGAGCCAAAAGCAACTTTGAAGAATTAAAAGGAGCAGATGCAGGCTCCGGGCATTATCTGCTGGTCGGATCCTGCAGCAAATGTCACGAGTTTTGAAAAAATATGGCCAGAGTTTTACCCGCCTAAGAGAAGAGAAGAAAAGGCTGATCACTTTTAACGGCCAGTGTAGAACATACAATCTTTATGCAATTAATTGCTCTGGCTGCAACATTCCTAACTCCTTCCCTTCTCAGGACAAAATTGCCCTTCCATTGTGGCTAAATGTTCTGTAAGCAGCAGAGACTGCAACCATGGTTATGACTAAAAAGCATCTGCTTAACCAGATTTTAAGAACCAGGGTTCCAAGAGAAAGAGAGAGAAAGACCCAGCTAAATTTGGCTTTGCCCCACCCACTTTTGTCTTAGTCTCCACCCACTGCTATCCTATTTTTAAGAGACAGCTGAAGGCAGCCCTGTTTAGGGAAGTTTTTAATATTTAATGCTGTATTGTTTTAACATTCGATTGGGAGCCGCCCAGAGTGGCTGGGGAGACTCAGCCAGATGGGCAGGGTACAAATAATAAATTATTATTATTATTATTATTATTATTATTATTATTATTATTATAGCTTCCCCCTGCCCAAGCTGGATGCAGCCCAACTACTAGCATGTTGCCCTGGACAATTACTTCTGAGGGAACATGGCCCTTAACAGAAAGAAAGGTCCATCACTCCTGAAATATCTGATGGCTTGTTCCCTATCCTAAAAAGACAGTCATACGACACTTGCCTAGGGATTGAAGCTGAAACTGGGTTCTTGCAGCTGAATCTGTGAACCAGCCAATGTGTCTTATGTGCTTAAATTATTGCAGCTAGATCAACTGTCTAGCTTTCGTGACTAAAAAAAATGTTTGTATCGAACAGTTTATTTACTTGAAAAGAAGCTATTTTTCTATTCTATTTGATCAAGAGCTCTATCTAACGCAAATGTTTACACATTCCTGTACAAAAAAGAAGCCAGTTCATGGCTTGTTTGTTTTCTCCTCCAAATTCACAGGCAGGAGCTTGCAGAAAATATGCTAGAATTTTCGTATGCGACTCATGGCCCTTGCATTCCATCGTATGAGGAAGGCGCATGAAGCTGATGCGCAGACAAGGCTCACGGAGGGCCAAAGCTCAGTGGATGGGCATTTGCCTTGCACGCAGGAGGTCCCAGGTTCAACCCCTGGCATCTCTGGGTAGGGCTGAGAGAGAGACCCCCCCCCCGACTGAAACCCTGGAGAGGTACTGTCAGTCAGTGTAGACAATACTGAGCTATATGGAACGTTCAACCATTACTTTTGGGCAGAGCAATCCTACAGGGTTAGCAGAGGGAGAATTTGAGGCAGAGGAAGAGCCAAATTAAGAGCCCTGATGGAAGGTGGAGGCATTTTCGCCCTTTCTGTACCCTTCCTAACAAAGAAATATTTCTCCCGTTGGTCTCAACAGGAAGGGAAAATAAGTACACCAGCCCCAAGACCAATGCACTTTCCCCTATCTTCTGGATGCGAAGCCTCTCTGTACCCACCCCAACATACTCCTGGGACAACCTCTTTCTGCCTTCCCTGCCACAGGAGCATCTATAGCAGGAGAGAACTGGCAGCAGACCTTTTCCACAACAAAAGGAAGCTTTCGGGCAAGGAGACCTGCAAAATCCTATGGCCCTTGGGTCATCCTGCCAGGGATCACAAGATCGCACCCTTAATTAACTCATGCAAATGAAGGATCGGGCTATTTTGAAAACTTTCGAAAGTCTGTTTCAAAGGAAAAACGCTGCTCGTTTCTAAGCCGGTCTTCCCGTTAAAAAATCTGAATCACCACCCCATTCTGCGAAAGTAAATGCAGCAGCTAAAAAAGCCAATGCAATCTGGGCTGCATCAATAGGAGTATAGCATCTAGATCAAGGGAAGTAATAGTACCACTGTATTCCGCTCTGGTCAGACCCCACCTGGAATACTGTGTCCAGTTCTGGGCACCACAGTTCAAGAAGGATACTGACAAGCTGGAACGTGTCCAGAAGAGGGCAACCAAAATGGTCAAAGGCCTGGAAACGATGCCTTATGAGGAACGGCTTAGGGAGCTGGGTATGTTTAGCCTGGAGAAGAGAAGGTTAAGGGGTGATATGATAGCCATGTTCAAATATATAAAAGGATGTCATATAGAGGAGGGAGAAAGGTTGTTTTCTGCTGCTCCAGAGAAGCGGACACGGAGCAATGGATTCAAACTAGAAGAAAGAAGATTCCACCTAAACATTAGGAAGAACTTCCTGACAGTAAGAGCTGTTCGACAGTGGAATTTGCTGCCAAGGAGTGTGGTGGAGTCTCCTTCTTTGGAGGTCTTTAAGCAGAGGCTTGACAGCCATCTGTCAAGAATGCTTTGATGGTGTTCCTGCTTGGCAGGGGGTTGGACTGGATGGCCCTTGTGGTCTCTTCCAAATCTATGATTCTATGAAACAGTGCAGAAAGCAGTTTTCTTATTGAGTTAGTCCAGCAGCACACGGTCAGCTACAATACTTTCTCCCCCTTTTGTCGATATCTGCCTTCTGTTTTTACGTCCCACAGCATGAGGCCTATGAAGCATTTCCCCTTTCCATCTATACAAGTCTCTCTCTCAGTTCAGATACCAATGGCACAAGGCTAAAAGGAAGGAGAAGAGAAAGGAAGAGCCTTTTAGAAAACCCATGTAATCTGAACTGGAGTAATTGTTAACCCAAACAGGCTCGTTTCCAAATGCGTGTGGGTCAGAAGGAATGGCCCTCCGCAAAGCAGCTGTGGGGATACTGTTTACTTTCTTTCTTGGCTTAAAAGCATTTAACGTTGAGAACAGACCTGCAGCATCTTAATGTATGCTAATGCCCTCCAGAGCAGTAACTTCTGATGGATTCAACAGCACTGAACGGATACGAAAGAGATCAAACTGAGCTTTAGATAAACGACTGGTGCCTTCAGTACGATACGTTTTAGTCTAAGAGCTAAAAGAGATCAATTGATCAAGATAATATATGGCGTTTGTGTCAAGAATAAATGCTTTTAAATAATAACTTTTGGGGACGAAGGAGCTTTTCTGAACATTGCCACCTGACACAAAATTCTGGGCAGCACTCCATTCTCTTAGTACAACAAAGAGATGTATAAGGTATATGAAGAATAATTTTGAAGAGCCTCGGGGAAAATAGGGATTTTTGCAGGACAAACACAGAAGAAAAGTTACAGGTTTGGGAGTGACCCATAACTACTACATCAAACAGCAAAAGCACATGGATTGGGCAATGTGGTAATAAAGTCTACAGCATAAAAGGAAAATGAATGCCAAATGAACAGCACTCCTGGATCTAAAGTAGCAGACCATGAAATGTTTAAAATGTTGCGTCTCGTTTGGTTTAGAGGAGGGGGGAAATCAGCTGCTTCCTATATCTGCAAATCAAAAGTTATGACAAGAAGCTAAAAACATAATTGTCTATAATTCTCAAAATAATTCCACTGTATGATTTCTCTGCAATAAGACAATTATTCTTCCTTTCTCCTTCCTCCTTTCTTTTGAAAAAGGAAGGTATAGGATTCATTAAGTAGCCAAAATAAAGGAAAGCCACATGAGCAAAAAACATATGGGGACTGACTTTAGGACTAAGCTTTGATCCATTTGGTTGAATGAGGAAATGATTGCTCCATTGTATGTTATTTCATGAGGTTTCTGTTTGCCCAGTGCTAGGTGTGCCTTAGACCATTAACTTTGGCAATGTATACATTCAAAGCATTGGGTTTAAGGTTGTATATTATTAAAAGGATTCTATGTAGCTGGAATCACTTAGGGCTCCAATAGTGTTTTACAATGGGTCACTGAGAAAAAGAATGGTAAAGTCTTCCCTTATACCAGGGTGGTGGAATCTAAGAGCTCCAGGGTTCGGTGGGAATGACCTAGACTGCAAGCGCGTTAACGCACAACTTATTTCCTTCTCCGCATCCTGTCAATGCCACTGGGGCCTGGTCTTATTTCATTTACATATGCCACAGATTTCTCCCAATAGAAGAATACTGCATTACCGTATGCAGATTTTCAACTAGGGAATTGAACTCGAGGACAGCACTCGGGAGAACCAAAGCCTTTAAGAAAAACATATTTTGCAGGCAAGTTTAAGAAAGGAAGCGAACTACAGTGGCATTAATTTATTCTGCAGGGTTCAACCAGTTTGCGTACAAAGGACCACCTGATATCTGCCAGGGGAGGTTGGATGACTGAAACCCAATTAAATGTGGTTCCAGCTTATTCTCTTTTTGTTTCATTCACTGAATAAGCACAATTGTGACCAATGTTCTCCTGTGAGCCACAGTCATGTTTTGCCTCACTGGTGTTTTCAACTGTGTGAAGAGGTGAAAATTAAATCAGATATCCTGGCCAGCTAGGGTGTTTTTTTGGGGGGGTGGGGGATTTGCTTAAAAGCCTATCCAATTATCCCAAGCTTGGCTAAATTATATGCAATGTTCTTTTGATGGATGTCCATTCAGCTAAGACTAACAGCTCTCTATCCCTTCTGATTTGTCAGGATTCCAGTTTATGCAACTGAGAAATCCAAAGAAGGCTACTAAGTATCCTGCTATCCCCCACTGGAATAAATTTAAAGACAAGTGAATTGCTGAACAGAACACTTTTAAGAGGAGAAATGTGTTTCCCATTCTCAATATGGAATACCAAAACGAGATGTTTGGACAGTGGGATTAGCCTTCCCGTATACCCTGCTACTGCTCAACGCCATCTCCTGGAACAGTGATTTATACAGCAAGTGTCAAGAAGTTCATTATCTCAAAAAAGATGAAGCAGAGTAAGCTTAACAGAGGCCCACCCTGGGGCATGAAACCATGTCTGAGAGTTTGGGG
The DNA here is from genome assembly GCA_034641385.1 of Darevskia mixta. Lineage (NCBI taxonomy): Eukaryota > Metazoa > Chordata > Lepidosauria > Squamata > Lacertidae > Darevskia > Darevskia mixta. Next base: position 22,274,471 of record JAWWNH010000014.1, on the reverse strand, counting down.
GGAGAGGAGGGGAGAGACAAAAAAGCTAAAGAGAAATGAAAGACTCAAGAGAGGGGGGGCGAAAAGGCCAAAAAATATGGCGACGAGGAAGTCAGAAATGGAAGACGGCAAAATATCTCCCTCTCAAACGCACAGGAAGCAGAGATGTGCCCTTCTACTTGTGATTCTGATCTTGCATTTGAAAGCAGCCCACGGTGTGTGGGATGGAGGCACAAATGAAATGCGCCCAATGATTTATCTTTTCTCCACCGTCTCCCTCCAGGCCTCCTTAGTTGGCCCTCAGAACATGCCCCGGGCCACACTTCCTCCCCACCTTGAGTGTTCTTGCCTGGCTACAATGGGGATATAGAGAGATACGTAAGTAAATTAACATTGGTTCCTCTGCCCACTTTTGCTTCTGGTCCAGGCCACCACCAGCATGTGGTCCCTGGAAGGTTGCCTAGAAGGTAATGTAACCCTCAGGCTGAAAAACGTCCACCACCCCTTCAGGATGCAATTCCTCGCCTCTGAAGCTTTTCTTTCTCCATCCGCACTCCCAGTTTCCCTTCCCCTCTCAAACTCTTCTGGCTTTCTCCTCTTCCCCTAAAGCAGGGTTTCCCAAACTTGGTTCTCCAGCTGTTTTTGGACTACAACTCCCATTATCCCTAGCTAGCCAGTTGTCATGGATGATGGGGACTGTAGTCCCAAAACAACTGGAGACCAAAGTTTGGGAAACCCTCCCCTAAAGCCTGTGGACCACTCCGTCTTTCAATCCTCCTTTCCTAGACTCCCTCAGGTTCTCTGGCTTGCTGCCTTCACAGGCCCTTGGCTCTTGCTTTCCTAGGTCTGTGCTCTTTCATACCCTCTTTTCCAAGACCCTTCCACCTGCACTACCTCTTGAGGACTTGAGCAGCTTAGCCTGCAATCCTAAGCAAGTCTGCTCTGAAGTAAGTTCCACTGAACTCATTGGGGCTCGGTCCCAGCTGAATAGGGTCAGGACTGCACTCTTACGTGAATTAAGTCAGAGACTTTTGCATCTGAAGCATTCAGTCAATGGCAGACAGAAGCTCTACTCAGAACTCATGTAAGAGTCATCTGTGTTGCTAGAAGCCCAGGGGCAGCGGTGGCTATGAGTAGCATTTGCTAGCTTCAGCTGATGCATTAATTGTGGCCATTCCTGGAAAGGGGTAGCCGTGTCGTCGCTGTGGCTTATGCATTGGTAACCTCAAGGCTGGACTACTGTGATACTCTTGTGTAGGGCTGCCCTTGATGCTTGTCTGGAATCAAAGTGCAGCAGTGAAACTACTCCCTGGGGTGCCCTACCCCTCACAAATTACATCCCTTAAAATAATTGCTCTTGCTGCCAATAAGCTGCAGGTTGAAGGTTTTAGCTTTGACGCACAAAGCCCTAAACAACTTGAGACCGGGTTACCTGTGGAATCTGCCCTATGAGGTACATGTGCTCACCTGGTGAGGCCAACAGAATGCCAAGGGGCTGTCATGAGAATGCAGGTCCTTCCACAGGTCAGGTAAAGGACTCAAGACGTGAAGTGCAATTAGCTTTCATTCACAAAAGTAAAAAAACAACAGAGTTCATCTAGGCTAGTCCCTCCTAGTTAAAGACATTGCTGGGACTGGTGTCTGGCTCTTCCCTCTGTAGCAACCTCACTCTGGACTCCTCCCAAGCAGCCGTAGACTGCAGCTATGGGGTCTCTCTGGCCTGTTGCTCAGCCATGTGCAGGACTCTTCGCAATCTGGGTGTCAGTGGAGGAGGAGAGCTATCTGGAGAGGGACCGCTGAGCAGGAGAAGCAGCTTCCGGCTCCTCACTGTCAGAGTCTGCACTCACACTGAGACTCCCAGCACCAAGCCCTGTCCTGGAATGGCTTTCTTCTTCTGACCCCTCATGTTCACTCAAACCTCCTGCTTCTATCACCTCCCAGCTTGTCCCTTCCGCAGACTGGTCCTCCACATCCCACCATCACTGTCCTGGGTCTAAGTCTCCTTCCTCTGTGTCATCCCTGGGGGCGGTGCTTGGGCGGGGGGGGGAGCACCACATTTCCTCATCCAGCCAGTCCATGACATAAGGGTTTGACTGGCGGCAGCCATGGGGGAGAACTGTTTCTGCAGTGTTGTTCGTTATATGAGCTCACTGTCCCTCCAAACATAGGTAGGCTTCTTCTCTGGTCCATTTTGGCACCTCCTTCAAACATATTTTGTGTGCCCAAGCCTTTGCGAGTGCTTAATTCCAGCATGTGAATTATTTTATTCCCACCCAAGTTCAGCTGCATTTATTTTCTAAGGTATCTTGTTTTTATTGATACATTACATTTTTAAACCTTTGTACAGTTCCTCAAGACTGACGTGGGAGTTTGAACAAAACTATCTTAATAATGAATGAATGAATGAATGAATAAAAGACCCCAGGGGAACTCACCTCTCCCCCCCCCCACCTGCGATGGGTGTGGAAGTGACTTCTGTTTCCCCTCCTGTTACTTCTTCAGGATGTCCAAGGCAGCCCTAATAGGGGCCACCACAGCTGCTGGGCTTAGTCCTGAGTTACTATGCTTCTGAATTAATATCCCAACACATCTGGTGCATGTCAATCAGCAGAGTCTGGAAGGCAGCTACGCTATTATTGCTAAAGTTATCTTTGCACCCAGAAAGGATGAAAAATTCTCTCTTTGTGAAGCGAAAAGCTTAGATTCAGGGGAATGCAACCAAATCCTTCTGTTTGCCCTAATTCCACATGCCTGCCCCTATCCTCATGTAACAGAGAGCATCAGTATCTCCAGTTATCATGTAAATTTTTAAAATTCCTTTTCGGTTTTAAAAGGCAAGAATATTAAGTTCTATTTTTTTCTGTCCTTTTTTTTTTTTTAATGGATTCTACATCCCCGTTCAATTGGATATATTTTTCATGCTTGAAGAAGACGACAACTGGATAAAATACTGCATGGCATAAATTGGTTAGAAGTTTTTTTTTTTAAAAAAAGCTTGGTAACCCAGAGGGATTGCTTAAAAACAACCAAGTGCAAAGCAAAATATATTCTCAAATGTTGTATAAAAACTGGATTGGCAGATCAAACTCTGGTATCTCATTTTCAAATCCGCAGCTCAACTGCTGATGCTCCTGTCCTGAACTTTCCTGTATAATTATCACAGCACAAAGAAGAAATTTGCTCCTTTCCCCCCTTTCATGGAGAGATCTGCAAATTATTTGCCAATTATTGAAAAGCATCCCGAAAATTAAGGGCAAGAAAATTAATGGCGAGCAAAACTTAGAGACGCAAAGTCCCCCCCCCCCCATCTTGCATTTTTAAGACAGGGAAACATACACTAGAAGAATTGTGAATCCAAACCCTGGCCAGGCACTGGTGAGGCTTAACAGAGAATCAGGACCATTGTGGTATCTGCAGCCCTGCTGCTCACGATGTTTGGGGCAGGTGGGACAATCTCTGTGCCGGGCCTGAGCTGGTGATCAAGTTGATCAAGCCTGTGCTGCACCCTGACATGATGTCACAGAAGAAGAAGAAGAAGAGGAGGAGGAGGAGGAGCTTGGACTTGATAACCCGCTTTATCACTACCCGAAGTAGTCTCAAAATGGCTAACAATCTCCTTTCCCTTCCTCCGCCACAACAAACACTCTATGAGGTGAGTGAGGCTGAGAGACTTCAGAGAAGTGTGACTAGCCCAAGGTCACCCAGCAGCTGCATGTGGAGGAGCGGGGAAGTGAACCCGGTTCACCAGATTACGAGTCCACCGCTCTTAACCACTACACCACATTGATTCTCACAGCAGTAGGGCCAGCTTGGGATCCAGAGGATCCCTGACCAGCTCAGCCCCTTCCCTCCCCATGTTCAATAAAGCAGGCTGTCTGGAAGCATCTGACAGTAATAGTCTTGGACCGATGATGGTTGTCAGCATTTCTCCAGTTCTGCGGTTGGTCAGAGAATCTCCCCTTCAGTTCTTTTGAGCTATTCACTGCTAATGGCGGGATGGAAAGAGCCAAACACAGGAGTTCCTATGTCCCAGTATGCAAAATATCAGAATCGAGGCAGAATGCCAGCTCCTGGCAGCTCAGTGATAAAGTGATCAAATTATCAGGCCAAAGTGCTTCTGCTGTGGTTTGTTTTGCCGACGGTAACATAGCACAACCTGAGCAATCCAGTAACAACCATAATCACTAGGGTTTGAGATTTCTGTAGGTGTTAAAAAAAAAGACTGGATTTCTTTCAACTCTCTCCTGACCTGATCTAAAACAGAACACAAACATTTATTTATTTTCCTGTGCCACTCTAACCAACAAGCCATGAATATCTGAATCTTGATTAGGGGGGAAGTGAGACTGGGTGGGATTTCCATTCTGGAGTACACTTGATATAGTAACGTCAGCCGTCCTGTCCCGTCAGTGCCCCTTTTAAAGCATATTATTTCACTCTTAACTCACTGATGCAATCAGATCTGGAAAAGAGTACCATATTTCAATACGGAATCCAGAAGCTTTCTTCCCATGGAATGAATCCAGACATACTTTATGAATGACAGATACCCTAATTGCTAGCTGAAAGATTACTAAAGACATGGAAAGCTCCTAATCTTTTTCATTAAACTGAGTAGTGGGGCGGTGTAAATTTCCCCTCCCTTCCACTCGCCTACCCCAAGAAAAATGGCAAGGCCTCTAGGCAGGATTTGCTTACACTATATTATAAACAACACCCTTCAAAATGTTATACAATGGCTCGTGTAACATGATGCAATGCAACCTAGCCAATTCAAGCAGCGAATAAATACAAAATTAACACATCTGGTGCCTTTTGTACCATGTGCCAAGTCATTAGTTACCAAAGGGTTTATTCACACTTAAATAAGGTAGGCATGGATTTTTTCAAAGGCCAATAAATAAGCAGATAAAAGCATCACCAATAGCTGCAGAGCAAATAGTCTAAAATTGCTGTATGACAAGTTATCAGGTTAGTGCCAAGTTACAGAAGCAGAGGAACCACACAATGCTTCTCTTCTTGCATTGTATCACTACAGGCTGTAACTGGGGATCTCACATCCACATCTTACCCTGTACAAATCTCCTTTCTGTATTGTGTATGGAAAACTAGCATCTCAGGAAACATTATTCTAGCCTGGTTTTCTCACTGCCATGCCTATTTTCTATGCTCGGGATAGTTTTTGGAGATGTGGGGAAGTATTCAAATACACAGCTATCCACCTGCAGCCTGAAGTTGTGTCGTCTAGTAGGAACAACACTATAAAACTCTATTGTTCAGGTAGCTCAGCTCTCATTTTTGTCTCACTCTATGGCATTAAATTCTGTGTTCTGCTGCATGAGCTGTCTCATGAACCAACTACGTCACCCATATTCCAAACATATAACTATATACAACATATTCATCTGAAAAACAAGGAACCAGATCTATTTCCTCTTTTAGCTGGAATTAAAAAAAGTACATCAGAAAACTGACTGCTCTATAAAATGTATGACATGTTAGTGAAGAACTGCCACACTGAATAATTTTGAAGTTAACCCTAATGACTTCATTATATTTTTACATTAGAGGTACAATAGTAACCTCCCCTCCCCAACATTGATGACTGGTATGTGTGTTATGATGACAAGCTCGCCCCTCTTTGCTGGCCTCTGCCAGTGGAAAGGAAAGCTTTTGGTGACTGATTGATTTGAAGGGCTGTCTGGTCCAATTCTGCTTAAAAGCTAACAAATCTTAAAAAGAGAAAGCAGAGGCCTTGAATGTGCCCATGAAAAACACAAGTGGTGACCTGGTCACAGTCCTCCCCACTATGGTTAAATGCATTTCCAGTTAAATCATACAAATTATTTCTAAATCAGAGTCTATACATGTAAAATAGTAAATGCAAGTTGTGTGCTGATTTGTGCTTTCGTGATGTGTGGTTTTTTTTGGACAATGCCTAAGTGTCTACCCTAGTTTGAATAGGGCTTCTGATCTGTGTACAGTTCAGGTCATGTCACCTCTCCTAAAAAGTATATTGAAGAGTTGGAAAAGATTCAGAAAAGGGCAACCAAAGTGATCATGGGGTTGGAGCAGCTCCCCGATGAGGAAAAGTTCCCCTGTGAGGAAAACAAGAAGGCAGATGAAATAAGACCCTGTTCTGCCACCAAAGGGGATGCAGATAATGAGGGAGTGTCCAACTCTCTAATGTTCAAGGGCACTCTCAGTTTCACACAAAGAAGTCGAGCAGAGTTGCTAAGCAATTAGCTCCATTCATTCAAAAGTATCCAGTTCCCTGTAACTTTAAGCTATTTACAATCTTGACAAGAAAGGGTGTTCCCTTCCCCAGAGCAAACAAATGGACACAGATAAAGAAAGCTGTAAAAAGAGACTGGCCACTTAGTTCATTATCGGTAGCTGAGCAAAGCGGCCTGATTCAACAATGGCAAATTTATTTGGGAATATAATTTGTGTGTACAGCACATTGTGTGGTGATTGACAAGTGACGTTGGTTGGGACCAGGCACCAGTTGCCTATGCAATGCACCAGAAAAACAGCATTTTTAACTGTAACTGCAGACTCTTCAACCGAAGTAGAAGAAACCTCTGTGATGAACCCATCTTGACCAGATGGCCATGGCCAGGGTTTTAGATTTGGTATCTCCCAAGTCAGTTCCTCTATGCATTTAGACTCGGGGCCAAACTAGGTATCTGTTTAATATGTAGCACACAGCTATATATCTTGCCTTTACTTAAATAATTACAGGTATAGGGCAGTATGTGGGAAGGAGAGGCTTATCTCTTCAGCACTTCTCCCAGGATTGGAATAGAGGGCCCCTCACAGGTTGCTAGAAGCATTTTGGGGGGTGGAATCAATGGGGTCTTTTTCCCTAAGGCTCCTGGTTGGGCAGTGGGGGAGGTGGGAGATCTCAATTCCAATCACAGAAAAGGAGTAAAATGATAAGCCTCCCCCTTCTCACACAATGCCGTCAAAGTAAGAATTAGGCTCCGCTGCACCAGTAATCATTTAAGTAAAAACAAGATCCGTACCTGAATGCTATGCATTAAGTGAATGTCTTGTCTGGCCCCAACTGTGATGGAAACATGGACTGTCCCCCATGGATGTTGCTCCATGGCAACAAGGAAGGCTAAATGGGGATGAGGGAGGCAAATAAAAACTGCACATTCTCCCAGAAACCAACTGTGATGCTTACACATGTGACTGTGAACACACAGAATCCTGAAGGTGGGGGTCCTGTTGGAATTCTCCATGCATGGGTGCTACACCTGCTGCACAATTGCTTTTCACAACTTGTAATAACACAGAGAAAAGGGATGGATGAATCTCCCAGTTTCTCATTTTTTTCCTATCTTAAACCTTTAAAAAAACCATGAAAATTCACCAGCATTTTAGTGTGATTTTTCCATTGAACTTTGCCTAAGATACAGGTTTTTGCAAAGCAATTTTCCCTAACAGAATGCATTTTTTGTGCATCATTTTCACTAATATGTGTATTTTTATCTACACCTTGCTTACTGCACATATCCATTTTTGTATATATTAGTTGGCCGGAGAACTGCAACTGAAAAATTCAGAGAAGCGTGAATCTTTAAAGGATGACTGCATTTCGGTTCATGTGTTGTTTCAGAAAAAGTGAATCAAGTAAATTCACCTTTAAATGTGAACTGAATCAAGTTTCTTTCCCATCCTCAACAAAGCATGTGTCAAGGTTTGGTTGAACATACTGTGTTTGAATATATTTTTTAATAAAAAATTAGAAAAAAAAGCTCATCAAAGTAATATCCATTAAAAACAATGAGATTGGCGCTGTTAGCAAACCAGGGCACTTCAAGATCCAGGTTTGTCAGCTTCTTGCAAAACAACCAAGTGAAGCGTTGAATAATACATCAATTCAAAGCTTATCACAGTGGTGCTTCTCTCAAACCAGGTCTACAACAGGATGGACAATGATGGCATTTGTTTTTTTGCCTTCAGTCGGCTGAGAAGAAAATATTTCATTTAAAGAAATACTGTGAAGGTCACTGACTCACCTGCCCTCTCCACCTATCTTGTGGGCAGCGCAATATACAGCATTTCCAAAAATCGATTTCTCGGAAAGTAGTGTGAAAGGATAAAACTGGAGTATTGCTTGTTCCTGGAAAGGACTCTCTAGGCACGAAGCTGCAGAAGCTGGTTTCTTTCTTTCTTCCATTTGATTGATTTACTGCTAAACATTTTAGGTGACTCTATTTTCTAGGTAACAGTGGATTTCACAGGCAGTGTAGCTCAGGGCCTAAGTGTTTTGATACTTGCCATTCTCAATAGCAGCGACCTTTAAAAATAGCGGACTTGATCCTGTAGGAGGTTCTGAATGCCTCCCCCAAGGTCATGAACACATATTTATTTCCCACTGGCTCAGGGAGTCAATGGCATTCATCATATCCCCCTGGTTTATGAAGAAGATGGGGGGGGACTATATCTTTCTCTCCCCACTTTCTCTTTCTTTTAAAGAAAGGTTCTGCAAAGGTGGGTAAACTACTGTCTTTCAATGACCCAGAGCACCAAGTGCAAAGTACACTTTTCAAACTAGGAGGGAAAACAATAAAGTTGGGAAGAACTGCTAACATTTTGCAAGACACAGTAGGCAAACAAGAGCGAATGTTGGTAGCACACTGTAAGAAGTACTGACCGCCAGACAGTGAGTTAAGAGTCTCCAGGTTACAGAAATCTTAAGTACTCATTCTTCTAAAAGTCTAGAGAACAGCCTTTACATCCGAGGCAGCAGCATCTCCTGGTTGGAAGACTCAATCTTCTGGTCTTATTAGCGGGAATCAAACTGGAAGAGCAACAAAAATCTTGCCTCTCTTGCTCCCCAAAACATGAATTGCTGAGTGACTGGAACTCCCTCAGAGTATTAACTATGTGAAAATCGGTTCATGCCAAAAGTGTTTGTTGGTTCTGTACCTTTGCGGTGCATGCTGAAAACCCAAATAAAGAGCCAGCCACAATTTCCATTGGCATACATTTATTCATCTTCCACTCATTTTCAAGCTGCATATCTGAGTTTTATTTATTTATTATTATTTATTTTGCACAATGGGTTTGTGTATGTGTCTGTTTGGCATGTGGTGGAGTGGAGGAACAGAAAAGAGCTGTGGAGTGAATATCGCTTTGCCCTGCTACAAATGTCAAATAGACAGCATGACACAAGGGACAGTGGTCTCCCCCATCTGTGCTCCCCAGCAAACTGCCTCTGACAGTGGAAGGAGAACACATGGAAACGTGGCCAGTAGCCACTGACAGCTTTATCCTCCATGAATTTGTTTAATCCCCTTTTAAAACCATCTGTGCTAGTGGCCTTCACCACATATTGTGGTAGCAAATTCAATAGTTTTAGCTACATGCTGTGTGAAAAAGCACTTTCCGTGGCCTGCTCTGAATCTGGTGACTGAACCCTGGGTTCTAGCATTATGGGAGAGGGAGAACAACTTCTCTCTCGCACTTTCCCCATTCCATGCATAATCTTATACAGCTCTAACTTGTTCCCTCTTGCATTCCCCCCCCCAAACTAGAATGAGAACCGAAGGAACTGCAAAATGCCTGACTGCTCTGCCGTAACCCAGACTATGGCTCAAGCTATTAGAGTAGTCTACCGGTAATTCATTCTTCAAGTTCCACGGTGACACAGAGAGCTGTGAACTGAGCGCATGGCAACAGTCATCTGCCAGTAGCTTTGCCACCAAGGCAACACTCACCTAGCAGACAGCAATTGGGCCAGGTTCAAGGTCTGTTTTTAGTAGATATAAAGCCCTTAGCTACTTGGGACCAGTTTAACTAAGAGTTCGCTTACCCCATGCTCAATTGACTACTTCAAGCTGCAGAACTGGAACCGTTACAAGGTGCCGTATAATACTTGTTCTGCATTTCTAAGAAATCTTTTGCTCTGGCAATGCCCACACTTGGGAAATCCCAGCTGAGTGATGTCAAGTGGGCACCCTCGCTGTACTCCTTTCAGTGCCTGCTATAAACATTTTTGTTTAGGCAAGCCTACTCAGATAGGTAGGAAGCTGCCATGTATTTTAATACGCTTTTAAAGCTTATCCTTGATTTTAAATGGTTGATGTTTTAAATAGCCGTGTTTAACAGTTTATACTGATAATTTTACAGTTTTGTTCTGCTTTGTAAACACCTTTGGGGTTGTTGAGTTTCTTTATAATCAAGCCGTATATGCTTTTTACCAATAAATAAATAAATCTCTCATCCTGTCCTGCTAAAAGGGTCACACGGACTGTCCCCCCCCCCCCCTGATTAAAGAGTAATGCCTCCGTTTCAGTTAAAAGCTAAGAATCTGTACATTTGGAAGCTATGGTCATTTTGCTATGGGGAATGTATCAACAAAGCCTAGATTTTAATCAAGATAGATTTGGAAATCTAATACCTTAACTCAACAAGTTTGGCAGGGGCAATATTATTAGTCAAAGCAATGGAGGTGGCCAGAGGTCCGTCGCATTACAGAAGTCCTCTTTTCTTTCTGCAGCAGACTCCTCCTGTCCTCTCCTCCCTTTATTGCTTACAGCAGGGGTGGCAACCCCCCCCCCCGACGGAGGATTGCATTCTTTCCCAGTAACCTTCCAAGGGCCACGTGCTGTGATGGACATGCCCAGAAGCAAAAGCGGCTGCAGCAACAAATTTTAATTTATTCACCCATCCCTCTCGAGCATCCATCTAGGCAAGCGAGGAGGAGGGGTGGGGGAGAAATTTGATTCAGTGCATATTTAAAACCACACTTTCTGGGAAAACGTGCAAACTAAAACACAGCTCTCCTTTGAAATCTGAACCTATCTGAATTTTGCGTTGCAGTTCACCAACCAATATTTTCAAAAATGTATATATTGGAAGAGAGGGCTTCATAAAAATGAAGACACTAGTGAAAATAACATGCAATAACGCAACACATTAGAGAAAACTGCTTGTCAAAATGTGTGCATTAGCCAAGAATCAGCATGTAAAAATGAGTTTATTGGAAGAAAGCCTCACTAAATCACTGGTGAATTTTCATTAGGATTTTTTTTAAAAAAAACAAATTGCTGCAAAATGTGGAGAACTGAATTTAAGACTGGAAAAATGAGAAACAAGAGAGGAGTGGAATGGACAGATTCTTCCTCCCCCACCCTATCAAGAGGCATTATCACGAGTTCAAGGTCACATTCCAGCCAGGCAGAAAACACTCTAGGAAGCGGCAAATCAGGATCAGTCAGGGGTGTGGCCTGGAGAGTAGGGGCGTGGCTGGGGAGAGGGTGTGGCCTGGGGAGAGTTCTGAGGGCCAAACAGAGATGCCTGGAAGGCCACATTTGCCCTCAGTCCTTAGGTTTTCCCCTCCCTGATTTCCAGCTTCCTCACCCCGACTTATTAGTACCAGCTGCTTGTTAGACAACAGAAGATATTTTACAACCATCATTAATCACAATATAAAACACTCAGTAGTACATCTCAGGTCCTTTAACATTTCCTCTGTCTAGCAGAACCTTAATGTATTGGTGGTATACTCTTAACTACCACAATATCTGTTTCCCCCAACTTCCCCCTCATGCAGGAACAATATCTCTGAACACCAAATATATCCATCCTTCAAGTTGGCTGCAGCCTCTACTAAATTGCTTTGGCTGCCGGTGCTCTTGCTGTCTACCATCCAGTGAAATATTGATTTCCACAGCACAAACTAGAAACAAAAATCGATATTCCCCCAAGACAGGGTTGATTGGCAACAACATAACAGAGATCAGCTTGTCAGCCCAGCCAGCAAGACATGCATCCCTTTAAAAAAAAAAAGTGTATACGGAAAGAAACAAGGGCAGGAATGGTGAGGAAAGACAAGATGCAACTCAAATATACTGCAAACACATGAAACTAGAAACACAAAGCAGAAGGATGAAACAGTCACAACTTTTTATTTCCTTTTCTTGCCTCTTAAGATAAGTGTTTATTATTTATAATAGCAATATGTGTGAGATGAAAGCAAGCAACAGCACCGCTGAACATACATATCCTTGTGGCAAAAGAGATTTTCATACAACCATTTCCACTGGTAAACTGGTTTCTGAAAGCTCTGAGCCAGATGTTGCTGGATTACAAAGCCCATCATCGCTGGCTGGGGCTGATGGGACTTGGCATTCACCATCTGGAGGGGCGCCACTGCCTGTAAGTGATCAACTGGTGACTCACAGGAGAGATTCTCTCTTCAAAGCCCCACCTCAAACAATTTCTATCCTGTCATATGTTAATGAATATGGAGTTGAAAACTTGTCCATTAAGAGCTAAGGGAAGGTGAACATGACAATATTACATTGCTCTTTTGAGTTTTATATGCAATGCCTCAGCTATACCTGGATGTCATAAGCTGCTCTTCCCAATGTGTAGTTTTGTGTACTGTGGATGTGTAGCTTAATGGTTTTGATGATTTTATTATGCAATTTTTTCTATGTAATCTTAATAAGTAGGGCTGTATCTAATCAAACCATCCCATTAGTACAAGGATTTCCTCTCCTCATGCACCCCTCAAAATCTGTTCCACAGGGTTGGGGAAACCAACAAAACAGATTAGCGTTGTGCATGTGAGAGGGGTGCGCAGGGACGGGAGAGGGAGGCCTTGCGCTAATGGGACAACTTAGTCAGATACAATTATAATGGTAACTGCATTGCATTTTGATGTACAGTGGTACCTCGAGTTAAGTACGCTTCAGGTTAAGAACTCATCATGCTCTGGCGGCGCAGCGGCAGCAGGAAGTCCCATTAGCTAAAGTAGTGCTTCAGGTTAAGTTCCCTTCAGGTTAAGAACGGACCTCCGGAACGAATTAAGTACTTAACCCGAGGTACCACTGTATCTTGTTATATTTTGATGCTTTGTACATGATTTGCTTTTGTAGTTCTTAGCTACTTTGCTTATGGACATTGTTTAGAGCAGGGGTAGGCAACCTAAGGCCCGTGGGCCGGATGCGGCCCAATCGCCTTCTCAATCCGGCCCGTGGACAGTCTGGGAATCAGCGTGTTTTTACACGAGTAGAATGTGTCCTTTTATTTAAAATGCATCTCTGGGTTATTTGTGGGGCATAGGAATTCGTTCATCCCCCCCCCCCAAAAAAATATAGTCCAACCCACCACATGGTCTGAGGGACGGTGGACCGGCCCACGGTTGAAAAAGGTTGCTGACCCCTGGTTTAGAGGCTATTTTTTTAAATGGATAACTTAAAAAAAATAAATGGAATTATTATTATTAGTAGTAGTAGTAGTAGTATTGGATTGTATTCAACGCTGCTGTTCCGCTTGCATAACAAACTTCCACTTGAACAACAGAACTTCCCCCACTTCTCTCCTCTGCCGCTCTGCATGCACCCCCAAAATCTGTTCCATACAGTGGGAGAAAAACTATGGCGCAGATTTGGAGGGCACACAGGAAGAAGCGAGGAATGGAAAGTCTGACAGCATGAGCAGAAAGCTGCTCACACAACACTGGATGTGACTCATGCTCTGGCTTTGAATATGAAATTTGCATTGTACTGTATTTCATGTACTGATTCCTTTTTGTTGGGATCTGTAACCCACTTAAGAGATTTCTGTCAAAATACGAAGCGGTATATAAATTAACTAAATAATACATCAACTCTCATTGTGAGAAAGAAGGAGGACAGCAACATGGCAGAGGGGCAGCAAATCCAGTTTCTGGAATGGAAAGTCAGTGTACTTGTTTCCATCTTAAGACTGAAATCCTGCACGCACTTACCAGATGCATCCATACTGCAGGAGCTAATGGGATTAATACAGCCTAGCTGTGCACTGAACTATAGCAAGAGCAAATAAAATAGTCAACAGTAATGATTTAATGAAATTGCTGGAGTGTGAGTTAATACTACTGAAACCGCCTATCGGAATTGTTGCTGTGAGGTAAGGCCAGGGCCGGCGCTTCCATTTAGGCCAACTAGGCAACTGCCTAGGGCGCCAAAATGGAGGGGGCGCTGGGCAGCCTGCCCGCCGCCCCCCGCCGCCCCAACCAGCGGCGGAGCGAGCAGGTTGGGGCGAAAACCGCGGCGGCGCAAAAATGGAGGGGGTGCTGGCCAGCCTGCCCCTCGCCCCCTGCCGCTGCCCGGTGCCGCGGACCAGCGGCAAAAATCGCGACGGCGCGGGGCGCCCAGCGTGCAGGGGGCGGGGCACCATACGTCATTGCGCATTACGGACGGTGCCCCGCCCCCTCGCCTAGGGCGCCAGAAACCCTGGCACCAGTCCTGGGTAAGGCAGAGATTAACAGTTTTCTTTTTGAACGAAAACACATGCAAATCCCAATTTATTTATTTTTACATAAAATGCACAGGGAAAACACCTTCTTCAGAAGGAAAAGGTTTTAAAAACCTTAACCTTGCCCTACATGCCAGACCTAATGTCTGTTAAAAGTACTTCTTCTAGTGACACAGAAGTTGTTCCGTTACAGTAAACAGAGAGCATTAAAGTGTATCAACAGTGACCTTATGGTAAAGGTAAAGGGACCCCTGATCATTAGGTCCAGTCACGGACGACTCTGGGGTTGCGGCACTCATCTTGCCTTACTGGCCGAGGGAGCCGGCGTACAGCGTCCAGATCATGTGGCCAGCATGACTAAGTCGCTTCCGGCAAACCAGAGCAGCGCATGGAAACGCTGTTTACCTTCCCACCGGAGCGGTACCTATTTATCTACTTGCACTTTGTGCTTTCGAACTGCTAGGTTAGCAGGAGCAGGGACCAAGCAACGGGAGCTCACCCCGTTGCGGGGATTCGAACCGCCGACCTTTCGATAGGCAAGCCCTAGGCTCTGTGGTTTAACCCACAGTGCCACCTACCTTACTGTAGGTGTCTGCTATAGACCTCCAAGCCAGACTTAAGACTTGGATGATGCCTTCCTACAGAAGATTACCAAATGTTTAAAGGGAGAGCTATAGTGGTCATGGGAGACTCAGTCTCATTCTGATTTGGCTTCTTAATTATGTCATGTAGGCAATGAGGCTGGGCTGCCTGAGGAAGGCAAACCAGAATAGATATTATGGGCATATGGCCTATTTATGTGGTGGCGGCAATCACGAAAGACATAGTAAAGGGATGGGGTTTCATGGAAACTTTCTCCCCCTCACAAGCTGAAAAGATTCACTGGCAAATTTTTCATCTCAGTCCTATGCATTTCTTGTACAGAATAAGCATGAAAAGTCAGGTACACTGTCCTGCAGGATAGCTGTAAATTTCACCGCATGCATATGAGGTAGGAACCGACCGCTGATCATAGTCCTCCAGCATCTATGGAAACAGCGAAGCAGACACACGTGTGGAAGTTTTGCTTTCCATGAAGGAAATGGCTGAACATCTGAAGCAGCCTTCAGAATCAGCTCAGCCCACAAAGGAAGGCAAGCACCACCGTGTATATTTCCTGTCTCTAATCAAGCTAAAAGAAGCGTTGCAGATGTATGTGCTGAGACTGCTTCTTAAAAAGCACTTCTAAGATGAAAATAAACTGCAGAAAATTGTAAGCAGATTTGTGGATATAAAAAGAAGCTAAATAATCCTACAATTTATATGATGTATAGCATTATCCTGAGCATATACAAAGGAGGAAGAGGAATTACTGAATGTATGAACTCACAGTTAGAATAATAGGATGAGGTTATGTAAAGGAAACTGCAGTCTAAATATTGCAAAAAAAAATATTCCCACAAGTATGGTGAGTACCCTGTAAGCCAATTCCCCAAGGGAAGAAGTTGAGATCTGCTTACTTCAGCTATTTAAAAATTGAACAGACATGCACATACGAAGCAATTAATCACATTTCATTGAGAGGCAAGACTGTCCCCTTTATTCATTTTCCAATATATAAAATACAGAGGGCATATCTGTAGTTTAAAAACCTGTGAAAACTTATTTTATCATCACATTGCTGTGAGTCTGGGCTATCTTAATTACCGTGCTTAGCTCTGCCATTAGGCTTCTGCCTAAAGTGTCACCTGCTAGGGACAGGGATTTGACAAGGGACCATTAATGTTCCTTAATGATGGTGAATGCTTTCCTGATGCCCTGGAATGTCTCTCCAGGCTTCTGAAGGCAACGCTCCCCAGTCAGAGGGAAGGGAGTGAAGCAGCTTGGAGCTTGGTTTGCAGTTTCAGTTCAAGGAAGAGGGGAGGACTAAGAGTTTCTACTTGGGGTGACTCTCTGAGGAGCTGCAACAATAGCTGGGAGACTGAGGCAGGATAAGTGGTTTTGCAGCCTGCCTTTAGCGGTCTGTGGCTTTCAATGGGAACTGCAATTACATGTGCAACTGAAACCAATGTTTCAATGCCATAAACTGCAAGTGCAATCAGTCAAAGGACATTAATCCCTTCAGCAGTACCCCTGGACTTCTTAACGCATAGAGAAGTGTGCAGCACATTTTATGCCAGAGGTAATCAACTTGGTGCTCTCCAGATACTTGGGACTACAACTCCCATCAGTCCCAAATGGCCGGGTCAGCGATGGTGGGGGGGGGGGAGGCTGCAGTAGACAGACATAGATCAAGACTTCCTTGGCATATTTCAAGAGGTGTTGTCCTACATGGAAATGCAAGAGATTCCATTTCATATTTCAGAGCAAATGTTGTGCTGTGTGTGAAATATTTACTTTGGCTCCCCCCTCCCACCCAATTCACTTAATTTATTATCTGTTCCCTACCAGTTTCCCTGCCTTTGACATTAAAAAAAAAACAGCCCCCTGAGCCTTCCTCATAGAAATAGTCACATCACCACCACCTTGGTTAAGCCAGGGGTTGGCAACCTGCGGCTCATGGGCCACAAGCGGCCCACGGGGTAGTTTAAAAGGCCCCCGAGCCGCCCCCGAACCGAGCCGCCCACTCGGCGAGTCCCCGCACGCTGCGCTAAACCGGCACAGTGCGGAGCAGGGAATCGCTTCTGCGGTGCCGGAAATCGCATCTGCGCAGACGCGATCCGGCCCATGGAGCAATCGCCGTGGAAGTGAACCGGCCCAGGTGAGGTAAACCTTGCCGACTCCTGGGTTAGGCCATCATACATTGAACAGGATGATGTTATAATACGCTGTCAAAGCTGGATACATGCGGACATCATACATGGCAAATTAACACTTTCACCCCCTTTTAATGAGATCCCCCCTGTCCAAAAGATGTGCTTTGACCTACCACTGTCGAAAGCATGAATGAAAATTACTCCCTTTAGGCTGAGTCCTAATTTTACTCTGTGTTTCCCACTCCCAAAGCACAAACTTGCACAAAGAAGAAATGAATCACAGATATTGTTTTATCCTGATAAGTAAGTATTCCCTTTATTATTGTAAGACTGACCTATTTACTTTATCATTTGCATTCATTAATCACAAAATACTAGAATGCCATCCATGAGTAATACATACTAAGAAGAAGAAAAATATCCCCCAGAACATACGGCAGACCCTGCTGGATCAAACCAAAGCCGCCCCCCGCCGCCAGTCAGAAATTCTCTTTCTCACAGGGGCCAACCAGATGTTTTAATATGGGAAGCCTGTAAGTAGGACATAAACACAATAGCACTCTCAGCAACTGGAATTCAAATGGCAAAGCATAGCCATTACAACTAGAAATCCCCAATCTTCCGCTATTCAGCTTCATAGGACGTAATTGAGTTCTAGTGTTATGAGAAGGGAAGAAGAATGTCTCCCTATGTGCTTCCTTCACGCCATGAATAATTTTATACACTTCTATCCTGTCCCCAACTAAGCTCTAGTCCAGGCTTCCTCAACCTCAGTCCTCCAGACGTTTTTGGCCTACAACTCCCATGATCCCTAGCTAGCAGGACCAGTGGTCAGGGATGTTGGGAATTGTAGTCTCAAAACATCTGGAGGGCCGAGGTTGAGGAAGTCTGCTCTAGCCCTTTAAGCCAGTGGTTAGGAACCTGTGGTCCTCCATGTGTTGTTGGACATCAGCTCCCATCAGCCCCAGCCAGCATGTCTAACAATCGGGAAGCATGGGAGTTGTGGTCCAGCAACATCTGAGGGCCACAGTTTCCCCAGCTCTCCTAGTTATTGGGTTACAGTGTGCGAACCCAGGGGTGGCTATCCTGTGGCTCTCCAGATGTTGTGAAACTACATCTGCCTTATCCTTGGCAATTGACCACTTGGCTGAGGCTGATGGGAGGGACAGTTTCCCCATCTCTGTGATAAACCATCCAAGGCAGAGATACCGCGGAACCCTGCTTTTAGCTCAGGAAGCTGATTAACAAGAAAGAACAGAAACCCTTATCTGCAGTCACTATGCTTTTCTGCTGATTCTGCAAATCTTTGAGGATGACAAGAATAATAAAGCTCAGAGATCACTATTCATAAAGCTCAAATGCAAACCCTGTAGTGTGTGTGTGAGAGAGAGAGAGAGAGAGAGAGAGACAGACAGACAGACAGGGAGGGAGGGAGGGAGGGAGGGAGGGAGGGAGGGAGGGAGGGAGGAGTGTTGCCATCTAGAGCATAGTAAATTCAGTTTGCAAACTCATGACCACATTTTCATGCATCCCCAAAGAGAAACTTGCATGAGGAGTCGGTGAAAAAAATAAATTGTACTCAACTGAAAAGAGATCTGTTTTAGTGGGCAGTGAGGGAAAGTTTGTGCGCGTTTTTGGACATACCAAGATCTGACTGCAGTCCCAAGCCTTCATCCACCTTCAATTATATGCACACATAAAAGCTGCCAGAATGATCTTTCCCTTATGGTTTTCAAAGTCATAAGATGAGCACTGGGCTGTCATGAATTGTCAGAGGTAGAACTAGATAATAAGCATTGATAATTCAGTAGCTGATAGATGGGGGGAGGGAACGTCAGATGAGTATATACAAGAAAATGGAACACATACATAATTTTCTTTGGGACCAATTAATGTTATACAAGTTTGCATATTTTTAATAAGAAATACATTTGACATTTCCTTGTCACAGGGCAGGAAAGGGAGAATCTTTTGTAATGAACGTCAATGAGACACTTCTTGTTGTTGTTGTGTTGTTGTTTTTTAATAAATGAACACAATCTGAGCTGCACCACAATACAATCATTAGGTGAATGCTAACCCCAGTAACAACATGGGCATTAATATTTCAGGTATATTCCATGGGCTCATTTTGCAAACTGTATTATTGAGTTTTCTTCTGCACAGCAGCAGAAGGGGTCATGGTAAATTCCCACCCCTTGGTGTTTTCAAGAGTTCTTTCCTATCTCTTCTGCTATGTCGAGGTGGGGAACCTTTTTGGCTTCACAGGCCAAAATCTGTCAATCACCTGACATCATAGTGACATCGGGTAATGCTGCGCTTTGAAGCCCCATTTGTCGAGACTTCAAAGTGCAGTGTAGAGCCATTTGAAAGCCCTTTGCAAGCTGCCCCACACAGTTCTTTAAACCTCTGAAAATTGGAGGTTCAAAAGAGCGGAGCAGGGCTGTCCACTTTCAAACAGTCCACACTGCTCTTTGGGCCCTCTAGTTTTTGGAGGTTCAAACAGAAGCTATATAAGGTGTAGGGGTGGGTGTGCTTTCCCCCAAATCAGCTGGTGGGCAAATGGAGTAGCCTAGCAGGTCAAGTTTGGCCCACAAGCCAGAGGTTTCCTACTCCTGTGCTACATCACGGAACTATTTATGAGCATTGCATCAAAAGAAATATTAGCACCAGGATAGATATTCAGCAGCAGCCAACACACCATCACCTACAGGAGTTATACAAGACCTGGCTACAGCTCAATAGAAGCGCTCATGCTTGGCATGTACAAAATCCCAGCTTCGATTCCTGGCCTCTCCTGCAAAAAGGTAGCAGGTGATATGAAAGAAAGCTGCTTGATGTCCTAGAGAGCTGATGCCAGCCAGAGTAAGCACTACTGAGCTGGATGGGCAAATAGCCTAGCTTGGTATAAAACTTGGGACTGTGTGCATGTATCAGTTGCATGAACAGCCGCAACCACATGAGCCACCTGAAATGGCAAAGTCCAGGCACAGGTTGACTACTACATCTGATGCTTCTGAAAACAATGCCACCAACACTTTGATATCTGTGGTCTGTAATGCCATAACCATACTTTGTCTCCCTGTCTGCTGACTCGCTCTGCCTTCTCTACAGGATATTACATAGAATTAAGTTGGAGTTCTAAGATGTGCCAAAAGATCACTATGGATCTACGCAAAAAAAAAGATTGGAGGTGTATCACCAGATGCAGCTTGCCAAGTGGGCCGGAGCCAATTTGGCGCTCCTGTTGGGAGTGCTTATATACTGCGTCAACCTCCCTGCTGCCTTGCCCTTCCTCCTCTCCCTTCCAGAAGGCAACAGCAACCCACCTGCCAGGAAGCTAGCATAGCAGCTCTTGTGGGTTATCACCTGCTTTCTTCTACCAGCACCAAACACATAATGATCTCTGGTGCTGTTGTGAAGGCAAATGCTGGCACAGGAACACCAATGGCTGATCCTGGATCAGCGCTGGGTCTGGTTGGGTCCCAGGATTGCCTGGCTACCATTACCTGGCATCCAGGGCTGGCGCATCCATTTAGGTGAACTAGGCAGTTGCCTAGAGCGCCAAAATGGAGGGGGCGCTGGCCAGCCTGCCCCCCGCCACCGCCCCAACCAGCGGCGGAGCGAGCAGGTTGGGGCGAAAACCGCGGCGGCGGGGGCGCCAAAATGGAGGGGGCGCCGGCCAGCCTGCCCCTCGCCCCCCGCCGCCGCCCAGTGCCGCCCCAACCAGCGGCGAAAATCGCGGTGGCGCGGGGCACCCGGCGGGCAGGGAGCGGGGCACCGTACATCATGCGCAATGACGTCACGTGGCCCGCCCCCTCGCCTATGGCGCCAAAACCCTAGCACCGGTCCTGCTGGCACCACTTGACAGCTTTTCTGGATGCTCTCCTAGTCAGAAGAAGCAACAGGAGGAAAAGCCTTCCTTGCTGCTGCGGGAACACATAGTTGAGCTCTGCCTTGGCAGTTAATTGTAGCAGGGGTGCATACAAGATATGGAGAGAGCAAGACACAAAACATCCAAGCCACAAAACCACAAAGGTTATTTAACTGGTAACTTAATGACTAAGTAAAGCTAATCAAGGAATAGTAATTGTATATTGGCATTGAAAGGAAGCAGGAGCAGGTGACCAACACATTTGATGGGCTTGCCCTTATAATTCAGAACTTTGGGCAGAAGCTGGCAAAACAATGGTAAGAGCTACAGCAAAGGTGGGAAACTTGTGTATCTCCAGATGTTGCTGACTTACAACTCTAATTGCTCTAATTGCCCAACCAACATGGCCAATTGTCACAGATGATGGGAGTTGTAGTGCAACAAAATCTGCAGGACCACAGATTAGCTACCCTACAGCATCTAAGTCACTAAAATTCTTTCTGGGATATTTCTCAGATGTATTGTTAAACATTTCATGTAAAGTTTTAGTCCTTTTTATGTTACTTCCCACATTGTACGGAGCTTTACTCCATTGTAAAAACAAACAGCCCCATCCTGCATCCACTTTCCACCTGCGTTATTATTACCCCATAGATTCGTTTATTCTAAATTTTAATTGTTATGTTGGGCTGGGGACACAAAAGGTCAGGGAAGTAAACGTGATCTCATTTGCAGTTACGAAGAAGTCTGTTTAGGTTCAACCATCTTAAAACAAATGGAATAACCTTACTCAAGGCTGATCTAAGGACTCAAGACAACCTCTGCAAGTTAGCAACAAATCCTGTTTTAGGTTTCTGTCAGTGAGGATTTTTTGCAGCGAGGTATAAACAAAGGTATTAACCCCTTGATTATCTCCCATGTTGAAAATGCATTTTGGTGAAGTCGTTAAGTTCCATGTGTTTTCCACAATGTTTTGAGTCTAGGAACCTTTAAACTCTTGAGTCATGCCCCACTTCCTTCAGACATTGTCAGTCTTTGTGGGGCTAGATCAAAGGCCCATGCAGTCAAACCAATTCCCATTTCCAATGCCTTTCTTTAAGCTAACCTTAGTCATATGACTGACAGGGTGGATGATTGCCTATAATCCTCCTCCACTGCCAAGAATTTGCCGATATTACTGTTCTCCTCTCCCACTATCTCTGGTGACCAAAAGGCACAGTACTTTTAATTATTAGTACATTTAAAAAACAAAAAACCCAAACACCCCCCCAAAGAACAATGTGGAAAAATACAATAAAATGTAGACCCAAAGAGGAAGGAAAGTGATGTAATTTCATAGGTTTAAAAAGGGAAATAAAAATAAGTGGAGCGGAGCCCCCAGGGAGAAGGAGGAATGCCTTTAATAGCCCATAAGGCTTTACAGAAACGTTCCTTTTGCTTGCCAGGTGCTTGATACTAAAGAAAAGAAAACATTTTTCATCCCACTCTGGGCTGTTTTAATCGGACTGTGTGTGTCAAATAAGGCAGTGCGTTTTAAAACTTCACAGGAAGAAAGTTAAAACGTAATTGGCGCAGAGGAAAGGAAATTTCAAATTAAATAGTGCAGACATTAATGGGGTGGGAATGGAGGGGAAGGTGCAATTGGGATAGATCTTTGTTTTTCAACCTGATGATACACTATTTCACCAAATCTAGAAGGACTTTGGCTCACAATTCTCAATTTGAAGTAGCATGAATCCATAGGATTTAACGTCGCATAAATTCAGAGTCAGCTTTTCATTTCCACAGGGGCATTTCATACACATTTGCCATTCAACGTCATTTTAAAATATAATTTTAAAAAAAAGTTATATGGTATATTCATTTGCTAGGCTTTAGACATAAAGCACCATTGAAGCTGGGTCTCAGGAGAAATCTTTTAAAATGAAACTGCAGTAAATTTGGGTCTGTTTAGGAGAAAGAGAGAGGCCCATAACAAGATAAACTGATCTGTTTGCCCATTGTCTCCATCAACAGGATTACCTCAAAATGAATGGGGAGCAGGTGAGGTTTAGCAAAAGGTTAACAAAGCAGAGTTTACATTCTAGACCAGCTTTTGTCAACCTGGTGTCCTCCAGATGTTTTAGACTACAACTCCCAGCAAAGCCACCCAGAGGCAAGGAGGGAGACGTACTATTCTGTACTGTACA
Source organism: Darevskia mixta (assembly GCA_034641385.1). Classification (NCBI taxonomy): domain Eukaryota; kingdom Metazoa; phylum Chordata; class Lepidosauria; order Squamata; family Lacertidae; genus Darevskia; species Darevskia mixta. Next base: position 22,251,429 of record JAWWNH010000014.1, on the reverse strand, counting down.
GTGGTGTAGCCAAGGGTAGCCAACACGGTGCCCCTCAGATGTTGCTTCATGACAGACCCCCTTCAGCCCCAGCTAGCATGGTCAATGGTCAGAGGTGGTGGGAATTGTAGTTAGGGAGGAGGAAGGAATTTGGCTCAGTTCACATTTCAGTTTCAATGTGAACCTACCTAATTCCCAGTTCCTAGAACAATACACCAATTGAAAGGCAGCTATTCTTTGGAATTTGCTCCAAATTTCGCAATGCAATTAAAACAAACCAAATAATGTGCACAAAATATATGGGGAAAGTGTGCACAAAAAGGCAAATCTCAGTTAAAATAACATACAAATGCATCGTATTAGGGGAAATTGCTTGCAAAAAATGTCTATTTGGGGAGAATTCTGCTCTAAAAGGCTGACAAATATTCACGTGGATTATTTTTTTAAAAAAAATTGCAAACCAGTGTGGATTAATATTGAAAAAAATAAGAAACTGAAATTGACAGATTTGCCCATCCCGGCTGTTGCCTGCAATATCTGAAGGAGGTCACATAGGCTATAAGCAACAGGGCATGTGAACACATACGACTATAAACTTGTTTTATAACTTGGAAGCTTAAAACTTCCAATGGAAAGATCTTGGCATTTCTTACCTGCAACAGATGACAGATTTGCACGATAGCGCTAGATCCAGGAAGGACTGCCGCACCTCAAAGGAAAGAGCGTACTTCAGCGTCTGACCATCGATAATCAAAGCGATGTCGTTCTCTTTGCCCAGCGAATCCCCCAGGTTTGCACAGTGCTGAGTCAGTGTAGCTCTCGTTGCCTGAGGGATGCACACAAAAGAAGGGAAGGGAGAATAGCACTCCTTTCTAGAATGGATCCAAATGGCAGACATGACAGTCAGGGCCATTGCAGTGGCGGCCCCACATTTGTGGAACTCCCTCCCAAGTAGTCCCATCATCATACGGTCTCGTCAATACAGCCTTTTAAAAAGGGCCTCTCTTACTTCAGATGGATTTCTCTCAACGGATTTGTGGTGCTGCTGGCTTGAAACTGTTTTGTTTCCGATAACGGGAAACGGGAGACCTTGCTGGTCTCTTTGTGGTTTTGAACTGCTGTTTTAAAATGGTTCTTGTTTTTATGCAAGTTGCCTTGTGAGGGCTTTGCCCTGAGATGTGGCCTAGGGATGCTTAAATAAAATAAGTAAGGATGCAACACATAGTTGCTTTCATGGGCACATCATTCATTCATTCATTTTAAACCCTGTTTATGTGTTCTCTCAGGAAACATAACACCTTTCAGGATTCAGCTTCAGTTTACTGTCCATCACCAGATCCAGCCCAGTACCATCTACATATTGGTGGCAGTTCTCTCCTGATGGCGCTCCCAGAGGCTTCATATAGATGTTAAAGAGCATGCAGGATAATATGGAACCACGACAGAACAGGACAACTCCCAGGGTGCTGGGCAGCAGCCTCCCATAACTTCCTTCTGTAAACAGCCCTAGAGTTAGGACCAGACCCACTGAAGCACAGGGTCCCCAACCCCTACGCCCCTGAGATGTTTCAGGATGTTGTGGTGAATAGTATCAAAATCTATCAAGGAGAACAAGCAGGCTCACCCCCCCCTCCAATCTCCATCCTGACAAACGTCATAAACCCAGAGTGACCAAGGCAGTGTCACTGCCATTAGTAGGCCTGTAGCCAGACTGGATCCAAGAAATCAGTTTCCTCCAAAGCATGTCTGACACTGGACTGCCACCACCTTCTTGAGCACCTCGTCCAGAAAGGGGTTACCGGTATTTGCCACTAAACAGTCGCTGTTGAATGCTTCTGGGGCCTGGGAGGTCTTCTTAAGGAGGGGGTGCACCACTGCCACCTTCAAGGGAGATGCTCTCCGCCCCCCTTTTTTTACTAATTAGGAAAGTAGGATCTCACTCTTTAATTTTATGAACTGAACTGCTGGCTGAAGGCAAATGTTATTTTTCCCCCTATAGGCAATGGTAAACACAGTACAGTAATCCCTCGACTTACGAATTTAATCCGTTCCGAATGGACTTTCGTAGGTCGGAAAAATTCGTAAGTCGAGTCCCCATAGGAATGCATTGGGAGAAAAATATCCGGAAAAATTCGTAAGTCGAAAAAAACCGCATCTAAACTTCGTAAGTCGAGGAAACCACATCTAAAACGGCAACGATTTCCATTCGGAAGTCGAAAAAATTCGTAGGCGCGTGGCCACTTTTTTCACTCGTAAGTCAAAAAATACGGAAATCGGGTCATTCGTAAGTCGAGGGACCACTGTACATTATTACATTCAATGCAATTTCCCTTTCTTTTACAAATACGTTATCAGCACTTAGCGAGCAACTTCGAGTTAAACACACTCCTCAATGGAAAGATGTCGTAATGTCTGCTAAACATATCTGTTTATCCGTGCTTTAGAATATCTCTTTTTATAATGCCCCAGGTAGCAGGTAATAGCTACAAAATACGAACAAGACTGGAGCAGGATTATATTTGTCAGGGTTTTTGTTAAAGGGTATTTATGTACCATTGTAATCTTGTGACTGCTTTATGGGCCCAAATTCCTTCAGGGAGAAGTCACAAACCCAAAAAACTTGTTGCGGATTATAGCATTTTCTATCCTCACCTCTGATTTGACAAGCAGATGTGGAAGCAGTGCGTAGATAAACTACTTAACAGAGACAATACAAGTGTGGGCACTGGACAGCTTCAGTTAAGCTAAGTGTTGTAAGGCAATGAAGGGAGTCTTGAACGGGGGCTTCAAGGGAACAGCCTTCCTTCTGCATCAACCAGTGTTCTGGGCCTTTGACCAACTAACCCAGGTTTCACAGGGCAAGGGCATCCTCTAGGCCTAAGTATTGGCCTGAGTTCAGTCAGCTGACCTTGCAGCCCAATGGAGAGTCATTAGGCTCTATAACAGGGGTGCAGAATCCTTTTCAGAACCATGGGCCACGCTTATTTCTGGGCAACCTTCTTCGGGCTGTATTCCAGTGGTGGGTTGGGCAACAGCGGGCTGAGCAACAAATGTAGATTTTTTTTCTTTGTACAGTAGGATAGTTTTACACAGCACTATTTTTCTAGAAAAAGAGGTGCCCACATGAGAGGTGCCGAGTTCCGGCAAGTTCCGGCTGAAAAAAAAGCCCTGGTTTTACACCTTCTCAGACGTTCCTCTCTGGCCTCCATCCAGACAAGCATTATCAGAGTTTCAGTCTTGCAAAAACACCCAAGAGAGGGCTGGTGAGGGTGTGTGGCTTAGAAAATCCTTCCTTCTGGCCTGGCAATCTTGAGTCCCACCGGGTTATTACACAGACTCCAATAACTGTGCCTGTCCTGTCTATGATTACATTCTCTGCCTCTGGCCCTTGGTTCCTGTTTGCCGGATCTGGTATCTGACCACCAACCTCTTCTCAACCACAGTTCCTGCCCCATGTCAGGCCCAGACTCCATGGCAACCAATTGCAAGATAGGTCCCAGGTCAGAAATGTTAAGTGTCATACCTTTCCTTAAATCTCGTTGGCACAGCTGCTTACAATGTCCTTGCAATGCTATTGTAATAACTTACTCCAGGATGGCTAGCTGTTACACATCACCTTGAGCATTTCTTGGCTGGCACAGTAACAACAGGTTTCGACAATCTATTCACCAGCTTACGTGTACAAACAATTTGCTCCTCTAAAAGGTAAACGTGCATGAATACTGTCATGTTGAATAAGCATTCTCAAGGAAGCTGTATCGGTACTTTCCAGAAGCAGAGATCTCTGCATTCCCAGTGCAAGCCACTCAACTGAAGTTCCTACTATTACTTTAAAAACAACAATGCTTATTGAATAAAATAATCCCCACCAGTGAGCCTAGATTACGAATGTACTAAAACAGCCCAAACCAGTGTTTGCCCATCTTTTTGGCAAGTGCACCAAGGTACCAAAGTTCAAAGTAAGAAGGGGGGGGGGAATGCTAGTCCAGGGAAGTACCGTATAAATTAGGGTGCTTTTGACTCTTGTTATCAGAGCATACTGAAGAAGAAGAAGAGGAGTTTGGATTTGATATCCCGCTTTATCACTACCCAAAGGAGTCTCAAAGCGGCTAACATTCTCCTTTCCCTTCCTCCCCACAACAAACACTCTGTGAGGTGAGTGGGGCTGAGAGACTTCAGAGAAGTGTGACTAGCCCAAGGTCACCCAGCAGCTGCATGTGGAGGAGCGGAGACGCGAACCCGGTTCACCAGATTACGAGTCCACAGCTCTTAACCACTACACCACACTGGCTCTCCCAGTGCTAGAAAGGGCGACAAGACCGTAGGCTTGACTGTGTGCCACAGGCATGTCTGCTCCTGTCCAGAAGCACCAGAGGCAGCTTTGTATGCAGAAGGTCCCGGGTTCAATCCCAAGAATCTCCAAGTAGGAATGGGAGATAACCTGCCCTGAAATCCTAGAGAGCTGCTGTTTGTCAAAGTAAGCCATAGTGAACTAGATGGGCTAACAGTCCAGCTCAGCGTAAGGCAGCTTCCTATTTAACACCTGGTGCCTGTATCACCTGAGGCACCTTTGCCTCAGGTTCACTAACTAGGGCTCAATTTTCTCCCCTTAAAAATGATCAATGTAAGCGTTATTTCATCCCTACTTCCTTAGTTCTTTCCCCATGATCATCTATATGACATGATACAGTCAAAGTCATGCACTTTTGAGGCCTGAGGATTCCAATAAGAGAGCAAAGAGCATGTCTGATTAGCTACCACTGAAATCGACAGCATTTAGAACTTTGGTGGACAGAATTTTGATACATCCCATAGGGGCTTCCCTTTAATTAAGCATGCACAGGATCAAGTAGTCAATGGAGAAGAAAACATGGAAGGGTGTTTGCGCATCTACCGTATGGAACATTTTAGCACTAACTAGGGTCTGAATATTTTTGAAACTTCATTCCCTAGTTCCTTCAGTTGATGTTCTTTATCAACTTTGATCCCAACAGTGGCTATTACCTAAGAAGTTAAGAAAGTGATGCTTCGCTTTTTATGCCTTTCCCCTCATCTGTTGATGATTGTGGTTTATTTAGGAGAAAGCGCAAAACTAACTTGATTCCTAAAATCAAAATACTACACAAACAAACGCCTAAAATTATTGCCCCAGGCACGCAGTAAATTATCATGTGGGATTCTTGGTACCTCCCAGTTCCCAGCAACAGGAAAGGGCCTCAAGTGTCAATTTCCGAGATTTTCCTGGAATATTTCACAAATCCCTTTACAGGGAGGGAGAGAAAACCTGTGTTTTTCAGCAGAAACCATTTCCCCCATATCCTCTCCCTTCTCTATACTGTTCCCAATACACTGTTCCCACACAGTTTGCCAGCCTATTAAGCCTGTGCCGAAAACACCCAGCGTTAGAAGTATTTTATATCCTAAAAGGGAAATGGCTTTGTTTCATGCATCATATAGAAGAACACCATTTTTTTCCTAATCTGCTACTGGCCCCCACAGCATTACGTCCTCAAGCTTCCTAACGCTTCCTAACAGTACAAGACAAGAAGCGTCTCTAACAGCAGCCTGATCTGACCCGCCCTGTCGTTGTTAGCAGCAAAATAAAGCACCCTTGTTACATCTGCATCTTGGACCACTTCCAGACTTTAAGGAACAGGAGGATCGAGAAAGAGGGTTGGAATAGAAGAGGACTGTGTAGTTTTGGCTCAGCTGGAGTCTGCCTCTGGGTTCCCACATTCCCCAAGCCTGGCCAAGGCCCATCTGAGAAATGACAGCCTGTGAGGTCACTCTGAGGAAGAAGATTGCATGACAGATGCTAAATATGTGTCTGATATCTGCCCCACACCTTTTTGCAGGCCATTCACCTTACAAAAGAAAGGGGGTATTTATCTGGTGACCTTTCACATATGATAAGGTAAAGGGACCCCTGACCGTCAGGTCCAGTCGCGGATGACTCTGGGGTTGCGGCGCTCATCTCGCTTTATTGGCTTTATCCTTCCCGCTGGAGCGGTACCTATTTATCTACATGCGCTTTGACGCGCTTTCGAACTGCTAGGTTGGCAGGAGCAGGGACTGAGCAACGGGAGCTCACCCCGTCGCGGGGATTCGAACCGCCGACCTCCTGATCGGCAAGCCCAAGAGGCTCAGTGGTTTAGACCACAGCGCCACCCGATAGGCATATGTCAAATGGGATAGCCCAAGCACCTCTGCTTTTATTACAAAAAAAAAAAAAGCCTTCATGCTCCAGCCATCCAACAGCAAGAAAGGAGAAAGGATGGTTGCCCATAGGGGCATTCAAGTCAGAATTCCCCATGGAATGACAGTAATAACATAAGGAGGTCAATGACCTATCCAGTCCAGCATCCTCTTCCCACAGTGGCCAACTAGATGCCCGTGAGAAACCTGCAAGCCGGACTCGAGCACAACAGCACTCTCCCCTCTGTAGTTTCCAGCGACTGGTATTCAGAAACATTACAGCCTCTGACTGTAGCTATAGCATGTAATCTTTCAGATATTTGGTGGAATGGATTTCAAGGAGAAGGAGAGAAAACTCGCGTGGCATTCTTCTAGACTCTTCGCTATTGCTGGCTGCCATTTTTAATTTCTTGGAGCAGTGTTCTTCAATGTTGGGTTAAAGGGTCATAGTTCAGTGGTAGAATATCTCCTTCATATGTGGAAAGTCCAAGACTCCATCTCTAGGTAGAGCTGAAACCCTTGAGCACTGCATCCAATTAATGTAGATTGGGGGGAGAGGAAACTCAGCCTGCGGGGGTCAAATTCCGCCCTCCAGGCCTCTCCATTTAGCTCAGGAACTCTCTACAGGTCACAACCCTTCTCTCTAGTCCATACCCCTTTACTGGCCCTATTATTATTATTTTTGCACTGGTCTTTTTTTTTTTTTTTTTTGCAGTTTTACCCCTGCACACATACACACACCTCCCCGTGAGACTTTAAATGCCCCAGGACTAATGCTGACTTAAAGGATAAGCAAGATTTCCAGCTAAGGACCTAGTAAGCCTAATGCACAACACTTGGTTGAACAGTCCTATAGGAATACACACAATCCCTTGGGGGAAATAAGATCATTTTTAAGCGACAGAAACTGAGCATGAACTTGATTTTCTCCCCTCCTGCTATTAGGATGGAAGTAAACAGTAGTAAAGACATTGCCTCCCCCCCCGCCCCCCCCAAAAGAGGTTAACTGGCAACCCACTATGTAGTTATTAGTTCAGCGTTAACAAAGGGGTGTCTATGTTTAAGAAAGCTTCGAAAGCGTGAGCCAGTTAATCTGTTTCCAGCATGTTTATTTTCATTCTCAGGACACAGCTGGGTAAGACGTAGTGTTTTGTCCAGTCAGCTACTGAAAGCTGCTGGAAGTGCTCCTTTAGAAGAGTTTTCAGGTGTTTTCTGTCATACTGAGGAAAGCATTTAGACTAACTAAAAGCATGCTGCCTCAATTGCCCTCAGGTTTCAAACTCATTTCTGTAATGCTGTGTTAAGGTCAACAGGGTCCTTGAACGACAACGGACAGAGCCCGCCCCCTTTCACAACAAAGGGACGTCCTCATCACAGGGTTTGTGTCAGGGATCTGACCTCACGCAAGGCTCTAGAGACGGGGAAGGAGGGATGGAGGGAAGTGCAGCCTCTCTTGGGAAGCAGCTCGGAGTCCAGCGGTGATAGCAAGGAAAGCCCCAGTGGTGAGGAGCAGGAACTGCCAGGCAGTGCGGTGGAGCTGAGGGTCAGAGATGCGGACAGAGCCTCAGCACCACCTGAGTGGTCTGAGAAGCAAAGCAGGCAGCTACTTCCGTCGCCCCAAATGCGTAGGGGGGGGGAAGCGTAAGGAACGGAGGTGACGCTTTGGAATTCCAAAGCTTTCTATATTGGGGGAGGAACCGGCGAAAGCCACTCCCAGATTCTGGAACCGACTCAAGCGGACATGAATCTTAAACGCTCCGATGTACATAGTTTGTAAATAAAGTCAAAACAAAATAAAAAAATTCCTCCCAGTAGCACCTTAGAGACCAACTAAGTTTGTTCTTGGTATGAGCTTTCATGTGCATGCACACTTCTTCAGATACAATGTGCATGCACACGAAAGCTCATACCAAGAACAAACTTAGTTGGTCTCTAAGGTGCTACTGGAAGGAATTTTTTTATTTTGTTTTGACTATGACAGACCAACACGGCTATCTACCTGTAACTGTAAATAAAGTATTAGCTTTAGAAGAACGGATGTTTCTGGCTCTTTACTCTCGAGGAGACAACCCCGAGCCCTTACAGTTTGCTTCTACAGTTATCAACTCTGTACCTTACATGCTAATCAGCAGTCCCAGAGCAAGCACTTACAGACACAACAGGACCAAACAAAACCCCACAACCACATCTAAAACAACAACAGTAATAACAACACAGTGGAACAGCAAAAATAAAAATAAAAATAAAAACAGCAGCTGTAAAAGGACTTAAGTTAACTATTTTTAATGCTTGGGGAAATAAGTAGGTGCAAGGTGAACCTTTCTTAAGAGGAAATTCCATCAATGGGGTGCCACCAGCAAAAAGGCTCTGTCCCAAATTGCAACCCGGATAGTGGGACCCCAATACCTTGAGGATTGTCTGTTCCCTCATGAACCGACCCAGATCCTGGAATTGTCCTCTGAGGCCCTTCACTCCATGAGTGGTCCGGAAGTTGGCAACACAAGCAGAGGATTTTTCAGTGGTGGCTCCTCACTTGTGAGATGCTGTCCCCAGGGAAGTTCACCTGGTTTATCACCAGGCCTTTTTTTTAGTGGGGCAAGATCTGCAAGACCTGTTTTATTTGAATACATGTGGGTTTGTGTTTTTTTAAAGATTTCTATTGATTGTGTTTATTGAAATTTGTTTTGAATATCTGTATTGTGTCTGTAAGCTGCTTTGAATAAAGTGATAGATGATAGATAGATAAATTAAAATTAAATTAAAGGAAGGGGAAGAAAAGCCACGAAGTAACTGACCTCATGAGGTAGGGAGAGGAACAGCAGCATGGTAAACTGGAGCTGCAGAGGTCAATGCTAATTTGGGACCAAACCTACCAACTGGGGTAATTTTGTTTAATTCAAGGGGCCGGGGTGTGTGTGGATCGGCAGTATCCTTCAGCCTGTGAAGGAATTGTTAGTGTAAAGGGACACAGCAGCTGGGGAAGGATTTAAGGATATGCACTGTTGACTTCTTCAGTGCTTTTGCTGAGCAAACAAACTCTCCCTGTTTAACCGCAAGTAATTAGCAACAGTCCTTGAGATACCATTTGCTGCTTATGGTTCACTAGCTAAGTCTTAGGGGAATGGAACTGGTTTGCTGCAATTGCAAGAATCCCAATCCAGGGGGGGAAAGGAGGGCATGTCCCGAGGAAGGATTAGCTATTGTGCCTATTTCCCGAATTCTAGCAGATAAATGTATAAGAATTTGCGGTGATTCTGTGCCAGCCATGCAAGCACATTTCCCCCTCTGAGGACTAGAGAAAGCGCAATGTTAAAAAATAAACAAGACCCTAAGCATTTTCACTCTTTTAGAGTACAATTGCCGAGTTTTTCGTCTTCCTAGTAGGACCCCTGCGCTTTTAGAAGCAGCCAGAAAGAATGAAATGTAGCAGGTGAAGTTGGTCACAGTTCCAAAATCCAGTAAAATTACTTTCCTGCTCACCAACCTTCTTCAGGAAGCTATGTTTGATTCTACACAATGCAAGAAGGAGGCTATCCATCAATTCAGCAAGAAGTTGCCTAGGATGGAATTAGTCTAGAAAGGCAGCCTACAATTTAAATAATATATAAGATGAATTCTAAGACATGAATAGTGTTTCCAAATATTTTAAGCTGCTAGAGAGCCACTTAGAGCACAGGTGTACTTGTGGGAAATGTGGTGATCATGTATGACAGCAACAAAAGGCAGCACCTTCTGTTTCCTACTTAAAGATCTGTTCAAAAAGTTGCACTTTCTTACCATGTACCTGTACTGGTTCCTCTGCCGTAGGAATCAAGTCACAATTCCCAAGCATGTAATACAATTGACTCGTAACTTGAGTGCATTTAACTTGCGCAATCGCAGCTTTATGCGCTGGGTGGCCGGCCACCTGAAATTGCGCAAAACGCATGCAAGGCAGAGAGCTTAAAAGCTCTTTCTGTGTCAGGTCTTCCTGCAGTGGAAAGAGCTTTTAAGCTCTGGGGCTTGCTTACTGGGCTCTGGGAGCGTCCAGTGAGAGCTCTGGGGGAGCTCGCACAAGAGCCCCCCAGAGCCTGGAAAACAAGGTGGGGAGCTTAAAAGCTCTCCATCTTGGGGGGTGGGGAGCACGTGCAAGGCCCACTTAGTGTGCCAGCTTCAGAAAGGTAGGAATAGTCATGCAGGCCTAGTTCCAGGCTTGTTCTGGTTATACACAATTTTGGCTTTAGGCGCAATCCCTTGGAACATAACCCCCCCATGCAAGTTGCGAGTCGACTGTACATGGGAATGGCTTCACAACCAGCCTGCGTGCCATATGCATAAGATAGAGATGGTGTGTTAGCTCCAATGTAATTGAGAGCCACTGTAGCATAATGGTTAGAGTGCTGGACTAGACTTGGGAAACCGAGGTTTGAATGCCCACACAGCCATGAAGCTCACTGGGTGACCTTGGGTCAGTCGCCATCCTTTAGCCTAACCCAGGGGTCAGCAACCTTTTTCAGTTGTGGGCCGGTCCACCGTCCCTCAGACCATGTGGTGGGCCGGACTATATATATATATATTTTTGGGAGGGAAATGAACGAATTCCTATGCCCCACAAGTAACCCAGAGATGCATTTTAAATAAAAGCACACATTCTAATCATGTAAAAACACCAGGCAGGCCCCACAAATAACCCAGAGGTGCATTTTAAATAAAAGGACACATTCTACTCATGTAAAAACACGCTGGTTCCCGGACTACGACTGGGCCGCATCCGGCCCACGGGCCTTAGGTTGCCTACCCCTGGCCTAACCTATCTCACAGAGTTGCTGTGAGGATGAAATGGGGAAGAGGAGAACAACAATTTTATTATTTATATGCCACCCATCTGACTGGGTTGCCCCAGCCACTCTGAGTGTTTCTAAAATATTAAAAACACAATAAAGCATCAACCATTAAAAACTTCCATGTATACCACCTTGAGATCCTTGGAAGAGAAAGGCAGTATGCAAATGTAATAAAGTAATAAAATAACAAAGAATAACTATCCAGGTATAGTCACTGGCAAGACTGGAAAACATAACAGAGGGTGGATTTATCTGAAACTGTGAGGTTGGTCTGGGGTGTTCAAACTTGTGGGAGATCCCACAGCCTAGCAGGCTGCTTCCTGTTTCTACTAACTACAGAATGGTTAAAAACAGAACAGTTTCTACCTGCAGCATGATAAACTTAACAGCGACTGAAACCTTTTTACTGGAGCATAGTAGGCATAATAGTTAGTCCTCGCCCTACCCAAGGAACAACTCCAGCCTAAAAGCATGCTGGAGTTAACTATGTTAATTTTATAATTCGCTATTTCCAAGAGATTACGAGTCTAGCCACAAAGCTCCTGGCAATCATTAAGACATTGTTCACACAAAAGTCTGTTTACAGAAAAACAAACTTTCTGGCTCTGGTGACCTGTATAAATTTAATTCCATTCTCCAGAGTAATTCATGTTGATGAACAGTAGGGCACTTGTTATAAATCTTGGGAGCGCAGAGCATAATTTGTTGACAGGCAGAGAATTAGAATATTCTGAAGCAGAACTCATGTGTGGTCTGCACTCAGAACCACATCCTGCAGTTTTGGAAGAAACCTTGTGATGGTTTGTTTGTATTTTATCACTTTCCAAAGCCCTTCAGAAAAGGCTCCATCTAATCAGTACAACTCAGCAACTGAATGGAAAAAAAACTCTGACAGGTTGACATTCCATAGAACCAGAATTCAGGCCATTAAAAAGAAAAAAAAGGAAAAACCTTGCAGGGTTACTATACAACTCAAAAATTAGAATATCGTTGAAAAGTTCATTTATTTCAGTAATTCAACTTAAAAGGTGAAACTAATATATGAGATAGACTCATGACATGCAAAGCGAGAGATGTCAAGCCTTTATTTGTTATAATTGTGACGATTATGGTGTACAGCTGATGAAAACCCCAAATTCACAAACTCAGAAAATTAGAATATTGTGAAAAGGTGCAATAGCTACTCAATCCATAACACCTGCAAAGGGTTCCTGAGCCTTTAAATGGTCTCTCAGTCTGGGTCAGTAGGACTCACAATCATGGGAAAGGCTGCTGAGGGAAAGGAGGGAAAGCCTCAAAAGGTAATTGCGGAAGACGTTGGATGTTCCCAAAGTGCTGTATCAAAGCACATTAATGGAAAGCTATGTGGAAGGGGAAAGTGTGGAAGAAAAAGGTGCACAAGCAGCAGGGATGACCGCAGCCTGGAGAGGATTGTCAGGAAAAGACCATTCAAATGTGCTGGGGACTTTCACAAGGAGTGGACTGAGGCTAGAGTTAGTGCATCAAGAGCCACCACACAGAGATGGATCCTGGAGATGGGCTTCAAATGTCGTATTCCTCTTGTCAAGCCGCTCCTGAACAAGAAACAACACCAGAAGCATCTTACCTGGGCTAAAGAAAAAAATAACTGGTCTGTTGCTCAGTGGTCTCAAGTCCTCTTTTCTGATGAGAGCAACTTTTGCATCTCATTGGAAACCAAGGACCCAGAGTCTAGAGGAAGAATGGGGAGGCACACAATGCCAGATGCTTGAAGTCCAGTGTGAAGTTTCCACAGTCTGTGTTGATTTGGGGAGCCATGTCATCTGCTGGTGTTGATCCACTGTGCTTCATTAAGTCCAGGGTCAACGCAGCCGTCTAACAGGAGATTTTGGAGCATTTCATGCTTCCTTCCGCAGATGAGCTTTATGGGGATGCTGACTTCATTTTCCAGCAGGACTTGGCACCCGCCCACAATGCCAAAAGTACCAAAACCTGGTTCAGTGCCCATGGGATTACTGTGCTTGACTGGCCAGCAAACTCGCCTGACCTGAACCCCATAGAGAATCTATGGGGCATTGTCAAGAGAAAGATGGGAGACATGAGACCGAGCAATGCTGAGGAGCTGAAGGCCGCTATTGAAGCATCCTGGTCTTCCATAACACCTCAGCAGTGCCACAGCCTGATAGCATCCATGCCACGCCGCATTGAGGCAGTAATTGAAGCAAAAGGGGCACAAACCAAGTACTGAGTACATGCTTCTACTTTTCAGAGGTCCAATATTGTTCTATTTGCAATCCTTCTTTTGTTGATTTCATTTAATATTCTAATTTTCTGAGACTGTGAATTTGGGGTTTTCATCAGCTGTACGCCACAATCATCACAATTATGACAAATAAAGGCTTGAAATCTCTTGCTTTGCATGTCATGAGTCTATCTCATATGTTAGTTTCACCTTTTAAGTTGAATTAAAATAAATGAACTTTTCCACAATATTCTAATTTTTTGAGTTTCACCTTAGAACAGAATACTAGGGTGTCCAAACAGAGGCACTGTGACTATGCTCCCTCCCACCTCCCTCCCAATACCACTCCAGAATTATGGGATGTAAGGTGACAACTGCACCTCAAGGGGGAAGAAACAGATGGAAGCGGATTCCAACCTCTGACTTTTAAACAGTGGCATATCAAGCAGAAATCCACCAGGTTCAGCTTTCAACTATCACTCCCATCTACGTGCTGGGAAGTTGCACACGTTGAATTTTTGCCCGTCGTGGAGCTTTGAAAAGACACCGAGCCTTTATCAGAAAGGGTTGGTGAACCTAGGGCAAGATGCAGCCAGTGAGCTGCTTTGAAATCCTACTGGTTTCAATAAGAGAATGTGAGCACACATTTCTTCCTCTCCTACTGAAAAAGGGTGGGCTTTGAGAGTGCTCAACTTTGGCTGAATTGGGCTCTACAGCAGTATAGTTGCCCTGCCCATGCTTGCTGCTTCAGAGAAGAATAAGAAGAGATCTTGGAGTGGACTGGCACACGAAAACATGCACACATTTAATCAATCAATCAATCAATCAATCAATCTTGGATTGAAACAAGTCCATGCAGGAGCCTATAAAAACACATCTTTGTAATAGCTGGTAGGTTGTTTTTTCCCCGTTTTCCTTTCATTTGACTACTGCATCTCATAAAATTTGATGACTACATAACATTTCCAGAGACAACAGTTATGCTTTAGAGAAAAGTTGGAAACCTTTCATATGCAAATTGCTCTGTTATGCATTCCCAGCATTCTTGCAGTTCGAGGGTTCAGCTAGCCTCTTATGAAAAGCTAAGCAATTTGAGGGCAGGGGAGATCTATATAGAGTCCCAGGTAGGGATAGGCAAATATGGACATTTCCGTTTCTCATTTTTCTCATCTTCACTTCTCCACATTTCCGCAGAAGTTGTCGATGTCCTCATGGAAAGTCATCAGCGAATTTCTCCAAATATAGCTGTGCAATTTCCATTAAGATACATGTTTCTGCAAAGCAATTTTCCCTAATAAAATGCTATTTAATTTTTATTTTCAGTGATATGGGAATTTTTAGACATACTTCACCCTAGAATGTGAATTTTTGTACATATTACATGACTGGAGAAAGGCAAAATTTGGAGAACTACAATTTAAAAGGATGGCTGTATTCCAGGTCATGCATTGTTTGGGAAAGTACAAGTGAGGTAGGTTTGCCTTTAAATTAGAACTGAATTTCTCCTCCATCCCTAGTTGTAGGCAGCGGTGCTTGGCGAGGTGAAGGGCAGGGCAGCTAACTGCAGATGGGGCTAGGGGTACATGGAACCAGAGGCCACAAAAGGCAGAGCACACTTCATGCAGAGACACATTTGGCACACCCTGGCAGAGGACGCAGTGGGGGTGTGGACTGCAAGCCTGGAGGATGGGTGGGGCAGAAACAGAGGGCAATGGGGAGGGAGAGCTCTTCTGGGCTGCGCGGCAAGGAAAGAAGTCCTTTCCTCTCAATGCAGCGCAGAAACCAAATGATCTCGTGATGGTTCCCTGGCCCTGCTTTAAACAAAAGCAACACAACCTTGCCTGCCCCTTCAGCTGCTTCCTACTCAAGTCTCCCAAGCGGGGTGTTGGCTAAGCACCTCCCTGCAGTGTGTGCGATTGGCTGAAAACACCCTGAATGGAATGGTCCGCGGGAATACAGTGGTATCCCTGGTTAGGAACTTAATTCATTCTGGAGGTCCGTTCTTAACCTGAAACTGTTCTTAACCTGAGGTACCACTTTAGCTAATGGGGCCTCCCGCTGCTGCCGTGCTGCCGCCGCGCGATTTCTGTTCTCATCCTGAGGTCAAGTTCTTAACCCGAGGTACTACTTCCGGGTTAGCAGAGTCTGTAACCCGAAGCGTTTGTAACCCGAGGTACCACTGTATTTCAAAGTACTTGCAGTGCATTCCTTGTGGGTGTCAGGTCTGAAACAAACCGCTTTGTGTGGACTGCAGCAAATAATTGTGTCCTGATTGGAAGCACCGAGCTGGTCTCAAGGAAAGAAGTCTATTTGGAGAGAGAAGCTTAGCCAACTCCTTCAAGCATAGAAGGAAACATGGGATGCCATATTGACTACTGTGACTTGCTGCGAGCCAGTATTACTTGTGGTTTGGCCAGGCTCAGTCTAAATACTAGGAAGCTAGACTCCTGCCTCTGCCAAGGGAACAGAACAATATTTAGCCAGGAATAAATTCTATTTATTAGTTAATATAATCAAATGCCACGACATATTTATATTTAAATAGGGATTATATTTAGGAAACGGGGTGGGGGGGATATCCCATGCATCTGACAAAAGGTTTTTTTCCCCTTGACATCTTATTTAATTCATTCAAGATTTTATCAACGTGTACACTAACCAAGACATTACTTAGCATTCCACTCAATGTGATGTCTTTGCCATTTTATTTTTAGAGATTAGAAAAACAAATTGGCTGAATGATACACTAGTCCATTCACATCTTACTCTCTGCTATCAGGAGAAGACTAGGCTGATTCACGGACACTTACACTTCAATCTTCAAGCTTTTGGGAAAGTGCTATTCACCTCCATAGTTCTTACACCAGAGTAACCAAATAATGGACGCCCATTTGTATGGGCACTCAGGCAACCACAAAGGCCTTTCCTGGAGCTGGCAATCTCCTGACTCCCCAGCCCCTGTCCCTCCTGAAATTAGGCTGGAAAGCAGCCTTCTAGCCAACAGAAGTCATTTTGGGGTGTAACTTCACAATACAATTATGCTGGAAAAGGCCTTCCATTGGCAGAGGCCCTGCTGATGGTCCCATCTATAACTACAGCTCACATCACACTTTTAGCAAGGCTTCATAGATTATGGCTCCCCAATTGAAAAAGACCCTTTCACTGAAGATATGTTGATACATGTCCATCACTGACTCAAGGCACATCAGTTCCACCTGACATTTAGGAATTTGTAAAGATATTCAGCTGCCTTTATTGCTGTTCGATTTCTGCCAGGCTCCTCATGGCAAGACATAGTTTCTGGGTTTATTGCAGTATTTTATTGCAGTATTTCTTACTGTGAATGGTACACAGCCCCGAGAAACTTGGCTGAAGGACAGCTTAAAAATTTAACAAATAATGCAATGAATTTTAAATGACCGGCACTTTGTTCTGTTTTGCTTTTGCTGCCCACCCAAACTTTGTGGAGTTGGACAAGGTATAAAATCAAAAGACTAAATATACTGGGACACCAAGTTCTGCATCGTCTTGACTGAACCTCTTTCGTCTTGCCAGTCAACATCGATAATACCGAGCTAGATGGAACTCAGTAGAAGCAGGGGTGAAAGCTGGTCTTTCAAATTTCAGCGGCGCCCTGTATTCCTCCTGCTTCCGTTCTGCTCAATTCACTACATCCTAGTTGTGATGCCCAGTGGCGCCCCCTAGGCTCGGCGTCCAGTGTGGCGGAACTGGTCACACTGCTCTAAATCTGCCTCTGGTATAAGGCAGTTTCCTGTACCCCTAGACAGGGCTATGCAGTGCATATCCCACACTAAGCAAGGATGGGATTTAGCAATGGGCTCAAAGTGCATACAGCCCCCATAATGAGTTTGGCAGTGAAGTCATCCCCTTTAAATAATTCAGGCTGCCTGTTCGAACTACAAGAGCAGAAATACCACCAACCGGGACTTAGGGATTCAATTGTGCATTGGACATTCAGATTTCCTATTGCAGAACATTGACTTTGGGGGGAATCCATGGTCTGGTGAGGCCAAAGAGCAGCTCTCCTGGCCCTGCATTTAATACAACAGCTATATAATCAGGGAAATTGGCCAGCGGACCTCATTTCTGGAGCTACTGCATCTGTACTTTTTCTGCCTCAGGCTTCCTTCAGGCCCTAATTAACCTTTGCTCATAAAGCAAGTCTGTCTTCCAAAGCTGCTTAATGGCAATATATATAAGGTAGCCAATGATGTAGAAGGAACGTAAGACTCCACCCTGCAGAGGCATTGCTGGAACTACATTTATTAGGCTGCAAAATACAGCTCAAAATTGAGCTTCCAAATTTCCAGCCACTGTTCTTCCCAGCCAGAGACTCCACAACTTCTGTATATTAAATGCAGCTGTAATTTGATTTAGGGTGCAAGCTTCGGTGTATTGGTTTCTACAGAGCTAACAATGAGGTCAGTTCTACTGAAACCAAGTAGACATATATGACAGTTAAGAGCCTTCAAGACCAGCATATTTAGTGCTGGGTTTCCTATAAAAAATGGGTGATAAGCTACAGCTGATTTTAACTGACTCTTTTACACATGGAAGAGTATAAAACCCCAGTTTTTCTCATTGTTCTTCTTCCAAAACCAAAATCTCTGCAGTTTTCCTATATAGTGGAACCTCAGGTTGCGGACGTAATCCGTGACGAAGGCACATCCACAAGCCGCAGCGTTCGTAACCTGCAGCGCCGCGTCTGCGCATACGCGTGATGTGATTTAGCGCTTCTGCGCATGTGCGAGCGGTGATACCCGGAAGTAACCCTTTCTGGTACTTCCGGGTTTCCTGCGGTCCGCAACCTGAAAACACATCACCCGAAGCGTTTGTAACCCGAGGTACCACTGCATACTTTTTGTTTAATAGTTAAAGCAATTAAATTCAGTAATCATATCACCCTAATTGCAGGGGGTTGGACTAGATGACTGCTGAGATCCCTTCCAATTCTACAATTCTAAGTCACAGAAGGACCACTGGTAGGAACCTCTCAAAATGGTACCCAATTTGTATTTCAGCATTCTCCTCCCACAATTTTAAGTAATGTATATAATAGCTCTTGGAAGGGACCCAGGTGGCGCTGTGGGTTAAACCACAGAGCCTAGGGCTTGCTGATCAGAAGGTCGGAGGTTCGAATCCCTGCGACGGGGTGAGCTCCCGTTGCTCGGTCCCAGCTCCTGTCCACCTTGCAGTTCGAAAGCACGTCAAAGTGCAAGTAGATCAATAGGTACCACTCCGGCGGGAAGGTAAACGGCGTTTCTGTGCGCTGCTCTGGTTCGCCAGAAGCGGCTTTGTCATGCTGGCCACATGACCTGGAAGCTGTACCGGCTCTTGGCCAATAAAGCGAGATGAGCGTGGCAACCCCAGAGTCAGACACGACTGGACCTAATGGTCAGGGTCCCTTTACCTTTACCTATATAACAGCTCTTAGAACTGTCAGGACTCCCTAGAGATAATATGGGCTAGACAAATTCATCTGTGGGTCTCCTTCATATGTGTCTGCCCAGAATTAATCCGTTATTTTAATAAAAACAAACAAATTCCTTACGTATCCTTGGTTCAATAAGTTCTACTGCAGAATGCAGAGCACCTTCACTAACTTAACTGAATTAACCAAGGAGATGATATAAACACACAAGGAGAAGGGGACGACAGAGGATGAGATGGTTGGACAGTGTTCTCGAAGCTACTAACATGAGTTTGGCCAAACTGCGAGAGGCAGTGAAGGATAGGCGTGCCTGGCGTGCTCTGGTCCATGGGGTCACGAAGAGTCGGACACGACTGAACGACTGAACAACAACAACACATATACACACACTTCTATTATTACCGCTCTTCTAATTCCCGGAATATGTTGAAGCAAATACAGTGGGAAGATGCTTCCAGACTGAAGATTTTTAATGCTGCCCACTCATTGTTCTCCCACTATAAGTAGGATAACTATCCACACTTAGGCAGATACAACCCCCTATCTTCCACCATCTCAATAATGTTCACTTACTTTTTAACTGAGAAAAAATGTGACAATTCCACATTTAATCATCCAGTGTGGAAGTACAGTACCCAAAAATCATGCAAGCTTGCTCTACTGGCAAAATGAGATAAGTGGTGACATTTTACATCAGTGATGACCTCTGACGTCAGTCACTCGGGGGTGGGGAGCCTTTGGCCCTCCGGAAGGGAGATGGGAGTCCAAGAACAACCGGAGGGGCGCAGGTTCCTCAACCCCAATTTATCTGCACACTTGATTAAAAATACAAACATATTTCAAAAAATACTCTGAAATTTTCAAGTCCCAGACCTAGGCAAGCAAACAGTGAGATTCACCTAATCAGTCCCGTTGGCGAAAACCCTGTGCAAGGAATTCCACTTGTGCAATTGGGTTTCCCCCCTTCTCTCCTCCCCATGTACCCCATTAAATTGGCTCTGAGAGCGGTCGGGAGTACCTCTGGGGGAGGGACAGGGGAGAGTCTTACAGCTGGCCAGCCAAAATGCTTGCTTTATTAGAACAACTGCCTTGGGTATTCTTCCCAAAGGCTACAGTCCTTAGAGCAGTTGTTCCAGAGTAACCCAGTCAAGACCAACGGTTATATTTTGGAGTAACTGGTTCAAGAGCCCCACATTACATACATTGGCTCAAAGCTGTTCCCATTTTTCTCCTCTGTAGAACGCACAACAAAAAACAAATAAGACAGAAATGGGATGGGGTAGGATTTGGTCCCCTGTCAGTTTACTGGATTATGTCTGCCTTTCCGAAATGTTTTTATTAAAGTTTCTCTAATAAACGTGATCTCTGCATCAATGATTGAAAAATAATTTTAATAAGATAAAAACACAAACCAACCAATATCAAATAGCTGCCTTGAAATTAAACTACTTAGGTAATTTCCCCAAAGGCCAAAAGAAATAGGTTTAATGTTTACTGAACCTATTAGTTTTCTCGGCTGAGTTAATGCCACACTCTGTCTACCAAGTCATGACCACATGGGCCTATGGAACTTAATAATATTAGCATCTTTACATATCTCAAATATCACAGATATGGCCATCAAATTCTAATTAGGAAAACAGTTTCTCTTTTTATATTCTTTCTCACCAGTTTCTACAGGAGTGTCAGGGGCTGGCCGGTTTCCGAAGCGGTGCCAAAGGAGACAGCTGACCTAGATAGGGCTCCGCTGACGCCCGAAGAGTTATTGAGGGTCTGGGATCAGGAACAGGCACAGCCCCTGCTGACGCCAGAGCAGGTAGTGCAGCAATGGGAGGAAAGCTCCACCAGAGCGTTAGCACAGCCAATGGGAAGGGATCAGAATATGGAGACCGAGGAGGAGTTGAGGCTTAGAGAGCCTACCGGAGCATCAGACACCACAAGCGGGGAAGGTGAAAGCGAAAGGGAAGGGGGAGCCGTAGGGCTGCCCAGGTCAAGGGCGCGGAAGCGGAAAAAGGAGAGGCGGAGACTAGGCTTTCCGAAGCTCCTATGCTGGGGGCGGAGCCGCAAATCCGTACTAGAAGGATCTGACTCCGAGGGGTCGGATGCATAATCGCAAGGTCTGGATTATCAATGTTATAAAATAAAGTGATTAGTTTAGCAGACGGCGTTTTGTGGATGCTTACTTCCGAGGAGACACATCCGTCTCACAGCATCCTTCTAGTCTTCGTCACCTCCTCAGAAGTAAAGCACAACCAGCATGAGCAGCGCGGAAGAAGCCGCAGCGTTAGCTGCCCAAGGAGCCGGCGGTGGAGGTGCCCCTACCTGGGAAGATAGAGCTCGTGAGCTAGAGGTACTGTACCGAATTAGTCAAGCCAGGTTGGAGGAGGCAAGGATCCACGCTGAGCAGGGCAGGAGTGCGCAGGCGGGCAGGCGAATCACCATGCTAACAAGCAGGTTTCAGGGCAAACCAGAACAGTACATAGGTTTTAGAACGGACATGCTATATGCCCTGGAACTACAAAAAGACTCATTTAAAAATGAGGAAGAGCAGGTCGGATTTGTAATTTCGCATTTTGAATCACATGCTCGAGATTGGGTGAGGCCACTGATTATGGCCAAGGACCCAGCGCTTCAGAGAGTAAAGGAGTTCTTTAAAGCGATGGACGCTGTTTATACGAGCAGTTCGGAACAGGAATTGGAAGCGCAGGAACTTTTGCTTTTGAGGCAAGGGAATATGACAGTGCGCGAGTACCAGGCAAAGTTTTTGTCGTTAACCCATCGTCTGGGATGGGAAATCAATACGCCTCAAATGATAGCGCTCTTTAAGTTAGGTCTGGCCGATGAAGTAAAAGACTCTTTGGCGAGGGGGGGTCCCTACAATGACATGAAGAGCCTCACCGAAGCAGCGATGGCAATCGGCATTAGACTGGAGCTCAGAGACAAAAGCAGGAAGGAGGGGAAGGCGGGAAGGTGGTTCAACTTCCGCATTCCCACACCAACAGAGAGACCGGCTGGCGCGCAGACGCACCTCCCGGAAGAAACGCCCATGGAATTGGGAGGAGCGCGCGCGCCCTATTTCAAACGCAACGGTTGCCAAGGGGAGTGACACGCAAGGCGGGAAGGCGCCCAGAAAATGCTATGTGTGTCACCAAATAGGACACCTCGCAAAAGCGTGTAATAAGAAAAAGGTGTGGCAAGGCATGACGGGGGCTGTAACAGGAGAAGGGGAGGAGCAGACGCCGAGGCAGGGAAACGGGAATGCCGGCTGGCAAGTCACGGGGACGGCCAGCCCGGCTCAGGAGCAGTAAAAGGTCCCCCCAGCAACGCACCAGAGACGCCCCCCCCCAGCCCGCCCGAGCACACCCTCCCCAACCCTCCCAAGCCAGGCATCGTGCTGGAAGTCACACTGGAGCTACCCAATGGCTTCACCATGCAAGTTCCCGCCTTGGTAGATTCGGGAGCATCGGCTGATTTCCTGGATATAGACTTTGCACGGCAGCACCAGCTTCACCTCCTGCCTTTGCCTGTCCCCTTGCAAGTCACCACCATTGATGGGAGGGAATTAAAAGGAGGGGCGGTCACGCAAAGCGCTCCACCTATGCGGATGGGGGTGGGAAGGCACTCTGAAGTTATTGCTTTCCACGTCACCACGTTAGCAGGCCCCCCCTTAATACTGGGGATGGGGTGGCTGGACAGACATGACCCAGTAGTGAGCTGGCATCAGCGCTCTCTAGTGTTTGGTTCTGCGTATTGCATGGAGAATTGCTTGCAGCAGCTCAATCCCAAGGAGCAGGCAAAGGCTGCCGTGATGCAAGCAGGGGAAGTCACCCTCCCTGCGCAATATGCGGAGTTTCAACAGGTGTTTAACGAAAGGGAAGCAGACAAGCTACCCCCCCACCGCCCCTACGACTGCCGAATCGACCTGGTGCCAGGAGCTCAGCTGCCACCGGGCAAGCTTTATTCAATGTCGGAGCAGGAGATGGCAGATCTGAAGGACTTCATTGACAAAAACCTGGCCAGAGGGTTCATCAGGGAAAGCAAGGCTGTAGGGGGCAGCCCAGTGTTCTGGGTGGACAAAAAGGACACCCCCCAACGGAGATTGATTTGTGACTATCGGATTCTCAACTCCCTGACCCTCCCTGTCTCCTACCCCATGCCGAAGATCGACGACCTGCTGGCGGCGGTACGCAAGGGCAGGATCTTCACCAAGCTGGACCTGAGGGGTGCGTACAACCTAATCAGGATCAGAGAAGGCGATGAGTGGAAAACAACCATGTTCACACCCCTGGGTGCTTATGAGTTCCTCGTGATGCCCTTCGGCCTCCAGGGAGGTAGTCAATGCTTCCAAGCGTTCATGCATCACGTGTTGGGACCCCTGCTGTACAAACAGGCAGTGGTCTATTTAGATGACGTGCTGGTGTACTCTCAGAACCCAGAGGAGCACGTGCACCACGTAAAGGAAGTACTGCAGAGACTCCAGGAACACCAATTAGCGGTCAAGCTGGAGAAGTGCCGGTTCCACACCACGGAGGTGGACTTCCTAGGCTACCGACTCTCAGATACAGGAATAGCCATGGATACCAATAAGGTGGAGGCGATCCTGCAATGGAAAAGCCCCAAGACCAAGAAGGACGTGCAGCGCTTCGTCGGCTTCGCAAATTTTTATCGCAAGTTCGTAAGGGCGTTCGCAGACATGACAGCACCAATTACGGACTGCTTGAGAGGCAAGAAGAAGTTTAAGTGGACGGACAAGGCGCAACAAGCCTTTGAAACACTCAAGAAAGTCTTCGCCTCAGAGGAGCAGTTGCTGCATGTGAACCCCAGCAAGCCCATCAGAATAGAGACAGATGCATCAGATCGAGCCATAGGAGCGATACTACTGCAGCAAGATCCAGCAAAGGAATGGCGGCCCTGTGCGTTCTATTCCAGGAAGCTGAGCCGGTCTGAGGCCAATTACGCCATTTGGGACAAAGAACTGTTGGCAGTGGTCGCAGCATTCAAACACTGGCGCCACTTCTTGGTGGGGGCGCAACACCAAATCCAGGTTCACACTGATTACAAGAACCTGGAGTACTGGCGCACGGCTAGAGTGCTCAACCAGCGCCAAATGCGATGGGCAGAGTTTTTTGCGGAATTCAATTTCCACATCCAGTATGTTCCTGGCGAGCAGAACAGCAGGGCGGACGCCCTATCCAGGAAGCCAGAATACATGGAAGATGAAGGACCTCCGGTGGCAAGGGCCATCTTCAAGCCTGAACAGTGGCGGTGTGGGGCGACATTGGGTGGTAGGGAAGAACTGGTGCGCCTCACACAGGCGGACGCCTTTGCCCAGAACAAACTGAGGGAACTCAAGGAGGGGAATCCCAGGGCAGGAGGGTTTGAGGAAAAGGAGGGGCTACTGGTGTACAAGGGGGCACTGTATGTGCCAGGGGAGGATATGAGGGCCAAAATTCTCAGACAGCTTCATGACAACCCCACAGCAGGGCACTTTGGGCAATTCAAAACCATGATACTGGTCACTAGAGAATTCTGGTGGCCAAAGGTCAGGCAGGACGTTAAGGACTACGTCAGGGGGTGCGAGGTCTGCCAAAGGGCCAAGGGGGAGAGAAGGGTACCAGCAGGACTACTGGAACCGCTTCCCACCCCAAGCAAGCCCTGGGAAGCGGTTTCGCTGGACTTTGTCACGGATCTCCCCAAGTCCAAGGGCAACACGGCTGTACTAGTCGTAGTGGATCTCCTGACCAAGATGGCTCACTTCATTGCCTGCCCCAAAGTGGTGTCGGCGGAGGAGACGGCCCGGTTGTTTATGCAGCACGTGTTCAAGCTGCATGGTATGCCAGTGAGAGTAATTTCGGATCGCGGCGCCCAATTTACCTCCCGTTTCTGGCGCAAGCTCATGCAGATCTTGAAGGTGCAGGTGTGTCTATCTTCAGCACGCCATCCTCAAACTAACGGTCAATCGGAGCGTGTTAATTCCATACTGCAGCAGTATCTGCGCTGTTATGCTTCCCAGCAACACAGCGACTGGAGTGACAAACTCGCCCTTGCAGAGTTTTCGTACAACAATGCTCAACACTCCTCGGCAGGCATGTCCCCGTTCCAGGCGATCTACGGCAGCCACCCCAGGGCCTTTCCGGGAAGGGAGGGGGAACAGGGGGATGGAGACGTGCCCGCTGCACAGAATTTCGCTGAGGAGTTGGAAGCATTGCACCAATTGCTCAGTGACAATTTGGAGCGGGCTAAAGCAGCCTACAAGACGGCAGCGGACCGGCACCGCAGGGAGGGGGAGGACATCCAGGTGGGAGATATGGTATGGTTGTCCACACAAGGGCTGCCCATTCGCGGCAGGTGCAAGAAGCTGCAGCAACGTAGACTGGGGCCTTTTGAGGTAGTGGAGCAGATCAACCCCGTGGCTTTCAAACTGCGACTGACGGACGACATGAGGATTCACCCGGTGTTCCACAGGTCTCTCCTGTCCAAGTACAGGGAACCTCACAGGTACCAACAGGGCTACCAGCAGGGGTCGCAGGGGTTACCG
Source organism: Darevskia mixta (assembly GCA_034641385.1). Taxonomy (NCBI): domain Eukaryota; kingdom Metazoa; phylum Chordata; class Lepidosauria; order Squamata; family Lacertidae; genus Darevskia; species Darevskia mixta. The sequence goes on along the minus strand of JAWWNH010000014.1, from coordinate 22,226,221 downwards.
ATGGTGGAACCGGAACTCTTCAACGAGGCCACCGAGATTTTGGACTCCAGGTGGCAAGGGGATGAACTGCAGTATTTGGTAGCGTGGGAGGGGGAGCCAGCGTCGGAAAATGCATGGATCCCGGCAGAGGAAGTCACCAAGGAGCATCTGGTGTGGGAATTTCACGAACTATTCCCGCACAAGCCCAAACCATACCGTTGGCAACTAAGGGACGTGTTTCAGCCCACAGACTCGGAGGAAGGGGACTTCTGGGGTTTCCCACCATCAGGGGGGAGTGAAGGGTACCCAATGGTAGGAGAAGGGACCGAGAGTGCAGAACCCCTTTCTCCACCCATGGCCAGGGAGGATTGGGAAGACATGTTTGCCTCATCGTCCAGTGGCGACACCACAATATTCTTAGGTTTCCCTTCCTCCCCTGACACAGCAGACGAGTCTTGGGGGGAGCTGGGAGATCTAGCAAGGGACTCCGAAACCAATCTGCCCCAACCAGGTGTGCCTTTTCAGGAGGGGAAGGGGGGCTTGGAAGGGGGGATGGATGTCAGGGGCTGGCCGGTTTCCGAAGCGGTGCCAAAGGAGACAGCTGACCTAGATAGGGCTCCGCTGACGCCCGAAGAGTTATTGAGGGTCTGGGATCAGGAACAGGCACAGCCCCTGCTGACGCCAGAGCAGGTAGTGCAGCAATGGGAGGAAAGCTCCACCAGAGCGTTAGCACAGCCAATGGGAAGGGATCAGAATATGGAGACCGAGGAGGAGTTGAGGCTTAGAGAGCCTACCGGAGCATCAGACACCACAAGCGGGGAAGGTGAAAGCGAAAGGGAAGGGGGAGCCGTAGGGCTGCCCAGGTCAAGGGCGCGGAAGCGGAAAAAGGAGAGGCGGAGACTAGGCTTTCCGAAGCTCCTATGCTGGGGGCGGAGCCGCAAATCCGTACTAGAAGGATCTGACTCCGAGGGGTCGGATGCATAATCGCAAGGTCTGGATTATCAATGTTATGAAATAAAGTGATTAGTTTAGCAGACTGCGTTTTGTGGATGCTTACTTCCGAGGAGACACCCATCCGTCTCACAAGGAGATTAAGAAAATTTCCCCAAAGACAGCCCGGAATAGCAATCGAAAAAGTATTCTCGTTTTAAATAACTTTTCTTTTTTGCATTTAATGATGTAGCACAGAATACAGAATACGGACACCCAAAAGGCACAGGGTTCTGAACAGCACAGGATATCCCCTTGCAATAATGCTGTCAGGTTGCTTGAGTGAGCAGGACCAGCCTCACTGCCAAAGTTCTGCTCTCTAAGTAGCAAAAACACAATGAATGTGTTGGGAGCTAACAACGCTCGTTTAATATTATGTATGCCATGAAAAAAAAAATCAATCAACACAGAGTCTTTGTTTCCCAGCAGATTTTATAAAATGCACGAGTTCTTCAAGCGTTGAGTGGCGGGAGGGGGGGAGAGATTGTTAAACCCTCAAAAACAGGTGCTGTGCCTGTAATTCATTCAGTGGGTACTCTCTTACCATACAGGCAAACAACAGATATTACAGCAGGCATACTGTGCTGTGTTTTTCAAAGCTATTCGTTGTTGGGTTTTTTAAGCCTTTCATTCATCCAGCTCTTGTTAAAAGACAAACTTTTTTAAATTGCTCCTGACTTGAAATTGTGAGCCTCTGGACTATTTTATGTCCACTGCAGGTCACTGAAACAAGGGCCACGTTTGCCCATAACGCTAAGCCAAACCATGGTTTAGCAGGAATCCGCAAACATGCTGGCTTCTGGGGAGATTGCTGCTACTTTGTCCCCGCCCCTGGCACTTTCAGCTCAGTATGACAGATAAACCAATTTTTGGCTTAGCGTGTCATTGAAATCCAGCATTGTGGTTAACCTTGATCACCATTAACCATGAACTGTAGCTAAGGTTTGTTTCTGTCTACAGATTGTGGTTAAGGAGAAGAATTCAGCCACAATCTCTGATTTGGATAACTTGTTGGCATCCGTCTGCCTCAAGAGACAAAGGAGGAGTGTGCCTTTGGAGATGAAGTCAAACTGCTGGCAAGTTACAGAGCCTGCTGTGGCTGTAGAGACCAATACAGGCAAGACATGTTTTGCTGCAGCCGGGGCTGTTCTGCTGCTGCAGATGCACCATGGTGTTTCTTCTCTCTGTGCTCCTCCCAGCAGTCATTCCTCCTCTGGTCACTGTTCTGGATACACAACCTGTCTGTCTCCAGGCACTGTGGTCGTCTGCAAGGCATTCCCACATAACGAGGTTGATGTTGTCAGCCTTCATGCCACGTTTGCAGACATCTTTGTAACGCAGTTGGTCTGACAATGGGACAACACACTGGGCCAAACCTTGGTTTAGCTGTGCACCATACTGAGCTAAAAAGACCGGGAAGGAACAAAGCAGCTGGGAGGCAGCACATTCACATGGTCCCAGCGGGCTATAGTTTGGCTTACTGTAACATGTGAAGACTTAGTACCTTGAAAATGAAGGATTTCATGGTAATGAACCACACAACACTCATTCATGCAACGAGGAGTGAGGTGCCTACATGGTTTACAACTAAAGAACTTTACCAAAGCATTCTGTGTAAATGCTGTAGATAGGGATGGGGGACCTAAGGCCCTCCAGATGTTGCTGGACTTACAAGTCCCATCTGTTACAGTCTACATGGCCATTGGTCGGGGATGATGGAGAATGCAGGCCGAGAACAATTTGGAGGGCCACAGGTCCCCTATCCTTGCTGTAGATCAGGGGTCGGCAACCTAAGGCCCATGGGCCACAAGCGGCCCACGGGGGTCGTTTAACTGGCCCACGGGCCGCCCCCAAACCGAGCTGTCCGGTTAGTGAGTCCCCGCGCAATGCGCTAAACTGGCATAGGAACTTGCTTTCACGGCGCCAGAAATTGCGTCTGTGCAGACGCCGGAAATTGCGGCCGCATGCGCGATCCGGCCCATGGAGGGATCTCCACTGGAGTGAACCAGCCCAGGCAAGGTAAACCTTGCCGACCCCTGCTGTAGATCACTGATAGGGTGGTAGGACCCTAGCACTAATACAACTGGTGCCATCATGTAAGTGCCAGCACAGATCGTAAGTCTATGACTGGCAGGAAGGCAGTGACCTGTGCTGCTGCTTCTACATTGCTTTGGGTACAGGTGTGACAAGGCTGCAGATCCATCACACGCTCCACCTCCCTTTCATGAAGTCCCCACAAGTCCACCTACTGGGTCCTGCGCCACATGACGTGACACAGTCTTGGGAGAGCACTGCATCAGCCCTCGCTTTCTTCACATCCACAACAGCTTCCATCAGAGCCTAAAGTTGTATTACAGCCACCCACTTCTTTCCAGCTAGATAGAGGAAGAGAGAGCTTCCCCAGTTATTCCAGCATAGTCGCTCCTCTCTCACAAAGTGAAACTAACCTGTACAAAAGCCCCAATTAATCTAGTAAGGGCAAGCCTTCACGGATATAAAGATCACATGCATTTCTTCAGCACGGGAAAGAAATAAGGTCAGTGTTTATTTTCTCAGACATCGCCATAAATTAACCTGTCCTGGCGTATCAGATTTCTCACAGAAGCGTGGGCGCTTAGATCTCTAATGGAATTTATACAATGCCAACTATTCATTTCTGTTTATTTTCCACAATCGGTTTAGTAATTCAACTTCCAGCAAAGGCTGGAAGTGATATTCCTCCTGGTTCTGTTTTATTCAGGAATAAACATATACGGCATTAGGCGAGTAATGCTACTAGGTAGAAAGATTTTCATTTTTTTGGCTATATTTGATCCACAAATCCAAGCTAAAGCAAACAAAGTTGGAAGATGAATCATAGTAATGCCTTTGTCTCTGTATTTATTTCCCCTTTATTCAATTTTGCAGTGATTGCCCACTATGGAAAACCTCCCCTCCCCCCATTTTTTTTTAAGAAAGAGCGAGTGAGAGAGAATGAGAACAAACTTTTGAACTGCAATGGGCTTTTTGGTCTAACTTAGGCCTGGGCACTATGTCCGTTTCCCCATTTATCAACACAAACTGATTCAATGGCTTGCTGATGCTGAAGGTTATACTGCCATCTTGCAACAGAATCATACCAAACACTTTAGAACAAAAATAAGAGTGGTGGCAGCTGAATAAGACATGCAGATACTTGCTTCCACACACACATATATATCCATCCATAGCTCACAGGTTAAAAATCCATTTATTTTGCTTCGTGAAATAAAATGGTAACTCAATAATACTCAAATTACCCAGTTCACTGTATACTTAAACTTAGAGGCCCAATTAGCCAGCAGCTGGAATTCAATCACCCTGCTTTTGCCTGCAATTTTAGACAATGATTTCAAGAGTGGAAATGATTTTTTATTTATTTTTTTAATGCGGAGAGTTGTATATTTAATTTCACATTTGCACTGCTGACTTGCCGTACACATTATTGACTATCTAATTAACACTCTGAAAGTCTGCATTTGTTCTTCCAACAGAACTGGAGAGAGAGAAAAGAGGCTTCCACCCATTTAACCACACTACTCGCATTTCATCTGATTACTGGATACAGTTCTGCAACTTACTCATTAACCTGATGCCTCCAAGTCTCTGTATGATTAAGGAAAAACTAGAAATCTTCAAGCAATAAAAACTGACAGCGAAGTTGACCCCCAAATGTATTCTCTCTCCCAATTTTCCTAATTAGCCTCGTTTCCTTAGTCCCACTACTCTCTCTAATAATGGATCTCTGCTCAGCCTGGCTGGTGATTAAGATAACTACGCTCGGCCCCAGATGTTACAAGAACAGCCTAGCTGTCTCCCTCAGGACGAGAGCCCAGTTTGCAGAAATGCTGAGCCTTAAAACCCGTTTCCTGCTGCCCCCCCTCAGGTATTTATCCTGCCACTTCCCCCCCCCCCCAGGCCACTGTCTTTGCATATTGAAATTATGGCACAGATTACAGAAAGGATAGAGGAGGAAGAATCCCTCCCCCATTTGTCTCTTCTGTGCAGAACACATGATACCAGCCTTAATGTGTTACTTGATATATAGCAAGTTGTTAAGCTGGTAGGTAGCTTGGGTTTGTGAGGTTGGAGAAGAGAAGGGGACTGAAAGGGGAGTGGCGGTGGAGGCAGAGAAACTTGACTAATTTCACAAACCACAAATCATGAATAAAATAAATCAAAGCTTCCCCACTCCCTTAACCCCCCCCCCCACACACACATTCAGAAAAGTTGATTGCATGAGCAAGAATAGGCCACGGGCAAACAACCAGAATTTAATCACAGGGCGACCAAACGTCTTACTCAATTTTACTTTTTAAAATTACACACACACAGGTAAAGGGACCCCTTACCATTAGGTCCAGTCGCGGACGACTCTGGGGTTGCGGCGCTCATCTCACTTTACTGGCCGAGGGAGCCGGCATACAGCTTCCGGGTCATGTGGCCAGCATGACTAAGCCGCTTCTACCAGACAGCGCACGGAAACGCCGTTTACCTTCCCGCCGGAGTGGTACCTATTTATCTACTTGCACTTTGACGTGCTTTTGAACTGCTAGGTTGGCAGGAGCAGGGACTGAGCAATGGGAGCTCACCCCGTCGCGGGGATTTGAACCGTCGACCTTCTGATCAGCAAGCCCTAGGCTCTGTGGTTTAACCCACAGCGCCACACACACACACACGCACACACACACACACACACACACACACACACAGTAGATCTTCAGACAGCCTGGAATGAGGATTCCTCCTCCCAAACATCTTTCTCTTCCCAAGGCCACTACCCTGCACTTTGAGCTCCTTAAAAAGTGGCAGAGACATGTAACAAGCAAATAAAAGATTACTCTAACCATAAAAGAACGCAATGGAACTTCCCAAATCTGAGCAATGGGACACAGAGGCCATCAAAGTCAATTCTGACACAACACTATCCAAAACTGTGTCAATCTTTTGGTGAAATTCTACATCCTTAACCAGAAAATTCCTCATCTTTAACTAGACTGTGGTACAGGCATCACAACATCTGGATAAGTAAGTAACTGATCGAGCAAGTGGCCTGCTGAACTTCAGCCAAGTTTTACTTACGTCCAGAGAATCTTCATTCACAAGGATGAGGGTCATACTCTGGGACACGAGCCTGCAGGAATATCCTGGGGAAATAAATAACAAAGCAGACGCAGAGGGGAGTCAGTGTCACTTTCTTCTTCACTGTCACAACAACCAAGTTCAACATCAGAAAGAAAACCGCAAGAACGTAAGAAGAGCCACCTGCTGGATCAGGCCAGTTGCCCATCCAGTCCAGCATTCTGCTCCCACAGTGGCCAATCAGATGCCTATGGGAAGCCCCAGTCAGTAAAACCCACAAACCCTGCTCCTGCGGTTTCCACCAACTGGTAAAACCCCCATGATGTAAAAGTGGGGAAGGGAAGAGAACCTGCTTTGTATGCAGAAGGTGTCTTTCTGAGTGTCTTTCCCAGCTGGAATAAACTGCAGTTATAGAATAACACATTGTGCATGCACACAAAAGCTCATACCCAGAACAAACTTAGTTGGTCTCTAAGGTGCTACTGGACAATTTTTTTAATTTTTTTATATGCAGTATTTCAACTGCGTCAGTTGAACACGGCTACCTACCTGAATAAGTTGTTATGAGTTGTGTATTTTAATGACTGTGCCATTTTATAATTTCTTTTTATCTTATTTGACTTATCAAGATAAAATTACCAGAGACCCTGGTCTGTAATACTATAGAGTCACTGCCAATCAGTGAAGACAATACAGAGTTAAATGGGCCAATGGTCTGATTCAGTATAAGGTGCCTTCCTGTGTTAAGTACCGTATTTTTCCGTGTATAAGACGCCTATTTTGGGGGACTCCAAATTAAGAAAACACCCCTAAGCACTACCCGTGCATAAGACGAGCCCCAATTTTAAACCTAATTTTTTTGCTTAAAAACCTAGTCTTATACACAGAAAAATACGGTAATTAGTACGAGGTTAAATCTGCAATGCACTCTTATTAGGAAGTAAGACCTATTCAACAAAGCAGGGCTTAAGTAAACATGCAGAGGACTGCAGTGCTCAAGCCCTATTAAATGCTTTTTTAAACTTATAGCAATTTTCTTGATACAACAGGGTGTAGATTTGCAGATGAGAAGATTTCAACAAGTGTAGCTTGTATGGGAATCTAGAATGAGGACCTTGGCATTTAAGTTTCATCCCCCCCCCCCAAAAAAAACCCTGGCATGTCCTTAACATATGAACATGGTATAAAATGCAGTCTCAAACAGAAGGAGCGTCTCCACCCCCATCGGTCAGCCCGGACGCTGAGGTCCAGTGCCGAGGGCCTTCTGGCAGTTCCCTCACTGCGAGAAGTCAAGTTACAGGGAACCAGGCAAAGGGCCTTCTTGGTAGTGGCACCCGCCCTGTGGAACGCCCTCCCTTCAGATGTCAAAGAGAACAACAATTACCAGACCTTTAGAAGACATCTGAAGGCAGCCCTGTTTAGGGAGGCTTTTAATGTTTTATAGATTATTGTATTTTAATCCTTTGTTGAAAGCCGCCCAGAGTGGCTGGGGAAACCCAGCCAGAAGGGCGGGGTATAAATAATAAATTATTATTATTATTATTATTATTATTATTATTATTATTATTAGCACAACTTCAAACCATAGGTTATGAAGCTGGCTTGCTACATTAACTAGAGTTTTGTTTTGTTCTTAAGCTATGATCCCTGGTTTGTATGTTAACTACAAGCCAAGTTTCATGGAGATGGATACTAAACTGTGGGTGTCCTGCTCTTGGTGACTCCTCCCTGCTTTTGCACATACCCAAGCCATGGTTTAGTGTTGCACACAAAGTCAGCCACTGTTTCTAGCTAGAGTAAGCCAAGAGAAGGGGGTCCAATTTTTGAGAGCTAACTAAGTTGTTCCTGGGACAGGGAGAGTCTGCTACCTTGAAGTAGTTTTCTTTCATTTGTGGCCAACTTGACCATTTGTAAATAAAGTACATATTATGAAACTCTTAAGTCCTGAGTCCTCCCTCATGCAAAACAAAGCAAACTCTGTAACATCACCCAATGTTCAGAGAAAGGGGGAGCATGCAAAGGTATTTTACATAAAATGAATTGCCTTATATAAAAGTTGTGCATGGAGCTTTATCGATAGTCCACATAGAATGTTCTCACTAAAGAAAAAATAGTAACAAATTAAATTGAGCATGTTCTTATAAATCTTTGGAGTAAAACTTGGGGCAAAATGATGGCGAGTTGTTAAGACTTTTACAACTATGGAGAAGAGCAAAGTGAGATTCCTTAAGTATCTACAAAAAAAGAAGAAGTCCTACAAGCTATTTTTAAATTCCTGAATGTTATTTAAATAGTAATAATAATGCTGCAGCATGCAAAGCTCCATTTTATTTTAAAATTTCACTGAAAAATAAAGAGGGATATCTTACAGCTCCAGCCATTACTCTCCAAGTCAGGCATAGCCTGTCCTCAGGGAATGACTGCAGCCCTAAACGGTTACAAATTTAGTATAACTAATTCAAAGGGATTTTCTGCTGGTTTTTGATTGGAACAACAGCTGCAACACTTCACAGCAATTTCCAATTTGACAACTGGAGCAGGGGAGCCAAGTTCTGAACAACAGCAAAAAGTTATACTGGATTCCTCAGTGATTAGCAGCATCCAACAATCATGCAAGTGAATTCAGATGAGGGTGTGCTTTCAAATTATCTAAAGACATGTGCCCATGGGGAGCTCGCTTAGAGACCCCACAATGAGTTGAATGGTCATATTGCAAGATGCTTTAGATCTTGGGGACCTGTGCAACAAAATACAAACGCATTATATCCTGTGTCACTATAGTAGCTCAACAGATGAGGGAACCACTGGCCTGCCAGCCATTGGATGTCATGAATGCAGAGAGACAGCCTCCAGGTCATGTGAAGTGGACAGGTGATATAAGGAGCCAATGAGATTATACATCAACCTATAATACAGGGGTGATGAACCTCCCCCCTCCCCCGATCTTTCTCTCTCCCTTCACTGGCCAATTTTGACATATGGGCAGGGCCACACAACTGTCAATTATCTGATGTCATAATCACACTGAGTGACTGATAGGTGGGCCCCATCCACCTGTCAATGTCAGCTTGTAGAGGAATGCACTGGCAAAGCAGCACCAAGCAGGATTGAACTCTCCACTCATCAGTGGAGACTAGGGGATTGCTTGTCTAAACAGGTGCATCTTCAAGAGCTGGTGGAATGCCAGTGTTGATGCCGGTCTCTTGTATTTCAGCAAAACTAACCAAGTTCCATTTGCTGATCTTGATGCCCTCGCAGGGCTGTGGAGGAGAGGATAGTCTTTCAGTTAACCAGGCCCAGAATTGTTTAGGGCTTTATATGTAAGTAGCAGGATCTTAAAAACTAATCCAGTGGCTAATAGGCAGTGAGTGAAGATCCCTTAGCACAGATATGATGTGTGCCTGATGAGGACCACAACTCATCACCTGGGCCCCAGCATTCTGCACTAGAATGTTTAGGGACACAGCATAAGAAAATAAGAAGAGCCTGCTGGATCAGGCCAATGGCCTATCTAGTCCAGAATCCTGTTCTTACAGTGGTCAACCAGATGCCTGTAGGAAACCAGCAAGCAGGATTCGAGCACAGGAGAACTCCCCCCTCCTGTGTTCTCTCTGTCACTTGGGCTGACTAAGCAAGATAATGTGCCATTGCTTTGCATACTGTATGCAGGGGTGCATGCTGGGACATGTCGTCATCATGAATTCATTGGTTTCCTTCAGGTGGGGGTAGCCCATAGGCATTTTCTGCAGCACAGTCTCTGACTGGTGGGCTTTGGAGGAGCTTCCAGGGGTGCTGAGAGTGTATCTGCCTTTTTTTCACCATTTGTCAGTTTCTGTATCGTATTCTCCTTCTAGACTGAACTGGTCACAGGGTATAGCAGCCATTCCAATGACATAGGAGCAGCATAATATCAGTGCTCTCTCTCCGTGTGTGTGTGTGTGTGTGTGTGTGTGTGTTAGACTGCTCTGTAAATCATCTGTTCCCGTTGCATTAAGATCAGTGCAGAAAGCCCTCTGTGATCTGTTTTGTCCTGCCTCTGAAAATACATTTACATTTTTCTGTGCTGTGGTAAAGAAACAAAGTGCATATGATTTATCGAGGCTGAATCTGAAATGCCACTTTTAGTAGGAGAAGTCAATTTTAAATGTAAATAGAGAGAATTACTGGCTGTCCAAAACTCTACTGAGCTTAATGTAAGTGAAATCACAGAATACCAGAGCTTTGCTGTTAAAAGCCTATCTTAAATAACTAACGGTCAACCAACAATATGTACTGACTTGAAAGTCACAAAAAGTTACGTGTAGTTTCCCTGAATGATAATGTAGGTTTCAGCAATTTGTGATTTATTTATTTTTAAATCCTCATGAAAACAATTATTCAGCATTTTAGTGTGAATTTCTCCTAATGAACACATTTTTGTTTGCAGTTTTAACTAATGTACACATTTTTCCAAGCAACCTCTCCCTATATAATGAATTTTTGTACATTGGTTTCACTAATTTATTCATTTTTGTACACATTTCCCCCTAGTTACATGCACTTTTGTTGGAGAACCGCATCAGAAAATTTAGAAAAGTGGAAATTTTGAAGAATGGTCGTTTCGGTTCTCTGGAAAGTGAAAATTGGATGAATTTTTGCTTTAAATCAAATTCCTTCCCCATTATGACATACAAGGGTTTCAGTCTCAAAGGAAAGTTCTGCAAGGAGATTAGTGCCCCACCACCACCAAAAACCCCACACACCAATAGGTCACATACTCCCCGATTCCTATAAAAAATGATATAGAATGGGCACGTTCTCTAGCCTGGGCAATAAGGAAATCTGCCCTTGCGGAAGATAGAGCACGTTCATTTTGCTCCGACTCCTTGTTTACCTCCCTGCACCCAGATTTCACAATTAGGAGCCTGTGCTTCTTTTCTCTTACTCATTTAATGAATTAAATTAAAGGGTCAAAGCAGTGCAACGAATGAGCCACACGGCTCAATCCACCAAATCTTGTGAGTTGTATTCAACGAAGTTGTACTCAGAATAGACCCAATAAAATTAATGCACATAAGTTAGTCATGTTATGATTTTTGTCCAAGCCGAGCGGCAAACAGCTGCAGCTTGGATGGTCTGACATTTGCCTGTCTCACTAAACCGTGAGAAAGCTGCCTTATCTGTTTTCCTACATGGAATGTTTACGTTTCACTGTACTATTGTAATCCTAGCCTTTGTGCTCTCTCTTCTGGCTAGACCTAGATGCCGGACAGACGGCTTTATGGCAGCTCTGTCTTATTACGCTGGCAGCAGAGATTCTCTCTGCACTTTTCCTATAATAAATAGTTTAGCCTAAATCATGGCTTGTGTGTGTTGTTCTTCATGCTGGGAACAATCACATATGACTGCGCCACCGGACTCTCTGTAGCCGGGGATGTGCGCACACGGCTTTGCTCTGGCTTTGGGGCAGTCTCACAAACTGCCCCAGGCAGGGTATTTGCTGACAAGTCATGTCCATTAATTGAAATGAGTGTGCTTCACAAGATGACTAATGTTGGATAGAGCCCTGTGATCAAGGCCACCTTAGTAGAAAAGTTGAAGGGTTGTTACCTATGTTCAGAGCTGTTTCTTGTTTGTCTCCTGTTAGGACCCAAATCTTGATTTCTGCTTTTATTAAAGTGGATATTGTTTCTGGAACACCTGCCTGAAGGCGGTCCTCAATGGCCGTAGCACCAAGAAGCAGTAAATCCTGAAAAGGGATGGAAGAGGGGAGAAAAGAATTGGGGGGTCTCGTTCTTCTGGGATCAATCTCAGCTTGGACCATAATCAAAAAACAGAAATTAATGACAGCAAGCTGTGCCTTATCCTTTCTACTACCCACCCTTCAACAAGATATGTATGGTGCAGTTAACTTCCGCTGCTCCTCTGGCATGAAAATTGGACATTTTAGAGTGCATAAAAGGACCAGGCACTTTGATCAGAAGGAGGGCAACGATTCAAAAGCAATTAATTGTAATTGCAACTTTAAAAGATAGCCAGTGGAGAGGTCCATGCACCAGTTGCCATAGCAACATTCTTAATAGCCTTAATTGGTATATTTCTTAAGTTCAGAAGACAGAGGTTGCATGGCATCGTGTCGTTAAATATACTTCCTACTTTCAAAATATACCTACAAAGTGGATGCAATCATCCGAAAGTAAAACTGTTAATTGACCTGATCATGTCCCACTTTGGAAGCACAAATGTAATGACTATCCATTTATTTTCCCATCTCTATATAACCTTCAGGTGTATATATACTCCAAAATAAGAAAAAACCCCAGAAATCCTAAGGAAGTTCGCTCGGAAATAAGTCCCACTGAACTCTGTAAAACTTGCTTCTAAGTAAGTATTCTTAATATCAAGTGGCACATATCATTTGCAATTGTAAAATGCACTGGCTCTAGTATATTCTTAATTTTACTTAAGGTTTGGGGCGACTGCTGTAGAAATGTAAACAGTTTAAGGGAAATAAACAGATAAGACAGACTAAGCATCAGCCCCTGTGTCAGAAATGAACTCCGTCTAACTTAATGAGACTTGCTGCCTTGTTTAGAACTGAGTGACCAGTCTTTCGTAAACAACATTTGTCAAAATCCATAATCATAGATTTAAGTGCCCTTTGTTTAAAGGCTACATATTTTGTATTTTGGGAAAGAGAAAAGAGCAAGTAACAAAGCAGTGCGTTTTCATAAACAGCAGATCTATGTATTCAATCAACATGTGACACTTTTTGCAAAAACAGGAATTAAATGTGTGGCTCCAAATCAAACATGCAACTCAGCAGATAATTTAAGGCAGGGGTAGGCAACCTAAGGCCCGTGGGCCAGATGCGGCCCAATCACCTTCTCAATCTGGCCCGCGGACGGTCTGGGAATCGGTGTGTTTTTACATGAGTAAAATGTGTGCTTTTATTTAAAATGCATCTCTGGGCTATTTGTGGGGCATAGGAATTCATTCTCCCCCCCCCCCAAAAAAAATAGTCCGGCCCACCACATGGTCTGAGGGGTGGTGACCCACTGCTGAAAAGGGTTGCTGACCCCTGATTTAAGAGATTTCAAATGAATTTTGCACAAGTTGTTAACAACCGAAGAGAAAACATTTTTAAATGTATGCTGGGGGGAAACTTTTTCAGTTTTGATGCAAAGATTGCAGACATCCAAATTAAACAAAATATTCAACTGCAGGAATTAAGCAAAAATTAAGGGGGCTTAATTGTGATGAAAGAAGAGAAATCATAACAACAGAATCCATTCTTTTACTTACCCAACTGTCTATCTCAAAGTCAGGCAATATTTATGAATATTCCATGCTTCCTTTCTCCATCTGTTTTTGAACTACAATTCCCATCATCCTTATCACTGGTCCTGCTACCTAGAGATGATGGGAATTGTAGTCCAAAAACAGATGGAGACCCAAGTTCAGGAAACCCTGCTCTAAACTAAAATGCCCCAAATGCTACAAACTTTCATCATAGGAGAGCAAAGAGGCTGCAATTGCCTCACCAGGAGCCTGTGCAATCATGCTAAGCCAAAGTTGGCTTAGTGTCACTTGTGAACTAGGCCAATATTACGTTGAAATCTTGCTGTATTTCTATGAAGTGATAACAATCCTTGTTCATATTTCATTAAGGAAGCACTCTGCTTTTGCAGGAAACACATAGGTGATTTTTTTGGGTGGGGGGGAATATTCAGGGGATCTGAAATTAACACATCTTAAATGCTTCCAAACGGAATGGATGCACTGCTTTGTAAAGTTTAGTCTACTTCATGGGTAGGCAAACTAAGGCCTGGGGGCCAGATCCGGCCCAATCGCCTTCTCAATCTGGCCCGCGGACGGTCTGGGAATCAGGGTGTTTTTACATGAGTAGAATGTGTGCTTTTATTTAAAATGCATCTCTGGGTTATTTGTGGGGCATAGGAATTTGTTCTTTTTTTCTTTCTTTTTTTCAAAATATAGTCCAGCCCCCCACAAGGTCTGAGGGACAGTGTACCAGCCCCCTGCTGAAAAAGTTTGCTCACCCCTGGTCTACTTGCTATTGGTAAAATTTGCAAGTGGGAGAGGATTTGGCTGTAAGCAGCTCAAAACCATGTCTCCTAGTTACCTTCTCAATGATCTCATAGCATTCCTCCAGCTTCTGAGTTCTGTCCTTCAGGTTTGTGCTGGCTTCATTATAGATGGTCAGCCAATCCCGGTAAGAGTTTTCCGTCAGGTCTGCATATGCAATGCACAGAGTCCTCAAACCTAAAAAGGAAATGCAGGTATTGATAGAGGGAGAAATTTGATTCAGTTCACATTTAAAGGCAAACAAGACCTAATCCCCACTTTCCAAAACAATATGTGGACCAAAAATAGCAACGCTTCCAAATTTTCCTCCAGCCAAGTAATACATACAACAATGCAAAGAATAGGGTGCATAAAATGCATAAAAGTGAAAATAACCATAAAATGCATTCTATTAGGGGATACTGCTTTGCCAAAATGTATATATTAGGTTAAAAAGTTGTATACAAAATGTGTGTATTAGGAGACATCTGCCCTACAATATCAATGAGGTTTTTAAGGAATGGCAACTTTAACACCTTCACGTAGCTTTGAATTTTAAAAATAAATTACTATACTAGAATATATTTTAAAATTAAATTGTGACGTCACAGAAACATGACATGAGGTAGTTGAATAGCTTCACTTTAATTGTCCAACTGCAAATAACATAGTGCTCTGTAGTTCCTTTTAATGGACACATGTAATTTGCACCGATGTTGACACAGGTTAACCACGCGCAGTAATCTGAAAAACAGGCCCCTTTGGAATATGAACAGCGTTATTTTTATGAGACTTCTGATAGAGTTTAGCATACATAAAAATAATGATTTCTCTTCTGGCACAAGTGAACCAGAAGAAGGAGAGAGCATGCCATATAAAACAGAAGGACAATATTATTGCGGGTGTGGGAGTTCCCAGGAAAAAAGTGTTTGTGTGGTAGGGAGAGATTTTCAGGCATGGGAAGAAATACGTTTTGCAGCAACATGGTATCATAAAAGGAACATAGCCTACTCCCCAGATTGCTCTACCTCAGTTATGTCCCATTAGCAATGAAATAAGAGACAGGTATATTTGATTTCATATAGCAAACTTGTAGGAGCAGCTACTGCATCTTAAGGGAACACAACAGAAGTGCGGGCAGTAGGATCCAAGTTCTTTTTCCGTTTTCCTAAACATTTACAATAGAGGTACCACACGTCACCTCTCCTTCAAACTTCTTTGTTCTGTTCCCCACCCACCCATGATTCATTTCAGAAACACTCTCCCACCTTGCTAAACAAAGGTATTAACACCAGTTGAGAGCTAGGAGACTCAGTTAATGTTGCTTCTGTGGTACTGCTCCACTCCAATTGATCTTTTGTTTCACACCTCTTTAAACAAGATTGCAATCTTTGATACACTCCATTTTCACCAAGGAATGTTTTGCCTCTGGCTTGAGTTGTATGCCCGGGACTCTGTAGATTCCCCACTTCAGCATCTCCTTTGGCTGGAGACAGATTATAGTGGGGTTGTTCTTTTAAAGGCGGCTGAAAATGGTATGAGTGGCAGAACTGCCTTTAGTCCATGCAGACGCTTCCTTGGTCCCACAGTCTATGTCTGGTCACACCATTTTGCAATCAGCAAAAGCAGAGGAGATCCCTCTGGCTGTCTATATCATGCGACAGAATGTGTCTATCAGACCACATTCAGCAGGTGCGGGAACTTTTATTTCCTCTCTCAGTTCTGCCCATGTTCGATAATGTATGGCATGTGAAATTTTGGCACTATTTTGATGCTCAAACCTGAATCCTTAACAGAAGAACCAAGCCCAAACCCCTCTTCCCCATTAAAAAAACAACCCCTTTGTCCACCACACTCTTTCCTTCCATCGAACTAGGGGAAGACAGTTCTTGCTAAGGAATCTATCCATTTTGGTTTCTCCCCAATTTCTCATTTTTCCAGCTTGCTAAAAACAAATGCCTACCTTCTGTGGCAAAATAGTCAAGATGACACAGTGTTTGCTCCAAATACAGGGAATTTTTGGACAGTCTCTCGAAAATGACGTTATCCTACCAACAAGAAAGAACATAGATAAGGCACGTGTCCATAAATGCATTCTGTAATGCCTATTTAAGACCTTTATATCCTGCCTTTCCAGGGTGCTCAATGTGGTTCAGGTTAAGTAACAAGTGGGATGCTTTATAATTAAAAGGAAGGTAGCAGCATTGACCCACAAAATAATAAGCTATGGACATACCTAGAAAACAAACAAACTCTATAAAGTAATTTGTTGGAAAGAAGAGATGATGTGATTGAATTGAGTGCCCTGCTTCCCCCAAAGAGATGAATGACATTGTTCAAACCACTATTCCCCCAACCTGGTGCTTTCCAGATGTTTTGGACTACAACTCCCCTAAGGCCCTGCCAGAATACCGTTTGCTAGCTGAGGCTGATGGGAGTTATAGTCCAAAACATCTAGATGGCACCAAGGTTGGGAAGGCTGGATTAAACAGCCAGCCTTGGCTTGATCCTGTCCACACAATCCTGATCCAGAAAACGGATCAATTTACTGACGGATAATGTAACAAAGGGGGAATTTAAGTCTTGAAGGGCATACAACCTCTGATGACAATGGCAGTGTTGCTTATTATTAGCATTATTTATGAAACACAAAGTATCAGAGCTACAACGGAAAGTATAGTGACCATTTCCTTTGACACTTACGGCTCCTTTGCAGTACAAACGCAAACGCCCTTCCGGAGTCCTAACAATTACAGACATTCGTTTTCTGTCGCTGGGAAGAAAAAGAAGAAGCATTCATTGTAGTTCATGTGTTATCAACATCTAGCAAAGTGCTTGCCAAATGGTCTTCAGGCACAGCCCCATGGGCAGCTCAGTTGGTGAGTGTGGTGCTGATAATGCCAAGGTTGCAGTTTTGAGACAGCTGCCTATTTTGAAGTCAGGTTATCCCCATCCAGATACGGTTGCTGCTGGGCCACCAACCAAAGCTGGTAGAAGCCACTTCATGCCACAGAGGCCACTTGTTGGACAAGGATAGCCAACAAATACTCCCAAGCTGAACACCTGATTCTTCAGGGGGAAGTGCAACCCCATCAAGAACTGGCTGAAGGAAACAATATGTGAAATATTGGGCATGTCACAATCTCCAGGAAGCTCTGAAATGTAAGAGACACCTGGCCCTTTATGAATGAAAAGAATTTTGGCTAGCCAAACTTATAAGTAGGAAAGTGAGAGATGGTTTCAAGTGAGGGTTGAGTGTAAGATCCCAGTGGTTTGAGGAAACACCTACAATACCGATCTTTTTGACCCAAAGAGGAAGAGCAAATGGTTTAGGGTTGTCTAAAGATATATAAATATGAGTAACGGGGGAAATTTAGAGGCTCAGCATCCGGAAATGTATCGCAATCAAGCCCAAGAAACCATTTCCTATAGGACACGGTTTATGAACAACCAAATTACATTAGAATTAATATGAAAATGTATTTATGAATAGAATACACCGAAGTGAACCATTGCTTACTGGCAAGAGAACAACTTATATCACATCTGATCCTAATACCGGCTTGGATGTGTAGCCAGCTATCTTCAGTGGGACTTCCTAGTTTCCGTTCCTTAAGACTGCGGTATAAACAGAACTTCTTTGCATTTAGTTTCACATGCATTTTTGTGACACTTAAGCACAGAAAAGTGTGGTGATTAAGCAAGTGGTAATGAAAGGAAATGCCAGGGCAGAGGAGATGCCAGGGTCCACACCTGGAGAAGGAAAGACTAAGAGGCAATATGATAGCCACTTTCAAGTATCTTTGTGGGAGATGGAGCAAGCTTGTTTTCTGCTGTGCCCCACAGGCTAGGACAGGCACCCCCAAACTCAGCCCTCCAGATGTTTTGGGACTGCAATTCCCTTCATCCCTGACCAATGGTCCTGTTAGCTAGGGATGATGGGAGTTGTAGTCCCAAAACATCTGGAGGGCAGAGTTTGGGGATGCCTGGGCTAGGACCTGAACCAATGGAGTCAAGTTACAGGAATGGAGATTCTGACTAAACATTAGGAAGAACTTTCTGACGGTAAGAGCTGTTTGACAACGGAATTGACAACCATTCAGGGGGAGAACTCTCCTTCATGGAGGGTTTAAAACACAGATTGGATGGCCACCAGTCAGGGATTCTTTAGCTGTGATTCCTGCATTGCAGGGGGGTTGGACTAGATGAGCTTTGGGGTCCTTTCCAACCCTAGAATTCTATTATTCTACCATACATTTAAAGCCCACCCATTACACATTTAAAAGTGTGTGACTTCCTCCAAAGAATCCTGGGAATTGTCATTTGCTAAGGGTACTGGGAATTTCAGGTATATGAGGGTGAAAGCTACAGTTTCCAAGATTCTTTGGGAGAAGTCATGTGCTTTAAATATGTCTTGAATACATACTGCGGGTCTGTCATTAGTCTAATGGCTTGGAGAAGTCAAATGTGGGCCAGATCCTTTGAGAAATACAGATCAGCAGTCATGGAGACTGAAACAGCCCTTCCTAATCTCATTTTCTATATAAATGAACAGCATGTCATTATTTTGAAATTAATGAACTTCTTTCTTCTCTCTTTCTGAATAAGATTAAAAGCAGATGACTCTACCAAGAATACATTTTGCCATTGATGTCTTCTTACAGGGGACTGCTTGTTTGGGGGGGGGCGTGACTGAAAGCTCCATCATACTTCTTTTTTTTAGAAAAAAAGTTCTTATTTTTTCCCCTAGGACAAAAACAGTAAACATACAGGAGAGTTGGAAAAGGGGGAAATTCCACCTACTTTATGATCAGGTTTCCTAGGATTGAATTCAATTATTTTCACTGGGAGACAAATGGTGTACCAGGAAGGTACTACAGTGTAACCAATAATTTAAATTATATAGGGCTGTTTTTTTTAAAAAAAATATAGAAGATAATCAAACAAAAGTGCATGGGAAGTGACACTGGGGACACCCATTTATGCAATGAAATTGATATTATCAAGCCAAGTATAGAGAAGTATAATTCAACCAATTCCACAGAATGAAATCATACGTTTATAATTACATGTACTCATTTTTAGGACCAAGTCATTGTTGTTGTTTTTTTAATGAACTAAACATTTCAATGGGGGCCTAAAACATTTCCCAAAAGATTTCACAAATTCTTTTTAATTTTGCATGGTTTTGCTTTGCTTCCTTATCTTTCTCAGGAGCTACTTTGGCACAATCCATTTAGAGAGGATAGTTGAGCATGTTATCCAGCCAGTTAGGGATCACATAGCAGCATTACGACATCATGATGTAGTGTAATTCCCTGGTGTATTCTGTCCCAGGAACTTGGCCAGCCTTCTCACAGCTGCTAAACTGCCATTTGAAGCAGCAGCAGCAGCAATAATCTCTCTCTCTCTCTCTCTCACACACACACACACACACAATGTATTAGATTGTAAACTGTTCCAAACTGCTGGAGGGAATCATGTTGGGGAAGTTTGTTTTAAGGGTTTTCTTTAAAAAATTGAGTTTTCTCTACTCCATTTATCACCTTTTCTTAGGTACTGAAATAGTTATAAAATCTAATTACCTTGAAAATTCCAATACATTGAGGATCTCATATGTCTCTTCTTTTCCTAGCTGCAAACACATGAAACAAAAATTGAACCACGTTAAGCAATGAGAACATGCAAAGAAGCCTTGCTTCTTTTGAATGCCCACGTTAAAATATGTGACGATAGCTCCCTCTGCCGGGCAAAATGGTGTACTTATGTATGCCTGCAAGAGCATGGCAAAGTGCACAGAAAATATTTCATTCAGCATGGATTCTCCAAGTGCATCTGTGGAACATCTGTGGAGAACCACCTTCATAAGATTTTATGGTAAAGTGTGCAGAGGACTCTCATTCCACAGTGATGGGCTGTCCTTCTTGATAAGACACCTCCAGTGAATTTAACCTCTCATGCACAATTTATGCTATGGCATTCTAAGTCACAACAGAGCTCAAGCTTTCGTACGCAGTGCTCAAGAAAGCACCTACCATGAACATGGGTACTCTGGCATATACCAAGCAGGCCTACTGATCCACCCTAATCAATACTCTCTATGCCAGCATTCTTCAACCTTGGGTTTCCCAGATGTGGGTGGACTACAACTCCCATCAGCCTTGACCACTGGGCTAAGATAGCTGTGGATGAGTTGTAGTCCACCCACATCTGGTGTCAGGCTAGGAATGTCCAGAGTGAGGAACTCACTCTTCATTGTCAAAACTACACTGACAAGTTAGGGAAAGCTGTGTCTCTCAGCTGCCCCTAGTTGTGCACCCAATGAGGCAGTTGCAGCAACAGAGAGGCCCTGCTCCAGCCCTCAGCTTATGTATCTCCCCCACCCGAGCTGCGTGTAAGCAGGCAAAGACTGTGCCTGCGTGTCACCTGCTTCTGCTCCTCCCACTTCCATCCTCTTCTGGTCCTGGGAGACAGTAGAGGAGGAGGAGGAGGAGGAGGAGGAGGAGGAGGAGGAGTGGAAGCCCTTGACTCTACAGCAGCCTGACCTGTCTCTCCTTCCTCCTGCACCTGTTGTTCACTCTCCACTCCTGCAGCTTCTCCTGCCTCTGACTCTCATCTCCTGGCTGTCACAGGTTTCCCCAGATCACCAATCCCTTCTTCCAACCCCCTTTCTCCCAGTGCCCACTCCTCAGTATCCAGCCAGTCCCTTGACATCTGGGGACCCAAGACTGAAGAATACTGGTCTACACTGCCTGGCAAGATTAGAGATTGAGTTTGAGTTTTTTTGGATTTGATATCCCGCTTTATCACTACCCGAAGGAGTCTCAAAGCGGCTAACATTCTCCTTTCCCTTCCTCCCCCACAACAAACACTCTGTGAGGTGAGTGGGGCTGAGAGACTTCAAAGAAGTGGGACTAGCCCAAGGTCACCCAGCAGCTGCATGTGGAGGAGCGGAGACGCAAACCCGGTTCACCAGATTACGAGTCTTCCGCTCTTAACCACTACACCACACTGGCTCTCTTGCAGACCAAGATTACAGATAGGAGCCTTTTCCTAACCCTACCTGGGGATTGAAAGTAGTACCTTTTGCATGGAAAGCATGTGCTCTTCCTACTGACCTACAGCCCTTCCCCCAAAGGTCTGGCTCCCAAGGCACCACTGGGAATCAAACACAGTTTAATAAGCAGGTGCTTTAGCCAGCTAACCAATGGCCTTCCTACAGATCCCCTGACCGGCACTATTTAATTCATTTATGCTATTTATGGGCCGCCATAGAGTTCTCATAGTTGCTCAGAGCTATCGTTTTATACATGCTCTTACCGCGTCGATGATAACAGAATCCGGAGTCCGTCCGGTGAAGACGTAGCCAAGCTTTTTTGCTCCTTTGACTAAGGCTCCTTCATCTGTCAATAGAAACAACCTGCCTTTATGGGAAATTCATTACAAATACAGCAAATGGCTTTATTAACATAAAAGTAAATGGAATATCACTGAGGCTACAAGTGCTGAAGAGCATTTATGAAATTATATGCCACAGGGTCCTACTGGAAGACTTACATCTCTCTTGCCAATTCTCAGCATTTGTCTATATTTTACAAAAATCATACCCCAATTTTTTGTGTAACCCCCCCCCCCGAGAAAAAAACCCCTGAAGTGACTTACCATAATAATAATAGTAATAATAAAAATAGAGAGGGCGAGAGGTTGCATTCGGACGTAACACTAAGCCATGCCATGGGTAGCTGACACGTGTTGTGGTTACGAATGTAGGACTAGGACCTGAGGTGCCAAATTCCCACTCAGCCATGAAGCCCACTGGATAACCCAGAGCCAGCTACTCACTCTCAGCCTAACCTACCTCACAGGGTTGTGGTGAGGATAAAATGGGCGAGAGGGAGGAGCGTGTATGCCACCTTGAGCTCCCTGGGGGGGAAGGTGGGATATAAATGTAATAAATAAAGAAAGAAGAGGCATTATCAAAGTTCAAGGACAAAGTATGGCCTGGGGAGAGTTCCAAGGGCCATATTTAGGCCTCAGGCCTGAGGTACCTTACCTCTGTCCTAGACAATATAAAAAAAACCTCAAGACATATACTGCCTCTGACAAACATGGGCTTGCCATCTTGGGCCCTCATTGAGGAAACCACCTCATTCCCTTGCTCTGCTGTTCTCCTTGCTCTCCATCCCCAGTGACCAACCTGGAGAAGAGGCCTGGTAGATGATTGTGTTTCCGTCTCTTTCTGGGACAACGGTGTGACACACGGCCAGGAGAGTGAGGAATTCTCGGATGTGAGTAGCTGTGGGCTGAAAGAGAAGGTCCACACAAGAGTCATGCCACACGGAATCCTGAGGGAGTTTCTAAGTCTCTTGCTGTATTTCTTAAAACAAGCACTTGGGTGGTCAATGGAGCTCTCCTTGGTTACTTTGTGGTTTCTGCCCATTATCTCCTTCGATGGTTACTAGTTGCGATGACTGTTTCACCACCTACAGCAGACATCCTCAAACTACGGCCCAGGGGCCAGATACGGCCCGAGGGGCTCATTTATCCGGCCCCCGGCGACCCCCGCTACCGCCGCCCGCTCTTACCGGTGCGGCTGCCCACTTCCGAGTCGGCGAAGTGCCGGAAATAGCTTGTGCGCATGCGCAAGTGTCATTTCCAGCGCACTTCCGGGTCTGAGGAGGCCCATGCGCACATGCACAAGCTATTCCCGGTGCTCCACCGACCCGGAAGTGCACTGGAAATAGTGTGTGTGCACGCGTATGGGCGCGCGCTCCCCTGCCTTTCGGCCCGCCGCACGATCGGTGCTGGAGGAACTGGCCTGGGGCCTGGTAAGTTTGCCAACCCCTGACCTACAGGATCAGAAGCCCAATCCCTCAGGATACCAGTTGCTTGGCCACAAAAGCAGAAGAGGGCCTTTCCAGAGGCCTCTGGTTGTCCGCTGTTGGAAACAGGACACTGGACCCTTGGTCTGATCCTTGCATTAGGCCGTCAAATACGGAATAATTACACTAGTTAGAGCAGTGTTTCTCAAACTTGGGTCCCCAGCTGTTGTTGGACTACAACTCCCATCAACCCTAGCTAGGAGGGCCAGTGGTCAAGGATGATGGGAGTTGTAGTTCAATAACAGTTGGAGACCAAAGTTTGAGTTAATAATCTAACCAAGTTAGATTATTAGATAGACCATCAGTCTGATCCAGCAGAGCTCTCCTTGTGTTAACCTCATCAAATACAAGACAATTAAACCGGATAGATGATTACCTAGGCCTTTGGTCTGATCCAACAGGGTTCTTCTTATGTTAGACCCATCAAATACAAGATAATGAAACTAGTCAGATTATTGGAGCTCAACCACAAAAGGCAGCCTTTCCCAACCTGGAGCCCTCCAGATGCTTTGAAGCAACTCCCATCAGCCCCAGCGAGGTAGTCCAACACATCTGGAGAGCACCAGCCGGGGAAGGATGCACTAAGGTAGAAAGAACAGCCTTCCCAGATCAGACCAATAGTCCCCTCTTGTTTCTGGGTGAGCTGTTGCAGGCCTTTATTGCTCACACAGCAAATACATCACCTACATGCCCGCAACTCAAGCTTTGTCGGCAGACAGCAAGCTATCTTAACTTCCCCAGTGCAGCCGGCGTTAAGAGGGGCATCCTATGATTTCCTTGTATTGAAATCAATTATTCAGTCTGCTTTTGTCCTTCTATGTTCACAGCTTACAATAGGTTCCACCCACCCAGTTCTAAAGCAACAATGAGGGCCTTCTTATCACGTCAGCCCTTCCACAGAGCCCTTGTCTCTCCTTTGACATGTAGTGTCAGCAGCAGTGCTGGATTTATTCCTCCGCCTGCTGCCAAACCAAAATGTCAAACCGATTACTACAGCAAATGCCCTGCTGCGTATGGGTGGTGTGTGGATAACAATATTTCCCACTTTCCAATTCAAGCTGGGAAAGGGGAGACATTTGTGTGCATCTATCAGACATTTTTTTAAAAAAAACAACAACAAACTGAATTGCAAAGATAATATTGAAATACTGCAATATTTATTTGCTGGTCAGTATCAAATCTAAATATATTCTTAGGGCTCAGAAAGGAAGTGTAAATGTGAGCCTTAACCCCAAACTATCATGCAGGGTTTTTTGTTTTTTGAAAATGAAAGAATGTGTGAGTGTGTTTTCCTCTTTGATTATAAAAATGTTTATATATTGCTATTCATAAAAAATATCAAAGTGGTTTACAACAATTATACAGTTACAGGTAGGTAGCCGTGTTGGTCTGCCATCGTCAAAACAAAATAAAAAATAAAAAAATTCCTTCCAGTAGCACCTTAGAGACCAACTAAGTTTGTTCTTGGTATGAGCTTTCGTGTGCATGACCTGAATATCTGCATATCTGAAGAAGTGTGCATGCACACGAAAGCTCATACCAAGAACAAACTTAGTTGGTCTCTAAGGTGCTACTGGAAGGAATTTTTTTATTTTTTATTTTGTTTTAACAATTATACAGAAAACCATACAATAAAAACATACGACATTTTAAAATTGGAAATCAGCTAACTATTTTGGAAAGATGTATTCTTAATTGCTTGCGTAAGCCCGATGGAATGGAAGAGTTTTCAGCAGGTGTGTAAAAGTTGCAACGGCAGGTGCCTGCTGCTGACGCCCCTTCCTGAATCGCAACCAATTCTTGAGAGCCTTTTGAACCAGGGATGGGCGACTCCTTTTGGTTTCTCACACCTGCAGCTAAGGCACACACCCCCCCCCCTGCACTCCCGAGTGGTACCTACAGAGCCGCAGAGCTTCTAAAGCGACTCTTCCACCCAAAGACAAAGGACACGGGCATGGCAGAACTATCAGTGGAACAATACTATCGAACTGGGCTTACGTGATCGCTCTCAATATTTTGCAGCAGCCTCGGGTCATCAAATTCGCAAGATTCGCTGGTGGAAGGAGGAAGTTGACTAGAAGTCAAATAAAAGGAATGAAACGTTACCTCTTGGAAACATATGCTTCCATTAATAACACACAGGACTCACAACATCGTCAATTACCGAACTCGAGCATCAATGGAACTATTCTTATCTGCCTTCCACCAGGACAGCGACTCCTTAGGAGGCAAGAGGACATATTCTCCCCAAGCATGCAGGCTATATATTCTCTGCAGCATTGTATTTCCTTTATCCAGAAGTGTCTCACTGGGTGGGATAGAGCCAGCACATTAGCTTCTTGGAAGGTTGTTTGCTGTTCCTTACCAGGAAGGAAAGGGGCAGCGAGGTCGATGCAATGCCGGATTGGCTCCACTTGTGCTTCTGCCTGGTTATCTAACTCCCCCACCGCCTCACCCTTCACCCTCTCCCTCCCGGAAAGCAACACTGACCCACCTGGAGATCCACTTTCAGCTCTATCTCCACTGCAGTTCACCCATTTCCCCAGTTCTTATTACTGCCTCCCCTCCAAAAGCATTCTCACCTTTGCCTTTCAACCTGGATTACTGAATCACATTCGGGGGGTGGGGGGTGGGAGGCTTCCCTTGGACTTAACCCAGAAGCTGCAGCTGGGCTGTTTACATCATATAACATCCAAGGGTTGCCCTGGTTGCCAATATGCTATCAGAAACAGTTCAAGGTTTTGCTTTTAGCATTTAAAGCACTAAACAGTCTGGAGCCAGGTTGCCTGAGGGGATAGCCTGTCTGTTATATATCCCTGTCCAGAAACTGTGTTTCCCCAGATAGGGGACCTCATGCCCTAGAGACCGGGCTTTTAGTGTTGCAGCTCCAGCATTCTGGAATTAAATCACCAGATGAAATTAAATTAGCAACTAGTGTTTTGACATTGAAGCTTTCCCTGAACCATTTTATGGAATATTAATCTTACAATTGTTGAAATGGTTATATTGCTTTTAAAAAAAAGTTTATGGAGTTTATCATCTTTTACTTTTTTTATTTTATTGCACAGTGCTTCAGTAACTTTCGGTTGTGAAGCAGTTTATAAATCTGCAGTTAATTAATTACTTAATTAACCTCCATTAGCCACCCAGTGGCAAATCTCTGCCAAACGTGCTCAATGTTTGCCCACTTGAACCATTCAGCAAAGCTAAAAGAGACACATGCCCCTCAAACTAATGTCAGTCAATATCTGCTTTACCTGAAGTCTTCTGATGAACATTCTCTTGCCAATTCCGGAAAGTGACTAAAAAAAGAAAGGAACATGCAAAATTGGGGGAAAGTCTGATCTGATCTTAAGAAAAAGATGACTCATAGTGCATACCTGGATCAGGGCAAGTGAACCTAGGTCTGAAAATCTCAAGCTAAAACGCATCCATCCAAGGAACCAAAAGGTAAAGGTAAAGGACCCTTGAGTCCTGTCAAAGGTGAGCTCATCTCACTTTTCAGGCCGAGGGAGCTGGCATTTGTCCACAGACAGCTTTCTGGGCCATGTGGCTAGCATGACTAAAACGCTTCTGGAGCAACAGGATACTGTGATGGGAGCCAGAGCGCATGGAAACGCCGTTTACCTTCCTGCTGCAGCGGTACCTTTTTATCTACTTGCACTGGTGTGCTTTCGAACTGCTAGGTTGGCAGGAGCTGGGACAGAGCAACGGGAGCTCACTCCATCGTGAGGATTTGAACTGCTGACCTTACAATCTGCAAGCCCAAGAGGCTCAGTGGTTTAGACCACAGTGCCACCCACATCCCCTACTTTTTTCCCCTTTTAGTGGTTCACTCTTGTTCTCTTCTCTCTGTCTATTAAGTATAACAGTTTTCCATATAGAACTAAGAATTTGCCGCTTCAACAAAACTGATTCATTAAGCTATTGCAATGTATCTATATAAAATGGTACGTACCCATATGTTACTCCCGCAATGCTGCATTTCTTAAAGTTCATAATATTGCATGTTAAGGTGCCTGTTTTATCAGAAAACAGGTATTTTACCTAGAATTCAAATGGTAGGTATTGAAGTTAGGATATCCGTATACAATGAAAAGGGAAATGCAAATTATACAAGAAGGTGGGTCATCAGAACAGGCATGCTCCACCTTTCGTCGCATGATCAAACAGAAATAAGGGTGTCTAATCCCAAATGGCTATATTCTACATCATTTGGAAGAATGGCATTATTTTAAAAAAAAGGAATAATAATGCAAATGTATTACTTCTGTCACCTGAACTTAAAAGAATCACCACTGCAGGAAATAATAAGTTATAGAGTTGTTCAAAAGGGCACAGAAAGGGTCATTTGTGCCACTAAGGATTTATAATAATAATAATAATAATAATAATAATAATAATAATAATAATAATAATAACAATAACAATAATTTATTTATACCCCGCCCATCTGGCTGGGTTTCCCCAGCCACTCTGGACGGCTTCCAACAAAACATTAAAATACAATAACTAGGTGCTACAATGGATATAACACAAAGACAATCCCCAGCAAGGGAGTGTTCACTGTAATTCGCAATGCTTTTTAGAAGGCTTGCCTACATTCGCTGAGGAAGGGATCTAGCAGTTTATCCTTGTGAATGCTCAAGCCTTGTTCATAGATTGCAAGCATGGAACGAAAAGTACTGGAGAAGTCTAATGGTTGGTTTTTCATATCCTTCTCTGCCACCATACCACATTCTATCGTTCTTACCTGGCCGAGTTCCTCATTAAGGTTTGAAGTCCTGGCCATTGCAGGTGTATCTGTTTCATGATAATACATATCTATGTCCTGAAAGCAAGGAGAAGAGAGGATGCTTAAAGCGCAAGCCTATAGATGCCTACACAGAAGTAAGTTCCAGTGAGTTCAAAGGGGCCTACTTCCAAGTGAGTGGGTAGAGGATAGCAGCCTCAATCAACATTTGAATCTAAGGTGTTCTTCATGAAGTATTCTATTTTTATCAGCTTCGCCAACTATTTACGCTGAGGTTTCATTGCTGTTCTGCTCTATTTTACTAACAGTCTCATACCCACCATTGCTCAGGAATGCTAAGAATCCAAAAACCCAGTGCAGTTTTGAAATCTGTGTTAAAAGCTGTGCAGTTTTAAAAGGGTCAGTCTACCTTCCTGATTCGAAACAGAATCTAATTGAATCCAAAAATACATACAAAATCTGTTCATTGGTCTAAGGAACCACCATGCAAAATATGGGTTACATACAAAATATAGTCAAGGAAGATGTCAACAATTGGGTGATTTCTGCATATTAAAATCTCCTCTGATAAACTCTGAACAGCAGAAGAGACAGAGGGGTCCTTGAGTTTAATAAATTTGTATTTCTTTTGCATATGGAAAGTTTTTTCCCCTGGCAATTGAAAAAGCTACATTTTCTTTTGCATCGTGAGTTTAGAAACTCCATGTGCTACCACCCAGGTTCTAGCTGTGGCTGGGAGAGATGAAGATTCTATATTTTCATGCATAGCTTTGCTTAAATAAATGTCACTCTTATTTATTCAGCATTTGTTTGATTTGCTTCCCTGCTTTTAAAATCCAAGTACTTACCCAGTTTATAAAAAGAGCCTGAGTAAACTTCACGACTTCCAGAGTCACCAACAGACTGATGGGAATGAGGTTGTTGTACAAGATTATGAAGGTGAGCAGGTTGTATCCAAAATTGCCTGGGATTGTTTCTGCAAGTCAACATGGAGATCAGAGAGAGAGAGAGAGAGTCACTAGAGAGGCAGGCATTGGGACGTGTGTGGGTGGTTTTTTTATTGTGCACATTGCAGTACAATAAAGAACAATAACAAAAAAAAATCTGCTACAGATATCTCATGTGCCATTGTTGCAGTATTCTGCTGGAAAGAAGTGATAAGCATTAAAATCACCGACTATCTGACAAAGCGCCTCCAAAACCCAGTGTGAGTAGCTGGAGGTTGTGAACTCTCAAGAGATGTTATTTGCGAAAGTTAGGAACGGAAACCACACCGTGTCAAATTGATTAGATGTAGTTTGGCCCCTCGCTTTCCACATATCATAATAATAATAATAATAATAATAATAATAATAATAATAATAATAATTTATTATTTATACCCTGCCCATCTGGCTGGGTCTCCCCAGCCACTCTGGGCGGCTTTCAACAGAACATTAAAATACAAGAATCTATAAAACATTAAAAGCCTCCCTAAACAGGGCTGCCTTCAGATGTCTTCTAAAGGTCTGATAGTTGTTGTTCTCTTTGACATTTGAAGGGAGGGCGTTCCACAGGGCGGGTGCCACTACCGAGAAGGCCCTCTGCCTGGTTCCCTGTAACTTGGCTTCTCGTAGTGAGGGAACCGCCAGAAGGCCCTCGGCACTGGACCTCAGTGTCCGGGCTGAACGATGGGGGTGGAGACGCTCCTTCAGGTATACTGGACCGAAGCCATTTAGGGCTTTAAAGGTCAGCACCAACACTTTGAATTGTGCTCGGAAACGTACTGGGAGCCAGTGTAGGTCTTTCAAGCGTTAATCTTTCCATGAGAGCGAGACACGACACTTTCCAGCCTCCAATTATTGCTGACCAGTCTTAGCCTCAGGGAGGGAAGTGTCGCTGAAACTAACTCACCATTGGTAACTTACTCCAACAAAATTAAGTCATAGTAAGTTCCTCAAAAAGTGAGATGTGAATTTTTCAATAAATGAAAATAAATAATCAGGTTTTGCTTGAAGGCAGGGGTCAAAATTTGGGGACCTGTGGGAGCATTTGCAAACTGGAGAAACAGTCTTGGGTTCCAAACACAAACACTGCAGTCAAGTACACACCACAACCTATTCTTTATTTCAGTGGAGAGTGGGAACTCTGCGGGGGCCACAGAAACCTTCCGTGCATTGTGCATCCCCTGCTTTAAGACAATCTGTAGTACCCCAGTAGTAGTGTTGATACAGAATCCCGTCACAGCAAAGTGTGACTCAAACTAGGCTTTGGCCTCATATCTCATAATTTCAGAATACTAGGTTTCTGAATATCAAAGTGCTTTGAAGCCACCATGTTTATAATACACATACAGTGAAATAGAAGCACATATCAACATGAGAAAAAGGTTGGAGAAAAGGTCCAGAAGGCTGATATAAACACTCCTGTTAAATGGAATTTATGTTCTGATTTACAGTTCCCAATAGAGCCAAAGGTTCTTAGATGGACAAAGAGAATTCCTGAATGCAAACACCTCTGAACTTTAGATGGTAAGAAATTCAGCTTCTGTAAATCGCTGGAGGGAAGCAAAGGTTAGGATAACTTGAGGGAAGTGGCCTTTTCTTACATTGTATGCATGGACCGGGTGCTCATTTTAAGAGGCTTGTTTTACCATCAACTCTTGAAAAAGGTCTCTTCCCCACCTCCAGCTCTGATAATATAAAAAGAAAATGACAGGGGCTGCTTGCATTGTCCTGGAGTAGCTTGTCCTGAGCTAACAATGCCCTCTGAAGGTTTTTTTTTACATGCTGTAACCTCGGATCCCGAGATAACAAACCTCCCTCTGCTGCCAAGTAATTGTTCTTTACAGCCATGACGAACTTCACAACAACTGCACAAAATAGCCAGCTAACTCATGATGACGGCTAAGAAAGGAAAAATGCCTCTGGCAGTTTGCTTCTGATTCAGAGCTGCCTCAGATTCACCCTTGCACATGTTGACAAAATACAAGGAGGCAGACACCCCCGCTTTCCACAAATGCATCTCAGAAGAGAACAGCAGCTACACATTTACAACCTGTACTGCAAGGCAATAACAGGGTGCAACTGTACCGTAACCCATGTAAATGCACGCTTCTGTTTCCACATGCGTGCAACCTGGTTAACAGCAACACAGAAGAATACGAGGATGTGCAATGGATAAACTGGCATGGGAAGGTAAAGGTAAAGGGACCCCTGACCATTAGGTCCAGTCGTGTCCGACTCTGGGGTTGCGGCGCTCATCTCGCTTTATTGGCCGAGAGCCGGCATACAGCTTCCGGGTCATGTGGCCAGCATGACTAAGCCGCTTCTGGCGAACCAGAGCAGCGCACGGAAACACCATTTACCTTCCCGCCAGAGCGGTTCCTATTTATCTACTTGCACTTTGATGTACTTTCGAACTGCTAGGTGGGCAGGAGCTGGGACTGAGCAACGGGAGCTCACCCCGTCACAGGGATTCGAACTGCCGACCTTCTGATCAGCAAGCCCTAGGCTCTGTGGTTTAACCCACAGCACCACCTGGGTCCCTGGCATGGGAAGGAGGGGGCTTAACTCTTCCTCCCTAGGAACATCGGAAACTGCCTTATACTTATACTTTCAGTGTATCTGAAGAAGTGTGCATGCACACGAAAGCTCATACCAAGAACAAACTTAGTTGGTCTCTAAGGTGCTACTGGAAGGATTTTTTTTATTTTATTTTGTTTTGCCTTATACTTAGTCAGACCACTGGTCCATCTAGCTCAGTAATGTCTAAACTGGCTGGCAGCAAACCTCCAGGGTTTCAGACAGGATTCTCTCCCAGTCATACCTGGAGATACTGGGGATTGAACCTGGGACCTCCTGCATGCAAAGCAGATGTTCTGCCACTGAGCTGTGGCCCTTCCCTTAGCAATTCTCCTCCTTGTCACTCAGAAGGCTTATTTCCAGGGGCTGGGGGGGGGGGAAGCAAAGGAACATGGCGTTGTAGGGAAAAATAAGCCAGAAAGCGAAAAACACCTTTCCCACACCAATTCTGCCCTGCAAACGCTGCCTCTGCAGTATCATCCCATGGCAAATATGGAGATAGGAACTCATCCTTCCACCCTTCATCACTGCCTCTTCTACACATCTAATATAAGAGCATAAATTGCGGCGGCTGGATCAGGTCAATGGCCCGTCTGGTCCAGCATCCTGTTCTCGCAGTGGCCAATCAAGATGCCACATCCTGCACTTAAGGATCCTGTGCTTACCCTTCTCCTCCCACCATTTGTCTCGTTCTAATTCTCGCAGATCTATTTTTAAAGGGCAGAGGGGTGGAGTGAGCAGCCAGGCGCCATTAGAACGGAAAGAGCCTTCTGCGAAGAAGCCACGCCATCAAAGCCAACCCAACAAGGAATGCCTGCAGCCCTACAAGCCATTGGTGAGAGTTGATGCCCTCCTCCAAGGAGATTAAAGAGCTTTCTCTCGCCACAGCCACCCAAAGTGCAAAGCATCAGAAACAACAGATGACAGCTGAGAAACGCAACTCAGAATGACAATCGCCACCAGTAACGGCATTGCTCACGCTATTTAAAAGGCATGCATTTATTGCAATGGTGTGGTGGGTTTTTTGTTTGTTTGTTTGTTTGTTTTTGTTTTGGTAAGTATCTGCAGCATGAGATAGCAGCCGGAATGCATTTTTAGAACCTGCGACCCACTTTTCAAGCTCACTGTGAAACGCAATCAGTAAGATCCACAAACCGCTGGTGTGCACACATTTGAATTTTGTTGTTGTTCAGTCGTTCAGTCGTGTCCGACTCTTCGTGACCCCATGGACCAGAGCACGCCAGGCACGCCTATCCTTCACTGCCTCTCGCAGTTTGGCCAAACTCATGTTAGTACATTTGAATTTAAGCCTCCTTAATGCCAATGCAGGGGAGTGGAGGAGAATTGGCAAAATCCCAGGAAAGAAGTGCACCTTTAGGGTAGGCAGAGGGAACACACATTCCAAACTTCATCAAGAGCAGCTGTAATACTTACATCGTGGCATCACCACAACTCTCATTATTGAACCCATGCAATGAACAAGCTTTAAGTTCTAATGATCTTGTGATCTGGGTGCCAAATGGCTGCAAACCAGGATTTCAATAGAGCCAAACAATGGAAGAATCTGAAAGATTTAAACCTTTCCTTATACTATAAAAAATTGTGGGCTTTAGCTATAGCAGACAAGAGAATGCATAAACTACAAATACACTGGGGTCTTCTGCAAAGTGACCAGGAATGCGCCCAAGGCCAAAAGAGTTTTACTCCAGTGAATTTCACAATAATCCTGTCCCCACCACTGACGCTTCCTCTCTCCTCCGTCTTCACCTGTTGAAACCTGGAACAGCGCCCTATGCTGGCCCCAAACAATTTCTGGATCATTGGCTCTGAAACACAAATGCTTTCCTTTCCCTCCCCCTTTTCTGTCCAGCAACGTCTATTGTCTTCTCAGCCTTTTGTACGTCGGTTCCAACTAAACCTGCTAAAGGGAGGTAAACAGGACCAGGAGGAAGCAAAACACAACCCTACCCTTGTATACATAACACTGCAAAATGATCTCCGTAAGCAGCTGAGACAATAGGGGCAGGTGTTTTACCTTGGCACCAACGCACAGCTGCTTCTTTCAGGCTGAAAGACCGAGGGAAAAGCCTGGGAGGGCGAGTGAGCACAATATGGGAGTCCGTAGACAGAACGTATTTAATTGTTAAACCTGTACGGAAGTTAAGGTGAGTAGCTTAGCTTACCAGTGCATGACTAAATGTGCAAGAGCCTTAGGCCAGATGCGAACCATACATTTAAAGCACTGTGGGGTCACCTGAAACAGTCATGGCCTCCCCCAAAGATTCCTGGGAAATGTAGTTAGTTAAGGGTGCCAATCATTGTTAAGAGACCCCTACCCCTCTCAGAGCTACAACGCCCAGAATTTCCTGGGGAAAGGGACTAACTGTTAAACCACCCTGGGGACTGTAGCTCTGTGAGGGGAATAGGGGTCTTCTAACAACACTCAGCACCCTTAATAAACTACAGTTCCCATGATACTTTGGGGGAAGCCATGACTGTTTAAAGCGGCACCACGGTGCTTCAAATGTGTGGTGCAGATGTGGTCTTGCTTGTTCTCTTAAAGCAGGCACCCCCAAACTTCGGCCCTCCAGATGTTTTGGACTACAATTCCCATCATCCCTGACCACTGGTCCTGTCAGCTAGGGATCATGGGAGTTGTAGGCCAAAACATCTGGAGGGCCGCAGTTTGGGGATGCCTGTCTTAAAGCGAAAGTGTTCTTGCTTCTGGAATAAGAGGATCACACATAGAGAGACAAACATAGATGTTGCTTACTGTTTGAGCCAAAGTACCAAATGACTTCTCCATGTGTTCTGTTCCATAGTAAGGCACCCACAGAACTCACTAGAGCCATGACGAGCAGGATGCAAAACAAAATGAGAATCTGCATATTGGTCACTTTCTCCACATTTGATCTCTTCAGGGGAGCTTTGGTTGAATTCTGGAAAGGAACAGCCAGAGAAGTGGAATCAATTCACTGAGCTCATCATATAAGAGCCAGAGAAGCATCTGAAGCTGCATTATATACCATCTAGCCCCATACTGCCTGCACTGCTTCGCCAGGATTTCAGGCAGGAACTTTCCCCAGAAATACAAGGAGATGCTGGGGGCTGTACCTGGGAGTCCCTCTCCTGCAGAGTGCAATGATCAGTTGGGTATAGAAGGGACAAGACTATTATTTAGTACCAGGTTGTACAGGACTTTGTACACCAGAACCTTTAACTTATCCTGGCATCTGATTTGCAGCAAGTGTAATTCTTTCAGCAACACCATAACAGGATGGCAATGGTCATCTTTCATTGGTGGTTTTTAAATAGAGGTTGGGAGAAGAAGAAGAAGAAGAAGAAGAAGAAGAAGAAGAAGAAGAAGAAGAAGAAGAGGAGGAGGAGGAGGAGGAAGAGGAAGAATTTGGATTTGATATCCCGCTTTATCACTACCCGAAGGAGTCTCAAAGCGGCTAACATTCTCCTTTCCCTTCCTCCCCCACAACAAACACTCTGTGAGGTGAGTGGGGCTGAGAGACTTCAAAGAAGTGTGACTAGCCCAAGGTCACCCAGCAGCTGCATGTGGAGGAGCGGAGATGCGAACCCGGTTCACCAGATTACGAGACTACCGCTCTTAACCACTGGCTCTCAATGGGTGGCCATTCTTTAGCTGTAATTCCTGAAATGCAGGGGGTTGGACTAGATGACCCTTGGGTCCCCATACAACACTACAGTTCTATGCTTTTAGTCTGCCCCAGTGTGAAGAATCAACAAACGTTCTCACTTCTTCCTTCCCTTGGGCAGTTAGGTCTTAACTCGCCCCTGGGGAAAGTGAGGTGAGGCTACCGTTGCAAGCTTCATTCAAGTGGTCCATGTTAAATATCCATCTGTATTTTAATTGTAATTGTATTGCTCTATTCACAGCTTATATTGCTAGAGGAGTGGTGTTTATCCTCCCTAGAAGTCTCCCGCTTTGTAAGAATGCCATCCTTTAGTGTGGCAGCACTTGCACTTTCGAACTCCCTGACTACTGATGTCAAGCGGGTGCCTTCACTGTATTCTTTTTTGGCTCCTGCTAAAAACATTTCTGTTAATAGACAACCCTACCTAGATATTTAGAAAGTTGATAGGAGCTTTAATCTGTTTTTAAGCTTACTGTTATTTTAACTTTTTGAAAGTCTTAAATTAATGTTGTTAATTCTTCTTGTAGATAAATTCACTTTTTTATCTTTTTGGTAAACCGCTTTTTTTTTTTAAACAATCTAGTACACACGTACACACACACACACACACACACACACACATATATATATATATATATATATATATATATATATATATATATATATATGAAATAAGCGAAGGTGTAAAACTGGCAAAGCTACTCTTTGCTAATGGAAAGCAAACTTTACCTGCATAAGTTTCGTATCGTGTCCTGTGTAGACAACAATTCCTAAAACCCACTGAGTGTTCCTTATCTGTGCACCTCTTAGTAAGATCTGGTCAGGTCCAATCGGAACTGGACTGAGGATAAAGAAGGAGAAAAAGGTTGGAGGTAGAAACAACAACATGGTCCAAAAAACACGATGCACCACAAAGATGTTCTTAAAATTCAAAATAAAACAAGAAAGGTGCAGGCCGAATTTTGCATTGCAGTTCCCCAACCAAGTAATGTGTACAAAGATGTGTGTACTAGGTAAAGGATGCAAAAGGATGCAAAAAATGTGTTTTCTTAGGGGATTTTTTTCCAATAGAAGAATGTATTAGGCTAATTTTCATGCAAATATGTGTAAACCTGCATTAAAATGCTGGTGAATTTTCATGAGGACATTTTAAAAAATCAAATTAATGTGGAAGTATGGAGAACTGAATTTCATGTTGGAAAAAACAAGAAAATGAGAGAAAACAAAACGGACAGGTTCATCCATTCCTCCCAGAGGCACACCTGGGCAATGGCCCACAATCCCCTGTGATCCTGTTCCCTCATGCATACAGAGCCCACCCCTCTTCCCAGCCATGCACGGGGGAGAGAAGACCTTTGTGAGAGGCCCAGTATCCTGGAGTAAAGCTCAGGCACATGGGGGTGTGGGGGTGCATTAAACATGGCAATAGTTATTCTTCTATTCAAGGAATACCTTTGACCATCTAAACGCAGGTTTCCAGTGAAGTCGTACAAGTGACGGTTGGGCCCTTCGCACTCTATCTTCCCAGACGTTTTCATCACTTCTTCTTTTGACTGGAGGCAAGCAGTCTGGGTCAAACCCTGCAAGGGACCAGTCCACAGGCACAGTCATCAACTAAACTCTTCTCTTCTCATGAATGAGCACAGGACTACATCGCATGGCGCCCCTCCAGAAACTGTTGGGACTTCAACACTCCAACGAGCCCCGACTGTTGGCCATGTTGGCTGAAGCTGATGGGAATTGAGCAACATCTGGGGCCAACATGTTAGCTACCACGGGATCAGGGCCTATCATGTAAAGCTGCCTGCCTTACACTGCGTTAAGACTCTCCTGGTTCTACTAGAAGTATTGTTCCCACTGTGCCAAGCTGTGGCAAATGCGGATGCTGCTGGGATGCAGCTCAGACAACATATTTCTCATTTAAATAATTTAAAAAAGGGACAAAACCGTCTGCTGACTCATCTTAAATAATGATTCGCTGTCCCAATTGATTTTTGACAACCCCCTTGAAAGTTGCTGGGGATGACATTTTCTTCACTACCGAAGGAGAGGCACATTCTAAGCCATAGTTTTGGAGGAGCCATAATACAGTATTAGAGCATGCAGAAGGTTCTGCCTTTTCTCTCCAGCTAAAAGGACGAGGTAGCAGATGACGACAGCTCTGCCTGGAAAGCCACTGCTGACCACTGTGGACCAGACAAAGGACCTGTGGCCCTCTAGCCATTGTCTGTCTCCATCTCCCATCAGCCTCAAAAAGCATGGTCGATGGTCAAGGATGATGAGAGCTGTAGTGGAATGGCGTCTGGAGGGCCAAAGATTCCACCAGTCCTGATGTAGACAATACTGGACAAGACAGGTCACATCTGACTTGGTATCAGGCAACTTCACCTGTTCCCAAGCCTGTGACTACAACCCTGGAGAGGACATCTCCAATAATGCCTTCCCATACCCCTCTCATGGGGTTGCAGGTGCTGTGGTTATGCTAAGTTGAGCAATAAGTACATATAAGTTGTATATCAGGGGGGCTGTGTGGAGAGAGTCTTTTCCTTTAAATTCCTGGGAGTCCATCTTAGTGAAGACCTTACTTGGAAGGTCAATACAGCCCAGGTGGCCAGGAAGGCCCAACAGAGACTTCCTTTCCTTAGGGTCTTGCGAAAGAACAATGTTAGACAACAACTAATGATTTCCTTCTATCGGTCCACAATAGAAAGTGTTCTTTCATACTGTATCACGGTGTGGTACGCTGGTTTGACAGCCATGGACAGAAAGTCCCTATAGAGGGTGGTGAAGACAGCACAAGACATGCTGGGCTGTCCCCTGAGTCCGCTAGATGTTATCGCAGAAGACCGTTGCCTCAGAAGAGCGAGGAACATTCTCAGGGATAACTCACACCCTGGCCAGCACCTTTTTAATCCCCTGCCCTCAGGCAGGAGATATAGTAGCATGATAAGCCGAACCAACAGGTTAAAGAACAGTTTATACCTGTGGGCCGTGAGGCTGCTGAATGGAAGACAGCAACATTGCAGCTGATGTTCGGGGTCGGTGGTTGTACGACAGCACATAGAGTGTAATAAGGACTGAGAGATTGTGGGGGCAGAGGGGGGCTCGTTTAATCTCACTGTAAACATGTGGTACAGTGACAATAAAGTATTTCTATTTCTATATTTACATGGCTGCTATAATGAACAACCAATATTCAGACATGCAGTAGCAAGCCTCTTATTCCAACTAATATTTCTGCTCTTCCTAGTTGTCATTTCCTCGACTTTTCAAAAAAAAAAATCAAAAGATTTGTGTTTGGGTTTTTTACCTGCCGTATTTTAAGGTTAGTCTCGCCATCGAGATTAGATGTTTCAATATAGCACATCGCCTGAGGTTCACTGTGAAAGTACAGCAACATGTTATATATAATACACACCATGTTTAAGAAGCAACCTCTAAAAAGAAAGGTGCCTGCAAAATAAGTAAGAAAGAATAAAGGTACACTGGCTCAACACACAATAATTCAAGCAGTGATTTTCCCCAAAACTGTTAATTGAATTTGTGTTTGTTTTTTTCAAAGAAAGAAAGAAAGAAAGAAAGAAAGAAAGAAAGAAAGAAAGAAAGAAACTCTACCATAAGGATTTTTAATTTTTTTGTAGTATGCAAACAGCGCAAAAAAATAATGCAATGCAGGCTTTATACAAAATCAGGAAACACAGCACCTTCAGAACATGCAGACTCTGGTGAACTGAGGCCTATTTAAATAAATAAATAAATAAATCCTATGCACCACGAGGGAAACCTGATGTTACCAAAAGCAATCCTTTGCAGAAATGTCCAGCACAAATAGCATTAAGGGACATTGGCTAGGCTCTGCCATAACGCAGCATCAATTTATGTAGCAGTGTAGCAAAACCCACTTCCAGCATAACACTGTTCTAGTAACACCTGTATGGAGAAACCACAGTAGCAAAACAAAGTACTGTATGTAGTTCATTCCCCTGCAGTGCAATCCGCCTTGAGGACCAATGGATGCAATAAGATGGAACCATGTCATCCTCTCAGCCCATCTGGTTTCTCCATTCAGACATTACTTGCAATGGTTAAGGGCACAAGGAATTGAGCCTCATGTATCTGTGCCAATATGTAAAAGAAGACAGTATCTTTCATGGAACACAGGAAGTTGGCTGCTTGCTCTTTACCTAATGGGAGAGGGTTAATAGGAAAGCATGAATTTTTCTGCAGAATATTAAACTTCAAACTATGGTTTGATGTGCTCACTTGTTCCAAAGTTAGTAACCATAGGTTTTCCCAGTGAACAGGAAACTATGGTTAATTAAGAGGCTTCCTGGTTCAACTGCAGCTCTCGCACAGAGAAAGGAATAAGGGGGTTTGTGTGTTTGCATGTCAGCTTAATAGGATTGTGCAAATGCAGCCAGTGTGCTGCTCTAGTGCACATTCACATGCTGCCCCTATGAGTTGAAGGTGCCTGCATGTAACCAATTCAGGGAAGGAAGGAAGGAAGGCCGTCCCATATTATCTGAATTTCTTTAAGTGCAAAGATTGTTTCTTTAAAAACCTCAGTTTAGCAGAAGCATCGTTTCACGCCCACTCAGCATATCTGACCTGGTAGATAAAATGATCATGTCTGCTGGGATGTGCTGCCCATTGGTGACCTTCACAAAGTCTCCCACTACCACCTGTTGAGCCAGGGGCAGGAGCGCAGAAGCATGAAAAGAGAGAAAACGAACAGAGAGAAAGACAAGAGTCCATCCATACTGTTAGTTAGTCAATCCTCCATACCAAGAGAAGCGGGGAAACAACGGTGTGTTATAATGAGCATTCACAGTTTTGAGGGGAGCCCATTGGCTGCAGTGACAGAGTGTGAGGTCTTTGCCTCTTGCCAACCAGCAATGCCTCCTGAGTGGAAGTGGCAAAAAGCGGGCACTGATGCAATGGCATCAGAACGCAGGTCCTCGAAACAGAGGAGGGGAAACGGCTGCATCCAGGGACCATAGCTGTCAACTTTCGGATTTGAAAATAAGGGATTTTTCCAAACTTTCGGATTTGAAAATAAGGGATGCCGCGAGGGCGGTGCAATGGCACCAAGTAGCCACCCTGCGCTCCAGAGGCTGCGCGCGAACGGGTGAGCGAAAGAGCGAGCGCATAGACGGCAGGCAGGCTGTCTGTCTGGTTGGGCGTGAGGGTCTGGATGCACAAGGCATGCAAGCTCCGCCCCCAGTCGGTCTCAGACTCCTTATTGGCAGCCGAGCAATGCAGCTGAGGAGCCTCCCTGGCCGGCAGGGAGGGAGAGAAGCTGCTTCCTTTGAAATCCGGGAAATTTAAGAGATATCAGCAATCTGGGATAGCAGCGGGAAACGGCATTGGAATAAGGGAGTTTCCCGCAAAAAAAGGGAGGGTTGACAGCTATGCCAGGGACTCCACGAGAAAGAGGGAACTGGGGAGAAAATAGAGCAGATGTGGAATAGACAGGGACACCAGGAGTAAAGAATTGCATGGTTGACTCTGCCCTTTTCTTTTCCTGTTTTTATCTGCCAGCAGTGTATCAGGCTAAATCCAGTGGTCTTCAATGGCCTATAAGCAGCATAACTGCATGAAGGGTTGTAACCTGAGTGAATGGTCCTATTGCACTAAGTCAAAGGTTTTCATCTTTTTATTCCAATTCACTTTATCCAACAAAGGTGTTCCAATTTTTGTTTCCTTCGATGTTTTAAAACATATTCCTCTTTTCAGGGTGAAGCATATTAAAGCAGCCTGGGTTTTGTTTCCTTCTCACTTTCATTTGCAAATTTGTTCCTAGTTCGCATAATGTGGCAGCTCCATCGTACCAACGGAAGGGTGATACATGTTCTGAGTGAAATGAAATGTGCCCCTTCTTCATCTGCCCATTTTAAGCAGTCTGCACTCTAGAATAAAATATGATGTATTCAAATTGGCAAGGAGCTGAATGACAGCATTGTACCCTGTCATCCTTCCTGGCTTTCAGGAGTTTTACTAATGTATTAATGCTGTGGAAATGCAGTCTTACATATTTAATTTCATGATCTGCCGTACTGGCTCTCCTTTTTTCCAAAGGATTTAAGACAGGCATTATTAACTAGGGCTGTGCAAGCTCCACCCCATCCCACCCCTGACCCAATTTTGGGCTGAATTTGGAGATCTAGCCTTGATTCGCCCACAAACAAATCAACCCTGATGCAATCCAAATCCAGAAATACACACCTGTATTTTTCTACTCCAACAGTTAACCAACATGGTCACACTGAACATGCTCCAGCACTCAATGAGGTGTTTTAGTTTTGGGTTTTCTGTTTGTTTACTTCTAGAAAGCTTAGTGTTCCCCCAATCATGCTGATGCCATCTTTCTTTTTCATGTATGGATGACGCCATTTTGGCTGCATAAGGACCCACCACTTGGAAAATAAACCAACCACTGCTACATAGGACTCTGAACTTGTTTTACCAGGGCTCCTTTTTAAGTGTGGTCCATCTCCTCTCTGTTTCCATAAACAATGAGTGACACATCTATATCAAGCAAGTAGATATGTATTTATGTTACACAATTAGTAAACATTCCTTGCTTGGGATTTAAAATGGGAGAGCACATATGACCTGAGAAACACTAAGAATTGCTCTGTGAAGATATATGAACTAAGAACCTTGAGCACCCATTCTTAGAACCCCAATGCAGATCAAAATTATGAGTTCATTACAACATTGAAAAAGTATCTAATTCAGAAAGCATCTTAAACGTAGTTCTTACCTCTTTCCACATAATATTCTGCCACGTCCCATTTCTTAAAACTGGAAGAACAAGGGAAAAAAGAAAACTGCATCTCTCTCTCTCTTTTTTTTAAAAAAAAGAAATGATCACATATTAATGTGTTCCCTATCACTGATTGGTCTATGAGTCATTAGTCACTCTAAAAACAAAGTAGAGTGGGGAGGCTCAAAAGACCCTGACATCTCCCCAAAATACTCTACAAGCAAGTTTTAATGCTACAGCTTTCTTTTTTCATCGGGTTGGCAACTGCGGGTCAAGCAGAACTCCCCCAGGGACCAGATTTGTTCTAGCAGTTGCTGAAACAATCCCAAATTCTTCCATTGATGTGAAGTTCTAAGTGGACACATTTGTATGGTTTAGCATTGTGAGAATCTAGCTTATTCCTGCCCCTGCATATTCCCCATGTCTTTGCCAGTGTGACTGTGAAGAGCACATTGGAAACTTCCAGTTTAGAATTAACCACTATTAGTATGTCCTCCAAACACCCAGAGAAAAATAAGACAGCTTCTTAAACTATGGGTTGAAGCTGGCTTCTTTCCACTAACCATTGTTAAAATAAACCACAGCCTTGTTTGCACATGCTAAACCATGACTAAGGCTATCCATGGTTAATGTTAGCAATCGTCTATAAACCTTAGTTAAAGCTGAGGCATCACACAATCACTTAAACCTAAGTTTATTACATCACAAAACAGTTAAATGCACCAGCAAGAGGAGCTGAGTCTTGAGAGAGGCTTGAGTATTTTGCTGTTCTTCACTAGTGACTCTGTAGCTTTTGGGTAATGACAACTCCTTAGCCATAGTTAAGGAGGAGGCCCAGTCGATATGTAACAATAAACCAAGATTAATGTTAGCTAAGGTTGACAAACCAACTAAAAACTTTGGTTAGTGAGTAACCTTTCACAATAGTTCACAGTTAGGTGACGAGGGTAGGTTCACACATAACATTGAGCCATGGTTTAGCGTTATATGTATACCAGACCCAGAAAGCTATAGTTGATACAATAGCACAGGGGAAAGTTTCTGAATGCCAGATCCAAGCTGCACCAGAGGAGGAGGAGGAGGAGGAGGAAATCACAGGCCCAGAAGGGGAGGATAACCTGTCATTATTTCAGATAAATCTACAACATTAAAATGGGGGGGGGGCAATGGTCACTGAATTTTGACCCATAAAGTACACTTTAAATTAAAGAAAGAAAACCTGATGTTCTGCCAAAACCTCAGCAAGGTCAATACTGCGCATTTTAATTTAAAAACGGGAGCTTGCAAGTAATTGTATAAACCAGTGTAATTATTTCTCTCTCAGATATGGATTGCCACTGCTGAAATCACTTAAGGGAATGGATCTAAATATACTCAGGCAGCTCATCATATACAATATACTGTTCTATGCAATTATACACCACGGTGGTGCTTGAGACAAGTGCAGTGACTGCATTGCTCCAACCCAATTGATGCCTATTTGTACCTTTGTGTAATTAGAGACAATGAGGCTGTGTGAAATGATGAAGAGCACGGCATTAATCGCTCAGCCGAAATAAAGCATTTCTCATTTTCATTTATTTAGATTTGAATCTGCCATTGCCCATGACAATACAGCAAATAAGACAAAGGACCAGGAACACAAAGAGAAATAATGAATATAGTAATTAAAGCGGGATAAGGCACGTTCTCGCAGAATTGATAATGACGCCAATGCAATGTCGTTTAGTGCCCCCTTGGTGCAGTGTAATCAGGTACTACTTATAATAATTAGGCAAAAGGTAAAACTTCCAATCATAACTAATTACCAACACGTGGCATCTAAACAATTATATACTTTCTCCCAATTCTTTCTCTTGCAGGTTATATTGGAATTTAGTCATAAATCACAAATTATTGAAACCGAAAGTAATCCTTGACCCACTTTGCACGTCACAGTAAACCATAGCTGCTGGCTTTCTATAAATGCTTTTATCTGGGCAACTTTTCCATTCCCTGCTAACATATGGAAGGAAGGAAGCATGATCCTTAGCTTAGCGCTGCCCCCAAAAGTTCAAGTAAATCATGATCAGTGAGCCAAAAACAAACCTTTGCTACAGATCATGGTTTATTGAGAGCGAAATAAACCATAATCCCTAGTTTAATGTTAACCAACAGATCATTGTTTGTGACTTGTGCATACGAGGGGGAAGGAGCAACGCAGCCCAACTTAGAACATTTGCAGTAAAACAATCAATTATGGTTTACTGAAATGTGTGAACTGGGACATTCTCTAACCTCGCAGTTTACCTATGAGATTGCCTTATGCCGTATATACCCACCTGACCACTTTGAACTTCAGAACTGGCACAGTTACATTATATTAGTTCTGCATTTGTATGAAATCCATCTTTTAGTGTGGCGGCACCTACACCTTGGAGCTCCCTGCCTATTGCAATCAGACG
This sequence comes from Darevskia mixta, assembly GCA_034641385.1. Classification (NCBI taxonomy): domain Eukaryota; kingdom Metazoa; phylum Chordata; class Lepidosauria; order Squamata; family Lacertidae; genus Darevskia; species Darevskia mixta. The sequence continues at coordinate 22,182,012 of JAWWNH010000014.1, read as the reverse complement.
GCATCTTCACTATACTCTTTTTAAAGGTAAAGGGACTCCTGACCATTAGGCCCAGTCGTGACCGACTTTGGGGTTGCAGCGCTCATCTCGCTTTATTGGCCGAGGAAGCCGGCATACAGCTTCCAGGTCACGTGGCCAGCATGACTAAGCCACTTCTGGCGAACCAGAGCAGCACACGGAAACGCCGTTTACCTTCCCGCTGGAGCGGTACCTATTTATCTACTTGCACTTTGATGTGCCTTTGAACTGCTAGGTGGGCAGGAGCAAGCAACGGGAGCTCACCCTGTCGCAGGGATTCGAACCGCCGACCTTCTGATCAGCAAGCCCTAGGCTCTGTGGTTTAACCCACAGCGCCACCCAAGTTTATCCAGACATGCAGAATGCTGGCATGTGTTTGATGAAATCCGATTTTAATTGTTGTTATTTTTTACTGTTTTCAATAGTTGTTTTAACTGTCTTTGACTGATAATTTCATTTTATTCTTTTCGTGAATTGCTTTGAGGGCTTGTGTTTTTACAATCAAGCAGCATATAAACTTTGTGAAATAAATGAAACAATAAATAAGACAATCAGGTTGTGACTTTCCCCCCTGTGTGTACTTTATTTAAAAGGAAATTAAAAGAAGACCTTACCCACTGTTTTCTTTTTGTTCACTGTACTGTCAGCCTTGTGTCTTTTCTATTGGGAAGTCAAAGTACAAACATTTAGTTGGAGAAACACTGACAAAAGTTATCTGTGCACCCAAAAGGCTAAAGCAGGGGTCGGCAACCTTTAAGACAAAAAGAGCCACTTGGACCCATTTCCGAAGGAAAAAAAAACCTGGGAGCCGCTTTTCGCGCCCTAGGCGAGGGGGCGGGGCCATGTGACGTCATTGTGCATGACGTACGGTGCCCCGCCCCCTGCTGCCCCGCGCCGCTGCGATTTAGGCAAGCGTCCATCAGGAGCCTCCTGCGAGATGGCAGCACGTCTGCCAGCGCTGGCCCAGCTCAAATACAGCTGCACGGGCTTTGTCTGGGGCTCGATGCCTCCTCTCCACACACACACACACACACACACCAGCTTTTGTGTGCGCGCTGCACGGGCTTTGTCTGGGGCTCGCTGCCTCCTCTCCACACACACACACACACACCAGCTTTTGTGTGTGCGCTGCACGGGCTTTGTCTGGGGCTCGCTGCCTCCTCTCCACACACACACACACACACACACCCACCAGCTTTTGTGTGCGCGCTGCACGGGCTTTGTCTGGGGCTCGCTGCCTCCTCTCCACACACACACACACACCAGCTTTTGTGTGAGCGCTGCACGGGCTTTGTCTGGGGCTCGCTGCCTCCTCTCCCCCCCCCACACCAGCTTTTGTGTGCGCGCGCGTTTCGCTCTCCCTCCCTCCGGCCCTAGACAGGCAGCGAGTGAGCGCAGCATGATAATGAGCTCTGTCAATTGCCCAGCCGGGAAGCGGGAGGAGGAGGAGGAGGAGGAGGCGCTGCTCTTGCTCTCGGGCTCCGCGCTCGGCTCTGGTTTGCCGTCAACGCGCCCGTCGCAGCTCGCCAACTTCTCTTTCTCTCTGCAGCTCGCTCTCCCGCCCCCCCCCCCGACTACACACACCGACGTGACGGGAGGGAAAGGGGAGCGGGAGAAGACACGCCACCCCGGAGCCGCGGCAAAGGTGTAAAAGAGCCACATGCGGCTCCGGAGCCGCGGGTTGCAGACCCCTGGGCTAAAGCAAAGCAGAGGAACCGAGAGACAAGACCATTTCTATTATGCTTGACATTTCTCTTAGTGTGCAAAACACAGAACTTTACCATTTGCATCAAGTTCCAAAATGTATCAAGGCCTTTCAACTCTCTAATGGGCTGACCAGCAAATGTGCACACAATGAATCCTTGCACTTGCAAGGTGCTTTTGCTAAGAGCTCCACCTGCTTCATATTATCCTGATAAGCCTTACAACACCTTGCAATAATAATAATGATATAATAATAGTAATTTATTATTTATACCCCGCCCATCTGGCTGGGTTTCCCCAGCCACTCTGGGCGGCTTCCAACAGAATATTAAAATGCAATACTCTATTAAACATTAAAAGCTTCCCTAAACAGGGCTGCCTTCAGATGTCTTCTAAAAGTCTGGTAGTTGTTGTTCTCTTTGACATCTGGTGGGAGGGCGTTCCACAGGGCAGGTGCCACTACCGAGAAGGCCCTCTGCCTGGTTCCCTGTAACTTGGCCTCTCGTAGTGAGGGAACTGCCAGAAGGCCCTCGGCGCTGGACCTCAGTGTCCGGGCAGAACGATGGGGATGGAGACGCTCCTTCAGGTATACTTGCAATACAAGTTAGTATCATTATCCCCATACTATAGAGAGTGGAATGAGGATGTGGGGGGGGGGAGTCACTAGTTTGTGGAGGCAACTGGGAAAAGTTCGCACCTTTGGCCTCAAGTAGCTGGAAGGGGCCATAGCTCGGAGGCAGACAGAGCATCCGATACTTTGCATGCAGAAGGTTCCAGGTTAAAATCTTGGCACCGCCAGAGAACCCTGTGTGAAATCCTGAAGAGCCACTGCCAGTCCGTGAAGAAGATACTGAACTATATGGACAAATGGTCTAACACAGTATAAAGCAGCTTCCTATGTTCCTGCAAATGTAAACCGCCTTCACTTCAACATCCCCCACAGGCTACAGTGCAAACCAAGAACTGTAAAGCACGACAGTGCTGGAAACTGTTATAAAACTAACAGATCACAGTACTTTTCACCCACCACTCTCAATAGCCCTCTTAAGAGTGCATAGTATTTTTCAATCCTTATTCCATTTATCCACACAACAGCCCTATGATTTAGGTCAATAATGTTACTATTTTACAGATGGGAACCGAGGCGAAGATCAGGCAGGCCGCTGAAGGCCACCCAATAACCACAATGAACCACTATCCGAATCCAATCTCCCATGTCTCCAGCAGTATGGACCATTCCTGGCCTGTGTCTAGCAGGCAAACATTTCCAATTTTAGCTCTTCTACCTTCTACCAACCAAGGGAGCGGCTTTGAGCCATGTCTAACGCATGGTATATTGCTTCGCCTATACAGTTCAGATAAAATAAAATAAAAATGCAACTTTGTGCCAGTAATTCCAAGGCTGTGCAGACACCGTGGAGCCCTGGGCAGAAACTTCTGAAAGGACGGGTTATTTCGGTGGCATAACTTCATCAGTGTTCAATAGAAACGGGGCTTTAAAGGTCTGTCTCAAGGTAAAGCTGAAATGTTTTGTCTGCAAAGAAAGGCCAAATGAATTTGGCTAGGATCCAAAGGGACACATGGGGAGTTTCTGCCTGCACAGCGGCTCGAAAACCTCTCGTTGAGGAAGGCTCTGTTACAGCTACAGTTTTATTTCTCTTTGATGGATCTCTGTGATGAAGTAATTAGTTTTGTTTGCTGCACTTCTCTATCCATTTTTTTCCTCCAAAGAACTTAGCTGAATTGTGGTTCCCAGGAGGTCACCTCTCTCCAGGCAACTTACAGGGCCAGGTCTGCTAAATTTTAGCACTACGACTGCACCACGTCAGGAACAAAGGAGGCTGCCTTATCAAAGGTCAGATAAGGCTTCTCTAACCCGGAGCCTCTAGATCAGGCATCCCCAAACTCAGCCCTCCAGATGTTTTGGGACTACAATTCCCATCATCCCTGACCACTGGTCCTGTTAGCTAGGGATGATGGGAGTTGTAGTCCCAAAACATCTGGAGGGCCGAGTTTGGAGATGCCTGCTCTAGATGTTTTAAACTACAACCAGCATAATGCTGGTGGTCAACCAAAGAGGTTTAAAGACTCTCTCAAGACAAATCTTTAAAAAGGTAGTATAAACACTGACAACTGGGAAACACTGGCCTGCGAGCGCTCCAGTTGGAGAACAGCCTTTATGGAAGACAATCTTACTCAGCTACAAGTGATCACCAAATAAGGAGAAACTACAACACCCATCAGCCCCAGCCAGCATACTCAATGGAATCAGATAATGGAAGTTGTAGTCCAAAGCTTCTGGAGGATACCAGGTTGGGTAAGGCTGTCCACCTAGCAAAGCCCCATCTGTTCAGACTGACAAAAGCTCTCCAGGGTCTCAGGCAAAGGCCCTTCTCATCAACTGCAACCTGATCTATTTTTAACTGGAGGCACCAGGATTGAACCTAGAACTTTCTACATACAAAGCGAGAGCTATTTTTCAGCCCTCCATCATGTCCCTGCAAACCATTATCTGGGCACCACGCATCAGGCTTGGTCACTGGCCACAGCAGTAAGTGCAAGTGATGAAACATTGCTCTGGGAGGAACTAAGAACTGGCAGCTCTAGCACTGATTTCTGGGGGCATACCCCGGTGGACCTGCTGTGGCCAAAAGACTCAGAAGCAGAGCGGCAACTGGAACATCTGAAAGCTGAAGGGAAATGTGTGCACACTTTTGCATCTCCATAGCAACTCACAGGGCAGGGTTCAACTAAGTTGTTTCGTGCATGGATCATGGTCCAAAAAAGCAGCAGGACTTTCCCCCTGTGCTCCCCTTGCCTTTGCTCTGGAGGGTTGGGGAAAACCCCAGATCACGTTTAAGGGGTAAGCAGAACGGACGAGAGGGTGGAAAAGTCTTGTTGTGTGAGTGGACCTCTTTCCCCACATGCACAAGTCCTTCAGGGCTATGTTGAATCCTACCCATTTTTATGTTGTTGAATTTCAGATGTGTTGTAAGAACTTTGGTAATTAGGCAAGTCATATGACAGAGTTCATATAACCGAGCAGTGCTGCCCACTAAGACTACAGACCCCCCATAGACTCACCTATCAGTAAGTCCCACTGAACTCAGTGGGGCTTATCTTGGAATATAAAATTAAGCTTCATAACAACAGAAGAACCCTGATGATCAGAGGTCAGACGCTCATCTAATCCAGTATCCTCTTACAGTCTGATGGAATGGCCACTTCTAGGTAGATGAGTTGAGAGAATCAAAGGCCTGATTTACTGCTCATCCTCTGCTCTTATCACATTTGTTCTTCTTGCACGGTTTTGTAATGATTCTGGGTGCAATAGATAAAGGTAAAGGGATGCCTGACCGTTAGGTCCAGTCGCGGACGACTCTGGGGTTGCGCGCTCATCTCGCTCTATAGGCCGAGGGAGCCGGCGTTTGTCCGCAGACAGCTTCCAGGTCATGTGGCCAGCATGACAAAGCCACTTCTGGCGAACCAGAGCAGCGCACGGAAATGCCGTTTACCTTCCCGCCGGAGTGGTACCTATTTATCTACTTGCACTTGACGTGCTTTCGAACTGCTAGGTTGGGAGGAGCAGGGACCGAGCAACGGGAGCTCACCCCGTCGCGGGGATTCGAACCGCCAACCTTCTGATCGGCAAGCCCTAGGCTCTGTGGTTTAGACCACAGCGCCACCCGCATCTGGGTGCAATGGCAGGGTGGAATTAAATATCAGGAACCTACATAAATAACTAATACATCCTGATGCACAATTATTGTCCTTTGAATGCAAGGTGTCCACGGGTGTCTCTATAGGCTCCTGCCCCATACACACAAATGTCTCTTGCATGGCACATCTAAGTTTCAAAGGATCGGAGGAACATTGGTTTGAAAAGACAGAGAAGTGCCTTATACTAAGTCAACCCATTGGCCCATCTAGCTCAGTGCTGCCTCCACTGACTGGCAGTGGCTCTCCAGTATTTCAAACAGGAGTCTCTCCCTGCCTGGAAATGCCAGGAATTGAACCTGGGACCTTCTGCATACAAAGCAGATGCTCTGCCACTGAGCTACGGTGCTTCCCCTCCAACAATAGATGGTTGCCCTATTTCATCCAAATGCCCAACGTATACTCACATAGTCTTCAATAATCTCCTTGATGCCAGCAACTGTGAGAATAAATAGCAGGGGCACCAAGGTGGTATATCTTCCAGTTGGTGAGACATCTGGAATTTGCTGAAAAGGGAAAATAATAATTTTTAAAAAAAAAAATGTTACAAGAACATGGCTGTGACCAATGTTTTCTCCTACTGGGAAAGTACTGAGAGAGAAAAGCCAAAATTCCTGATGCCGTTTGCTAAATGAAAAGCAACTTCTGGAGGGAAGAACTTGTAGTTGAAAAGTGAGGGGTGAGGGTAACTTAAATCTATTCTTTATCTGCTGCTCCTTTGCTCCAAATTGTGAGCCTTTCTCTACCGTTTTTCTCCCATGGGATTCCAAATACAGAAGGAAATATGGTTTGGTGATTTAGAGTTGAGAATGGCTGGGCAATGCAAGGGTGAAGCATCTCCTCCCCCTTGGTGCTTCTCCAGTCTAAATTCCCTTGTCTTCAACTTTCTGTTTCTAAAAACCAGTGTCAGGACTCTGCAACACAAATGTGGTGCAATGCGTCACTAGCGTCTGAAACTAGGGTCCAACCTAGCAAGCTGAATTGGGCTGCATGGGCTCAGTTCTCAGAGCTCTGTTAAGGGACACAAAGGGTGTGCAACACTGACCCCTTCCAATTGGCAAACAATACAAAGGCTCCTGACTGAAGCATCCCAGGATCATTTCAAATACAGGTTGGCTTTCTCCCTTTGTGTGGTCAATAGGCCTGTTTTACTCTAGCCTGAGCCTCAGAGACCCTAAGCTGGAGAACACATCCCCCAGGTCTAGGTTTAGTTCAGGGGTCGGCAACCTTCAGTCCATGGGCCGGATCCGGCCTACCGAGACCGTTTTACCGGCCCACGAGCCGCCGCTGAACCGAGCCGCCCGCTTGGCGAGTCCTCTGCGTGCTGCGCTAAAGTGGCATAGGGACTCGCTGAGCGGCACCGGAAATTGCATCTGTGCACGCGAAGATACTGGAAATCGCATCTGCGCATGTCCAGACGCAGAAAATCGCTTCTGCGCAGGTGCGATTTTCAGCATCTGGGCATGCGCAGAAGCGATTTCCGGCGTCGTGCTGCGTCAGTCCGGCCCACAGACGATCTCCGTGGGCGTGATCCGGCCCATGGCTGGTAAACCTTGACGACCCCTGGTTTAGTTAATGCTACCCTTGGTCCCAGCTCTGTTCTGATACTCTTACATATGGGGGTGGCCAACATGTTAGCCTCCATATGTTGTTGAACTGCAACTCCCATCAGGCCCGGCCAATATGGCCAAGGGTGATGGGAGTTGTAGTCCAGCAACATCAGGAAAGGCATGATGTTGGAAGCCCTTTGCACAGAACAACAGCCTGAAAGCATTTGCTGCTAATCACTCCCATTGATTCCATGGAGCATGATCACTGTGTCATGCAATGATGAGGTCCATCCACAGTTCAGAGGTTTAATCATTGCTATAGGAAAGATATGCCCAGAACATTCACTTGTAATTATATTAAACGGAGTGACAAATGAGGTCAGTTTAATTTCGCAACAGAGGCCTACCTGCAGTAAGGCAATGAAGAGGAAGAAAGCATTAGCAGCTTTTCTGATCTGCTCATACAAGAATCGAGGTAGAAATGTCACCACGCTGTACTTGGCTGTGCTGTAAGTTTTCAGAAACAAAAAAGGAAATAAATGAAGACTTTGTTTAGAAGGACATGGGGGGAAACCCGGACCAAGTGAACTGACGTTAAATTAAACCAGCTGGGGGGGGAATCACGTCAGTTCTTTCAAATCAATATGTGAACTTCAGCCTTTATAAATTGAGATGTCTAGCAAAGTAAAAAAAATACCCAATATGATTACTGTAACACACAGCCAACAAATTGGTTCAGTTAACTGCAGCAAGCATCGTATTCCATATATCAAAACTCTGCTGGTTTCCACAAATTCTGGAGTCCTGATTATCAGAACCAGCAAGGTTTTTTTATGTGATCCGAATGCTCTGAAAATCTATTCTTGATTTACAAGAAAACTTCAGTACCATGGATACTCTATGGGTTGCATGCCATTAAGTCCTACTCGGAGTAAACTCACTGAAATTAATCACAATCATAGAATTGTAAAGTGGGAAGGCACCCCAAGTGTCATCCAGTCCAATCCCCTGAAATGCAAGAATCTCAGCAAAAGCTGAAAGCTGAAAATGGACCCAAGTTCACCATGCCTTTTAATGATAATGGACCTTCTCTGAGTAGGATTAGCACTGGATCGAACTCTATGAGATTATTTTAGCTTCAGGTTATGCTGCTGAAAATAGCACATCTGTGTCAAGGTCTCCCCTTCCACCTCTTAATAAATTGTATTGACATTGTATTGCCAGTAACTTGTTTTTTAAAGGAGCAAATAGTTTATTCTGCAAAGACACCCATGGTATTGTCATTAGCAGCATCATTGTGTGTGCATGGGACACAGATTAAAGCACGGTAAGAGTAAAGAGTAAAGAAGAGGAAGGAAAAGAATGCACTGAGAAGACAGTGCCAAGGGAATAAAATGGCATCGAAACAATGTAAATACATTTGCAAAGAATATTTGTTTATTTATCATTTAACACAGTCGCACACAGTTTAATAAGACGGTCTCCAAGCACTTTAAAGAACAAACATGCACAACACCACTCACCCTGCTAACACATGCACATCACACCCGAATTCTGCCTTGCAATTCATCCACACAAATCATCCAGTAGCAACTACTTGTTCAACAGCACTCAACCCATTCTACTGCCACTAAACTTGTTAACCATTCTATATATCGCCTTCATCCATGCATGTTCCTGAACAACCAGGGTTCCCCGCTTTCTTCATCTGAGGACCAGCTCTGGTCCTGCATTCCACTCTGAGCGTGGAGGGCATCGGTCCCTTCTCTTAAGTGAAGAGGAACACCTTGAAAGTGTGATAGCTCTAATCTGAGATTGCGCTCATTCCTCCTTATCTTCTGCCCTCCGTTTCCCTCCCAAATAGCACTGACCATTCATAGAATCATAGAGTTGGAAGAGACCACAAGGGCCATCCAGTCCAACCCCCTGCCAAGCAGGAACACCATCAAAGCATTCCTGACAGATGGCTGTCAAGCCTCTGCTTAAAGACCTCCAAAGAAGGAGACTCCACCACACTCCCTGGCAGCAAATTCCACTGTCGAACAGCTCTTACTGTCAGGAAGTTCTTCCTAATGTTTAGGTGGAATCTTCTTTCTTCTAGTTTGAATCCATTGCTCCGTGTCCGCTTCTCTGGAGCAGCAGAAAACAACCTTTCTCCCTCCTCTATATGACATCCTTTTATATATTTGAACATGGCTATCATATCACCCCTTAACCTTCTCTTCTCCAGGCTAAACATACCCAGCTCCCTAAGCCGTTCCTCATAAGGCATCGTTTCCAAGCCTTTGACCATTTTGGTTGCCCTCTTCTGGACACGTTCCAGCTTGTCAGTATCCTTCTTGAACTGTGGTGCCCAGAATTGGACACAGTATTCCAGGTGAGGTCTGACCAGAGCGGAATACAGTGGTACTATTACTTCCCTTGATCTAGATGCTATACTCCTATTGATGCAGCCCAGAATTGCATTGGCTTTTTTATTCATTCTGCTGCATCATCTATAAATAACCGAACAGGTGGGTTCGTTCTTCAGCTGGCATATGGTATCTGAACCCTGGAAGACAGGGAGGCACTTAAATGTCGTTATTTAAGGCACGGATTCATTTGTTTCCCTGCTTCATACTTGACACCCTCGACATATGCCAATTTCGCGAGCCTCCTTTACCAATATAAGATCAGCTCTCCCAAGGAATCTTCCCATGTGTTGTGGCTATACACACATACTTGTGCGGATGTTGTTCAGAACACAAGCGCAATCATTCCCCAGAGTTTAAATGGAACTTTTCCTATCGCAGCACATAAAGAGGCAATGATATCTAGCACACAATGATATCTAGCTAGCTGAATCACGGCAATGCAGAAGCTCTGTTTACAAAACAATAGGGGGAACCCGTGAAAGAGAAATGCTGAGCGTTGGGGTGGCTAGTAATGAAGGCTGTTAATACTGTAGTCAGCTTTATACCGTTGCTCACAGCTTCCCTCTCTATAGGGAGCTTCCAGTATCCAGCCTCAGATATCTCAAGCGCTTTATCCGGCTGACATCAGATCAATCAGATTAATTTAATGGGATGCTTAAAAGTATTTATTAAAATTATTAATACCCCACTTTTTCTTCAAATACTTCAAGGCAGCTTTTCAAAAATAGTAAACACATACACACAAACACATACACACTGCAAGCAGCAATATATAAAAGGAATACAGTACCTTGGTTGACGAACGCCTTAGCAGTCGAACGTTTTGGCTTCCGAACGCCGCAAACCCGGAAGTGAGTGTTCCGGTTTGCGAATGTTCTTTTGGAAGCCGAACGTCCGGCGGGGCTTCTGCGGCTTCTGATTGGCTCCAGGGAGCTCCTGCAGCCAATCGGAAGCCCCGCCTTGGAAGTAGAACGTTTTGGAAGTCAAACCGACTTCTGGAACGGATTCTGTTTGACTTCCAAAGTACGACTGTAAATAAGAGTAAGAATAAAAGCCAGAAATAGAACAGTTTAAAACAAGTGTGGGAAACATGTCTGGCCCTCCAGATGTTGTTGGACTACAATGCCCATCGCCCTGACCATTCTTCATGCTCACTGGGGCTGATGGAAGTTGGAGTCCAACATTCGGAGGGCTGCAAGTTCCCCCTCACTGCATTAAACGGTAATTCCTGTATTTTACTAGCAATAGGTTTCATTTGCTCCATTTTCATAATCCATCCCTGGTTTAAAAGCAATTGCAATAGGAAGCTTCTTCTTTTTTTAAGTAACATAAAAAATAATTAATGGTTTCATTATTTAAAAAAAAATTAGCAAGAAAGCAGCATTAAAAAAACTAGTTATGCAATAAGAACTGCACATAGTTATGGCTGGCAAGGAATTAAAATCCAATCTGTACCAAGGGCCATGTCAATCATAATATTAAAATAGAAATGAAAAGCTGAATAGATCACTGTAGCAAGAAGGCTACAGCTTATAGATTGTGAGTAATCTTAGGCAACCCTGAGAGAAAAACTGTGAGGAAATCATAATGAGGAAATAAGTGTTGTGCTTAAAAAGTGGGGGAAATATTAGATTAGAGACAGAGGCCCATCTAGTCCAGCATCCTGCTCTTACAGTAGCCAACCAGATGCCTACAGGAATCCTGCACAGTACAGCACTTTCCTCACTTGTAATTCCCAGCATCTGGTATATAGTTCCCTGGGAAGAGGGGTGGACTGTTTAACCACTCTGAAAATTGTAGCTGGGGGGGGGGTAGGGGTCTCTTGTTGGCTCTCAGCACCCTTAGCAAACTACCATTTCCAGAATTCATTGGGGGAAGCCGTGACTGTTTCAAGTGGTGGTATCACGGTGTTTTAAGTGCATGGTATGAATGTGGTCCTAGAAGCATATGCATATCAACAGGGGCATCTGTGAGGTTAATGAGCACTGCCTTGCACACCCAACCTGGTACAGGGAAATTGAGGAAGGAGCCAGGTAAATCAGGATGGGAGCTTGTTGCAGCCATTGGGCCTCCAGTTTGCCACCCCTGGTTTAAATAACAGGGCACCATCAGCTCCAACTTCTGTTTATTGCCTATTCATCTGGGGTATTATAGCAACAGTAGCGCATTTTGCTCCATCCTTTCTGATGATTGTGGAGGGGTGAAGAGGGTGGGTTATTAAAAATACTGGTGACATGTTTTAGCCGAGAGTCATTTACGATATACGCTGCACCGCACAGAAGTAGCATAAGAATATATGAACAGAATTTCAAAGAATGCCAGCCAAGAGAACAGCCTTGGAAACATTTTGCTGCCTGGCTCAACACACAATTTGTTTTCACAACTACTCAAATAATAAATCTGGCTCATTTATATATCACAACCAGTACGTCAAGGCCGCTTCGGATTCAGTATGGCAACTACTGCTGCTCTGAATGGAGCTGTGTGGCAGCTATTACCATAAGTAAAGTGGGACACATACGTACAGGAATCGGCCTTACACGAGTCAGAACTACTATTCTGGCTAACCAGATGTTGCTGGACTACAACTCCCATCATCCCTGGCAACAGGCCATGCTTCCAACTCTACAATTCTATGATTCTATGACTGGGGCTGATGGGAGTCCAACAACAACTTGTGGGGCTGGGGACGAAGTACAATATGGAAGTGGCTGGGCTACTTCAGGTGTCAAGTTCTGGGGTGTGGGTGTGTGCACCCTATTTTTGAATGCTCCAGGTGAAAGAGAAACCCCCCTGCATTTAGTAAATTAGTACTTCAAAGAGGAAGTTGGAGCAGCTGTCACTGGAGTCACTCATCTACTACATACAGAAAGCCTTTTTGGGCAAGATGTAAGGTGTTTAGGAAAGTTCGTAGGAGCTTTAATTTGCCTTAGTCTCATTTATTGCAAAATACGACAGGTGTCCACTATTTGAACTTTCCAGACATGAGTTCCGACAAGCTTCCCCAGCTGGATAAATGGACCTTTACTGTAAGTGTCTACTTGATAGGGTTTTAGTCTTGTTTTAAGTGTCTTTGTTGCATTTGTGCTTTTAACTGTTTTTAATTATCTTATGTGTAAATTGCCTGGAGACGGTGGTTTAGAAGGTGATTAATAAACTGGTGGTGGTGATAAAATGCATGCAGACCTGCATTGCTGGCTGAGAAAGTCTGGCGAGACAAAGCTTTGTCCTTGCCAATAACTTATGCCCCTTTTTTAAAAAAAAGAGAAGAGTAGCAAAAACATAAAGTTGATTTTTTAATGGAGGAAAAAAGAGCAGTGTTTGCAGAACTCCGAGGGGGTGCAAAACACAACTTCATATTTCATATATGAAATCAGAAGAGAGAAAGGGACAGGAGGAGAGGATTTTAAAGTGCTGGCTCCATATTCCAAGTACATATTTTACTAAGGATGGCAACTGAACAGCAAACAAAGCAACTCTGGGAGAAAATCAATCTCCCAGATTTCTATTTGAGAAGGCTGGTTAATCAAAAGCAGAAAGTAGCTTTGTTTTTACCTTTCATTGGAACAGAAACATAAGCAATAAAAATATAATTTTAATGCTATTTTTCTGCACTGGCCTTCATTGCTGTTATCCAGAGGTAATGCTTGGCCTGCATTTTCATGGAACTTTTAATGCACAATGATAGCAAAACAATACAGGCGTTACAAGGACCTATAAAGACCTGAAACAGCACATATATTTCCTCCTTGAAGACAAGCTGCAACAATGTGGGGAATGGGTTGTCTCTAGGAGCAAGCCCTGGGATAAGTTGATGCAAGAGATTCAGAATACGTTCTGAACCTATAAATATGTTGGGGAATTGGGGCAGGAACCTAAGCAGCATTTGGGGGAGGAGGACAAGGCAGGGTCAGATCCAAAGCAGTTGGAGAAAGCCAGGACAATCAATCCCCAGTTAGCCCAAAAGTTCACTGGGTGACCTTGGGCCGGTTGCTATCCCTCAATGCAACCTACCTCACAGGATTGTTGCAAGGATAAAATGGGAAGGGGAGAAAAATGTATGCCTCCCTGAAGTCCTTGAAGGAAATGCAGAATATAAGCATAATAAAAAAATACGGGGACAGCAGGATAGCTAATGTTAAAGAAACAAGCACTGTGACAAATAGCAGCTGGGGTGGGGGAGATTTTGATCCTCCACCCTGTACCACAGTAATGAACCTGATTTCCCTTCCGCCTCCCCAGTGGCTACTATTTACAAAAAAAGAAAAGAAAAAGAAAAGACAGAAGGATACATTTAACAGAGCACATCACTCAACTCTTTTGATAAAGATTGGTTACCCACTGCTGATGTAGGGACTATAACAGATGAAGCAGGCCTAACTACGTGGCAATGCAGTGGTACCTCTGGTTAAGCACTTAATTTGTTCCGGAGGTCCGTTCTTAACCTGAAACTGTTCTTAACCTGAAGCACCACTTTAGCTAATGGGGCCTCCCGCTGCCGCTGCGCCGCCAGAGCACAATTTCTGTTCTTATCCTGAAGCAAAGTTCTTAACCTGAAGCATTATTTCTGGGTTAGCGGAGTTCTTAACCTGAAGCGTATGTAACCTGAGGTACCACTGTATGGGGGAAAGTCTTGCTGGAAATGAACCAGCCATAAGACACATAACTGATGCTACCCTTTACTACCTCCACAGAAATTATCTCTTTACATACAATGGTTTTTTTCTTTAAAAAAATGTTGAGGGGTACTCTGTTTGACTCAAGAAAAACACCAGGAAAGGAAAGGAAGGCACCGTCGGAGGCGGTAGCAAGGAAACTGACCAATCACCATGCTAGATTCCAACTCCTACTTCACACATTAAACGCTCACTTCCGTCTGAGACTCAGGAAACACCATGGCAGGAAATGAGGCCGCCATCGGAGGTAGCAACGGAACTGACAATTCACCGTGCTGTTCAATGGAACTGATGATTCACCATGCTAGAGAAGAAACTAAAACTAAATTAAATTTTTAGTTTCTTCTCCCGTTAGATCCACGAAATGTTTAGGGGTATGCATACCCCTGCGTGCCCCCCAGAAAAAAGCACTGCATTTACATCTGAACCTTCTTCCATGGAGCTGCATACAAAACAATATAGTTATTTCCTTCCCTTTCCACAAACTTTGATGCTAACAATAGTTCTGTGAGGTAGGCTAGGGAGCATGCCTGAGAGAGACGAACCCTGTGAGCTTCACGACTGAAGGGATATTTTTGAACCCCTCTGAAGCTATAATTGCCAGCTTCCCGCATAGATCTATGCAGCCCCATCCATTGTAGTCCATTTGTTCTGTTACCACTGGCGATATAAACAAGCCCATTGTCAAATAAATGCACTTAGGAAGACACTTGGAAGAAGAAAACATGTTGAGTCTTGTTGAGTCAATTGATTTGGTCCCTAGCCAAACCTTAGGAGTTTTACAATCCTCTTAGTTTTCACAATGGAAATCTCCTTCTAAAATCCAGAGAACCTTTCTTTGGTTAGAAGGCATTCCACTGAAAAGCTAAACCTGTTGACAAAGTGTGATTTGTTAAAAGGGATAATTCAGAAAAGCTACATGAGGGCAGCCTCGTTTTCCCTTAATGTAGAAAAATGCTAGACATGTGAATAGTTGAACAGAATAATATACTCTTCTTCCCAAACAACAAGCCAAAGGGGGGAAGAAGTCTAGAGTCCCCGAAGGATGGTATTTCAGAAAGCACAGCAGTACTACGTTCACACATTTCTCAATTGACATTTAACAGCAACTTACAAACAGAGCAACCTGAAATTCACTTCCTTCAAGTAGGGCAGTATGTTCTCCTCACTATAATCATTAACATTTTGTGTCTGGATAATCCAAATGGTGTACCAAGAAAAGGATGGATTTTCTCATCCAATAACAGCAAACAGCCTCTTTTCAGGCGCCATCTTAGCCAGAAGTCCACTTTCTCATCCAAATTGTGTGTGTGTGTGTGTGTGTGTGTGTAATTCTGCAGTGGTGACTACAATGTAGGGCTGGGTGATACCTGGTTTTCAACATCATGATGTATCACCAGCTAAACATCACGATATAGTGATATATCACAATGTCTGAAAATAAGGAGGAAGGAGGACTTTGATTAGTGCATGAAACCATTTCTGGTAGATTTTTCATGATACAGGCAATGTTTACTTTTGACTAGTCACCTGTCTTACCATGTGTTTGCAAATTATATATATAGAGAGAGAGAGAGAGAGAGAGAGACATCCTTTAAATCAAACAAAAAGGAAGCACTTGGTAGGTTGTTTTTACTTTTAAATGAGAGGCATCTAGTAGGAAGAATAACAGGCTGTTGAGTTGAATTTTCAGTTATTAATTTATCACCAGCTACGAAGACTGACAAAGTGGAACCATCGTGGGAAGCTGTGCAAACTTCGCAAATAACATGCTATTGTCTGCCTCAGGCCCATTGTATGTTGTCAAGGGGAACCCATGGCGCAATATCATTGTTGTGACATTCCTGTTTGCCAGAGGCCTTCCTGTAAATGGTCTGGAAGCAACAGTATCAATATACCACTCTAAAGTCGCACCACCTTTCAACAGATGTGAAAAAAGTAAGCAAAGAACAGATGCCGTTTCTTAAGCTGCTTGATAAAGATGTCTAAGTATTCATCCAATATTTCTAAACCATGGTTCAAGCCATAATTGTTCTTCAAGCAGGTCACTTTTTTAATAAAATAAAAAAAAGCAGGTGTATAAGCAGCAGGATACTAGTCTCATAATGATGGATTTGAAAAGCCAGGTGCTGTTGATGGTTTAAAAACAATGGCACCATGTGACTTCTAACAGTTTCAGCAAAAGGGGGGGGTAAAAACTGACTAAGGATGGGGGATGTTTTTTAGAGTCTTCTGCCTATTCAAGTAGGTGTTTCTGCTGCCAGTACACACTCCAATTCAAAGAAAAAGATGGCTCAATAATTAATAATAATAATAATAATTTTTACCCTGCCCATCTGGCTGGCCCCCCCCCCCAGCCACTCTGGGCGGCCTCCAACAGATATTAAAATACATTAAAATATCACAGGTTAAAAACTTCCCTAAACAGAGATATTTATTTGTACTTCCTGAAGGATTTTTAAAAAGAAATGTTTTTATTCAATTAATTTATTTAAAAGGGTTATAATCTACCCTGCAACTGGTAGGATCTCTGGGCTGGCCATGACAAATAATACAGATAGATAAAACAAATACGATTTAATACTAAAATCCTTTAAATATATATATATTACAATCCTTCAATCTGGACATCCTATTATACTAACGCCAGCCAAAAGAGAAAAAGCATTCAGCTGGAAATGAAAAAGCTACAAAGTAGGAGCCAGCATAAGTTGGTTAGGCCTTGATAAGGGTTTTGGCAATGCCTGTTGTGATTCTACCTCAGCATCCCAGAACTGCATGTGTAGCTCAGGTGTGGAACTGCCCTTCTTTTTAAAACGATGGAATCAACTTATTGTGAGACGCACCTGTGTTCTACCTCCTGTTAAAAGCATTTCACAGAAAATGGAAAGTATTAAATTCATGAAGCTATAGCCAAAGGTGAAAAACGTGAGTTACCTAGACCTAAAACTTAAAAAGACAGAGCAAAAACAGCCATCTCACACGTATCAGCTTTTTTCTTTTCTATTTTGGACTAAGATTAGTCGCGTCCCCCCCCCCCACCAACCGCCCTAATCCCTATATCACGTGCTCCTATAAGAATACCGGTCTTGCAGCATTTCATGGTGCCAGGTTGCCTTGCATTCCAATTAAATACTGCGTACTTATGAGAATTGTCTGGTGTTACTGAGTTTGCAACTGCTTGCCCGTAAGAGCTAAGCTTAACTTGAAAGTGCTACGTTTCCATTCAGTTCAGAAGACCCCTCTGGAGTTGTATGTTTAATGTTCTGTTTTTAGAAACCAACCATGACAACCTCTATTCTATGGAAGATCTGCGTATGTACAGATCAGTCCCAATGGCAAGCCCCACAACTTCTGGCAATGCTGATCCCCTGGTGGAGACGAATTGGGATGGAGAGAATGCCTGGGATCAGTTCCTCCCATCCACTGTCAAAAAGATGAACACACTAACCACCTGTGTGGCTGTACACAGTGGAGGAAGTTCATGCACAGCCCAAATATGCTGGTGCCTGGGAGAGAAAAATCCAAATAGCAACTCCATGATGCTGGTGAAAATACAATGCTTAACTAAGCAACCAGTTGCAGACTTCCAGTGCTGTCCCAATATCTGCTGACCAAAGCAGGTCACCTACTAGAGCCCAGCCCTGTCGAGACTTTGGATGCCACAACCCAGGACAAAATCTATAAAGGATACAGGGGCATATAGTTGTCCCCACAATTACATGTTCAATGAATGTTTCATGCAGGGGTATCAGTGGGAAGGGAACACCATGCATATGTATCCTGAGTGCTTGGAGGGGTTGCTCAGACTGAGGCTCCTGCCTCCAGGTGTAGTGGTCTTGCCCCACATCCCTAGCTTTTGGGATTCAATCTTTGATCATGTTTCTAAAATAGCTAACCAGATCATCCCAAAAGCAGCCCCTTTAGCTCTTCTCTCTATTTTCACTGGCCCCAAACTCAGCCATAAATATCTTATTAATTGTTCCTCTTGGTTGCAGCCGGATCAACAACAGCCAGAGGCCGGAAACGTCCTCTGAGTTTATTTTAATGCAAGTTGGTATAAGCGTGTTTGGCTCTTGCTCTCATGGAAAGATCCAACGGGTGATACGGGTGGAAAGCAAGGGACCAAACTGCATCTAATCAGTTTGACATGGTTTGGTTTCCATTCCTAACTTTCGTAACTTCTTGAGAGTTCATGACCTCCAGCGACCCACACTAGGTTTCGGAGGGGCTATATCAGATAGCTGTTTTGCCTATTGTTTATCTGATTTTAACGCTTATCACTTCTTTCCAATTGTGCACTGTAACAATGAAACATGAGACTGCTTTTTTGTTGTTGTTCTTTCTGGGCTGCAATTTGCAAAATGAAACCATTATTTTTAAAAAGCATGCATACAGTTCTGCCCATCTAGGTACATCTGGCGCTTGTCCACATATATAGGCCTCCTGACTAGTCACATACACATCTTTTCCAAAGCATGCACATCTTTAAGTGTGCAGGCTGCATCCACAGTGACCCTCGCTAGCTATGCTTGCTTCATGGTGATATACTTTCTGGCTACTCATGGATCCAGCCCCCTGTTCATTTTATTCGCCCATCTTCTACCTTTTCAACCACATATTCATTTTCTCAACACAACGGAGAGCTCATCTATAAAACTGTAAGACAAAGGGCTCTCCATCATCCCTAGAATCTGCACAGGCAAAAATATGTTAGAATGTTTGTTTTGATCATTTAAATTGGTCCTGACTCTTTTCTTCCTCGCCTGTCACAGAGGTGCTTGCCCTCTGCGTGAATTTCATTCTCAAGTAACATCCTTCATCATCATGGGCTGTATCGGGGAAGGGCCTTAGCTCAGTGCTAGACCATCTCCTTTGCATGCAAAAGCTCCCAGGTTCAATGCCCACACCAACACCCCACAACAATACTGACCTAAATGGGTCAATGGTGTCTCTGAACAGGGCAGCTTCCCCTGTTCCAATGACAATTCTTTAAACCGAACAGTATTTTACAACTGTTCTATTTGCACCTTGCATTTGGATTTTATTTGGCAGGTGTTTGGGAGTAAATGCATACCAGCACCTGCTTTGAAAACGTATTTATTTACGGTATTTGAGGCCTACAAACTGGCTAAGCAGCAAAGCCGCTGACTGGGTTGGACATTAGCAGAATGCTAATTCCGTTGTTAATCCCTTAACATAAATCTATCTACACAACTTTCTCCCATTTGTGAAGGCGCACAAATACCTTGGAATCTTTTTTTAGCGCTGTCAGTTTCTGGCACTTCGTTTCATCCTCATTTCTTTTTTTAATGTTTCTGCGTCAAAATCCACCACGTCATCTTTCCACAAAATCTCTCACAGCAGGATTCTTTGCAGAGCTGCTGCTAGATGCTGAAGCAAAGGGGCAACTCAGGGATGCACCACAAGTTGCACCACAGCGAAGGGAATGCGCCGGAGCAGACATGAAGACATGGCATGATAGCCCACTGCCAGCAGCGGAGCAAACCGATTGGGCGCCTGGGGCGGCGCGCGTGCCCTGCACCCAGGGGCGGGACCAGCCGCCCACGGGGAAGGCAAGCTGGGGCAGGACATTCCACAGGGCCTCTGAGGGGTCTGCCTGCCTCCTCCCACTCAGCTGCCCTACAGCTGCGGGGTAGGTGGGAGGCGAACCTTTTGGGGCATTGCAGAGCCTGTGGGCACTCAAGCCACCATGTCACTCCCAGGAGAGACGCGTGGCTTGGGAGTGCTGCAGGCCCCGCGGCATTTTGTCACCCCCCTCAGTGGTGACACCTGGGGCGGACCGCCCCCACTGCCCCCTTCCTCCGCCCCTGCCCACTGAGCTGCAATCCGAAGGGCCACAAACTGCATTCAGCACTTCTATTAAGGAATGTTTTTCAACCAGGTTCTCCCAGCACAACCCGCCTCACAGGACTGTTCTGAAATGAAATATCCCTGTGCACATTGCTCTGAGCCCACGTGTGACTTATTTGCCCCGAGGAAACGGCAATCTTAGACAGAAAAACCCTGGTACAAAGAACCCTACTGGATCAAGCCTATCTGGTTCAGCATTCTGTTTCCACGTTGGACAGCCACTGGGAAGCCCCCAAGCAGGAGAGGAGAGCCATAGTTTCTCTCCAGCTTCTTTTCTCTAGCAACTGGTATTTAGTGGCACACAAACTCTGAGGCTGGAGTCAATACATAGCCGCCCTGACCAGCAGTTCTTGGTAGTTCCTTATTCTTCGTCAATTTGTTGAATCCCCTTTGGAAGCCTTCCAAATTGGAGCTATGGTGAATGCCATAGTTTAATTCTGCATTGTTTATTCGCTTGCTGGGCTCTGACATCTAACCGTGCTACTGATGGAATGGCCATATTTATTTGTATGATTATAAGGTAACGGTAACGATACCCCTGACAGGTAGATAGCCATGTTGGTCTGTCATAGTCAAAACAAACAAAGAAAAAATTTCTTTCCAGTAGCACCTTAGAGATCAACTAAGTTTGTTCTTGGTGTGAGCTTTCGTGTGCTCATTTTCTTCAGATACCCCTGACAGTTAAGTCCAGTCGCAGACAGCTCTGGGGTTGCGGCGCTCATCTCGCTTTACAGGCCGAGGGAGCAGGTGTTTGTCCGCAGACAGCTCATGTGGACAGCATGACTAAGCCGCTTCTGGCGCAACGGAACACCGACACCACAGCAGCGCACGGAAACGCCGTTTACCTTCCCGCCAGAGCAGTACCTATTAACCTACTTGCGCTTTTTGACGTGCTTTCGAACTGCTAGGTTGGCAGGAGCTGGGACCGAGCAACGGGAGCTCACCCCCTCGCGGGGATTCAAACTACTGACCTTTTGATTGGCAAGTCCAAGGCTCAGTAGTTTAGACCACAGCGCCACCTGCGCCCCTTGTATGATTGTACCATCTTCTAACTCAGGGTGGCACTCACAAGATCTCCCATTTAATTCTGATAACAACAGCACTGTGGCGTTGATTACCCTGAAAGATAGTGACAGGCCCTCAAGGTCACTCACTGAGTTTCAGTGTCTTGCTGCTAAAACTAACAAGCAGAAGCTAAAGTTATTGAAGCGAAAACTGTAACACCCATAATTATAGCTTCCAATATTTGTCACTTATTGCTACTCTTTGCAAAGAGTCCAATTAACTATTAAAATTGCATTACAGTCAAAAACGGCATAGTTTTGCTTGCAGTATCTGTCTGTTTCTCTCTGTCTCTTTCTCACACACATATCATTTGTCTTTCAAATATAGCACTGCTTTATGTAGCACTGCTTTATCTATTTCATTGTTCCCAGGGCATATCTGAATATGAGGTGTGTGTTTTCAGCTCAGTGCCTCTGCAGCCAGTAAACCACTTAAATATGTAATAAAAGAATAACTGAGGTGGTTTCTGTTTTTCCTTGGTAAAAATAGAAAGAATACGTTTTTTCAGAAATCAAGCATCAGGAATGCATATTTTCTCAGATTAAAAACGGTTAAAGCTCCTGCTTGTGTGTTTCTTTGTTTATCAGAGCAAGACTCCTGCTGTGCTCAACACATAATGATGCACTTTCCAAAGAACTTCCAAACAAGCAGATAAAAAAGATCATCATCGCCAACCTCTTTTGAGGCTGCAGCAAAGGTCTCCTGCCCTTTCTGCCTCCCATTCCCTTCACTGCAATGCACTCTTGCGGCATGCACAACATGCTTTCTGTGTGGTCCCACCGGTCCCTAATGATGAATCGCAAAAGAGAGGGAGACTGCAGCAGCTAATGTTGCAATCCTATACCTACTTACTTGGGAGTTAAGTCCCATTCAAATTAATTGGGCTTACTTCTGAGAAGACATGCATAGGCTTGCACCATGCAGCCACTTCCAGACAACCTGTTTACTGAGTGTACACCCTAATTTGTTTGCAGGGAGGTTAGACGATGTGGCATCAAGAAAACGTTATCCCACACTTTCCAGTGCATCTTCTCATCACTTTCCATATTGCAAAAGTCTGATTTTTTTTAAGGGTGGGGGAGAGGATGTTTGTCGTGCAGGAGCTCCAAATTAACTTTAATTGCACAAATACCTGATATGTGGCTGAATCCCACTCCAAAATATCAACAGTCTCGGAGCACCCCACAATGCATAAAGCAGGGGGGGAAGACAACATAGGTTCCACAAACCAAGTTCAAGCCAACTTAGCTATTCCCCATCAGAGCTGCAGCATCACAATAACACATGTGATACAGGGGTTGGAGGAAGACCCATGATTTAACCCTATGCAGTCTGCCCTGGAGAGATGAGCCCTGGGCATCTTCCCCATGTCTTCTTGAGGTCTCTATACATCTTGCTGGCTACTCTTCTTTTCTTTAAGAAGGGTGCAAAAGAGGAGGAGCCTGTCTCTGTGCAAAGTTTGGGCCAAGAGCTGCACTGGCTGACTTTCAACGCCTTTCCAGCCGTAACCATGATACTATGAGTTTATTACATCTCCACGACTTCCTCTGATGCCCAGTTTAAGCCTTCTGGGACGCCCACTTCAAAAATGCACACACATAAGCTATCAACCTGACTTGAACACCATCTCTAATTTTCTATGGCAAATTTAGCATTTTCTGCTTGGCAGCGAGGAAACCAGGTTCAAACCCCTGGTAAGCCATGAACCTCTGTGGGTAACTTAGGATAAGTAAATCTCCCATCATGCCTCACAAGGTGTACAGGAGGATGTATTAGATAATATTTCCAAAGCAGTTTGTACCCCAAAAGGATCTCTTGAAGAGTGTTCTACAACACTCTTGGATTCCCTGGTGTTGTTGGACTACAATTCCCATCATCCCCGGGTATTGGCTAAGTTGGCTGGGGATGATGGGAGTTGTAGTCCTGCATAGTCGAGGTATCCAAGATTGAAGAACACTCCTGTAAAAAGCATGACTAACAATAAGGTAAGGTAGCTAATACCTAAAGCCAGCCTTCCCAAACCAGCCGCCTTTCTGATGTTTTCGGGTGACAACTGCAGCCATGTCGAGTGAGGCTGATGGGAGTTGTAGTCAAAAACGTGGGGTGGACACCAAGTTGGGGAAGGCTAGTCCAAACCAAGATGCAATAAGCAGGAAGGAAGGAAACATAAAAAACAACTAAACCTGTTCAAACCTACCATGGTAAGTCAGAATAAAAAATAACATTCTGTAGACATAATTTTAAATGGGCATCTGCCATCTCCCACTTGTCAAGCAGTACAGAAATATTTTGCTGTATGAGCAAATGCACAGCCCTTAAGAGGATCATTTATCCAAAATGTTCAGATAATCAGTAGATTGGAAAATTGTGAGTGTTATTTATATAAGGCATGATCTGGTCAAAGTTAAGCAATTCAAAGTTCCATTGATTTCAGCAGGAGAAAATTAAGTTCCTGCTTAAAGCTGCACTCCTATGGGTGGAATTCAACCAGGGTTTACTCAGAGCAGACCCAGAGAAATTAACGGAGTCAATGGATCTACTCTCGCGTAAAACATGGTTGAATACCACCCTATAACTACATACCAGGAAGACAGCCTCACTAAATCCAGTGGGACATACTTACTTACTTACTTGTTAAGAGAGCTGAGATTTATTGGGAGACTATTCCCTTCACAGAGCTAAAATTTTCAGAGTTCCCTAGGAAGGGGGATTGTCAAACCACTCTGAGAATTGTAGCTCTATGAGAGGAATAGGAGTCTCCTAACAATGCTCATCACTCTTAACAGACTGCTGTTCCCAGGGTTCTTTGGGAAAGCCATGACTGCTTAAAGTGGTATGATGATACTTTAAATGCATGGTACAGACAGGTCCTTACTTTTAGGTAAGTGTGCATAACGTTGTGGCCTTAAGCATATTGCTTTGTTTCAGGGAGTAGAGAGGATTCACATTATTTTCATGAGAGTTTCAGACAGATTAGTAATAACCCAAGCTGGAAAATGGTAATCCTGTTGTCTAAAATGTAAGGTTTACAGTATATGCGAGTGTAATCACAGTAAGACAAAACTGTAAAAGTGAGTCAATAAACTAGTTCTTAACAACAATGGGGCAAACCCCAGGAACCAAGTCATGGAAAGCTTCCTAGACAAAACACATCTCAAATAAGGGGGACGGGGGGGGGAACAGTATTTGTTCTCTGTTGTTTCAGTGGATAGAATTTGAACTAATTGGCGAAAGTTGGAGGGAATCAGGTTTCAGCTAAGTGTTGGGAGAAAATTAATAACGATAAGAGCCCTCTTGACGCCTGAAAGTCTCACCCTTTATATGCCTAGTCAATCAATCACTGCAGATGAGGGCCTACCATCCATACCATTTTAACAGCAGGTCTGCGACACACAATGTAGGAATCAGGCTTTTAGTGTTGTGGTATCTCCCCAATGGGACCCGGGTGGCGCTGTGGGTAAACCACAGAGCCTAGGGCTTGCCGATCAGAAGGTCGGCGGTTCGAATCCCTACGACGGGGTGAGCTCCCATTGCTCGGTCCCTGCTCCTGCCAACCTAGCAGTTCGAAAGCACGTCAAAGTGCAAGTAGATAAATAGGTACCGCTGCAGCGGGAAGGTAAACGCCGTTTCTGTGCGCTGCTCTGGTTTCGCCAGAAGCGGCTTAGTCATGCTGGCCACATGACCCGGAAGCTGTACGCCGGTTCCCCTGAGCGCCGCAACCCCAGAGTCGGTCACGACTGGACCTAATGGTCAGGGGTCCCTTTACCTTTTCATCTCCCCAATGGAATGCCCTACCCTTGAATATTTTGAATATTAGACAGAGTTGATAGAATGGAGCTGCTACACTCATTTGTTACGGGGGGCCCATTCACTTTTTCTAGTGCAGGCGGGCCTGATCCAGATCAGGATAACAGCAGGGAGCAAAGGGTTAAAGCCCCTGAATACACAAGTACACCGCTCAAGGTTGGGATACAAACCTGGACCACATCTTCCCACTTGCCATTTGCATTTTGAAAATCCATCCACACCATCTTTAATTCCATGAACGACATTGTGTTTTGTCAGGCTCTCAGCGTGTGCCAAAGAGCCATCACCCTACTACATTAAATCTTTCTTGCATAATTCGGTTGCATAAATTATTTTGCGGCACTTTGTCAAATTGTTGCTGATCTCCTTAAATTGAAGCTGTAACCACCTCAAAACACAACAAGGAGCCTACTGATCAAAGCCTTGTTGTTTATTAGGGCTGTTAAAAGCCTTCAACCAACACACTGCTTACATTGCCTTGATTGGATTTTTAAAACTCGCTGTCCAAAGCAAAGCTTTATGATGATGGGGTTTCCCCTCCCTTTCTCTGCCCAAATTACAAATTACTGTATTTATCACTGAAAGCAGCACCAAGGTGGAAAAAGACAGTGGCTCCAATTCTACCAGCCTTTTTTAAATAAAATGTCTTTATTGAGCTTTTTTTGGGTAGCAATAGAACATGCCGAGACTGTTTTCAAGTCATAGTATCATTCAAAGAAGTCAGTCGTATTCAGAGACATTACTGTACAGGCAATATAGAGTTGTGGGAGAAGAGAGAGGGGTGGAAAGGGGGAGATGGTAACATTTCATTCTTTAGCACAGTATATGAGCATAAGCTTATGTGTCAGCATCACGTAGACAGGTATTTTATTTTTGCTGGCGGTGTTCTGAAGACTAATTTCACACCGAGTTCACTGGAACAGACTTTGATTTACAACATTGTAAGGACCCCTTTCTACACTGCAGGCATGTCACAAAGCTTTTATCTACAACTAGCCCAGTATGTCGTCCCAATATGATGTATGGAAATTTATGGGTTGGGAACAAGTTTGATCTATGGTTTCTTTAACCACAGACCTAACTGCGTCTACTGATCTGTGTGATGACTCTCTCCATTACTTTACTCAACATACAATTATTTAGGAAAAATGAGGCTTAGGTTTCGGGTGATGAAAAAAAAACCTGCCCTGACACCTGGAAGAATCAATATCTGTCAGACTGCTTAATCTTCCTTCAACACTGGTTGATGGGACAGCATAATAATAATAATTTATTATTTATACTCCACCCATCTGGCTGGGTTTCCCCAGCCACTCTGAGTGGCTCCCAACAGCACCCTCTGCTGCACCTGAGTAGGGCTTAGGGGATCCCACTAGTTTTTGGCGAGGGGCATGACAGGCTTTGTGGCACACACACTGCTCTAATCTCTTAACAGAGGGGAATGACCAGAGGGCTTGGGAAGAATGGCCAGAGAGTCCACCATTGCTCTCCCTTCTGCCCCTCAGTATCTGACACCTGATGGGACTGCCCGATTCTGCCTAAGGGTAGGACTGGGATGCAACATGAGGTCTAAAGCATGACTCTGCTCCTGCTACTGTATGGAAGTAAGTGCACAAACAGATGCTTATTACGTTCACGCGCATGGCATATTCCTGCACCCTTTTAGAGACCAAAAATCAAGCTCGGCACAGCTGTAATCTCTCTCCTTGGTACGGGAGCTGCCAACACTGCCATCCATTATTAGGCCTTGTAATTGTCTTGCTGAGAGAGCCGCTGTACGATGGCTGGTAACTGATCTCTCACCATTGTGCCCCACCTGTTACTGCCTCTCGCCTTATTCTCCTGCAAATAAGAGCCTATTATCCATCACCTGCCACTGACCTTCTCTTCCTTTCTTGACTGCTCTGGCCAGGAGGAGCACACTGGGTCCTTGCCTGCCACTGCTTGTTACTCACTCGACTTACACAGCTATTGTTGTGGCTCAAAAGGCACAGCTTCAGCATGGGCCAGAGCCAAGATGGAACAAACAAACAACCTTCCCCTGTAGCAGCAACACCAGAAATCAGCTTGGTGTGGACATGTACAAGCTCAAACCACGACATCTTCCCCAATTATATGCTCCTGTGTTACAGTTAGGCCTGCACTCCTCCCAACCAACCACATAATGCTTCAAAAGTCAACTATTCTGGACTCAGGACCAACTTTTGACCCAAAGGTGCCTTTGGGGACCCATTTCTTAATCTTTTACCATATAGTTCCATGGTGGCAGCATTCCTCTTGCAACCCACTTTGCACCAGGCTGTGACCCACTAGTGGGTCCAGACCCACCAGCTGACAAGCAGTGAATGAGAGCACCTCCAGATCCCGAACTGCAACTCCCGCTGACACTGCTAATGCTTGGGGATGATGGGAGTTGTAGTTCAGCAACCGATGTGGAAACATTTCAGGTTAAACCACCCCTGGATTAGGGAATCAGAACGTGGCTGGCAAATGCTGCCTCTTACTCGGCAACTCTGCCACTTCAGAGGCAGCAAGGGCACTTTGGGACGCTGGGTTTGCGGGTGGAAGCCTTGCCAGTCTCCATCACCGCCACGCGAATACTTTTATCAAAGTGGACCTCTGGCAAAAAAACAGACCATTGTGCCTGAGAGCTGTAGGATGGAGTCACAGGGAGCCACTCCCAGCAAGCCTAACTTCTTTGCTGGCCCATTTGGAGGATCAATCCAGAGCAGTCACTTCCCACACAGTTCACTCTGCTTCTCTCTCTCTCTCTCTCTCTCTCTCTCTCTCTCTCTCCCTGGTGCGCCTTCCCCTTACCTGACCCGGTTGTCGTGGAACTTGCTCTGCTGGGGCTGGTTCAAGTAAATGGTGCGGGCTGCTGCCTCCTCCCGGTCCGCAGAGGACGTGGCCCCGGACATCTCATCATCTGCCTTCTTGTAGCCCGAAGAGGAGCAAATGGGTCCTGCCGGCAGCAGGCAGCAGCAGCAGCAGCCAAGCAAGAGAAGAGAAAAGAGGGTAGGGGAAAGGGGTGGGTAGGGAAAGGAATCAGTTAGCAGAAGGAAAGATACAGAAGGAGGAGAGAGGCGCGGCGGACGAGGAGGCGGCGGCACACAGCAGCTAGCATCACGCCGCGCGCATCTCTAGCGAGCCGCCTCGGTGGCAGCCTGCCTTCTCCTCCTCCTCCTCGAGCAGCCTTTGCAAAGTGGCCCTGGAGAAGCAGGATCACAGCAACAGCAGCCTGTATGCCTCCCTGCCTCCCTGTTGCTTTCCAGCTCTGTCCCCAGGCGCGCGCGTGCATGTGCGCGCAAAGCAGCCGAAACCTCCCCGCGACACAAACACACGCGCGCGCACACACAAACGCCCCGCACCCAGAAGCACGGCTGGCTGCTGGAAAGACGGAGGGAGGCAGGCGCCGCGCAGCTCCCCGCAGGCGGCGAAGAATAAACAAGAATCAAAGTCACGGCAACCGAAGGAGTTGCGAGTCCACCCACTTATTGATCGGCGGCGGCGGCTGCAGTCTCGAGCTCCCGGGCAGCATAAGTAGAAAAGCGTCGCTTAGTTGTTTTTTTCCGGGCGCCTGGTTTGTATGGTGTCTGGTGTGGAGCTTTACAAGCGGCGCGGGAGGGTGGGGTGGGATGCACGTGGTGGGTTTGTTACCACCCGGTTTGGGGCGGAACTAGATCGTGTGGCAGATCCACCCGTGGCCTCAGAAGGAAAGAGGTGGAAGCGCGCCCCCCCCCAAGAAACCAGAAAGGAGTAACAAAAATTTGGGAAGGGACAGCAGAGCAAAGCGCACGAGTGGCGCGATTAAAAAATATATATGTTGCCATTATTGTGTTGGCCTCCGGGAGCCTCTTCCCTAATGTTCAGCTCCAACGACGACCGATGAATCATCCGGTGCGAAACGGGTCCCATAAGAAGGACTCCGGAGTAACTTGGGATATATGGCTAGAAGACGCCTCCGAAGCAGCTTCCCGCTACCTGGTGCCCTCCGGCAGTTTTGGAAGGCTCCGACCATCCCTCAACTGGCCCTGTTTGCTGGAGCTGATGGGAGTTGTAGTCCAAGGGATCAGGAGTGCCTGAGAAGCTTCACCGAATATGCAGAGCATCCCACAGAGGCCAAAACTGTCAAGTCTGTATACCAGGATTGGGGTATACACCATATTCTCCTGGGAATAACGGGAGATATATTTTGGGGTCAGAGGCAGTGGGGAGGGGGAAGAGCCATAAATAGGTGGGGAACCCCATTTTCTCTCTTTCTGTCACCCCTTTCTGTCACTCTTTCTGCTACCAATTTTTTCCCTCACACCCTTTTCTCTGTCACCCTATGTGTCTATCTCCCCGCTTTTTCACTCCTTGACACCCACACGATTTTGGACAAGACTTTCGGGTTGCCCGCTCCTGTCACAGGCAGGTATGAGCTGTAACGGATAAAACATGACGCATGAAGAGAATCAGAAAGACTGCACGGAAAGATGGCATGGATTACATGCTTACCCAGGAATAAGGCCCATCAAACTCAATTGCACTTAGTTCTGGGCAGATGTGAACAGGCATGAAAATATACTGTCGTTTTGAAACCTTAAGCCTCACTTATAATGCAAGAGCTGTTTGGCTAGATTTAAAAACAAAACAAATGTGTCTGTGTGCAGAGCTGCTTATGAAAACTGCACTGATCCTCAGTGACATTATGGAGAAAAAAACAAGGGTGTTTATCTTCACTCTTATTTCAGGGCTTGTAAACAAAATGTAATGGAGAGAAAACTCCTTAATTTCAAGTTGAGTCAAACTTGTCAAGTCAAAGTCACAAAAGGAAAGTCACATATTTATTGGGTACTGAAACTTCCCCCCTCCCTTACATCAGCTACCAAACCTATTATATATTTGAAAGTTAGCATTTATAAGGAGACGGTCTTGTTGCATTGATAGAGGCACAGTGTTTTTAAAGCACCATGAAGAAGAAATCCAACCTGTTAAACTACTTGATCTGGCCTCAGATTTCTCTCGCCCTTCACTGCCCAAAATTTCTCCGTTTCTGCTAGGTGATGTTTGGTTATATGTTGCATTGTGATTCAGCTGGAGAAGAGCTATTGCAAGATATATTGGATGGAATCACCCAAATGTTGAGATCTGTTTCAGAGGCCCTGCTCTAAATCACCCTACCATCTGAATTAAGAGGAGTGGCAGGGCCTTTACAGTTGTAGCACCCCATTTATGTATCTCAATAGACAAAAACATTCACCTAGCACTGCCTTTATTTTCAGCACCACCTTGAAAATTTATTTTTATTTGCCAGGCCTTTAATTTTTCCACTGGATCTTTTTAACTGCCTGCTCAATTTTGCTTTTTTTATTTTGGTGTATCTTTGGAGATTTGGAGATCTACAGCTGAAGTGTGTCTAATAATAATTTTCTGAAAACCAAATAAACATTGCCGTAGTGCAGAGAGCCACTGAAATGCTGCCACACTGGAGTAATATTTAATTGCAGGGGTATTTCCTGTGCTAATTTAGTTTTGAGAAAAGGAAGAAAACACAAACAATCCTACAGCTCGGGGGCAAATTTCACTCAGAATTCTAGTCCCCCATCAATGGGCCAGGAATATAGATATATTAAAAAATTACAAATACAGCTGTCCCAATTACTTTTGTGATTTCCCTGGCATCAAGCTTATTCTTGCATTATGGTGCTGGTTCGAATGGCAACATTTCTCCCTTTGTGAACACCTCAGCAAAATAGGGTTACGAAAAGCAGCATTATAAGCCCAGCATACACACAGACTTTAACACAGGACTAATTGCTAATTACAGAGGAGGAAGCATTTGGCCAGATGATTGACTTATTATCTCCTACATGCAAAGAGGAATCTACTTGCAATCCTTTGTCAAAGAAGCACCTATTCAAACAAAGCAAAGAGCAAAGACAAGGGAACAAACTGCATGTGGGAATGACAATGCACACTGAACACTGCTGCTCACAGATGGGACACAACGGCCAATCCTCTGGTGTCATGCCGCAGCCTGCCGCATCAGCTACCACAACAGAAGTCACCCAAGACATTGTTGCTAAGGTGTGCAGGGTCCCATTGCCTCCCCAGAGGCCTATCTTGACCTTCAACTCAATTGTCAATGTAGTGCAGGTCTTTTTTTCATCTGAGGGCCACATTCCCTTCTGGGCAATATTATGAGGACCACATGCCAGTGACGGGAGGCGACAGAGGCAAAAGCAGGTAGAGCAACAAAGACACCATCAGTCAGGTTGTGTATCCACAGCAGAACCAGAGGAGGAATGACTGCAGGGAGGAGCAGAGAGAAGAAACGCCATCTGCAGCAGCACAACCGGATGTCTTCCTCTGCCCCAGCTGCAACAAAACATGTCTCTCCCACATTGGTCTCTACAGCCACAGCAGGCGCTATAACTCCCCAACAGTTTGACTTTGCCCCTGAAGGCGCATTCCTCCATAATCTCACAAGACAGACAGATGCCAGCCAACCAATCTGTCCAGTAGACTTGTTTCTGCTCACGTACCGGTATCTCTCTATCCAAGCAAGTGGCATGTTCAGAGTTCATTTTCAGATAATACATTCCAGCCAGGCAAAAACACGGGGGTGCAAAGGGGAGCCTGTGAGGGGTTGTGGCCTGGGGAGTGTTTTGAGGGCCAGAAGATATGCCTGGAGGGCCACAGCCTGGGCCTGAGGTTTCCCCACATCAATCAGGTGTTAAAGGCACACAAGCAGGCCAAGTTAGTTAATTTCAGGTCAGCTGGCATTGCTAGGGGAACCTTAACCCCAGCTGACGAAGACAAAAGCTATGCCCTTCAAAACATTTACAAAAAGAAGTAACATCCCTAAGAGAAGATAGATAAGACCGCTGCCACTTTGAATTGATTGATAGCTGCTGAAATTGCAATGTTTCACCACAAAATGAGCCTGTAATCATTCCTGGCCTGCAGAGGTAGCAACCACCACTTAAGGCAATTCAGTTGGCACAAGCAATATAAAGCAATCATAAGCAGGAAGCAGCATGAAACGTATTTAGAAATCCGGAAGGGAAATGTTGTGCTTTAACTACAAAGTAAGTACAGTAATAATAAAAAGCAGGAAGGATAAAATTCACAATTGACGTTTTAATTCACTCGCATTTGGATGCTTGGCTTTGTAAAAACAAAGGAAATATGCAAGGTAGTGGCTAAAGTGTTTAATGATGTTGTTATATTTAGAATGGAGAACATGAAACAATTTGTCTGCTTGAATTATTTAGACTATTCCTTGCCTAAAGGTGTCTCTTTGAGCAAGGTGCCTTGTTCACTCTCGTCCTGTGCTTGTAGCGTGGGGTTATGTGGATGGCATGGTTTCACCTGTAAGAAGGGTATTGCCATGGTGGTATGGAGGTGTGTTAGATGAGCAAAATAGTTTGGGATGATTTGGACAGATGCCTTTGAGTCTGTGATCTTTAAAGCAATTGTTCAGACTTATCTGGTGGGGTTGGGGTGGGGGGGTGGATCAAAGCAGCAATGCTAAATAACTGTATTCTGGAAAAATGTCAACACCATGGGGGTGGGGAAAGAGGGTTGTAGCATCTGATTTGCATGCAGAAGGTCCCAGGTTCAATCCCTGGCACCTCCAGCAAAGTCTGAGAGAGAAGACTCCTGCCTGGAATCCTGGAGAGCCACTGCCAGTCAGTGTAGACAATACTGAGCAAGATGGACCAATGGTCTGACTCACTATGAGGCAGCTTCCTGTGTTCTGTGTCACCATACACCACAATAGAAAACTAGGTACCATTAGCATTTAGCATTGTGCATTAAGATCTTCCAGAGAGGTCTGTAAGATCTAGGACAGCCTTCATCAACTTGATCTCCTCCAGATGTTTTGGACTACACTCCCCTCAGCCCCTGCCAGCAGGAGCTGGGGCTGATAGGAGCTGCAGTCCAAAACTTCAGGAGGATACTGGGTTAGTGAAGACTCATCTGGGGCCTTCTTGGTGGTGGCTTCCCAGTTACAGATTTCTATGTCCAAAGAGAACTGCCCGTCCAATTCCTTTTCCAACTTTGGAAAATAGTTTTGTTCTAGAAGACATTTTCATGGTTGTAGCTTGCCCTTGAACCTTAGCGTGAAAGGCAGGTGATAAATAAATTCAAAACAACAACTATTATTGTTATTGTTGTTAATATTATTATTGCTAGAACTTGCTAGAGTTCTGGTGTGCAGCTGTATTTTTATCACGAGCAATGCAGTTTTTAAATTTGTCTTGGAGTTTGGTGTTAAATTTGTTCATGATGTGATTTTTATCTTTACTCTTCTTTTTTGGCATTTCATTGTTACCACTTGCAGAACATT
This sequence comes from Darevskia mixta, assembly GCA_034641385.1. Classification (NCBI taxonomy): domain Eukaryota; kingdom Metazoa; phylum Chordata; class Lepidosauria; order Squamata; family Lacertidae; genus Darevskia; species Darevskia mixta. Next base: position 22,148,849 of record JAWWNH010000014.1, on the reverse strand, counting down.
AAGGAGAAAAATCAGCAAATAAAGAAATAAACAGAGAATGATTCTAGCCAAAGAAAGTTATCTGAGAGTCGTAAAAATCTCAATGAGAGAGTCACAGACATGTTTAAATCGGTGGGACTCCAATATGGTTCACTTTGGCTAGATCTTGCCCATTATTTCCAGTGGATTTTAACAGCTGTGTGATGTCAGAAATTTGACAGGTGCCATTTCCGCCATGACACAGATATTGTAAAGGAGAAGAACGAGCAACACGACGGCCAATGAAAGTAGTATAATAACAGTAAGACAACGGACAGTATTAACACTGTTTCGTGTACGTCTTCTTCAGCATGTAACTGCAAAATATAGATAAACAAATAAACAACCAAAAACCTGCACGGGCATGTATCACAGTAATCCATGAAATCAATACATCCAATGCAAATATACATAATTCAATAAAACATAGCACTAATATAATAATGTAATATAATAGCATACCTCAATATACAATGGAAGTTTTCAAGGAGCAGTGGTCATATGTAACCACTGCTGTTAGTTATCAGGAGTTCAGGAGCTTATGATTTCATGGATTACTGTGATACATGTCCGTGCAGGTTTTTGGTTGTTTATTTGTTTGTCTATATTTTGCAGTTACATGCTGAAGAAGACGTACACGAAACAGTGTTAATACCGGATCACTGTCCGTTGTCTTACTGTTATTATACATGAAAAAAATATACTACTTTCATTGGCCGTCGTGTTGCTCGTTCTTGGTGTCTGCAAGAATAAGTTCGGCATGCTTGTGTGAGCATCCTCATTTCCAACAGCTCGGAACCTAAGATCACAAGCAGCTCATTTGCTTCCAGAACAAACCTATGAGATAGGGACTGGCCAAGCTGTTACAGGACACCGAAGGAACTCGGTAGCCGGGAGAGGCTTTTAAACTTTTAAGTTTCCCTCGTTCAAACCGAACACACTACCCACATCTCTGCACTGACTCCACGTCCCCAAGTGACTTTGGGCCAGCTCAGACATTATCCCCCGCCACTTAAAAGGCTCTTCCCAACTCCATATTGAACACTGAAAAAGTTTTTTTTTTTGCTGTGCGCCTCTTCACAAATGCACAGCGGCGCTGCATGCCAGCTCTGCACTTTCCTGTGGGCTGGCTGCTGGCAGCGTACCTCTCTTAGCTGACCGAGATGGCAAAAGGTTTTCAGAAGCTACTGCTTCTGCTGTTATGGAAAGATGTTTTGGGTAGAACGGTGGACGGCAGTAAAGTCAGAACCAACTGCTTAATAAGGAAGACAATGAGAATAATATTTTGGCTTCAATGAATTTATTCCTTTATTGCATTTCTACCCCGCTTTTTTATCCAAGGAGCTCAAGTTGGCACACATGATTCTCCGGCTTCTCATTTAATCCCAACAACCCTGTGGGCTAGGTTAGACTGAGAGGCAGTGACTGGCCCAAGGTCACCCAATGAGCTTCATGGCCAAGTAGGGATTTGTGCCCTGGTTTCGCAGGTCCCGATCCAGCTCTCTAACCACCTCAACGAAGAAGATAAAAAGCAAAGATATTCATAGTCCAAACTGCCAGAACAGTTTGTCCTTGCCAGTGTGGTGTAGTGGTTAAGAGCAGTAGACTTTGTAATCTGGTGAACCGGGTTCGCGTCTCCGCTCCTCCACATGCAGCTGCTGGGTGACCCTGGGCTAGCCACACTTCTCTGAAGTCTCTCAGCCCCACTCACCTCACAGAGTGTTTGTTGTGGGGGAGGAAGGGAAAGGAGAATGTTAGCCGCTTTGAGACTCCTTCGGGTAGTGATAAAGCAGGATATCAAATCCAAACTCTCCTTCTCTTCTTCTTGTTAAGTCCCTTTAATGTTGTGCAAGCGGGGCTACAAGAGGGTTGGGGAACCTTTTCCATCCCGAGGGCCACATTCCCTTCTAGACAACCTTCCAGGGGCCACATGCTCATAGTGGGCGGACCAGAGGCCAATGTGGGCAGACCAACAAATGTGCATTGTATCTTTTGTACAGCAAGCTGGTTTATTCACACTCACACATCCCTCTCTACCTTCCATCCAGGCAAGCAAGCAGCATTATCAGAATGCCAGGACTCTTTCCAGCCAGTTAAAAACCTTTGCCCCTTCATGGATCACTGCCTTGTCGTGGCGAAGGGGCTTGAATTACTCAGGGAAGCTATGGACAGGTCAAGATGGACAGGTCGTAGTGGAGAGTTTGGACCAAACGTGATCCACCTGGAGAAGGAACTGGCAAGCCACTCCAGTATCCCTGCCAAGAAAACTCCATGGACAAAGACAACAGGCATATAAAAGATATGACGCTGGAAGATGAGCCCCTCAGGTCGGAAGGCGTCCAACATGCTACTGGGGAAGAGCGGAGGACAAGTACAAGTAGATTCAGAGCTGATGAAGCGGCTGGGCCAAACCCGAAAGGACGCTCAGTTGCGGATATGCCTGGAAGCGAAAGGAAAGTCCAATGCTGTAAAGAAAAGTATTGCATAGGAACCTGGAATGTAAGAACCATGAACCTTGGTAAGCTGGATGTGGTAAAAAATGAGATGGCAAGAATAAACATTGACATCCTGGGCATCAGTGAACTAAAATGGACGGGAATGGGCGAATTCAGTTCGGATGACTATCATATCTACTACTGTGGGCAGGAATCCCGTAAAAGAAATGGAGTGGCCCTCATAGTCAACAAAAGAGTGGCGAAAGCTGTACTGGGATGCAATCTCAAAAATGATAGAATGATCTCGATACGAATCCAAGGCAGACCTTTTAACATCACAGTAATCCAAGTTTATGCACCAACTACCAGTGCTGAAGAAACTGAAGTTGACCAATTCTATGAAGACTTACAACACCTTATAGAAATGACACCAAGGAAGGATGTTCTTCTCATTATAGGGGATTGGAATGCTAAAGTAGGGAGTCAAGAGATAAAAGGAACAACTGGCAAGTTTGGCCTTGGAGTTCAAAATGAAGCAGGGCAAAGGCTAATAGAGTTCTGTCAAGAGAACAAACTGGTCATCACAAACACTCTTTTCCAACAACACAAGAGACGACTCTACACATGGACATCACCAGATGGGCAACACCGAAATCAGATTGATTATATTCTCTGCAGCCAAAAATGGAGAAGCTCTATACACTCAGCAAAAACAAGACCTGGAGCTGACTGTGGCTCAGATCATCAGCTTCTTATAGCAAAATTCCAGCTTAAACTGAAGAAAGTAGGAAAAACCACTGGGCCAGTAAGATACAATCTAAATCAAATTCCTTATGAATACACAGTTGAAGTGAAGAACAGGTTTAAGGATTTAGATTTGGTGGATAGAGTGCCTGAAGAACTGTGGATGGAGGCTCGTAACATTATACAGGAGGCAGCAACGAAAACCATCCCAATGAAAAAGAAATGCAAGAAAGCAAAGTGGCTGTCAAATGAGGCCTTACAAATAGCGGGGGAGAGAAGGCAAGCAAAATGCGAGGGAAATAGTGAAAGATACCGGAAATTGAATGCAGATTTCCAAAAAATAGCAAGGAGAGACAAGAGGGCCTTTTTAAACGAGCAATGCAAAGAAATAGAGGAAAACAACAGAATGGGGAAAACCAGAGATATGTTCAAGAAAATTGGAGATATGAAAGGAACATTTCGTACAAAGATTACCACAATTAAGGACAAAAGTGGAAAGGACCTAACAGAAGCAGAAGACATCAAGAAGAGGTGGCAAGAATACACAGAGGAATTATACCAGAAAGATATGGAGGTCTCATACACCCCAGGTAGTGTGGTTGCTGACCTTGAGCCAGACATCCTGGAGAGTGAAGTCAAATGGGCCTTAGAAAGCCTTGCTAACAACAAGGCCAGTGGAAGTGATGATATTCCAGCTGAACTATTTAAAATTTTAAAAGATGATGCTGTTAAGGTGCTACACTCAATATGCCAGCAAGTTTGGAAAACTCAGCAGTGGCCAGAGGATTGGAGAAGATCAGTCTACATCCCAATCCCAAAGAAGGGCAGTGCCAAAGAATGCTCCAACTACCGCACAATTGCGCTCATTTCACACGCTAGCAAGGTTTTGCTAAAAATTCTACAAGGCAGGCTTAAGCAGTATGTGGACCGAGAACTCCCAGAAGTGCAAGCTGGATTTCGAAGGGGCAGAGGAACCAGAGACCAAATTGCAAACATGCGCTGGATTATGGAGAAAGCTAGAGAGTTCCAGAAAAACATTTACTTCTGCTTCATTGACTACGCAAAAGCTTTCGACTGTGTCGACCACAGCAAACTATGGCAAGTTCTTAAAGAAATGGGAGTGCCTGATCACCTCATCCATCTCCTGAGAAATCTCTATGTGGGACAAGAAGCTACAGTTAGAACTGGATATGGAGTAACTGATTGGTTCAAAATTGGGAAAGGAGTACGACAAGGCTGTATATTGTCTCCCTGCTTATTTAACTTATATGCAGAATTCATCATGCGAAAGGCTGGACTGGATGAAGCCCAAACCGGAATTAAGATTGCCGGAAGAAATATCAACAACCTCAGATATGCTGATGATACAACCTTGATGGCAGAAAGTGAGGAGGAATTAAAGAACCTTTTAATGAGGGTGAAAGAGGAGAGCGCAAAATATGGTCTGAAGCTCAACATCAAAAAAACTAAGATCATGGCCACTGGTCCCATCACCTCCTGGCAAATAGAAGGGGAAGAAATGGAGGCAGTGAGAGATTTCACTTTCTTGGGTTCCATGATCACTGCAGACGGTGACAGCACTCACGAAATTAGAAGACGCCTGCTTCTTGGGAGAAAAGCAATGACAAACCTAGACAGCATCTTAAAAAGCAAAGACATCACCTTGCCAACAAAGGTCCGTATAGTTAAAGCTATGGTTTTCCCAGTAGTAATGTACGGAAGTGAGAGCTGGACCATAAAGAAGGCTGATCGCCGAAGAATTGATGCTTTTGAATTATGGTGCTGGAGGAGACTCTTGAGAGTCCCATGGACTGCAAGAAGATCAAACCTATCCATTCTTAAAGAAATCAGCCCTGAGTGCTCACTAGAAGGACAGATCCTGAAGTTGAGGCTCCAGTACTTTGGCCACCTCATGAGAAGAGAAGACTCCCTAGAAAAGACCCTGATGTTGGGAAAGATTGAGGGCACAAGGAGAAGGGGACGACAGAAGATGAGATGGTTGGACAGTGTTCTCGAAGCTACTAACATGAGTTTGGCCAAACTGCGAGAGGCAGTGAAGGATAGGCGTGCCTGGCGTGCTCTGGTCCATGGGGTCACGAAGAGTCGGACACGACTGAACGACTGAACAACAACAACAAAAACCTTTGAGGATGATGCAAATAAGGGCTGGTGAATGGGGTGAGGTTCCTCATCCCTGGGGTACAAAAGAAACAGCAAAGCATGTTAAGAGGTTGGAAAAGGGAAGCATATAAATGATTTGGCTCTCCTGCAGTTCGTTAAAAGGTACTTTTATTTATTTACTTTATGCTATGAACAGGCTGCATGCAGAGGAGTGGTGGGGGGCACCAGCTGGGGAACGCCCAAGGGAACCCCCAGGGGAAGGAGGCTCAGAGCCAGGGGATGGTGGTGGGAACATGATGAGTGATCAGAGGGAGAAGACTGGGAGGAGGTGGTGTCGGAAGATGAAGAGGCAACAGGGTTTAGTGAGCAGGGGGAGTCTGTGGCAGAGAGCAGTCCAGAACCAGAGGCAGGAGAGGAGAGGGAACAGGAGACAGAGGTGAGTCAGGCTGCTGAAGAATCCAGGGAGTCTCCCCCTCCTGCTGCAACCAGTCCCCATCTTCCCTGGCCTCCCAGAACATGCAGATAAATTAAAAGGGCGAAGCAACGACAGAGCCGAGGTTGCCTAGGAAGGACCTGGAGGAGGAGAAGCCTTAGGGAGCGCTGGGGAGACAGGCATCTTCAGTCCTCGCAACTGCTTTGTTTAATACCCTCAACAACCCTGTGAGGTAGGTTAATCTTCCTGTGGCGTACCGTGACTCAAGAGTCAAGATCCTTAAAAGCACGTGTTGGTCAGATGCACTGTGTACTTTTGCATCCATACGTAAGTATGAGTAGCAACATGGGTTTAAAAGTGCCTTGAAAAACCCTGGTGCAATCATATTTTCCATGTTATATACATGTGTGTTTCAAGACCTGTATGCAGGCAGATATTACTTCCACACTTGGGTTTGTTTGCTGCAGAAAACACCGATGTAAAACGGGTATATCTACAGCAATTGTGTTTGCTGTGTGGGGCTTCGCTAATACGATTGAGGAAAATTAAAGGCAACCTCAGAGTTTAACGTGAAGCAGATGCTTGGCAATTAGCAACCGCAATTGCAGCTGAAGGATAATAGCATTATTAGATGCATACTGCAATGCCCTCCCTGTCAGAGCTGGCAATGTAATTTTGATTTAAAGGATATGAGTAACAGGGAATAAATGTCATTGATTCTACATGGCTCTACTGAAATCAAACACAGAGTAGCATGTCCTCACCAGAACACACAACAAACAAGCAAGATAAAAAAGAAAGTGGAGCGGATTAAAATGGCACACAAAAGAAATTAAGCAGCTGCTGGGACTGATTAAAAGAATTACGCATGCATCACTTAGCCAAAACAATAAGAAATGTACACGACAGATGCATGTAAGTGCATTCATTGGGGGTGGGGGAGAATAAACGCAAAGGGCAAGTTTGTTAAGAATGGCCAAAGTGGAAGCATAGTTTAACCCTAAATTATCTGGGCAACACCCAAATAAAAATAGAGGTTAAATATATTGAAAATAATATGCTATTCTAATAGCATAGGCTCCTTGGGCTAGCAAATAAGTGCACGAACTTTACTAGCCCATAAAGATCTTTTATACGCTTGCACACCAACATATGTGCATTTGATTTGGAGGGGGTTGTCTTTAATCTCGGGGAGGGGGGGAAGGAATGTGGTTAAAGACACAGCTTTTCTGGGTTGGTGAAATTAAAAGGGGGAAATATGTGTAGGGTGGCCAGGAAAAAAATGAGGATGGGGTTCCTGCACCTTTAATACTTGTACGGAACAGGGAATTTCAGGTGTGGCTTAACAGGTAGATGAAGAACAAATATTGAAGCTGCAGGACTCCCATCCTCTTCTTCGCCTGGATGTTCGAAGTACCAGGGGACATATGAGTCCACCTCATCATCTGAGGCCCTTCTTTGTGTGCCTCCTACATGACAGGTCCAGAGGGTGGCAACACAACAGTGCAAACTTCCAGGAAATCATATCTCCCTTTTCTTTCCCTGCTTTTAATACAAGCCAGAGTTTGCTAAACCCCAGGCCGGATTTTGCTTTGACTGCCATGGAGATTAGAAGAACAGATAGCCTCTGAGCACTGAGAAAGAACTTTTCTTAACTAAGTGAGCCTTGTGTAGCTTTCTGCTAAAATACATATACAAGCAGTTTTTAAGCTGTTTTCTCTTCAGGGACCTTCAGCTTTTGCAGGAAGTGAAAACAGCTAATTGGCGTTCACATATTTCCCTAAGCATAAGGGCAAAGAGAAATGTAAACAGAAGGAGAGATGTGGGACCCGGAGCAACAAAATGTTCCCACGCCATAGTCTGCAACTGCAGCCTTGACTTGCTGTTCAGGTCTCTTAACACTAGACTAGAGGAAGTTTCAGGAGTAAAGTAGTACCAAAATACACCTTTGTTCCCTCCCTACCACAGCCTTTTCCCTGCTGTGCTGTGTAGCCATACAGAGCTGCCAGTGCTACATCTGAGTATTTTATAGCTATACATCAGAGGGTGGCAGTTCTGGATAGAAGAAAGGTAAAGGTAAAGGGCCCCCTGACCATTAGGTCCAGTCGTGTCCGACTCTGGGGTTGCGGTGCTCATCTCGCTCTATAGGCCGAGAGCCGGCGTACAGCTTCCGGGTCATGTGGCCAGCATGACAAAGCCGCTTCTGGCGAACCAGAGCAGCGCACGGAAACACCGTTTACCTTCCCGCCAGAGCAGTTCCTATTTATCTACTTGCACTTTGACGTGCTTTCGAACTGCTAGGTGGGCAGGAGCTGGGACCGAGCAACGGGAGCTCACCCCGTCGCAGGGATTTGAACCGCTGACCTTCTGATCAGCAAGCCCTAGGATCTGTGGTTTAACCCACAGCACTAGGCAAATTGAAATCCGCCTTCCAGAATCCTTACTACAAGCTGTCTAGTGCATGCCCAGGGCTAGCTCAAGAGAGTTGGCTGCCTACAGAAAAGGACAAGGCCATGCCCCTCCGCACCCCCCATTCTATGTAGGGAAGCAGCTGAGCTGCCAGTTCAACACTGGCAATGGGGCAGTGTCCACCACGGATCCTCAGATGTTGTTGGACTACAACTCCCATCACTCCCAGCCAGCTTAGTCAATGTTCAGGGATGATGGACGTTGTGCTGCAGCAACATATGGAGGAGGCCTGAGGCTGGAAAAAACCTGCTGTGCCACATCCGAGGGATGCAGGCTATTTTAGGACCTGCACGGAGAGCTATGAGGCACACAAAGCTCTGACCTCCAACAGAGAGGAACAGCTGGTCGGGAAGATGGCTGTGGGGCTGCCGCCGCCGCCACCCCTTCCCCCACATCGGCTGTGTGAGGCCATTATGATAAAGCCTGCCCTAGACTTGAGCAACTTATCTGTCTCTTTCTCTTGCTCTTTTCCTCTTTCTCCTTCAACTGGCACCCAAACATTCCGTGTGTTGTACTGCTTTTAGCCATGGACATAGTGAACAGGCTAAAAGAACATAAGAAGAGCCTCCTGGATCAGGCCAATAGCCCATCTAGTCCAGCATCCTGTTCTCACAGAAGCCAAGCAAAAGAGGCCCACGAGAAACCTGCAAGCACAACCTGAGCACAAGAGCCCTCTCCACTCCAGTGGTTTACAGCAGAGTGTGTCCAGCTTCTGCTTTGTAAGTAAAGCCCTGCTGACTTCTGATGATGTTCTCTGGCTGAGAGAACAAGGTTGCACAAAATGAAAGTCAACAAATCAACGGAGAGGGCATTGCACAGGGTGGGTACCAACACCAAACTCCTTGTTCATTAACTCCTTGCTCATTATCTCCTTGTTAATGACGGCATGTGGAGATTATGTGCATCGGCAGAAGTTAAGGCGAACGCTGAATCACAGTTGGAAGAGCACGCTTTACCCCGGATGAAATAATGCCGTGACTTCTGCGTTTAGGAAAATAGGAAAGCAACGTTCATTGCAGGAAAGGCGTGCTTGAGAGGAAATATCCTAGTTCTAACTCGCATCCATACCAGACATTTGAAACATTCTTCTACCACTTTAACTATCATCGCTTCCCCAAAAGAATCCAGGGAACTGTAGTTTGCTAGGAATTGTAGCACTCTGAGGGCTTCTCCTAACCACTTCTGGCAGCATCCTTAACAACTATTCCCAGGATTCTTTGGGGGAAGCCATGGCTGTTGAAGTGGTTTAAAGACTGCTTTAGATGTATGGTGTAGATGTGACCTAACCAAGCTGGGAAATGCAATGAGCCATGCTGGCTCTTGCATCTCCTCTCCCAAGATGAGGGTGGAGAAGGAGGAAGTAGGAAATGAGGTCAGCAGCCATAAGAGTATCAGTCTAGCCTGAAGGAAGATCAGCAAGGGTTAAAGGATACTCTCTAGGAAGCCTGGAGGTTCTTCTTTCTATCTGCTCTTTCCCATGCAGATGCATCAGCCTCCGGTGCAAGCCGAGTTACATCCCAGCACTTCAAACAGCTGACACATGCCAGGCATCAGACAGCTGAAGAATCCAGAGCAGGACCTCAATGAATGCAGCGTGCAAGGAAAGTGTTCCTTAAGGTACCAAGGTTCATAATCCAAGTCGTTCAGGGTTTAAACCTTAAACTGGGCTTGGAATCAAACTGGCAATCGTTTCCAACTTTCCAAATCTCTGATTTCTGTATTTAAAAAAGGAGTTAGGATGCACATGTAATGGCTGCACAGAGCTATCATTAATCTCGTTTTCCAGAGTTCCAGTTAAAGGTAGATAGCCGTGTTGGTCTGTCATAGTCAAAACAAAATAAAATAAAAAAAATCCTTCCAGTAGCACCTTAGAGACCAACTAAGTTTGTTCTTGGTATGAGCTTTCGTGTGCATGCACACTTCGTCTTCCAGGCAGCTGAAATATATTTTTGCTAGCAAGTGAAGGCCTCATCCCTTCTGAAATGTGTAACTCTGGCGCTTGCCCTCAGCACAGCTTTGAGATCTATGAAACACCACTTCAAAACGCAAGATTGAAGATTATCTCCACCCACACGTACTGGCCTCCCTCTCCAAAGAACTGCTCTTAAGGCTTCAGCTTCCATTCACAACTTCATTAAAAGCACAGGATAAAGCAACCACCGAAAGGCACATTTACCTACAGGCACGAATCTCTTCCAGCAGAGGAATATCAGAGGCATACTGTTCAGTCTGCTTTTTGCACAGCAGGACGACAAAATCAGCCGCCCTCCTCCAAAGATTTCTGTAGCTTTAGAGGGGCTCAAGGCTGATTAAAATGATCCCTGTGGACAGCTGCAGAATAGATGTTACCAACTGCTCTGTGTTTGATTTAGAGATGGAAATGGATTCTCTCTCTCTCTCTCTCACACACACACACAAATTAAGCTCGTTTTTGTCAGCATATATATGCGTTTCTGGATACTTCTAGAACAGCCCATCCTTCCCAATTGAAGTCTAGAGAAGCAATGAACTCCCACACCCCAAAATTCTGCTCCAAATAAGTCTACGGCACCTTCTATTCCAAGATAATTATAATAGCCCATGTTTTGTCAGCTGGGTGTAAAAACGTCCCATCTGCAGACATGAAAGTACCTCTGGCTGCAACCCTATGTACATTCATGGGACCACTGCTTTTTTCTATTAAAAAAAATGTTTAGGAGTACTCTCATTTTCCTACTGATATTGAAATACTGCCCCTCAATAAGGCCAAACTTAGATTCACAAAATGTTTAGGGGTATGCGTACCCCTGTGTCCCCTGAGAAAAAAAGCACTGCATGGGACTAATTCCCACTGACCTCAAAAGTGCTTACATCTGAGTGCACATGCAAGAGATTGCACTGTTCACCAACTGAGATGCATTTTGAGTCCTTCTCTATTCTGGAGACATGGACAAATTTTTCAAGTGTGTTTCTTAACAATGAAAGGTGTATTGGATTACACATTTAACAAATTCTAGGAAGTACACTATAGCTGTGTACACACCGTATGTTTAAAGTACAATTAAAGCACATGACTTCCCCAAAGCAACCCTGAGAACTGTAGTGTTTTAAGAGCACTGGGAATTGTAGCACCGTGAAAGGCAAACTACAGTTCCCAGTATTCTTGAAGAGGTGCTTTAAACATGTTTCAAATGTGCTTTGAACATATGGTTTGTATACAGCCTATTACGGACTCATTGTTAAAACCGTGTTTATGGAAGACAATCTTACTCGGCTACGAGTGATCGTCAAAGAAGAAGAAGATACAGCCTATACGACAAGGGTGGTCCATGGTTGATTCTCCCAAGGATTTAAAACAACAAATGCCAACACTTTGAAACAGATTAGAAGGGTCCCAAATATTATTGGAGCAGCAGCCCCGGCAGAGAAGATAGTTAACCCCCTTCTCCCTGCCAATTTGTTCCCACTTAAAATCATAGATTACCACCCATAAAGCTGCTATTAGCCCAGCAGGTGAGTGGGAGAATAATAATGCAGGGATAAGATCAGATACAGTCTCGTGAATTTTAAATATGGAGCTATGTATGCAGCTTCAAATTCACCATTTTAGCCAGTCTGAGTTTCAGGGCCCATCCACTAATGCTACTTTCAATGAGATTGCGAGATTTAGAACTGCCTGTTCCTCTCATACAGTTTCCCACTTCTGGCACCACTGTTGCCACCATCACTGTTCTCTCGATATGACCGCCCCTTTCTTGCTCTACTGCTCCCACTTTTCAAAATGGCTACCTGCCATATGCATGGTAACATCCTTAAAGGGCAGTTTCAACGGTGCCAGCCAAATTCAGGGAGCCAAGAGCCTTGCCTGCTCTAAAACGTGAAGAATCCTTCCTCAGAGGAGGAACAGCTGTAGTCCCCACTAAGCCTGAGTTCACCGCAGCACTGTTGTTTGTGTGTGTTTCTATTCAGTTATTGAGAATATTCTATGAAGGAGGTTAACATAATGCAATACATTTGTTGTTCTCATAACGGTACTGCTGCATAATGCATGAGAGCAATCCTGGCTCAAAGAAGTGGATTCTCAAAGAACATTGTTTGTCCTTGACACAGCGGCCCCCACAAGTCAAATACAATCCATCAGCTGGTCCTTTCCATAAAGCCGCTATCGTAGTTTTTCTGCTCTTCCATTAAAAAGCTAGTCTGACACAGGTCATCCCATGGTAAGTGTAACACCTACTTATGCAACGTATACAAAGCCTTAAGGAAGTTTGTCAACAATTCCATGACCAAGACTGCTTGGAAACTCAAGGACCCAGTAGGCTAGAGTTGTGGTATTTCCCCCTCTCTCAGTACAAGGGCCATGAGAACTCATGCAACAGCAGCCCTAAACCTAATCCTGGGTTAATAGTCATGAATCACTCAGCTATTAATGGGGGGGAGGGAACCCAAAGGAAGAAAATGTAAGCCCATCAAATCACTACTCATTAGTCTTTGCCTAAAGCAACGTCAATAAAAACAGGGCAGGAGTTCTGATATTTGGTTTCCTTCCAATTGCATTACCATTGTGACATTCCAGTGGGCAAAACAGATCAAAACTGAATGGATGGGTAACGAATTTTCATCATCATTCGTTTTTAAGCATCAATTGTAACAGCAGATTAATGCTTAAACAAACAGTCCCACCATTTGTCCATTTGCAGCAAAGAACAAATGCGGATTTGAATGAATGAATGGGGCAGGGGAAGAGCGCCTGAAAATTCCGTGCCAATAAGATCAAAAACACAGAGGCATGGCCTCCAAACCTAGGACCTTCCAATGCACAACAGAGGTCTATCATGAGAATTAGGCTCAGGGAAGAGCCTTCAATATCTTATTTGGAAAAAGGATACACAGAAGCAGGCAGGCAGGCAGTGGGTACACAATGTGCCAGGCCCCTAGTCAGCAGGGAGCCTGCACTCTTAACTTTCATATACTGTATATACATAAAGAGGATGTCAGCCAGACATCTATAAAGAACATGAAATTCTGCAGGCATTCTGGCCTGGGCAGCAGACCTGCCAAATTTCAGACAGACAGGACAACAGGTACCAGTTTTATAGGCTGTGGTGTTAGTGATCTGGCTCGGGATCTATCTGTCTTTCTGCGACTTAAGCATAATGTAGGCTTCTGTCAACTAAAAGTATACAACCAGGGCAGTCATACTAGCTTCGCTGTGCCATCTTGTGGTGCTTGGCTTTGCTATTAGAAATTTCACAACGGAACGGCAGTTCTGTCATTTTAGGATGTAAACTAATTATGTTTTCCAGGAAAGCTATTTCTTATGAAAGGTAATATGGATGAGATACTCCAAAGGTCACATTCTTTTCTTTGTTGTTACGGCCTGGGCAACTTCAATTTAATGTCTTTGTTTCCTATCCAGAATATAGCCTAAGGGGAAACCGTCTCCAGAGAAAACATCTCAGCTTCTAAGCTGACTTGTTTTTTCCTCCTTCCATCTGCCGAACTTGTCAACAAAAGAAAGGGGGGGGATATAGCATCACATGAAAACAATGAAAATGAAACTTAACGATCCAGACACCTGCCCGCAATGAGCCAGTAGTCAAATGGTTACAAAATAATTTCACATAATGCTTTGTATAGTTGTTGGAAGCGGAGTTAGGTGAAATCTAGAGACTTGGGGTTGTAGCCAATGCTAGTCTTACTCAGGATATACCTGACCAATGGCCATGCTGGCTGGGACTTTGAGTCTAACAGCATCTGGCAGGCTATAGATTCCCTATTTTTGCCAGTGTGGTGTAGTGGTTAAGAGCGGTAGTATCGTAATCTGGGGAACCGGGTTCGTGTCTCCGCTCCTCCACATGCAGCTGTTGGGTGACCTTGGGCTAGTCACACTTCTCTGAAGTCTCTCAGCCCCACTCACCTCACAGAGTGTTTGTTGTGGGGGAGGAAGGGAAAGGAGAATGTTAGCCGCTTTGAGACTCCTTCGGGTAGTGATAAAGCGGGATATCAAATCCAAACTCTTCTTCTTCTTCTTCTTATCAGACAGTTACAGGTACCATACATTGTGACTCCTAGTCATTTGAATCCATCCTAAGAAGTTAGATGTGTGTGGATGAGTGGGTGGTGGGCAGCAGAACTTTCTCCTTCATTGTGTTCTGGTCTGATAGAAGATCCTTCCAGAGAAGGCAGGTCAGGAGTTTCAGAACCACGGAGAGCTCCAAGTGAGCAATTTGCTCCAAAAGATGCTGCACACAGACTGAGGCCTTTTAAGCCTCTGCCTCCAGACTATCTCTCCCATTTTGGAGAACTTCAGGTTCTTAAAGGCCAAGCCTCTGTACTATATTCCATAGTATCCTTCCAGATGTGTGCCTTGCACCACTGGACTGGTAAGGTAGAAGGCATTTGGTTCCTCAGGCTCAAGGAAGGTTCTGTGATGCTTCTGGCTATGTCCCTACAGGCCCTGGTAGTATGGGAGGTTTTGGGGGTGGTTCTTGTATTAACAATCTGAGTCACAGTTATCTCTTGATCACCAACAGTTGGTTCACAGCCCTGACTTGGTCCTCATTAGCTAGTGCAGTCTCTGACTCTGTATCTAGATTGCTGCTGGATTCTGGGGTTATAATACCCATTCCAAACAGTGTGAACCACCATAGTACAGATTTAGCAGCAACAAAGGGGCACAATGTGGATATTTTATTTTGAGCTAATAGCACGTTTTTCCCTTTCTTTCCACTATGTCTTCTTGCTGAAAGGATTGTGGAGATAGGGTAGCTAGAGGCTCATCTTGTTGGCCAAAATGGCCTTGTGGGCCAAATGGGGGAGACCAGCTGGGTCTCATCAGGTTTGTAGGCCAGAGTGTTCCAATCCCTGGTCAAAAAAAGTTTCCCCATCTGTAGACTGACTGCATTTACTCATGCTATTTTTTTCCAGCTGTCATATTTCACTTCAGCTGGACTAATGCGTCTTCCTTGGGCTGGCATTTCTCTCCACCCATTCGCCAAAAAAACCCACCCCAAACAAAACCCCCTGTGTTCCCATCCAACAATTTTATGTTGGAGGGAGTGTGTATTATAATTGCTGTGGAGCCAACCAGAGGCTCCTGCTGCCAAGTGCAGACATTTTGGCAGCAGGAACATTTTACTTAGTCTAATTCACTGCATTTTTCATTACTTGTCTCTGTTTGCTTTGTTTAATCATTTTATTACATTAGAACTGTTTTATCTAAAACTTTGTATCTAAAACTCCCTCAACCAGTTCACACAACCTTTTCTGAGACACAAGATTTGCCAAACGTGACTTCTTCTGCCTCCTCACACCATTTATTGGAGTAAAATAGTCTTGTAAAAGCACAGGTTGTATTAAGAACCCAAAATAACACATCCTGGGGGGGGGGGAATGCTTGTAATCTAGGGTTTCTTAGGATGTGCTCATCTGTGATTTTGTATTAGAGCAGGGATGAGGACCCTGTCACCCTCCAGATGTTGTTGGACTCTCTCATCACCTCTGACCACTGGCCACGCTGGCTGGGGTTGGTGGGAGATGGAGTCCAACAACATCTGGAGAGCCACAAGTTCCCCATCTCCACTGCACAGATTCATTCCCCATTACCTTTATTAAGTGAACACTAATGACCCATTTGCACCTTGCTAGAATAACCCTTTTATCTGATCTCCAGTTCAGATGACACCAGAACAACAACAGAAGGCTCCAGCACTGCTGTGTTTTCTAAAAGGCTGCAAAACCTTGTTTTGTTGCACCTGTTGCTTTTACCTATACGGTATTCTTTTTTTTCTTTTTCTTTTTTTTTGTAAAGCAGTTTTTTTATTTATTTTCATCTTTTAAACTTATATTCTATATACGTTGTTTCCTTTTTTCTCTTTTCGTACACTGTCATGATATTTTCATTAAAATGGACATTCCATAAGATTAAAATATTTGAACAATTTTATATGCTTTTATTGCCATTGCCATTTGTATGTGTGTGATAAATTCCAGTAAAGAAATAAGTAGCTAGCCACAGTTCCCAGAGTTCCCCGTGAAGAGGGATTGACTGCTAAACCATTCTGAAAATTGCAACTCTTTGAGCGGAATGGGGGCCTCCTAACAACTCTCAGCACCCAGAATCCTTTTTTTGGGGGGGGACCATGACTCTTCAAAATGGTATCAAAGTGCTTTAAGTGTGCAGTGTGAATGTGGCCTGTTAGTACCCACAAACTCATTGCCCACAGTTAGCTGTGATTTCACTTAGCTTTATGTGTGAACTGGACCTGCAAGTGCTTCATCACACGCCCAGTATTACAGAGGGGGAAAAAATCACATTTACCAATCCGCTGCATGATCAGCAGCTATCTGGTGGCACAGTAAATGCAGACTGCAAAATGAGCTGGACAGGCAAGGAGAAGCAATTGTACAAACATTGCACCCCATGTTAACACTATGCAGAATCATTTTGCACCTGTTCCCAACCCTCTAATTTGGTCGTGTAAAGTTAATATTTTACCCATAGCAGACATGAGCCATTAGCTGGTTTTAAAATTGTTACATAATTTACTATAATCTTTATGTGTATAATTTTTGATGTATTTCCTTTCATATAGACATGATAAAACATAGATAAAATTTCTCTTGGTGTTGGAATGCTTGTTGCACAACTGTCTTGATAGAAATGACGAAATGTATAATAATGTCAGAAGATGTAAGTTTAATTTGAGATTCTTTATTGTTCCAGCTGATGAAGAATAAACGAAACAGGGCCTTGTCCTGGAGTTAAAAATCATTGCAACTGGAATTTGTGTCATACTTGAAACAACAAAAATAGAAGAAATTATTGTTTATTGCCGTCCTGGCCTGAGTCCTTGCAACCTTGCTATTTGGTTTTTAAAAGTGAGCAGCGCAGGCAAAAGGTTATACATTTTGTGGACCTCAAAAACATATGCATGATGTGCGCAAGCTCTTCAAACCTCACATTGCTCCTATTTCTGGGGTGTGGGTGGCAAGAGCATAATGGCAGTTATCTCCCAGTTATATTTAACAAACCACTGTCTTTTTTTTTTTAAAAAAAGCTTTTGTCTGCAACAATCTACAAATTTTTACAAATGCTTTGATGGTGACAAATCTTAGTTGCTGCGGCTCGTTTCTGATCCTGCCAAGCAAAAGCCGCCCCTCCATTCTCTACCTCAACCACTTAACATTCCTTCCAATTTATTATTAACTCTGTTGTCAAATATGACTTTCTTTAGGAATCTCAAGTACAATGTGCTCAGGGTGAGGTAAGGTGGAATGACACAAAATATGCTTTATGCAATTATTTCCACATGCTGGCAGCCTGCTTTGCTAAGAAACAAAACCCATGACCTTGTAAACGCACACAGGAAATTGAGTGTAATTAAAGCAAATACTTTGCTGTGTGGTAGTTTTATATTAAGAAGTGTGCACATACCAATTTGTACTGATTCCAGCAGGAAGGGGCTATTTGGTTCATAAGTTCCAGTAAAGGGTTCTAAATTACCCTGCCTAAGGCTGTGTAAACACTACGTCTTTTGAAGCAATTCAAAGCACGTTCTTTCCCTCAAATAATTCCCCCCCCAATTTCCCAATTTATATTAATATTTCTTTTATTTATTTTGCTTATTTATTTATAAATTGCTTTGTGGTCAGAAGCTATCAAAGTGGTGTAGAAGAAGATAAAGAGAGTTAAAATATTAAAAATAAAAAACAGGCTCTAAAAAACAATAAAAACACACTCAACAAACAATAAAATCATTCCTAGATATGTGCAATTAATATTCCATAAAATGACTGGATTGCACTTCAGGAAAAGACTTCTTAAAGAAAAACACCTTCGATAGACGCCTAAATAAAAGGTACCAATTGCCCATTTATCAACACAAAACAACCCCACAATGTAACTTAGGATGGTGTGTTTTGGAGGGCCTTTTTACAGTTGGCACCATAACAATAACAACATAATTAGTTAAACAGCCTTCCCAGTAAGGTCAAAGGATGGGTTACATCTAAAGATAATACCATACAATAAACCAAATAAAAAGAACTTCACTCCCAAAATACCACATAATACATGCACTTCAACAAAACAGATGGTATATAAAGGGGCACTAACAAGAATAGTTCAAACTTTCCAAGGCCAAAGAGAAAGAGCCGCCTCTTCAATGACCGCCTAAAGCTTAAAAGAAACAGTGCCTGGTGCACCTTCATCTGGAGGAAGTTCCACAGTTCGGGGGCCATTACAGAGAAGGCTCTGTCACCAGCCATCAGGCTTTGCACCTCTTTCACTGTCACCATTCTTTGTACAGCCAACAAAGCAACCTTTCCTCTGACTGTTAAGGATTCTATCTACACTCTTAATTGGTTAAGATTCATTCCTGCATTTCTCATCTCTTTCTTTTTTCCCCTACCACTTTCTCACACTTCCATTGCCTTTTGCCCTCTCGCTTTCTCTCCCGGCAATTTGTCTTGTAATCGCTTTGTTCCCCAGGACACGATCTACCTGTTCTATTTTAAACCTGCCTTTGCTACCTATAATTATCTCTCACATTCAGAACTTGGTCCTTGATCCTTTAATTGGCTTCTTTAAAAAAAAAACCAACCCACAACACCCTTTGATCCCTTGTATCATGCCATGCCAAATCATTTTCTATTTAAGGACGGCATGCGCACAATCTTTTAATGTATACATTTGCCATTTGATCACTTTTCCTCCCAACTGCAGTTGGTTTCCCTTGTTTAGTTACAGACTAGAAAACTGCCTGGTGAGTCATCAACCGCGAACCTGATGCTCTCATTTTGGGTTATTTAAACCAGAGCTTTCCGAACTGTGTGTTGCGACGCATCAGTGTGTCGGCTGCAGTGTGTAGGTGTGTCGCACAAACGCTCCGCACGCTCCTCCCAGGGTTGGAAAGGGGTTCGTTTAACCTCCGGTTTGCTAGTAAAACTGAATTACTGTGTCGTGAAATGATGGACGTCTAAAAAGTGTGTCACTAACATGAAAAGTTTGGAAAGCTCCGATTTAAACGATTCTTCCACCCTTGCATAGGACTTTCTCCTAAACTGGTGCTGCTGCTGCTTTAAAAGCTCAATGTTGGTGCCTGGGACCTGGAAAACTGTATTTATTCCAGCCTTGTTCAGTGAGGGCCCTTCCCCTTCTTCATCTCAGTTGCATTCTTGTTTCTCCAACTAATCCAGTTCTATTTGGGGGCACAGAACTCAGCCAGAGAAGGGACTCACGGCTTAAGACTCACAATCTTCTTAATGTAGTCCTTCAGCAGTTAACTTCTTAGCCTTCCTTTCTTAATTTTTAACCTTTGCAAAATGACACGGGGAAAGAGGCCTCCAAGGCTGGCATTCCATGCGCCGGCCAACGCAGAACCCACATGCAACTGAAATAAGATGATGGCATAATGCAGCCTTCGCCAGCCTCAAAGGTGTTTTGGACTACAACTCCCATCAGCCCCAAAAGGCACCATGGCTCAGTGGTAGAGCACCTGCTTTGCATGCAGAAGGTCCCAATTGCAGTCCTAGGCATCTCCAGGTAGTCCCCTAGGAATGTTCCCTTTCTGAAACTCTGAATAACTGCTGTCAATCAGTGTAGACAACACTGAGCTTATGCCCCTATGTATATAGGTCATTTGTTATTTTGTACATGTGTACACTTGAGCCATTGGCCATTATGGTATACCTCGTTTTGTATTTTGCTATTTACTTTAAATTATAGTGCATTGTGCAGTTTTATTTTGGGTCATTTCTGGTCTGTAATAAATTATGAGGCCGGTAAAAAAAGAGCTTAATGTGGATTAAGCATGCTCAGAAACCAAAGAACATTGAGCACTGGAAAAGAAAAGTGGGCAACTGGCTGGCTGGTAATGGCTGATGAAGAAGAGGTCATGGCTTCAACAGCCCAAGAAATTTCTAAATGCTGCTGATCAGCTGGCGGAAGAGGCTAGCAGGGAGAGAAGACAAGGAGTGCAGAAGAGGAAAGGAGCAGAGTAGAAGGTTTTCTCTCTCTCTCTCTTCCTCCGTTGTCCTGTGCTCAATTTCACTCTACCCTTTTTCCTGCTCTAGGAGAAATGAGCAAAAGAGAGCAAAGGAAGAGGAACACATATATAAAAAGAGCAAATATCTTATTGTCTGAATAGATCACTTCTTGGTTCACACTGAGATATTACTTTTAACTGTCCCTGGACAAACCTGAGAGCTGAGCACAGAAATCAATGAAGAAATCCTAGATTTTAATGTGGGCAGAAGTGGACAGCAGTATGTCTACCCCACCCCACCCCCCAAAATTAAAGATAGCAGCAAGCAGAGGCGTTATTGCTCTTACTAACTCAGGGAGGTCTGACTAGTATAAAATCTTCTTTTAATGTAAATTCCAGGCCCTTCTATGATAAATTGAACCTTCAAAGAGTTTTCAGTTGTATCTTCTGCCACCCAAATTATGGCAGCTTGTTAACTGCACAGAGTAGGCCTGGTAACTTGTGTTGCGTGCATGACAAAGCAAGCATAGAGCTGATGCCATACCCTGGACAAATACACCCACCCTACATTTTCAACAGATCCATCTGTACGGCTGAACTTTTAGGTTAAAAGTTGTATTGATCTGCTTTTGATCACTTCTTAAACCATTAGCAGTGGTTACAGATGACTCTACTCAATTTGTGAGCATCACTGCAGAGAACAGCCAACATTCTGCCACAGAATGTGGTCCTCTCCAGATGTTGTTGGACTACAACTCCCATCAATGGCATGGGATAATGGGAGTTGTAGTTCAGCAGCATCAGGAGTGGCATCATGTCGGATACCCCTCTGTTATAAGGTCACGGCATCCTTCTTCTTAGGTCACTTTCCGTAATAGTTCCTTCCTCCGCACATCGCATGTGCAAGGTGGCTGCTGTCATGCTATGATGTCATGATCTCCCTCCTTATAGGCACATCACATGCACAGGATGGTGACAAATTCTAAGGTTCTTGCTGCTCCTAATTGCTAACAAAGCGCCACCACTAAAGAGCGATGGGGTGCAAATCAAGTTGCAGGTTGGAAGCTGCATGTGATCCAATCATACGCTGCAACTGGGCATCCAGACTGTCACCCCTGAAGTGACAACCAAAGCAGAGTTGGGCCCGCAGAAGACCAGGTGCAATCAAGTGGGCAGACTCAACTGCAACTGAGAGCAGCTTAGTCTTCTCTGCAGAGACCACTGGGTACCACTTTGCCAGGGGGCCGTTCTAACCTGGAGCCAGCCTTGCGTGCCGCCTATCTCTGCTTATGGCAAGCTGCAGCTTGGATTGTAATTGCTGGCCAGGAAGCGGAGGCAGATGGCCGCTTTCTTGGGCAGGGGGCTGCACTGCATGGTTTCTAGGTACCTCCCAGCTCTGCAGTTTACACATGGCATGAAGTTGCATGCAACTGCCCCAGTAAATCATGGTGGAAACGTTTCGTAAAAGGTGCTGGAACTGCAGGAAACCTGGTTTCCACCTTCTGTAGAAGGGTAGGTTAAGGTTAAGAACTATCAGTATGAAGCTTTTAATAATAATACCGCTTGCAATCCCTCCCAAAAGCTCAGCAGGGAAAGGTCTGGGTCACAGAGCAAATGCAGACAGACTCAGAAGTTAAATATATGCCAAACAAAAGGAAAGCAAACCTCATTCATAACTGAGGCCAGAGAGGAACGCTGCTAATATTGATGCTGAAGCAATGACATCCAGGGAGGTCTTTTAAAATGAATATGCTGCTGCAAACCACTCAACTCTTACATGCTGCCCTTTTCGTGGTGCCTTCTGTGTACACATTGGCTCCTTCTGCTAATAAGGGCCAGGATCTCAAGGGCATGGACTGACTGGAGGCAGAGGAGAGGTGGTGGAAGGGAACTCCCAGGGGGAGACAGCTCAGAGCCCAGGAATTGGTGGTGACTGATGACTGAGAAGGTGAGAGGGGGAATCAAATATCCTTGGTTTTGAATCTACCACCATATCCTTGTTTCCATTATCTGTTCCTTAGGGATAATAACACTTAACGCCAGGCAAAAGACCAGCAGCCAGTGTTATGCAATTGTTTGTTTGTAGCCAAGTCAACCGTTGCAGCCCAAATTTGGCCCACAGAGCCACTTTCCCCAAACCATGCCCACCAGCCTCACACCTAATTTGGCATTAGGTATGGGACCCAGGTGGCGCTGTGGGTTAAACCACAGAGCCTAGGGCTTGCCGATCAGAAGGTCGGCAGTTCGAATCCCCACGACGGGGTGAGCTCCTGTTGCTTGGTCCCTGCTCCTGCCAACCTAGCAGTTCGAAAGCACGTCAAAGTGCAAGTAGATAAATAGGCGGGAAGGTAAACGGCATTTCCGTGCGCTGCTCTGGTTCGCCAGAAGCGGCTTAGTCATGCTGGCCACATGACCCGGAAGCTGTACGCCGGCTCCCTCAGCCAATAAAGCGAGATGAGCGCCGCAACCCCAGATTCGGTCACGACTGAACCTAATGGTCAGGGGTCCCTTTACCTTTACCTTTATGGGGTAGTTAGAAACCCTGCTGGATCAGCTATGTGACCAAATTTCCCACATGAAATCCCATTGCACAGCTGGTCCCTGCAGAAAACAGGCTGGGTTTCTGCTGATGGGGAGTGGCTTCAAGTTTTTTGGATTTGCTACACAATAGAGTTATCCATGGGAACGCAATCATGCAGCTGATCCCTGCAGGAAGCATTGTAGCCTTTATGGCATCTGCAGTTAGTCAAGTCTTGCGACGGTACCAGCATTTGTTTTGATCACAGTGCATTTGCATTCTGGTCCAGACGCACTGTTAGAAACTTCCCTGAGGCATTCTGAAAAGCATTTGGGGCAGAGCATTCAAAACAGGAGGCAGCCTGCACCATAACCTATAAAGAGGATAGTACTTTATATACAACCCTCCACCTGCAGTCTGAGGCGGGGGGGGGGGGAATCGTTGACTACCAAAAGGAGGCTAAAAACCAAGCGGGTGTTCATGAAAGTAAAAACAGACCTTTGATATTGTTTGATCTGCACATCACTATTGCAGAACAGTGCAGTATTATACTAAGCCACGCACACACCAGACTAAAAAGGTGGCATTGAATCTCTCCATCTAATTGGCACCAGACATTTGAGGTGATACCTTGTAAGAAGTAAGCATTATCATTTGAGGAACTCATTATCCTCAATCTGTTACCCATTTCATAGATTCATAACGTGAACACTTGAACCGACAGCATAATATACTCTTTATATAGGTGTGTCATTTCTGATTCAGAGTTGATCCACTGAAATTAAAATTGCCGTTAATTACAGAGGGCCTACTCTGAGTAAAAGTTTGTTGACTACAACCCATTGGGTGGAATCCTATGTAATGCTAAGGAGACTGTTCTGCGGGATCACCCAACCCTTCAGAGTGGATTTAGTCCAAGCACAAGAGGCAGAGAGAGGGGAAGCCCCATTGCACTAGCAGGAGTCCTTCCAGGGTCTTCCGCTAGTGAAACTGGTACTTGAATCTGGCCCATTATATTGCAAGTATTGTATTATTACAGCTGTCTGAATCGGCTGAGAGACAGTATATGGGCATTTCGCTCTCTATGCTGACAAATCATGACAAATCACCCAAACTCATGTCTATTCTGCTAAACATGAGAGACTAACGTGGGTTGATTCCCTACCGCTAGAAGGCAAAATCCTCCTCAAACATGGAGTGACAAGTCTGTTATACAGTTTTTCATATTGATTTCCCAAGTTCAACCCGAGAGCCACATTGTTCAAGGGGAAATCACTTCCAAGCCTTCATGAAGCCATCCCAGCACACTTCCGCACTCAACTGAGGCTGTGGCCCACCATTTTGGCCAACTCTGGAAATCACATCATGGGTTCAGTTCAAAGGTAGCAATAAGTCATGGCTTGTGCCCAAATATGACTCCAGGTTTAATGGGAGGGGCTTATCAAACATGCCATCTAGGGCCCTTTCCTACATCACTGCCCCACTGACACCACCTGGCAACAACAGAGACCGGTAGCACACCATTTAAAACTCCTGCAATGTCCCCAATTTAGTGTTACTCCAAGGCAACATCGGAAATGTAAATGGTGGTTCCTGCACCTCCATTTAAATTTCCCATAATGGCCCGAAGAGACAAAGCATGGGGGTATTGTGTGAAATTAAATGGTGGATCCCTAATCCAGTTGCCTGCTGCTTGTTATCAGCGGCAGATAAAGGGGAATCCAGGGAAGGCCTCAGGAATGAGCCTTGCTAGAGCCCTGGGGCTCCAGAAGCTATACAGCAATGCTATGTGGTGACACAGGGCCTGTTTGTGCTAACCAAGGTTTAAAATGGGATTTTCAAATGCGTCTCACGTAGAGGTAAGCCATGGTTTGTGTGGCTTTCTTCCCAAACAATAGACACTGAGGGCCATGGTAACCATTGGTTTAGATGTAACACCCAAACCATAGTTTGCTCAAACAGCTGTTCAGCAGCCATGGTTTGTTGGATAGAATTATCATGCTTTGCAAATCATGATTTGCTGTTATGTATGAACTATCAAGTTGTGAATTTTCCATTGCTCACAAAAGCAACACATTTGGACAGTAGATTTTTTTTCTACCGAGAAAAAAACTGGTGTTCCAAAATAATGCTATGGCCCTGATTCAAGGAAAGTAAATGTGTTTAAGCTTAAGTCAAAATGAAATAAACGGGATGTTAAGTTAGTAATGACTAACTTCTCCCATTGATTCATTTGTCCTATCGATTTAAATGAGACTTAAGTGCAGTGGACTTCCTCTGGATCAGCCTTTGGGACACAAATTCTACTGCAGAGTTGCTGCTGAGCTGTTGCAAAGAAGAATGCAAATGTAACTGCCCAAATAATGCATCCATAGAAGGAAAAACACATTTTTCCAACCGTGATGAGTTCTGTTTTGTAGCTGGGAAATGCACCCCCTACCTAATGGCACATCCATTACTGCGACAGCTGGCACAACAATGTAAAGACTTGGAAAAACAACTCATTCTCTTGTGTCAAAGAAAAAATGAAATCAGACCGATTTGGGGGGGGGGTGTTTCATGGACACCCTGGAAGCCACATGACGCTCCTAGATTGTCATTGGGGGCCCAAGTGGCTTCTGCGGCACCCCATACCTTTCGCCAGCCCAGGTAACTTTTCCCTTGCGCACACAAGCCCACAAAGTTAGAAGACTAGCACTATACAGGTACTGGGAAGTACAGACAGCAAAAATTTCCCATTAGCTAAATAAGGATAATGGCTTTGCACCATCAGGTCGCCTAGCATTTATAGCTCAATTTTGCAAACTTTGAAAAGGGATACTGTAATTACTGCTTTGATACAACAATATTTTGACATCCCCTGGATGGAGATCACAAAGGACTGGAACAGCATTTATTTATTTGAATCAATATTAATGGTGTCAACATCTGACCTCTAAAATTTTTGCAAGCCTCAAGTGATGTGTTTTTTTTGGGGGGGGGGGCGGGGAGGAAATGCACTTTGCAACCACCTAGTGTGATATTGACAACAGCTTATTTTTAGACAACTTAAAAGAGCCAGGAAGGAAAGGATGCATGTCACTGCTCTCTGTGGCTTCAACGAAAAAGAGTTGTAAGCATCTTAGAGAATAACTTAAATTTAAATCAATGTGCGGCCTCTTATTATGGTCATTTGGTGGCACTAAAGCATGGGTGGGAAACCTGGGACCCTCTATGTTGACAGACTCCAACTGCCACCAACCTGAGCCAGCATGGGCAATGGGCAGGGCTGATGGGAGAGAGACTCCAGCAACATCTAGAGGGCACCAGCTTTGGGAAATACTGACCTGTGTGAGGGATGGAGGTGGAATTTGTTTGGTACACTTTTCACAGTGGACTAAATAAATTTGATGTTGGGACTGCAACTATCAGTCAGATCGTGCACATTCTGTGATCTGCCATGAAATTTCAGTCCCAAAAAGCATTTATATAAATAAGGATTGTATGTAAAAACAACAACAACAACAACAACAACAACCCCCACCCACATATAGAAAAGGTGTATATTGGGGGTGCACTTGAAATGCATTGAAAAATGCATATTTTACAGTATGTACAAAATGCATACAAAGGGAAGAATTCAATGGCACACTCTTTCAATTGTTCCATCAGTACAAATACTTCAGCTTTCCCAACGGAACGATCCTGTCTCTGGCCTCTGCACTCTTCTGGGGGTTGTCCACAGCCCCCAGAGCTGATTTGGGTGGGTGGGGGCGCACAAGGGGAGGGGAGGGGGGAACGTCCTGGTGCACAACTGTGGCGCGCATGCACTACTGGTCATAGTTCTGTGCCACAGCAGAGCTCAATGGAGGGAGAAGCCAGCCAACCAGCCAAGTCTCAGGGAGGTACTTGCCTGGAGGCAGAGTTCATATACAAGGTCCAGTTCAGTCCTAAGGTCAGGAGTATCTCAGTTCACCTAGTCAGACAATCCGGGGGTCAAGAAAGCCGAGGGTCCAAGGTCACGAGAAGCAAGAAGCAGCAAGGTTTGGTCAGGAATCACAAATGTTTTTTCCAGCAACTGACCCGAGGATAGAAATCCTGCTTAAGGAAGTTGGAGCCAGCTGGTTCTCATCAAGAGCAAGAAGGCTCCTGATCAGCAGCAGGTGGAGTAACTTTGCCTTCTGCTCCTTCAGGTTGATGCTCAGCAGGTGAAGCCGACTCCTGGCCCAGGCAATGACACAACTGCTGGTTCCGGCTAGCGCACCTACCGGTACTTAGTTGAATCCGGTGCATAACGTGTAATGGTTCGTGGAGGAATCACGGGGCGGGGAGAAGCATGCATGTGAGGCAAGGCGGGCGAGTAGCAATGTTGTGCGATGATGTCCGTTGCCATGTCACACCACACCTACTGACGTGGATGAAATTCAGTGCTGCAACATGCCAGAACATCAGCCGAAAAGCCTCCGTTCATAACACAGCAGGTACTGCCGTGTGAAAGGGACATCAGAAAATGGGACAGAAATGCTAGCTTACACAATATTCCCTCCACCTGAATGTACTCCTAAGCACCTCTGAAATTTTTGCATCCTAGGCAGTTGCCTAGCCTGCCTCTATTGTTGGACCAGCTCTGGTCTGAGATCTGCTTATCTGAAACATTTCTGCTTTGAAAACTGAAACGCTCAAGGAAGCCAGCAAAGATAAAAAAAATTAAAAACTGCAATCACCAAAAATATAGCAATTGAAAGAAGAAGAGTCAGCAGAATTAAGCAATGTATCAGACATGCCATCAGGGCATAGGTTGGGGCCCCCACACATTTCAGGAGGCTGCCAAATGACCCTGAAGGCAGACAGTGGAACCATGGAAGCTTGCGGCAGTGGCATACGAGGAAGTGACCAGCTGCCTCAGATCCGTCACATTTTACATCACAGCATTGTCATGATTACAGGAATAAAACGGGAGTTTTGTCCCTAATGTTAAACCAGGCTTCCTCAACCTCGGCCCTCCAGATGTTTTTGGCCTACAACTCCCATGATCCCTAGCTAGCAGGACCAGTGGTCAGGGATGATGGGAACTGTAGTCTCAAAACATCTGGAGGGCCGAGGATGAAGAAGCCTGTGTTAAACACATTAACTTGGGAATAAGCAGCATCGTGTTTTAGAAAAGCGTATGTTTTTAAAGAAATAATAATAAGATGAGCATCTGATATGTAACCATGTACATGCCTGGTTAGCCTTTCCCCAGGTATAAAATGTATTTTTTTTTAAAAAAAGGAAAGGAAAAAGGATGCATTGGCAATTGACGCCAGCCCCAGTAGACCACCATCACCTGCTGCTCTCTGGGTGGTCATCTGCTAATGGGGCCGGGCTTGTGGGGCCAGGATTTTGATTCCAAATCCAGCTTAGGCTGCACCACTGTATAAGCCAGGACTAAATCTCAGTGGTAGAGAGCATTCATTGTTTCAAACTCTAGGTTCAAACTTCAGTGAGAAATCCCTTTAGCAGCTGCCGGGCAGACTAAAGAATACTGGGTAGCAAAGACCAGTGGTGTGATTTCAGTAAAAGGGAGTACTTCTTTACACTAGTCCACTGTTTGAAAAAGTACCTAGGAGTTTCATCAAATTGCAAGGAACAGCTAAGGAACACAGGAACATTAAAAGGCATGTAGCCCAACATAGGCTTCATGGACACAGCCAAATTCCGGAACTAGGGAGGAGAGAAATGTCTGTCCTTCTCCAGAACAGATACTAAACAGTATGTGCACTGACCAGACGCAACAGCAAGTTTCAATGCAGGTACAGCAGTGTTTTTCAAATGACTTTGCAGATGCAAGTAGTGAACAGATGCCCTTAGCAGACTGTGCTTCCCCGAAATATATTTCATGAGAAAACTCTCCCAAATGCATGCGTTAAACAAACCCAGGCTGATTCACTGTGCTTCCTTGCGTCAACCCTAGAGAGGAGCACACCTCCTAGGAACCTCATATCTTCTTTCGAATCTCCTGCCTGCAACAGCAACACCTCCAGCACCCTGTGGTCCAGGGTGGAGAAAGCACAGGACCCGGGAAAAGGATAAACACACACACATGCACACTGCCATGGATTAGATCAAAATCGGAGCTGCTCTAAAGCAAAAGCAAAACCATCCAGGAGAAAGATGGAAAAGGAAGGAAGGGGCAAGTTCTGTCAGATGAGCTTCAATATCTCTTCACCAAGTCCTCAGTTATTCACATGCAGGAGTAGAATGTGCACAGAGAGACTACTGGGAATGAGAGAGAAACTAGATTCAGCTTGCACTGAAAGGCAAGCCTACCTAATTTTCACTTTCCAGAACAACATACAGTACAGGTATGAACCAAAATCCACACTTCTCCGGATTTTGCAATTGCAGTTCTCCAGCCAAGCAATGCATACTATCTATCTATCATCTGTGAAAGTAACATTTAAAAGTGCATTACATTGGGGAGAATTGCTTTGCAAAACTGTGCACATTAGAAAACAGTGCATACCGCTAAGACTTGCATATCAGGAGAAAATCACATTAATATGATAGTGAATCTTCATGAGGCCTTTGCTGAAATAAATAAATAAATAATAAATAAATAAATTGCAAACTGGTACAAAAATGTGGAGAACTGAATTTGGACTTATTAGCAAGGCAGCAGTCACGGGATGCACAGGTTGTAGTCTGGATGGAGCACGAACGTCATCAAATGCCTGGTCATCAATTGCCTGAGATAGAGAGCAATGGTATTGTGTGCGCGCACACACACAATCTAGGATACAAGCCATCATAAACACACACACACAAAATTATGCCATCTGTCCTTAGAATAGATAGTGCTCATTGATCTATATGTGCATATGTGACCGCTGATCTATATGTGACATTGACCTATGTGCGCATTGATCTGTATTTGCATATATGCATTTTTGCATTTAGTGTGCAAGGTTGTGCATGTTTTAATGCAGATTATGTGTATACAGTAATTACTGGGATCAGAGCAGGATAATTTAACCACCTTTCCCACTGCTGCAGGTCTGGAGGAAAATCCCTACTCTGAATCCAATGCAATTCTGGGCTGCATCAATAGGAGTATAGCATCTAGATCAAGGGAAGTAATAGTACCACTGTATTCCGCTCTGGTCAGACCTCACCTGGAATACTGTGTCCAGTTCTGGGCACCACAGTTCAAGAAGGATATTAACAAGCTGGAACGTGTCCAGAGGAGGGCAACCAAAATGGTCAAAGGCCTGGAAACGATGCCTTATGAGGAACGGCTTAGGGAGCTGGGTATGTTTAGCCTGGAGAAGAGAAGGTTAAGGGGTGATATGATAGCCATGTTCAAATATATAAAAGGATGTCATATAGAGGAGGGAGAAAGGTTGTTTTCTGCTGCTCCAGAGAAGCGGACACGGAGCAATGGATTCAAACTACAAGAAAGAAGATTCCACCTAAACATTAGGAAGAATTTCTTGACAGTAAGAGCTGTTCGACAGTGGAATTTGCTGCCAAGGAGTGTGGTGGAGTCTCCTTCTTTGGAGGTCTTTAAGCAGAGGCTTGACAGCCACCTGTCAGGAATGCTTTGATGGTGTTTCCTGCTTGGCAGGGGGTTGGACTGGATGGCCCTTGTGGTCTCTTCCAACTCTATGATTCTATGATTCTATGATTCTATGATTCTATGAATCTAATGTTTACATCCGGAAGGAAAAGGAACACCGGGTAGACTAGTTATATACCCAAAACAGCGCACTGGTGGGTTTATGCTGGTTTATGCTAATCTCTCCGCCAGTCAGTGCAGGCTTTCCTATTGCTGCTGCTGGCTGACAGTTGACAGCTTTCGTATTTTATTCAATTTGCGAACCGGCCAGAAGACAGAGCGGCAGGCAAGCGCAAGACATTTAAAAAAAAAAAAGGAAGCAAACGAGCCGGGTGTTTTAAAACGCACGAGCGCGCACTGCAGCGAAAATCCCCGGGCCGGTTTGCAAGGGTCAATCCGGCATCAGGCCCAGCCACGAACAGAATCCTCCCTCTCCCTGGAGGACGCTAAAAGCGAAACTGGAAACCGATCGATCCGGAGCAGATTGGCAATGACCCTTTCCCCTCCCTCTCCGAAGAGCTGGCTGGCCAGGCAGCTCTTTTGATCCCGTCCCCCCCCCCCCAAGAATGCCCTGGCCTGACCTCATCCAACCAGGCGGGCAGGAAGGTTAATGATGTCACGAATCCCCAACCCGGTCGCCATGAAATATGCATGGAATGAGCCTCGCGCTTTCTCTCTATCGATATAAATATGAAATGGAAAGAAGCTCGCGCGGGGGAGAAGCGGATTGCTGCTGCGCAGTGGAGGCGGCGGCAGCGGCTCGGGGATAATAAAGACGCGGAGGAGGAGAGGGGTGGCTTCGGGGGCGCTTCTCCCTCTCTCCCTCCCTCCGCTTCGCACCCCCCGACCTCCCCGCACCCACCGCACCCCCCTTACCAGCGGCCGAGTGGATCTTGGTTTTCCTCTGCAAGGACATCTTCAGCGCCTTGTCGAGGCCGCTGGGGTTCGGCATGCTGCAGCAGCAGCCTGGCGCGCCGCGGATCAGCAGCGCCCAGGCAGAGGCGGGAGACGAGCCCGGCGACCGCCTAAGGCTGCGGCAGCGGCGGCGGCGGCCGTGACGACCCCGCCATCCACTCCTGGCCGCTCGCTGCCTCGCGCGCGCAGCCCTCTCCCGCGCGCACGCGGCGGCGCCTCCCCTGCGGCTGGCGGGCGCTTTGGCCTCGCTCCTTGAGGGAGCTGCTCAGCCCGCGCGCCGCTTTTGGCCTCGGCTCTCCGCTGCGGCTCTGCGAAGGGCGAGGAGGGAGGGAGGCGAGCGGGAGCTATAGCCACCTCTGCGGGGAGAGAGGGGGGGCCTGGCCGAATGGAAGAGGAGGACTGGGGGGCGGGTGGTCCTGGCTGCACGCGCCTACTCGCCGCAACCTCCCGTCAGTTGCAGAGCAAGGTCTGCAGCCACCAGGGCGCACCGTGCCTCATAAACAGCCTCCAGCGCGAGGCGGGGAGTTTGGCGGGAAACGCGCCCGCCGCACGTGGGAAGCGTGGCCTTTGGGCGCGGGAGTGGCGGTGGGTGCAGGTCGTGCCCGGCAAGAGGGCCAGAGAGCTGGCGAAGAGCAGTCGCTGGCCAAACAAATGTTTTGTGAATGTGTGTGTGTGTGTGTATGTATATTTATATGTATATGTATATATGTAATAATAATAATAATTCTTTTATTTGTACCCCGCCCATCTGGCCGGGGCTCCCCAGCCACTCTGGGCGGCCTCCAACAGATATAAAAATACATTAAAATATCACAGGTTAAAAACTTCCCTAAATAGGGCTGCCTTGAGGTATCTTCTGAATGTCAGATAGTTGTATATCTCTTTGACCTCTGCTGTGAGGGCGTTCCACAGGGCAGGTGCCACTACCAAGAAGGCCCTCTGCCTGGTTCCCTGTAGCTTTGCTTCTCGCAGTGAGGGAACCGCCAGAAGGCCCTCGGCGCTGGATCTGTGTCCGGGCTGAACGGTGGGGGTGGAGACACTCCTTCAGGTATACAGGTATATATACCGGTATGTATATATATGTATGTATATATGTATGTATTATTCATTTTATTTATTAAAGTCGTACTCTGCCCTTCATCCAAAAATCGCAGGGCGGTTCACAACATAATACAAAAGGAGAACACAAAAGTTCTGGCTTCCAGATGCTCAAAAAATGTGAATTGTCTCCGGTTTCAGTCAGCAGGAGCCCATCCACTCAGAGTTCCAACACAGTTGCTGCGTTCCTCTTGACTGGTAGCTGCTGCTGGTGATTTATGGCTCTAGCTCAGGGGTAGAGCGTCTGCTTGGCAGGCAGAAGGGCCCAGGTTCAGTCAGCAGCATCTGCAAGAGAACTGCTGCAAAGGTGATTCCTCCTTGCAAACCATGCCCACCTGCCTCACACCTGATACCGTATGACACATCGGATGTACCTGTAGGGCAAGTGTCCACATGGAAAGAAGGGAACAACCAAGAGCTTAAATTGAGCTCCCAATTGCTCCTTTGCTGGAGCAAGGCGGTCGGAGTGACTGATATATCATTTGCGACGAGGGCGGGTGGGGGGGATGCTGATGGGTGGATCAAAAGTGGTTTTTTCCCTTTGCAGACTTACTCTCCACTTCATGTTTGTGGAAAACTAAGAAAATACTCGTGCAATGATACAAATTAGATTTATTGTTTCATGAAACAGGTTAATTACAGTGGTAGCAATTGGTCTCTACAGCCACAGCAGGCGCTGTAATTCTCCAATGGCACACTCTTCCATTGTCTCTTGAGACAGACGGATGCCAACAAAATAATTAAATAAATAGTTACAATAAATAACTAATGGACTGTTTGTAAAATGAAATTGACAGCAGGAACTACACTGCTTGCTGGGACTCAAAGAACTGATTGTTAACGTAAACATTAAATAAGAAGAACACCAGTAAACAGTCTTGTCTAGACTAGGAATCTCACCAGCCAGCTGCTCTTCAATTCCCACACCGATGTATCTATAAAAACAGTATTGATTTTTTTTTTTAAAGTGTAGCTGTATTGGTATTCTATAAACAATATGATTACTTATCTCAAGTGGCAGGAAGATATCCAGAGATTCCATAAGAACATCTTTGGGGACATTGGAGAGATTTATTTACAATATGACTTTGGAACAAAGCCCTGATTGGTCGGTCTTCCTCTTCCATTTTTTAAACAAGGCTCTTGCATTATTTGACCCAGTCTTCTAGTTTGTTCAGGTATACTATCTGTTATGCAGTCTGGAAGCAACATTTATTTGTTTCAGTTTTATCTTTACTTTTCTCCCAAAGGAGACCAGGGTTCCATGCACATAACCCAACAGACCGTCAGAATAAAACATTGAAAACAATCACGTAAAAACCCCATAAAGCAGTAAGTTAATGCACATTTCAGTCAGCAGTTATTTTAGAGGGCTCTCACCTGTGGCTCCTAGAAGCTGTCAGCATGCAACAGCTACCACATCCCAGGAAATGGCTTCGACTGGCCAGCCAAACCAGATTAGGGTAGCCCTTGATGAGTTAGGGACTTCCCCTCCATGTGAAAACAGCAAATTGAGTGGATGACACCAATAGTGGATCCAGTGGTCAAGAAGGTGGTTTCTGCATGTGCTGTAGAGGGAAACTCTACATATAAGGAAAACTCTGATCCTAAACTTCTGCTGCCTTGAGGGATATCTTTGGGAGAAGAAAAGACAAGGAGTAAACCCTTCAGAAATCTGGAGTGGAGTTCCTAAAATGGTTGGATGGTGCCTTGTAAGCCGCCTCCTGACAATTCCTGCAGCCAGGCTGAGGTCGAATGTATTGTTCTGGCTTCCTTTGGGCCAAGAGGGAGTCTTGTCTGGGCAGCTTGTGCCCTGAGGAGGTCACTTTGTTACTGTTAACGCAGTGGTTTGACTTCATTCCCAGAGGTGCACTCCATTGTCTCTCACGACAAACGGATGCCAAGTAGTAGTAGTAATTTGAACCAGTGCTCGGACTCTTACATAGGGCTATTCTGAGTTTTGAAGCTCAAAATTGTAACTCTATCTCTGTCTACAAGGGTATATTTCAAAATCACTTGTGCATATGACACACTACTTAGCTGCTATATGTGGAAAAGTACAAAACTATGAAAATGTATTTGGTAAAGATTTTAACTTGACTTTGACTATAATGAGTAGAGCAGTGGAGTGACCTTGTAATTGTCTATGTGAGTTATCACAGTGTTTCCCAACCTAATCTAGGCAACGGCACACTTGTTTCATTAAAAAAATCTCGCGGCACACCGCTCCTCCCCGACCCGGCTGTGCCGGGTCTCCTGACCCAGAGTTACCTCTGGGATCAGCTGTAGCGCGGCGTCCTTTCTCCCGCCCATCAGCTGGGGCACCAGGTCGGGATTCTCCCGCGAGGCTTCTGTTGCTGCTGCTGCAGCAGCCAAGGGAGCAGCGCCGCCCTGGCTTCCGCTTCGCCGCCGGGCTCCAGCAGCGCCGCCGCCACGGTCCTGTGCAGCCCTGGGCTGCAGGTCCCTTTTCCCGCGGCACATCAGCCGGTGTCTCGCGGCACACTAGTTGGGAAACGCGGCACACCGGTTGGGAAACGCTGAGTTATCAAATGGGTTTGTTGGACTGCTTCAGCTTATACACAGTTCAAGGGAGCACAGAAAACAGACATTTCAGCACCATGGCTAGCTCTGCAGTGTTCAAAGCAATCTGATGTTGTGAATTATTTCTTAATCAACACTTGGATTACCATCTAGGCTTATTCACGTTTCCTCCACCCTTGTAATGGCCCAAGCAGCATATTCCACAGCAGTGCTTCTATGCTTAATGACATTTTTGAATGCAACGTGGAATAACATTGCGCATGCAGGACAGGTTTATCGCTCTGATTTAGGCATGAAAACCGCAGCCTGCTGCAAAATGCTACGGTTTAGAAGGCTGCTTCTTGTTCAGGATTCCAGCCACTCCATTCTACTTGGCTCCTAGTTTTCCACTACCCTCAATAGTTAGTCAACATTCTGTGACTTTCAAGCATGCCAGGAATGTATGGTTCATAAAAGGGTAAAGAAAATAATCAAGCAGATAGCTCAACTTCCCTGTGAAGAAAGGTTGCAGCATTTGGGACTTTTTATTTTAGACAAAAGGTTAGTGAGAGGTGACATGATCAAAGTTTATTGGCTTTCACAGGTGCGGCATAATACCCATACCACATCTGTAAGAACTTTAACATTTAGGGCAGTGGCACTTTGGCACTTCCTGCCTATTGATATCAGGCGGATGCCTTCACTGTATTCTTTTCAGCTCCTGTTAAGACTTTCTTACTCAGACAAGTCTAGCCAAATGTTTAGCATGTTTGTATGAATTTTAATTTTAGTTTATTCTATTGTAGTTTTAAATTTCTGTGTTTTAAATTATGCTTGTAATTTTTTAATGGTAATTTTATGGTTTTATCTTTTTTGTAAACTGCTTTGAGGTTCTCTACAATCAAGTGGTAAAAGGGTAAAGGGACCCCTGACCATTAGGTCCAGTCGCGGACGACTCTGGGGTTGCGGAGCTCATCTCGCTTTACTGGCCGAGGGAGCTGGCGTACAGCTTCCGGGTCATGTGGCCAGCATGACTAAGCCGCTTCTGGCGAACCAGAGCAGCGCACGGAAACGCTGTTTACCTTCCTGCCGGAGTGGTACCTATTTATCTATTTGCACTTCGTGCTTTTGAACTGCTAGGTTGGCAGGAGCAGGGACCGAGCAATGGGAGCTCACCCTGTTGCAGGGATTCAAACCGCCGAACTTCTGATCGGCAAGCCCTAGGCTCTGTGGTTTAACCCACAGCACCACCCGCGTCCCACAATCAAGTGGTATACAAATGTTAATAAATGTTAATAAATAATTTTGCAAAATTATGCATCGCAAGAAGTGGACAAAGTTTTTCTCTTTCTCTCCTAATGCTAAAAATCAACATCCAATGAAGCCGAATGTTGGAAGATTCTTCATGCAGCACATGGTTAAACCGTGACACTTGCTCCCACAAGGAGGCAGTGATGGCCACCCAACTTGGATGGCTTTAAACGAGGGCAAATTCATGGAGAGGGATATCAATGGATACCGGTCATGATGGATATGCTCTGCCTCCATGGCCAGAGGCAGTAATGCTTCTGTATACCAGCTGCTGGAAGCCATAGGATGGAAGAGTGCTCTTGCGCTCACGTCCTGCTTGAGTGTTTTCTATAGGCATCAGGGTGGTCACTGTGAGAACAGAATGCTAGACTAGATGGTCTGCTGGCCTGATCTGGCAGTCTCTTCTTATGCTTTCATGGTCAGTCCTTGTTGGGCTATTTTTTGGGGTTCCTCTACTTAGGGCTTTCTTTCCTTTTTTTTCCCTTAGGTGTTTTTTTTTTTTTTTTGTTTTTTGGTACTTCTGCAAACCTCAGGGTTTTGGCAACCCAAGCAACAGTGCTCACAACCTGCACATTGAAAATGGGGAATAGCAGCTAAATAGAACCTCCATGTTCAAATGCACTATACATCAGAAGGTGGCGGGCTCTCCTTCACTAAAGGTTTTTAAACAGAGGCTGGATGGCCATCTGTCAGGGATTATTTAGCTGCAACTTCTGCATTGCAAGGGGCTAAACTAGAAGATCCTTGGGGTTCCTTCCAACCCTACAAGTCTATGATTTTAATCATACTAAGTAATGGTGACAAAAAACATGGAAGGGACGTATGCCCTTCTCGTGAGCTTCCCAATCAGCTGGCAGCCCACTGATGAAATGGTGATTCCAAATCAGATGGACCCTTGCTCAAATAAAAGCAAAGCTCTTCTCAGGTTCTGAACATGGCACCTTCTGTGTGCAAAACATCAAGTCTGTCATTCAGCTATGGCTCCTCCCATCTAGCTTCAGATGAAAAACAGCCTCTTGTGTGGAAGGCACTTTCTGCTGGCAGGGCACAAATAACAT
The DNA here is from genome assembly GCA_034641385.1 of Darevskia mixta. Classification (NCBI taxonomy): domain Eukaryota; kingdom Metazoa; phylum Chordata; class Lepidosauria; order Squamata; family Lacertidae; genus Darevskia; species Darevskia mixta. Next base: position 22,111,664 of record JAWWNH010000014.1, on the reverse strand, counting down.
TAGCTCTGGATGGAAACCTGCAAGTGCTGGTCCTACACATCTTGTTTACACCCAAATAGAGTGGGTTATATAACTGCAGTTCACCCAATGCAAAATTCATAAAACCCAAACGGTTTTAATTTAAGGCAAATAACAACCCATTCCTAGGGCATACTCCCTGAATAAGCAAACAAAGCAAGGCATTTCAATCCTCAGGCACCCATCGTAATGTCTCTCCAGTATGACAATGATGTCACTTCTGATGCATGGGAGCCAGTGTGGTGTAGTGGTTAAGAGTGGGGGACTCGTAATCTGGTGAACCGGGTTCACTTCTCCGCACCTCCACATGCAGCTGCTGGGTGACCTTGGGCTAGTCACACTTCTCTGAAGTCTCTCAGCCTCATTCACCTCACAGAGTGTTTGTTGTGAGGGAGGAAGGGAAGAGATTGTTAGCTGCTTTGAGACTCCTAAAGAGTGAAAGGCGGGATATCAAGTCCAAATTCTTCTTCTTCTTTTGAAGTATGTTGGTACATGTGTTTAGGATGGTGATTCTACATGTATTTATTTGAAAGGAAGTGGCTCTGAACTAAATGGTACTCCACTGCAATTCAATTTTCAAAGACCCATACTTAGGACCATAACCTATATTGTCTTAAATCCAGTTGTCGATTAGAACAGCTTTGGTAGTCTTAAATTTGCCCAAAGTTGCACCATGACCATATGAAATTTTAGGGTCATTTAAAAGTACCATCTCCCACCCACTCCATGTTGGAGGCATGCAAGGATAACAAGACTCTTGACACACAATCAATGGAGCAGAATCACTTCCTGAGCATCCAGAGTAAAGGTCAAAGAGATGAGCTATCAGTAATCTAGCTCAGAGATGGATTAGAGTCAAAAATAGTTGCAAGGAGGGACTTTCTAATGAAAGTGTCTTTGTGTTCATGATGCAGCAGACCTCACAGTACACAGATCCTCATAAGGACATAGATCCCAGAGTCATAAATAACATAAGAATAGTCCTGCTGGATCAGGCCAATGGCCCATATACTCCAGCATCCTATTCTCAGAGGCCAACCAGATGTTCATGGGAAACCCACAAGCACAGCAGCACTCTCCCCTGTGGTTTCCAGCAACTGGTATATAGAAGCATATCACCTCCGACTGTGGTGGTAGAGCATATTCATTAGTAGCTGCTGACAGCCTTTTACTCTATGAATGTCTGTTCTCCAAGTTGCTGGCTACCACTGCCTCTTAAGAGAGAGAATCCCCCAGTTTAACTATGCTCTCTGTAAAGATGTACTTTCTTTTCTCTCCTGAATTGTCAGCTTCATTGGATATCAGTCCATTCTACTGTTATGCAGAGAGATAATCTCCCCCCCCCCCGGGTGCACTTTTTCTGAGCCATGCATCATTTTATACACTTCCATCATGTCACCTCTTAGTTGTCTTGCTTGCACCAGAAAAGAGAAGGAGGGTAAGTTCAAGTTGTTCCATGTGTGCAATGCTTTAGGGAACACTGCACAAGTTCATGCAACTCATATTTCTTCCCCCACTCCTCTGAAAGACTTCTTTACAAGATACGAGAGACCTATCCAACATCATGGGATGCGTCTTACAGCTTTGCAATGAGGGAGGGAGAAGTTCTGTTGTGTGCTGATTGAGTTCTGCAAGTACACCGTTATTTAGCTGGATAAAACCATGTCTCTCTACAAGTGTGCATATTTGCATGTTACTAAGAATTCATGTAAATTTGTAAGAAATGGAAGCACTGTTCCTTATACTGCCTACTACAACCTAGCTCCAATGAATTGGAATAGTTTGAGGGTTACAGCCACAGAAAAGAGGCATTGCAGACTCCATTTTTTAAAAAGGAGCTTTTAAGAGATACGCACTCAGCTCACTCAGCTTTTAAGAGATACGCAAATGAGTCACACATCTGTTTTGTTCTTTGACTTTTATTTTGTCAGGTATTGGTATAAGCTTTAAGGTCCAAGTATACAGTTTCTTTTGCATTTTTGTAGTAAGCATACATCTTTCCCTTAACAGTTGATGGCATCTGATTCTCAGAAAACTCTCCACGGTCCAAAATTACATGTTCCATTTGTACACTCTGCAGAAGAGACTGTCTTACAACAAAATGATAAAATGTACAAAAACGAAACAAAAATCGTGCTTGCTGCTTGCAAGTTGCTTATCCATGGCACTCTTCCACCATCAAATTAAAACAAGTTTTTGAAAAAACTAATTGGAATGTGCTTAAATGTCTGTTGAGCAACCTGCTTCTGTATTCATTAAGCAACGTTCTGAGGTCAACGTAGAACTGGCGAACATAAATTAATAGTTCTCTAATGTAATCTCATGGCTAAACAAACATTCTGTCTAAGTCAGTCCTCTGAAACAAATTTCAGTCAACCCCAAGAACCACATCCACTGTAAAGGTTAATGGGCAACAGTAAGCCATGTATAAAACATGCAAAAACTGCCTATAAAATTAATAAAACCAAATGGGCAGGGTATTCTATAAAAATATCCACTGCATATTTAAATCAAAACACTTACTCTATTTAAAGTACCTCCTGCCAGATGCCCAGGTTTCCAGTTACTTTTGCAACATAAAAAAGGATCGCTCATAGAGCAAATGGTTAACAAAAAATTATTTCAACAACTTCACAAAAACTGAAATCTCAATAAAGATCATACTGTTAACACAAACGATTACGTTTCTATATTACAGAAGTGCTTTATATAAGGGAATTATATAGAAAAATATAATTGCATGAGGCTTATTAGATTGATCTTCACCCTTACACTTGCCTTTTAGGAAGAGAAGTTCACTGCCACATGTAGCAAGGTCACTTCCAATTTTAAACTTGTTTTACACACTCACTCCTCATATTCAAAGTTAGTAAAATACCACCAGGCTCCCAATGGAGTACACAAATTCAAAAATTTGAGAAATTATCCACTGCCTGCAATGTTAAACTACTACAGGTTGTCGACAAATTGGGCAAGTGGAATTCTCAGAAAGCCAGCGATCAATACAGTGAAAATGGAACTCATGCATACATGGCAACTGCCTTAGCTTGTTTCCTGAAACATATTCATTAATGCAAACACTACAGGTCTTGCTTATTTCACCCTCTTCTGCACCAGGATGCCCATAATTGCGAGTAGAAAGATTGTCAATTTGTTCTTTGGTTAACCCTCTCAAATGGTCACTAGTACTTTCATCTAATAAAAGATAAGGTACAAGACGAAGGATGGGAAGCGTTCCACTTTCAACAAAACTGTTTGCATCTTGAAACTGTCTGTTACCTTGAGCTTCATTACTCTGATTGTAGTGTTGGGTTGCATTGGTTTCTCCATGCCATTCTCTGCTACCTTGTTCAGCAGGCCTGCTTCGAAGAGAAGCTTCACTGAACTCACCAATGCTGCTTAGAGTGTGCACGTTAAACAGTTCTGACTGCATGTCTGCCGAGTGCTGACCACTCCTCTGAGCTTCGGAATCTGACTCAGTGCCCATTAAGGAGCTTAGCTCTCCAAACCCAGTCATGATTTGCCTTAGAATTGATCTAAGAGCTGCCGATGAAGATTCTACGAACCCAATTTCAGATATCCTACGAAGGGGTATCCGTATGGTGCTAACATACGTCCGTATGCCCGCATGTTCAGATCGTGAAACAGTCTGACGAAAACCCTCCCTATCGCTTTCGAAACTGACTGCGTTGTCTGCCGTGCCTGCTCTCGAACGAGTTCTAGTAGCAATGCTGTCTTGATCTCTATTTTCTCCAGTACGAATTCTTCTCACCTGAAGGTCTAATGTAATAATAGGATGTCTTCTAGGTGTAGTGGTGGGTCTGGTAGATTCCTCCTCTTCCAATGTTATGCCCAGTGTTGGCACTTGGTCCTCACCTTGCTCAGGAGGAGGCTGGGTTGTTTGTGCCTGGCCAGACCTTCTATGGATTTGCTGTGCATTCATACGTTGCCTTCTTTCCAAATGGGACTGAAACTGACTACTGAACGTTGATCTCAGCCTTAAAACTTCTGGCCTTTGCCTTGCATTTCTCCGAGTTCTAGCTCTCCTTCTGTGAACTGTCACTGACGAGACTCTGTGAATTCTCCTTTGCCTAATAATGTTGTGTTCATTGTCATCTAAGACGTTGTTGTGTGCTGCAAGGCCTGCTGAGCTTCTGTTTCTGAGTCTGCCCGGGAATAACTGAGTTGCTACTTCAGCATTTTGTGTCACTGAGCCACTAACGTTGCCAGCCCTTGACGAGGCAACCGCATGACCAACAGTCTCTCTCAATGTCCTGCTCCTTGTTCGGCTGGCTATGGGACTCTCTTCTATCAGAGACCTATTCTCTACCTGCCTTCCATTGGGATCACCAAGAAGGTAGCCATTAAATTCTTCCCCAGGAGCGTCAACACTGTTATGTTCGTGATTTATATTTATTTCGAGACTAAACCGAAATTCCCCGCTACTCGGGTTTGCTCGGCTTACAGCCCTCCAAGTCTGGTTCCCACTCTGTCCACTATGGCTGGAATTTCCTGTACGGTGGAATGTGCTCAGCCACTCTAGCAGCGAGCTGTTAGTTGAATTTTCCCCAACAGTTTCTGCATCTGTAAGTAGTTTTTTTTTAAAAAGAAAGAAGACATTTTTCATGACTCGCTTCACTTAGACGAAGCAGCTAACTGCAATTGTCACGTGACACCTGGAATACATGCTAGCCTGAACAGTCAGTCATATGATCATCTATCACATACAGAGCTCTCATTCTGCTTCCCTTACAAATGCTATGAAATCTAAAAGCCAACCACCCAGTAAAGAGGTCAACTATGTTTGAAGAGTTATATTCTTTGCTGCTTAAAGATGTCAATCAAAAGCCTAATCTGATGCACTAGTCTCCCCACAACTTCTCTTGTGTATCTAAGAGCTGTGTACAACCTCTACGTCTACCCTTCATGTCAAAAAAATAACTGTCTCCCATCCCTAATCTAGTCCCCACTCAATTATACTTCATTTTCTGCTTCCGCTAGCCTATAAATTTTAAGCATACATAATTATCTTTCATAGCTTTGATGCTACAATTTAGACCCAGCAAACAAGTCACATAATTTATACCTAGCTGTTTGTGTGTGCGGGCACATGTGTACACAACTGTGCACATTTCAGTCATATTGTGTACTGTTTGGACACGTGATCTCAGTAATGTGCGAATGAGCACTTTTTTTTTTAGAAATTCCAAATAAACAGAACTCTTTTAAAGTTTTATATTAGTGGGATTTCACCTACTAGTTTCTAGGTTCAAAACCCCGAGGAGCATAACTGAATATAGTAAGTGAAATTGAGGGGGGTGGGAATCACATGTGCAACTGAGTCCCAGTCTTGGAAGCAAAAATGAAAAGCTTTGGAAGAGCAAGCCATGCCTTGACAAAAATAGGAAAGTCCAAGTTGTCCTGGTGGTATCTGGTACAAATAAATGTACAAGTTACAAGTGGGGAAGCCATTAAAACTGATAGGAAAACTGTGTGGAAGGTCATAGGAGAGGAGAGGAGTATCTGGAGTTAGCAGCCCACAGCAGAGGAAGAAAGGAAATTGCTTCTCTATTCTCTCCTCAACCATCTATCTCTGTCCTCCTCATTGCTAGGGTCCAGAGTGCTCTTTCCTGCCTACCAGAACAGACAAAAATAAGAAAGCAAGGTGAAAAGGCACCAAATGCAGGAAAGGTTTTCAGGTGCACAGAAGAATGTTGTGAGTCCAGCCTGTTTCAATTTGAATTCTTCAAGAGCAATCTTAAGAACAACCAATTTTGGTCTTATTATCAGAATTATTTTGCAACCAAGTTGGGTGTGTAAAGGCTGAAACTGGTTGTGCCTAAAACAAGGTGTACTAACTCTGTGCATTCTAGTTTCATCAGTAATCAAGTGGAGCTTCCTCCTTTCACAGGATTAAACAACATCTTGATACAAAAAGCACAGATAGCTTTACTCGCCATAAGTCTGATTTCCTGCAGGTCTCTTTCCTTGCCCTCCCCTCTCTGTGAAGTGCACTATATGCAGCCACAGAGCACAGACTCTCTTGCCTAGAAATCCTGCTCTAGTTTTCCTTAACTCCCATGCAGCAGCTCCGCACAATTAAAATACTGCCCTTTCTCCAACTGTCTACCTCCCTTTCCTTGGACAAGGTCATTGCAATGGGGTTTGTTGGCTGCTGATTTTAACAAATACTAATTTTGCTAAGGTATCTAAAGAGCCTGCACCTGCCAGAAGTTAATCAAGAGATTACTATATTAAAATGACAGCTTACCTCCAACAGTACCTCCTTCCCAGTCTCTATTTTCTCTGTCAGAATGGGATGCCAAATGCTCCTTTGCACCTTGCAAACGTTGCTGCAGCTCATCTGCTGTTATTTCTCCTGAAACAGATAGCAATATGGCCAGTTTATTTATTGGTTCAGATACTGGTTAAAGACATAGAAGCAAACATAGCAGCTATTCTTATTTTTGGCTAATAAAAGCAACATAGGCGTTAACCTGGCATGACTAGACTACAGTAGCAGAATTATAAGCATGCACTAGACACAAAAGACACATTAAGGTTCTGCATTTTGACAATGCAGTTTTGATACAGCAATCTAAAACACTGGCTGGGAGTAACATCCAAAGCCCTGCCACTTTTTGCTGGCCAGAGCAGAAGGTAGCAGTGGTGGCTTTCTAAACATTTTTGTTGCTCTAGTTTCAGGCTGGCACAGTAAAGGGACCCTGACTAGGCCCTTCTTTAGGAAGTGGCCTGGGCTTTGGATTCAGCAGATCCATTCCTGGCCCTGCTCAGCCACTATAATGTATCATTTTGGGGCCTTTACAATGGTTTTCACAGGCAGCAGTATGCACTCCACCACACTTTCAGCAATTGGGCTCGGGGGTTTGGCTGCAGTGGTGGCCCCATACACCAATAAAGCCCAGTAGTGGGACACCTCTTCCTCATCCTAAACCCATTTAACAGTGCAGATCAGGGGTTTGAATTGCTGTGCCTAGCACTGAACAAAATGTAATGATTCTAGAATCAAGTTTAAGAAACTGAAATCTAATATTTTGTGTTTGTTTTGCATGAACCTAGACATTGAGCTAAAAGATGAAAGAACAAGGACCTAACTTGCAATACACATTTTTTAAAAGCATTTCTATGTTTCCAAAGCACATGAGGAACAAATTCTACCCATAATTATGTTTATCTACCCATTGCTTCATACCAATTTTATTATAGTTTCAAAATGGTGGATTAAAAAAGCTGTATTCAATTTGTACTATGTTAACAGCAAAGCTGTATTAAATGTAAGAATTCTATTAGATTTTAAGTGCCAGAAGTCAAGTCTCACCTGGAGTCCCCAGAAGGTTGTGATCTCTCATTAACCTGTAGTCTTCATCACTGAGCTCATTAATAAATTGGTAATAGGCTTCCTCTCTGTTAAGGCGTTCCTGTTGCCACTGTCGCTCATCTTCACCACTGTGGCTTTGAGATGTGGTCTGCCCACCATCTTCCCCTGAGTAAGAACTAGAGCAGTCCATTATGGGAACACCAGACTGTTGTAAAATGGAAAGAAAAATAAAGAAAGTTATCTGGGCTGTGTGTTCCAAAATTGTTGGTGTTTGATTCAGCTCCTATATGTGTACTCAATATCATATACCATTATTTACTGGAGTCAATTCCTGGCTGCTAGAATGGCTGAGGTTGCAATTCAATGCACATTAAGTGTGAAATCAGTTCTACTGAACACAATGTAAGTTACTTCCAAATAGAAAAGCATAGGATCAGCTTGTAAGTTTGGGTTTAAACCTTACTCCAATGCATTTATCTTGTCAGGTTACTACTTCAAGTATCCAAGAGGTTACAGCCACTATGCAACAAGTATTTATGGTACAAATTATGCAGGAAATGGCAGGAAAGAGCATTAAGTTCATCTGGGTCTCTGTCGCTAAATATAACATGCAATAGAGTAAATTTAAGCATGCTTCAAATGGAGGCTGGCCAACATAGTTCTGCAGTGACTGACTGACCTCTTCCAAGTGCCCTTTTGTGCAGATTGGTATCATACATAAACACGTATGTACTTTTAAGAACTGTGAAAATCCTATACTAAGCAGTGGCCATCACTTACTCTCAACTACCTAAATAACTGCCCAGAGACAGCAGTCCATTAGCGTGTTAGGAGTAGAGCTGATTACGATAGGAGCAAAGCAATCATGAGTCCTTTATCACAGAGCATATGTTTTGAATGCAGAAGGTCCCAGATTCAATCTGCAGCATCTCCTAGGTAGGACTGGAAGTGACCTCTGTCTGAAATCCTGGAGAACTGCGGTCAGTCATTGTAGACAACACTGAAGTAGATCTGCCAATGATCTGCCTCAGCATTAAGGCAGCTTACCTTTTACTTACTTATTATGGTTAACACTCAGGCATCTAACAGCAAAAAAATAGTACTAGGGATTTGAATGAAGAATCAACAGTAAGAGTGAAAGCAAAGTTCTCACGTTAAATATTTCCTTTTCCCTCAACCCTGCTAGGAGGTGGAAGTGATACAGATCTCTAGCAAGGTGTGATGTTGAGAATCTTATCAGATAATTCCAGTCTTCATTTTTTCCCAGTGCTCTTTGAACAGGCAGGGTGAATGTTATGCAAATCCTGTATGAGAAGGTAAAAGAAACGTGTAGAATAATATACGGTAACAAGCAAAAAAATTGGCTCAGATTTTAATAAATAACCCATCAACTTTCCAACCCCTTCACAGCTGCTTCCCTCTCATAATGTCTATAGGTCCACTGTCTCTGGAGTCCACTGACTTTAACTAGACAGAAAAACATTCATCAATGGAACACTGTCCAGCAAGAAGGTGCAATGAAGGCATTTGTAACTTTTAAATTCCTGCAAGTCTTGCAATAGCTAAAGGCAAGGAACCCATCATGGGAGGGAAATAAGCTGGAGGTTCATCATCCGTAAAGTACAGCACAGCTTTTAAAGAACCTTTTAAACACCTATATCCATGCACATGGATATCCTTTTTAAACAATTCCTCATTTACTCCAACTTTGCTACCCCTTTCCTGCATAATATCCTTTATATAGGTTATGCCCGGCAATGCTGGTCCATATGAAACCACCGTCCTTTCAACCCACCATGGCAAGCCAAACTCGACAGGGTAATGGCATTTAGTCTATTGCACAAAACACGCTCCCACCCCGGCGTGGTGGCTCTCGGGAGCATAAATTTGAGCTGCTAAGTTTTTGAATTAAAGCCAGCTCCTCCCCCTCCCCAACGTCTTTGCCAAGCCTCCCTGGAGCTTTGGCCGAAGGCGCTGAGCTCCTCCCTCCGTCCCGGCCACATTTAAGAGCCCTGGGCGAGGAGGGGGGGGGCGACTCCCAGCCAGCCACCTGCTGGAAAGACGCTACGGGGTCCGCTCCGGTTCCTGAGCAGCAACCACCGGAGCCCGTTAGGCCGGAGCCCGGGCTAGGGTATAACGGCCGGTTGCTGGGAGACCAGGGTAAGCCTAGGCAGCGGCGCCCACACAAACCCCTCTTCGCCCCTGGAAGCTAAGAGGAAAGTATCCTCCGACAGATTGCTTTCCGTAATAAAAACGCGCCCCCGCCCGCCCCGCCTTTCCTCGGCAGCGGCTACCAGCAAGAAACCGACAACCCGACCAACTGCAAGGCACCGAGGTGCACCGGCAACAGCGGACCGCCGGCTGCTGGTGCCTCGTCTCACAGTTCCGCCAAGAAACGCGCAGGCGCCGGAGCACGCCTCTCCCCCCCGCCCATTCCATGCAGCGCAAGAGAGCATCCCTTGGGAAACGAGCTGGCGCAGGCGGCGCAAGAGTAGGGCTGCCCGATCCCCGGGTGGCTTCTCCGGGGCGCAGGAAAGCTGCGTGGCCGGCAGTGCCGTCCGACTATGTCAGGAAGAGCGATCAAAGGGGAAAGCGGGTCGGGTGAGCAAGTTCTGGGGGTCCGAGCGCCACAGGAGGGCGTGTTGGGACCGGCCATTGGGGACTCGGGGGCCAACGAGCTGAGCCCTCTCTCTGGGCGGGGCGCAGCAGCAGCAAGGGCAACTGAAGCATAGGCTGCTACTGGACACGATCGTATCCAGCGCTTTACCCAAATAGAGAGCGTCGAGTGTAAAGCAGAGGTAGTCAGTGTGTTGCCCTCCAGATGTTGCTGGGCTTCAACTCCCAACATCCCCAGCCAGTCAGGGATTTAGTCCAAACACGTCTGGAAGGCGTCCGGTTTCTCAGCACAGAGTAATCCACAGGAGTGGCTGCAGGTGTGGCGGGAGTGGGTTATATGCAAGTTGCGCCAGCTCCAGAGAGGAGCTGTTGCCTTTTTCTCTCTTGGGAAGTACAGCAGACAGCATTGGTTCTACACATAGAAAGCTGCCAGTCAGAATACACAGTACTGAACTAGATTGGCCAGAGGGTCTGACTAAGTATAAAGCATCCCAAGGCAAGCTCCTGGGGGGGGATGCATTCGCTACCATCCCCAATAGGTATAATAATAATAAATAATAATAATAAATAATAATAATATATTATTTATACCCTGCCCATCTGGCTGGGTTTCCCCAGCCACTCTGGGTGGCTTTCAACCGAATATTAAAAACAATATAGCAATTAAAAACAATACAGCCCGGAAGGTAGGCCTGGAAACTTTTGAGATGAAAAAGATGAGATGTGCTGATAAATATTTGATGGTTTTCTGCCTTTTAATGGAACTCCGAAATCTGCCAGGAGATGGCCTGCCTCACTGCACCCATTATGCAGTGGGCTTATATATAACCAAAGTTAAAAAGAATTTGCAGCAAAACTGATGTAAAGGATTCGCACACTTTGCTACCACAAAATGCATCTGCGGGATTTTTGTGTGTGTGCATTATGCCTTCCACGTCACATACAGTCAGTCACATGTGCACACTGGTAATTTTCCATCATTCCTGATGACAGATACAAAATGAAAGCCATAGTAACCTATTTACCCCAGCAATCTGCCTATGAACAGTATAGAATTAGAAAGCTGCCTGCTAGAAAATAGGAATTCATATGTGCACACATATAGGTATTCTATGGGAGACTATGGGAACAGTGGAGGGAAATTCACTATAGTGGATGAACATAGAAATTCACTGAAATACATTACCGGTATTCACCTGTCCTTCAATCTGACATCAATAACTGGGTGGTATCCAACTAACTTGTTCCATCAGTGCAAGAAAATTTGCTTGTGCAACAGAACTTTCCCTCCTCTCCTGCCCCTATGTGCCCCGCAAATATGTTGTGGGGGTTCCCATAACCCACTGGAGCAAATTTGGGAATGGTGGTGGTGGTGGTAGTGGAGTTCTGCTGCACAAACAGAAATTCTTGTGTTGATGGAATGAGTTAGTTGGATAATGCCCCATGGATTTAGGCCTAAGGAAGCTCCTAGTTCTCACTTTCTTCCAACTGATGTCAACCTTTGAACAGCAATGCTATGCAGACCTACAGTATGTATAGGACCCATTGAACTCAGTGGGACTAACTTTTTAATAAACATGCAAAGAAATAGATTGTGAGACTCTTCCTGGTCTTGGGCAGTGAATTCCAGTAATAGTCATTTTATAGAATTATGCATAGTCTCCTGCCTCACAGTTTGTTTCCACAAACCAAAATATATCTTACTTGGGGCATCAAGATTTTAATTCCACAATCGTATATTCTCAAATATAATCATTTATGCTGCTTTAGTCTAAGCAATTGTCCCTTCCACTTCACAATTTATTACTATTCTTCCATCAAACTCCATTTGCTCTGCAACCAGCTTTCACAAAGCCATTACTGTACCTTCTCTTCAAAGCAATCAAAACAATTCCCTCTCCCCCAAACTCATACATACAGTAATAGATCATGTGAAACAGTATTAGGGCATTAGAAGAGAATGCATAGTTGAAACCATTTTGGGCATACAGTTGTTTTATTCTCTCAGGTTCACATTGGATTAATTACTAGATACTTAGTCTGCAGATAAATTAAACTGGTTGCTCTCCCTCTCCACTTCACAAAACCACCCTTTGCTTGGAAAATTCATATAAATAGGCTAAAGAGGGCAGCAGATTTCAAATAATGGTGAATTTGCAGCAGTGATCTGTTAAATTGATACAAATTTAATCTGAGCACTGTTCCAATCCACTGAAATAATTAAGGACAATGACTCAATTGTAGGCTGTTGAAATGAGATGCTTACTGAAAAGCCCTGTAGCTTTTCTAAATGCAAGAATCAATTATGAAAAGATCTATATTGAAATATTGTGTACAGTAAATTCATGTTATGGTGTGAACTGTTCTGTATGGCAGAAGTGCCATTTTGATGGGAGGGGGACAATATTCACTACAAGGTTCAAGGCCTTCTACTTAGCTATATTCAGCTGCAGACTGAGAAGAGGGTCTGAAGCTCAGTGGAGCAGCACAGAATTTTCATGCAGATCTCACTTTCCATCCCACTTTTAGGGGAAGGGTCATAGTTCAGCAATAGGGCATCTGTCTCATGTACTGGAGGTCCCATGTTCAATTTGCAGCATCTTGGTGGGGCTAGGAATGTCCCTGGTCTGAAACCCTGGAGAGGGTTTTGAAATAACAAAAGCAGTGTGCCTTTAAAGGCTTTTGTTGCAGACTCTTTCAATAACATATCATACTTGTTTCAACACTATCACTAAGAGTCGAAAAGTCACCTTTTCTCCCCAGAGAAATAGAAATAACCATCCACCTTTACTAAACAACTCTGTTATATTTATTATCAATGGTCTCCAATATACCCAACTCTGATCTTAAACAGATTGTTAATTAATTCAGGCACCACAAGATTTGAAGCATGGGCAGTTTACATGGCTGCTTTTTGGGACTTTTCATTCCCAACCATAATAAGTAACGTACTTTGGGGTATCCACAGAATTATAGAATCGTAGAGCTGGAAGGGACCCCAAGGATCATCTAGTCCAACTCCCTGCAATGCAGGAATCTCAACGAGATCATAGATCCAACCTCTGCTTTAAAAAATACAAGGAAGGATAGTCTGCCACCTCTTGTGGGAGTCTGTTCTACTGTCAAACAGCTTTTACTGTCTTATGTTTAGTTGGAATTTCCTTCTTGTAACTAGGTTCAGGTTCTAGCCTCCAGAGCAGGAAAAATAAGCTTGCTCCATCCTCCATCTCATCTTTACCAGGCTAAACATACCCAATTCCCTCAACTGTTCCTCATAAGGCTTTGTTTCCAGATTCTGATCATCTTGGTCGCCCTCCTCTGCACACATTCCGACTTGTCAACATCCTTCTTAAATTGTGGTGCCCATAATTGGCCACAGTATTCCAGGTGTGGTCTGACCAAGGCAAAGTAGAACGAGACTGTGGCTTCTCTTGGTTGAGTCACTATACTTCTGTTGATGCAGCCTAGAATAGTATTAGCTTTTTTTGCTGCTGCATCAAACTGTTGACTCATGTTAAGCTTGTGGTCTACTAAGACCCCTAGATCTTTTCAACATGGTGTACTACTGGCAATTCCAGGTCTGGAAGAGACAAAGCAGCCATCTAAGGAACTAAAGGGGGGGGATCTTCAAGCAGAGTTTAACACTACCACTGCTAATGATTACACATCAAGGTTTGTTTGCTTGTTTGTTTGAAAAGTAAGGCACAGCCCATGTGAGACATTGCAGGTATATTTAATACAGTAAGTCTCATGAGACTCAACTGGATACCTAGATATGACTCCAGAAGTGCTCAGACCTATGGCAACATGGTACTTTCTCAACTGATTTAACCACAGTGATATGGGAAAATCTATCAGCAGTGAGAGACAAAAAGGTCTCTGTGTGGCTAGTGTCACAGAGCTGGTTTGCATGACACAGTAAGCCAAACTATGGACGAGATAGCACAAATGTGCCCATGCTTGGAGAAGCTCACATCTATTTTGCTCCTTTTCACAGCCAGACTAAGCCAAGGTTTGGTTTAGCATGTCACCCAAACTGCTTAAGCGCTCTCCTCACTAACCATAAGCTGTAGCCAAAATGGCTTCAGGACAACCCAGTTCAGATGACATACTAAGCCAAACCTCTCAGGGAGCCCACACATTCATGCAGTCTTGCTATAACGCTTGCTTTCTCATGCAAAGTAGGTCGGCAGTGGCCTTAAACTGTCTCTGGGTGGAGCTAGGAGTCCACCATTACTATACTGTCCACGTTTAGGAGGGATAATAAAGCTCTGCCTGCGTCAACGCCAAGGGTGGGGCCTTCCAGCTGTTTTGGGGGACCCAACTCCCATCAGCCTCAGGGATGAAGAGAGTTGTAGTTCAGCAACATCTGACGGGTCACGGGTTTGCCACAACCGGCTCTACACCGCCCCAGAGCAGCCCTGGGAGTGTCAGGGCTTTGCTGCCTTCCCCCACTCCACACATTACGTCTTCCGGTTTAAAAACAATATGCATTTCAACAACACGAAGCAACCCTGTGACATAATAACGCAAACAAATAAAGGCTATCAGGTCAACATTGGAAAATGCTGCTGCACCTGCTGGTGTAGTCTCATATGTGCTTCAAGGCATCTCCTTTTTGCCGCCCGTCCGCACTCCAGAGCCAACTCCAACCTTTCCTTCCTTCCTCCCCAAAACGTGTTTCCTTGGAGATGGCGCATCAATCGCGAACCCCGAGGACTTAAATTCCTATCACGCGCCAAGCCCACATCCGGTGACCCCCCTCTGACTACAACCCCCAGCATGCAACGCTGCATCCTCCGCCGTCAAAACCCGGGTTCCAAGCACGACACCAAGACTCTAATTCTCATCACGCGCCAAGCCCACATCCGGCGACCCTCTGACTACAACTCCCGACATGCCCATTTGTCGCGCAGGCCGCCTATCGGCCCGTCTCACTTTGGTCTCTCTGTTCGCTACACCTGCCCAAGCCTTTCGGCTGGTGGCCGCCGAGGCGCGGTGCATGCCGGGGGAAGGGAACTGAGGTGAGGAGACGTGCGAAGAGGGGGCGTGGCCTGAGAGCCGGTTGGATTCCACGTGGTGCGCTTTCTAGTACCGAGAGAGATACCAAAGGAAAGGGGCGGAGAACGTTGGGGAGGGGGGGGGGAGAGAGCGCGCGCGCGTAGGTTTTGCGACGCTCTTGTTTTGCAGCAGCGTGGTCAGGCGCGGCTGCCGTATTCCGAGGTGCGAGATACCGGCTGTGTGTTATTCTGTGTGTGTGTGTGTGGTGCGCGAGCGAGCGAGCGACTCGCCTGTTGGGCTCTTCAGGCGGTTGAGGGAAGCGGCCGCCACAGCAGCAGCAGCTCGCGCCTCGTCCCCGCGCACGCGGCAGCCGCCCTCCCCCTCCCTCGCCTTCACCTGGATGGTCCGCGTCGCGGCGGCGGGGCCTCCTCCTCCTTCTCCCTCACCCTCTCCCTCTCCTCCTCCTCCCTGGTGCCTGGGGCGGCGGCGGCGGGCGGGGGCTCCTCGCGGCCGGGTGTCGTCTGAGGAGGCGGCGGCGGGCGCGGGCGCTGAATGAAGATGGACTATGACTTCAAGGTGAAGCTGACCGGGGAGCGCGAGCGCGTGGAGGACCTCTTCGAGTACGAGGGCTGCAAGGTGGGCAGGGGCACCTACGGGCACGTCTACAAGGCCAAGCGGAAAGACGGGTGAGTGGACGGGCGAGCGGCTCGCATACACACACAGACAGAGCCTAAATTCAGTGGTGCAGCGACAATAATAACGCGAAAGGAAAACCCGGGAATGCCGCGGCAACGGAGCGTCAAACGGTGCAGACCATTTAGCTTGGGGTGGACTCCGGGCGGGTGGGCAGTTTGCCATGATGGTCGCCTCAGGCCACGGAGGGGTGTGTGTCTCTTCTTCTTCCCTTTCCCCGCCTCGGTCTCTGCTTTCCGTTCCCCTCAAATGCCTTTCTTCCCTTTCTTTTCTCTCCCCCCCCCCGCGGTCTTTTCCCTCCTCCTCGGAGCCGCCCCTGAGGGCTTTCCCGTCTGCCACGCTGTCCGCCTTTGCTGAGAGAGCGCTCCTGGTGGATGGGGGGCTGCGTGAAACTTCCCCCTCCCCGGCGTCCTCCTTGGCTTTTGTGAGGAGGAGATCCCACTTGGGCAGTTCCCTAAAAGTCTGTTCACGGCAAGCGTGTCCGCCTTGTGCTGGCGTGTGTTTAAAGAGCCTTGCGACGCCCTAAGGGCTAACAGGTTCATATGCAGACTTTTTTGGACTGGAGCCCTTTTATATAAGACAATGAGGAGTCCCTGGAAGCGACTCTAAGGGCACATGTGTGGCCCTCCAGATGTTGTGAGCCTTTCCAATGGTCTGGGATGGTGGGAACTGTAGTGCCCCACCATCACTAGGGTGTCACAAGACTGCTCTTTCTGTCTCGGAAGTATAGGAAGCTGCTTTATGCCATATTAGACTAATTTATACATATTGTTAGCTCTGACTGGCGACATCTCTCCAGGCTCTCTGGCAGAGAAATGTGTTTCCCATCAGCTGATGCTGATGCTTTTTAAAACTGGAGATGCCAGGGACCTGAGTGCAACTGCAGGAAAGGCACAAGCTCTGCCACTGAGCTCTAGTTTTTACTCATAAGAAAGCAGTCCCATCTTCACCCCTGGCAACTCCTGCTGCACCTCTGTGCATACACCATGTGTATTACAGTGGTACCTCGGGTTAAGTACTTAATTCGTTCCGGAGGTCCATTCTTAACCTGAAGTGTACTTAACCTGAAGCACCACTTTAGCTAATGGGACCTCCTGCTGCTGCTGCGCCGCCAGAGCACGATTTCTGTTCTTAGCGGAGTTCTTAACCTGAATGAAGCTTACTTAACCCGATACACCACTGTACTTCCCATTTCTTTTCTAATTATCTTCCTCTTCTTTTTGCCTCCTTAATTCCTTCTTCCTTCCCTATCTTTTTGTCTGCCAACTCATGTTTCATTACTAATTGCTTCTTTGTCCCTCATACTCCATTTATTTATCTATTTTTCAATGTGATTGGTCCCAGTTTAATCACTTAAGAATTGTTATCACCTAGAGGCTTTTTGTCTTCCCCTCTCACTGCTTTAGAATTGCTTTCCCACATGCAAGTTTGCATGTGGAAAGGCATGAGGCACTGATATTCTAATAATCAGACTAGGTGAAGTCTAAAATGTGGCAAGGGGGTAACTGATCCTTAAATAATCTTAGAACATAACCTGTCTCTTCCTGCTTATCTCTGTGGAGTTATGTCTGTGGCTTTCTCCTAAACAATGCCTCTTGTCTCTCATTCCATGATTAGCACATTCTTGAGTTTATACCTGGCCATCTTAGTAACTGTGGTTTTATTACTAGTGGGGTTTTTTTTTAAGCAGTTCTCATCTTATACCTTACAAAACATCCTATTATATTAGATACAATAAGTGACAGCCAGCATGCATCCAGCTGTAGAAATCCTCTTGTGTAATCTTTTGAAACAGAGCTCTCTCAGTTAAATAAATTGCTCTACTTATTGCAGACCCACCCGGTTTCTGTTTTTTTGCCAACCTGCATTTGATTTTCATTACTTAATAGCTTGTCACCATTTTGTACTTCCTTGCTGACTGCTTTTGTGAAGGATACATACCAATCTTCGTAGAGGGTTTGGTGATTTTTTCTTTTGAAATATATCTGTTACCTTTTTCTGCAGCTCCAGCTTCATTCCTCTTGTGCAGGTTATGGGTGATGCACTTGAATGAGCTTTTTCTATAGTAACAAGTAATACCTTAGTATTTCCAGGTTAAATGCAATTTGTACATGACTGTGGCATGTTGGAATCTGGGGAGGTTTTCATGTGTGGTGGTCACTCACTATGCATAAGGATGCATGTATTTGCTTGTGAAAAGGGGTATTTTAAGGTTCCACATGCTGATACCATGCTTCCAAAATTGGACCTGAAGCCATTTTGGTGGCTTTGAAGTAGGTAGGTATTTATGAACTTCACAACCAAAGTCTGGATGTAGGGCATATTCATCCACTTTCTTTATTTTAAAAATGCATTATTAGAAAATTTTGAGGCTTGCCTATCAAACCTCCCTATTCCAAATATTTAGGTAAGACTTTAAAATTAGTATTTGAAAGACATGACTGTTTCTTTTGTGTCAAAGAATCTTTCCCTGGCAAGTCGGCAGAACTCTTTAAACGTTAATTGGATTGTTTATAAACCCAACTTGCTTTCTGATTATTTACACATGAGTATATGCAATGTGTAGAGCATTTCTGTAAATGACATTCACAGGAGCATATTGACTTTGGAACAAACTTGGTTTCCCCCCCATCTATGATTCTATGGATGGCTATCTGTCATGTATGATTTAGTTGAGATTCCTGCATTGCAGGGGGCTGGACTAGATGACCCTTAGGGTTCCTTCCAGCTCAACAGTTATGTGATTCTGTGAAAGGCAATTGTGCCTTTGTATGTGCCACCATACATAAAATAATTTGCTATTCTATATTACACGTTTGTGCAAATTACTCTAATGAGTATTTACAGTTCTTGAGGGCGAACCTGTTGCTGCTCAGGCAGCTTACCCTTTAAAGGTCAACAGTGTCATCCAATGGTGACTGTCCATTGGTGGAAATTAATGGAAGGCATCAGTCAGCAGAAGTGGAAAGGAGGCAGTTTTAGCGATCCCTACCAGCCTAAGTTGAGGTCTTTCTTGCAGAGGTTCAGCATCTCCTTGCAACTCACAATGATCAGCAAAACGCTTTGTGATTAATGTATAAATTACACCTCAATCCTGTGTGCTACCTGGTATTGGTTTCTATGTGAATAATAAAATTTTAAGTTCAGTTCAATACTATTCTAAACTTAATAGCTTTTAGTTTGCTTTAAAAGCTAAAGATAACTTGCAGCTTACATACATTTAACTTGTGTGCAATCAGTTTTACGTACTCATCAAAATAAAAATAAATCAATAAAAGGGGACAGAAAGTGGGCAGGCATATGGGAAAAAAGTCTTTGGCAATCCCACCAGCCATTGAACCCAGTGTGTTTTGACTATATGTGATTTTGGAATAACTGCCGAATAACTTAAGAGTCGCTTGTATTTTAAACATAGCTAGTGTTCCATGTATGAATATTGAATTATGTCTCTAGGTTTCTCTAGTGGTGCTCTTTTTACTTGCCAGTTTCAATGTGCAAAAAATATCCAATATAATATGGTTGTGCTTTTTTATATGATGTGCATATTAGATTTTTGAAAGTGTTCTCCAGTGCAATCAAAATAAAAAGGGATATTCATAACTACAAAAGCAACTTCTTAGTTATTTTAAGTACAGAATCCATGACCAATAGCTTTGTATGCTAATATAGCTCCTGCAAGAGAATTAGGTCAGGTAAGTTGTATTTTGCTGTGTATCATTTGCAACCCTTTTGAAACATCTCCCATATTTTTATTAACATAGTGTTGCTCCACAAAAGCTGGTTTTCCCCAGGAACACTCTACTCCAACACCCAGTTCTATGCATTCACCTGATGGTGGCTTTTCCTGCCAAAGCAGTTTTGAGGGCAGTATCTTGAGTTATTTTACATTTTAACAACTATCCCATCTTGCTATACAGTCTAGACCACTGATGGGTTAACAGTGATAGAAAATGAATAAAAAAGTAAACATAAGATAAACATTTAAAGGAGCAGGATCAATAGCTAGCAAGTCTCTTAAGGCAATACTTCATCATTAAAAAAAAACCCCCTCTGAAATACCTGTAGTCCCCTAAAGCCAAGCAGTTAAACCAAGTGGCCCTCTTTTAGAAAGGATTTCCCTGAGAGAGGAGTACCTTTGCTTATATAACCACTCACCACACCTTGGATAACAAGGGAACACATAACAGGATATGATGCTGAACTAAGTGAATGGGAGTTTCTATGGGAGGAGATGAACCCTTAAGGTACAATAATGTTTAGAGTCTTAAAGGTCAAAGCTAGCTCTCTGAATGGAAACCAAATAAGAGTCAGTGAAGATGAGACAGTATAGTGGAATGCTGTGCTCCATACTACAGACTTAGTTTATACTTTTGACAGATGCATTTGAATCATTTAGGTTTCTAAATGCTCTTCAGAGACAAACACATTACAGTATTCTAATATGGATGTTTTAAAAGCATTAGTGACAGATATTTTTTTGTCTAGGAAACGGAGGGTGCAGTTGGCATACTAGCCAAAGCTGATATAAAGTTTTCCTAGCCAATGTTAATTCTTGGAGATCCAGGAGTGGCACCGGATCTAGAAGCGCTCCCAAGCTGTGGACCTGATTCTTAATGGATTCTTAAGGGATAGCAGTGTGAACCCATTCAGAGCAGGTTCTGTGACTATCTTAGGATCATGTAAGATGGCTTTGAGTGCAAACAACTGTGACAATCTGATATAGTTGTCATTGCAACAAATTTGTTGCTTTGTAGTTGGTTTAGTTGTTATATGAATGGACAATGTATTCTGATACCTCCAGTGCTTAAGTTATTGAGAATGGGGAAGTAAGGAGGGGGCCTTTTTAAAGTCATGAACCCTCCGAATTTTATTTGAGTCATGACACAACACCAACAGCCTTCTAAAACACTTGGTGAGTGTGCCCCCTTGCTGCCACCCCCCAGTAACATGAACATTGATTACCGGTACCTGTCATCCAGTCTTGACAGTTTAACTTCAGATGGTTTAGAAAAGAAAAATCCCAAGGCACACAAAAACTTGATTTAGTTCATAAGCACTTCTTTTACTGTATTTTTAAATAGCCAGTGCAATATTAAGAATTGAGTGGCTGGAAATAAAACATACTCATCACACATCCTTGGGTCTGTCTCCCTAGGGTAAAACCATCTGTTTATTTACACTCCCTTCTTCTTGGTTTTTAACTGCTTAGCACATCCATCACCTGTGACAACTAGCAGTTTAAGCCCAAACATTACACATTTTATTGACTCAGACCATTGGTCCATCTAGCCCAGTACAACAGTGGCTCTCCAATATCTTTCCTAGAGCTGCTGCCTGAGGCATTTTAGGTACATATGCCAGAGGTTGAACCTGGTACCTTGTATTTAAAATGGAGTTACTTGTGCTTTAAAACAGTCACAAAAACTGAGCTTCAAATAGGGGTTTTGACTTAAACATATAAATTTTATAAAGCTGTTAAGGAATGAGATGAACAGTGACTTTGAACTATTAAATCACATGTACACAACTAATTGCATATCTGAAATAAGAGTGTGCATAAGGTACTTCCAGAATTTTAGCTACAAACCAATTATATAGAAGTCAGGGCCAAACCAGGCAAGACAGAATTTCCAGCTTTTAAAAAGTAAAATAGCAGATGTGGAGGGCAGGGACTGATCAAGACTGAGATCACAAGTCGGGGCAAAGGGCTAAAGTCTCCCTACCCTGTCCCACACTAGTTTCTTGATCCAGATCACGGTCCCTGCACTGCTAATTACTTTAAGAAGCCATTAATGCAGTTGCTTATTCTGTGAGTGGTGACTTGCCTGGTTTCGCCCTCAGTCTTATTAAATGACCTATCTTTCATACGGAATTTTCAAATTCCAGATCATTATCTTATGCAGCATCTGTGAAAATGGTCATGATTAGGAACTTTAGAGTAATGTTCTTTCTTATTTAGATGAAGGACCCATTAAGCTTGTCACTGTATCCAGGAGGATCTAGTTTCAGATAATTGTATGATGCAGACATATTTTTAATATTTTGAAGCATTTAGTGGTAAGAGAATATATATTCTTATTTCTATTAACCTTAATATTGCTCAAGCAAAATTGGAATTGCTAGGTTCTGTTTCACTAGCCTGATTTCAGGCACCGTCTTCTGTGTTTTTCAAGGCATGTTTTCATGATAGGTGAAGTTTGGTTTGCAATGCAGCAGGTGTACTCTGACCATAATACTATTGCCATTAATAGAACTTAATATCCTTTAAAGCCTTCTAGTCCTTTTGATCCCGTTTATGTTGTTGACTGTCACCAGCACTTTGGCAGTAAGTAAGCTTAACAGTTTGGTTGTGTGCAGCAAATAATTCCCTCTTGCTTATTTTAGGTTCCCTGCATGTTATGCTCTCTTGTACAGAGCACCATGCAACACACTAAACAAATGGTCTTTACCATTCTGTGTACTGGCCACGATCCTATTTTCCTCCATTCTATGCTAAATTGTTCCCTTTCTCTTTCATACTATTGATCTTATATCCTCTTACTTTGTACCTCCCTTTTATTATGCAGGGTGTATGATAAATGATTGCTTTTTAAGGCTTATAATATTTTTTTATTTTCTAAATAACCTAGTTAAAACTAAGCTTGAATAGAAGTGAGTTAAACCTACACTTATTGGATCAGGCCTGGTATACGTAGTCAACAGCCAGGTTGGGCATTGGTTGAGGGTCCCAGGTTTCAGAATGGCATTCCTGCCAGGCCCAGGTGACCTGCTGAGGCACTGCTTGGCTTTCAAACTCTGCTTGCATCCACAGCAGCCAGCTAGCCGCCTGGCCCCCTCAGCTGCTTTGCCAGAGCTCTGAGAAGGGGTCAAGGGGTTCCTTCTCAGAGCCAGAAATTCTGGGCGATGCCTGTGCTGCAGCTGTGGTTTGCCATGACTGCTAGAAAGACCAGAGAGGGAATTTAAATTAATTGCTGATGCAAACCCTAGCTGTGGCACAGGTATTCTCCTGGCCACCTCACCCAGAATGGCTCACTGAAGAAGAACCCCTTTGGCTCCTTTCTCAGACTCAAGTGCTGAGGAGGTGGCAAAGAAGCTATCCGCATTGCTGCTGCTTACTGCACCAGTGAATTCTCTTTCTTTAAGTAAAATGGGTGTGGACAGACAGCAGGAAGAATAGGCAGTAGCAGGGTGAAAGAGTATGCTGCAAAAAGAAGGATGGAGGCATTGGCCATCTGAAGCCTGGTGCTATCCCTGTTTTGGGTGTTATCATAAACAGAGCAGACCTACTGAAATCAGTGAGCTTAAGTAGTTTAAGTCCATTGATTTCAGTGGGTCTACAGGGTTTAGCATACTTGGACAGTACCCATTCTCTCTTGAAAACAGACAGATCAACAGTTTGCATAGTTCTCAAACTATGAATATTTGTGTTCTCTAAACAAAGACAGTCTTTGTCTTATGCACATGAACTGTTATGTCTAGTAACTAGCAGCTGTGTCTAAGTAAAAGAGATGAGAGCTGGGAGTTGAAAAAAGAGGAAAAATGTATTTCTGGGAACTCAGAATTGTTGCAAATGTGACAATTATGTAACAGTTAATAAATATCAAGATTTTTTTCAAGGGCAGGTGCAAGTCTTTCTGAATAATATCCTCCCTTTTTGTTCAACTTTTGTGTGGCTTTCAGGTTTTATTTATCTTGTACATTTAAATCTTTCCCTTCTTACAAGAAGCTCAGGGTTTTGTATATGCTTTCCCCATCATAACCTATCATACTGTCTTTAAAATTAAATTTAAAATTCAGAATCTCACCCAGGAAATTATAATTATTAATATTAATAAATATACATTTATATCTCTCATTTCTTCCATCCTGGAACCCAAGGTGGCGTACATGTGGCATCAATCTCTTGAGGCACTGATCAGACAGACACCTCCTTAACTTCAGCAACACTAGAGTTCTCCTGTGCTTTCAGGCTGTGCTCTGGGACCTATTTTTTTTGTTCAAAATCAGAAATTTCAGGTGTGATTTCAGGTAGTGCCTTTTGGCAAACTGAGTAAAGAAGCTGAATGTGACACTTCTGTGGCTTTTCTGTTCTGTCAGAAAAATGCACTGAGAGACGGCCCTATTTCTGATCTCATTTCTCAATAAGGCAGCTTTAAAACCACAGGTGCTTGCTTTGTGTAACAGGCAATGTGGAGGAAGTTACATTTATACCAGAAAGCTAGTATGAAGGGAAAGGTAACAAGCTATGTGACCACATCCTGGGATCTTAATAATCCGTTGCTCTGTCGCTTGAGCTCAGTTACAGGGCTGCCATGAGGCTAAGATGGGGAAACCACATACCGTACAACACCCTGAGCTTCTTTTAATTTACTTGTAGCTGTCTTGGTTCCAGGAATTAAAGTTGACCATACCAGGTTTAATGTTCCAACAGAATTAAAAACCTGAATGTCTTCCAGTGGCATTAAGTATTCTTTCCATATAGTTGTCCAGATTTTGAGCTGCTAGTCTTCTAAAGTTCTTTGTGTGAAATTTGATATGAAGCCTGCAATCTAGCAACCAGTTTAGAATCCTGGGAATTGTGGATTCTGTGTTAGGGAAAGAAAAATGAGTTGACAGTCTTTGGGGTTGGAAGTGATCCCAATAACCCAACAAACTGTTTGCGCAGCCTCCTACTATTGTGAACCACCCTGAGATCTGCAGATGAAGGGCAGTATACACATTTAATAAATAGCTAATAATAATACTATTGCTAGCTGAAGTCTATAAATGACTATGAATACAAGCTGTTACTTAGTCAACAGTGAAGCACCTACTTTGCTTAGTCTACTCAGAGTCCCTACAAAAGGCGACAGTGCGCCTTGAAAGTTAGCATGTTTTCTCCTCATGCCAGACACTTAACCATATATTGCCATTAATCATTACTTATATTTGTCCTCCCAGTACTTCACTGCTTCTTCAAAATCATGTCCAAGTGCTACAAAAACATCACGTTCAAAATAAAGTGTGAAGGAAATGTTCATATGTTGCTGCCCATTATTCTTCACTTGGCTCCTGCATTCAGAATTACCTATGCTCTCTGCTGTCATGTTAAACAAGCATTTTGTAGCTCCCCATAAAATATCCTTATAAATATTTCATTGGACAGCATATGCTTAACTGCCTCCCATAGGAACAAATGCAACTTGAATATTTTTAACTTTAGCTTTGTTGGAAACCTGCTGAAATGTACTGTGTAAAGACATTGGGTCAGATCCAGACTTGATTTTCTGCAAGTGTAAGGTGTCCTTCTGTTTGTGCAGGTATTTCTGATCCAGTGGGGGCGGTTTCTGGTGATAGTGTTTCTGATTTTCCCTGTAGCACCCCGTGGATCCCCTAGCCTTTGGGGGCTAAAAGAAGAAGAGAAAATGAGCAAATAACTTCCTGTCCCCAACAAAGTGACTTGTGAGTCACACTCATTAGATTTCTGGATCTAGGCCATATTGGGGTGAAGTTTAAGCATATGCCATAAAATGTGAGCAAAGATGCAACTAAACTTTGCAGAATCAATTTGTTTACTTCTGAGGCAATTTAAAGTTTGTGTTTATATCTGAGTGACTGGGAATAAATTCATCATTTGATTCCACACCCACCTTGTCTTAGCAATGCAGCAGCATCTGTTCCCTGGACCCCAGTTAGACAAATTTATCCCATTCTTACCTGGGTTAGTTCCCTTATCAAACTTTGACTTTGTGAAAGCTATAAAATATCTTAACATTGCAAAAGCTGAATTCCTGGAATGACCTGTGTGGTGACTGTTCTGTTATGAAACCCAATTTAAATGCTACTCCAGAGAACTATGAAGTCAAAGCACTTAGAAAATGAGAGACTGCATTGCTAATAAAAGCAGAGACGACCACAAAACTAATGTCTATGCACTGCTTTTGTTTCGCTTTTATTTGCTAGAAAATTATGAATGATTCAGTATAAGTGTTTTCAGGACAAATATTTCCTTCTGGGGTGGGACGTTTTGTGGTTGGATTGCACTCTCATGTATTCAGTTTAAAATTCAACTCTAAAGATTTTTCCTATACTTGCTTGATATCTGTTCCCATTCCAAACACTTAATTGTATGTTTGATTCTAAATAGTGCTCATAAGGCTACTTTTGAGTTTACAGTGCATTTTTTGAAGATTGTTCTCTCTTTCACAGGAAAGATGATAAAGATTACGCTCTAAAGCAAATAGAAGGTACTGGAATTTCTATGTCTGCATGCAGAGAAATAGCAGTAAGTAATTTTAACGGTAAATTAAGCCTTTTTCATTAGTGAATATAATTTCAGTTATGGGCACATGCAACACATTTTCATATATGGAAGATACAGTATATATTGCATCTAAAAGCTTTATATTAAAATACAATTCAATTCGCTGCATCTCCAGGTAGGATTGGGACAGACCCCTGTCTGAAACCCCAGAGAGTTTCTGCCAGTCAGTGTGTACAATTGTCTGATTTGTTATACAGGAGCTTTGTGTGATGCTATATGGAAAATGCAGTTGATTAGTGCATAATGCCATGATTCGTATAAGCATAATTTCAGTAGCATCATTGCATCCTGAGGGAGGTACATTTGACCTAGTTGTAGTCTGGTTTATGTCTTTATAGGCATAAACTCTTTATACCTCCTTAATTAAAATGAAGCCCATATTCTTTTTTCTTTTCTTTTGTTCATTCATTCTTTGTTGTGGAATTAAGAGCATCAAAGATTAATTCTGAAAAACCAGTTTATTTAAATAACTTAAAATTATAACTTAAAAATGTCGATTCTATTTTCTGGCTTGTGTGTGACACCTTCCTAATGGATAACATTTGTTTTACAGCTGCTTCGGGAGCTGAAACATCCAAATGTGATTTCTCTGCAAAAAGTGTTTCTGTCTCATGCTGATAGAAAAGTGTGGCTTCTCTTTGACTATGCGGAACATGACCTTTGGGTAAGGAAGTCTGTTTGTTAGCAGGTAATGGGCTATGGTTACTATTGTTTGGAAACCAATAAATTGGTACTGCAACAGATTGCTCATCTCTGAAGCATGCTACAAGGAAAGAAAAAGACCCAAGTAAAGTGTACTCCATAGTACACGGTGTTCCTTTAATTTTCATTCTTTGAAATACACATTTTTCCTTGTTTTGGGCAACTTCACACATTGCTTCAAACATGGCAGTTTTCTGTGTGGGAAGCTCTCTTCTTTTCTACTGTATATTTAAGCATTCTGCATCAGTTAAATGTCACGGACTAGGAACATGAAGAATCACACTGCCTTAAAATGTTTTAAATAAACATCAATAAATGCAAACAAAACAATCAGCATAGAACAGCACAATTAACCATTGGCATTGTTGTTGCTTTTTAAAAAATAAAAGGACTCAAGAAATACTTTTCAATGCCTGGTGAAGTTTTTGCTTGTGCCTAAGAAAAGAAGTTGGTACCAAGTATCAATGAGCACAAAAATTACATGATGTTTTCTTTGAGCCTGGGTCAGCAGCTAGTTTGGCCAGAGGGATGACTTGGAGAAGGGAATGTATGTGGTTGGGCTAATATTCTGCCTTCTAGTCCCTGAAAGTGGTTCTGAAGCAAGTCCTAAGCAGCTCTAATACCATCCTTCAAAGGGCTTAATTGACCCAGTTGCTGGACCCTATATTGAGGAGCCTCATTTATGTTGGTTTTTAGTAGTAATTTGTTAAAGAATAAAAGGAGAATTCCCTGGATTTTTCCATGTACAAGACAATTGTTTTTGCTTAATTTTTTTAGTCGAAAATAAGGAGCCATTTTATACATGGGGGTCGTCTTATACACGGAAAAATACAGCCCAGCGCTTCAGCTTCTTGTTCCGCTTCTGCTTGGCTTCTGCCCTCTTTGTGCCCTACTCAGCTCTGGTTCCTTCTCCCGCTCCCTATCACTAGCTATCAGTCGCTCGATTGCCCGCCTGCACCCCCCCTCACCTTGGCTGCCCGCCTCCCTTAGCAAATTTCCCAAAAAGCTCATCAAGTTTGGTCGATCTCAGGTGTTTTAAATTTTGATTCCTTAATTTAAGTTTTTTTAAAATAGGGATTGTCTTATACATGGGTAGGCAAACTAAGGCCTGGGGGCCAGATCCAGTCCAATCGCCTTCTAAATCCAGCCCGCGGACGGTCTGGGAATCAGCTTGTTTTTACATGAGTAGAATGTGTGCTTTTATTTAAAATGCATCTCTGGGTTATTTGTGGGGCCTGCCTGGTGTTTTTACGTGGGTAGAATGTATGCTTTTATTTAAAATGCATCTCTGGGTTATTTGTTGGGCATAGGAATTCGTTCATATTCCCCCCCCCCCCAAAGTATAGTCCAACCCCCATAAGGTCTGAGGGACAGTGGGCTGGCCCCCTGCTGAAAAAGTTTGCTGACCCCTGGTCTTATACATGGGGGCATCTTATACACTGAAAAATACGATACTCTTTGGTGAGAGAGCCCCAGCAAATGTTTAAAATCACAAAACATGCAGCAAAGTAAACTGTGGAAATATAGGCTGTTAGACCTTTAAAATAACCCCTTTTAAGTTTCTTCCAAAGTTCTCCACTTCCCTTGGCATAGAAATAAACCACACATTTAATAAGTTAAAAATGGTTTACTTACAAACTCCTCAAAGGTCAGATTCATGTTCTTTTCCATGCAGCAGCAATAAAAAACAGGCAGCACAACTTAGTTTCCAAAATGGTATGGGTTTCTATATTATTTTTATAGATACACAAAGATGGCTTGCTAAAGTCACACAGTCTAAGCTTGGAGGATCCAGCTTAAACATCCTTACTGGTTGGGTTCACATGGTGGAAAGGAAAAAGAGAACAAAGAGTTTGGTAGCCCTTTCTCCCAAGGTTGAGGGAGTCTGACCTAGCTAAGCCTGGCAGGCCTTCATGCATTAATTAGATTTAAGCATGTTGGTTGTATATCCCACAGTTTAGACACCTGTCTGTCCATATTTGCATGGTACTTGGCAATTCCAGCATAACGTATGGATGCAAACAGGAGAAGAACACTTTTTTTTTATCTCCTGCATGCTTTGTATGTGCTCTTCCTCACAAAGGCCCTGAGGAAAATGTTAATAGCTTTCATAGTGGTTCTTTATAAAGTCTTACTTCTCTTTCTCTATTTTTACAGTAGTTGGTCTTATAAAATATAATTCTTAGATTTTAACTTGAGCCTTAGTTTCAAGGATCAGATGAGAAATGTTGGACCCTTAAACAATATGTATGCAGTATCCAAAGATGTTAAAGGAACTCTGATCCCTGATACATGAACTTTAAATACTTTATTATTGTTATTGCTATCAGTAAGCTTGGGTCAGATTGTCAAGATGGATGAAATTAAAAAGAGATGGACTAAAAAATTGTTTAAAAGTGTTTTTCTTTTAGACTTAAATTTTGCTGGAAGCTTTTGTTTATGAGTAAAAAATGGCTGTACAGTTGATGAGGTGGAAATGCATAGATTCATAACAATATAAATGAGTGCAGGTCTGCTTGTGAAGCTCCTGAACAAATCATGTTTCAGGTTTATATTTCACCTTTACCATATGAATAGTTTTTCATTCTTTAACATGGTTATATTCACATCTTTAGAGTGTGAATGGAGGAATACAATTTTAGAATGAAGTCTTCAATATATAGTCTCTCTGTTTTTGTTTTTATTTAGATTAGTTTCTTTTATCTTATTGCATTATAAAAAAACTTGATTCAAATCTTATTAAAAATAATAAAACACGCTATTAAACAATCAAAAGATGGCAAAGGGGGTTTGTGAGTGTGAGGAGAGTATAATACTAACACCATGTGGTATACAAGATAGATAAAATTAAGATGTGAAGATAATAGTAATATGAAGCTAAAGCACTAAACATCAACACAGTGCCTAACTAAACAGGGGATGGTTAATTCTGTGGAGAATTAAACATGATTTTGTTCAAATCCCAAGAAATGCCATACTGTTTAATGAACTCAGGAGGATTTTATTTGCTGAAGCATTGCATCAAAATATTTGTACCAGTCATTATTGACTATGCTTGTTTTCTATTTTTCAGCACATAATAAAGTTTCACAGAGCTTCTAAAGCAAACAAGAAGCCAGTTCAGTTACCTCGGGGAATGGTGAAATCTCTATTATATCAAATCCTAGATGGTATTCATTACCTACATGCTAACTGGGTGTTACACAGGGATTTGGTAAGTAGATCTACAGTGGGGATTAGAAATGGGTATAAGGCTTATATGTAGTGGTGGTGTTTCATAGAGGATATCAGGTACTGAGTCACTAATGATGTTTTAATTCGTAATTTGGCACTATAAATGTCTAGTGAATAATGTGTATTTCTATTACCTGGAAAAGAAAATGGCTTCTTCCCATAGGTGCTTTTGCATTGCCTCATTAGCAAATAAAGCACAGTAAGGGCAAAATTAAGCGTGACTGCATATTTGCAACTCTCAGATTTTTGGGGGGAAATATTTAACAAGTCTAATTTTCTGTGCAAGCTTTTTAAGAATGTAAAAATTGCCTTAGTGGGTCAGACCAGAGAGCTGTCTAGTTCAGGGATGGAGAACCTGTGGCCCTCCAGATGTTATTAAACTCTAACTCTATCAGCCCTAGCCAACATGGTCAAAGATAAAGGATGATAGGTGTTGTAGTTCAGAGGATCAGCTGATTCCTGATAAAGTTTATCGCTGTTGCTATATATGGTAATTGCTAGCCAGATAGCTCTTAAAGATTCACAATCAGAATGGTAGAGATAGCCATCTAT
The DNA here is from genome assembly GCA_034641385.1 of Darevskia mixta. Classification (NCBI taxonomy): domain Eukaryota; kingdom Metazoa; phylum Chordata; class Lepidosauria; order Squamata; family Lacertidae; genus Darevskia; species Darevskia mixta. The sequence continues at coordinate 22,081,206 of JAWWNH010000014.1, read as the reverse complement.
GATGTTTGCCCTTAGCATCTGGCAGTCTGAAATTTAGTGCCTCTGAACATGGTGGTACTGTTTTGCCTAATTGCAACAGAAGACCCTCCCCCACAAATTTGTATATTTTCCTAAGCTAATGAGCATCAACTTACCTTGCGGAAGCCTAATAAGATCATATTTTGGGGTAGGTGGGGGACTTCTTTGTTTTTCTGGACACCAGGCCCTTTCATTGGATAGAAAGGTACTTCATTGTTACCACATTCTTTCATTCCTTTGCCCAATAGATGTTTCAGGCAGTGCCAGTATAAACAGGTTACAGTGTTGTCCCTACATAATATTAATCCTTGGTGGACTAAAATATTCAAGCAAACTAGGGTGTTGGAGTAAACAGTTGGACGGTGTATGTTTGATCGAGCCCACTGTGGCCATGGTGCCTATGTGTGAATCCCTGGAGAACATAAGAGCTTGTTTCATTCCTCCATCTGAGTCCTGAGCCTACTGTTGACTGAATTAACCTCTTTGTGTTCAACGCCCTATCAGCTTGTGAGGAAGGATTTCTTATTTGTTTCAAATTCAAGGCTGCATTTATTTGTATATGCACAGCCATTGCTCAAACAGTACTAAAAGTGGATAATTGTTTCTATCAATTTTATCATGCATGAAATTATTAATCAGAAACCAAAGTTTGCCATTGTAAATATTTGCCAGTATGTGGAAAACAGAAGTGGATCGCTCAAGAGATGGGTAAATTTATTAGAGCCTAGTAGGTCAGTTGTTTTGAGTATGGTCTAGACTAGCAGCCACCTCTGTTGGGCTGTGATGAAATGTACTGGTGGCCTCTGCTCATTTGAAGTTTAGAAGTGCTGCAAAGCAACCATAGGAGCAAGAAAGTTATTGAAGGAGGGGATTTAGAGAACTGCTGCTGAGTCCCAAATCCATAAAACAGCATTTGGAGCTTGGAACTTCGTGCTCATTTTATATATACCTGACCATTTTGTATGACCAATGTCATCCATGTGATGAAATTAGATACAAGAAATGGGCTGCATTACCTCTTGCAAAATAATCATCAGATGAGACTCCAAAATTAGAATAGAGCACAGTAACACACCAAGCATGGATTGGCAGTCTCTAAAATTAGAATAGTAAACAAGGCTTAAATTGGTGCAAAAACTTACTTACGACTCTTAGCAGTCGGTGACATTTTTGCACATTTGGAGCAAATCTTGGATTTCAGAGCCCACCCTAAGATTGTAGTTGGTACGTAGGTACAAACTAACTTTGCTTCTTCAACTTCCACATCTCTAGTAAAATATTCTGAAGGCTGAGGGTAGTATTCAATTAACCATTACTCTGCGCATAACCTGATGTTAGGTCCACTCTGAGCAAAATTTGGTAGAGTATCACCTAGAAGTTTAACAGTCCAACCATATTCTAGTGATATACAGCCAAACAGGAAAAGCTAGATTACTAACAAGTTCCTGACCTCTGAAGTATGAGCAGAAGTAAATCTGCAGTGTATAGTTTGAATCATACCAAGTTTTCACTACAAGGAATGAAGTGAGAAAGTATTAAGCATGAAGATTATAATGGCAAAAACCCTGAACAGAGTAGGTGGAACTAATCTGTAAAATAATTGGATGTGCCACGAATATGCCTCATATAGTCCTTAATTTACTTGACTGGAAATGATGGTCCACAGCATATGTAAATACCACAAGTTTTCATTCCTGGGAGTATGTTGTTTCAACTGATTCAGCAGCCATGCCACCTAAGTAGCGTTCTAATTAGCTGTGTTCTGTTGAAATCCTTAGGACCTGAATGCCTTAGTTGTATGCTCACTTTGGGTGGGATTTAATACAGTTTGCATTGAAAGACAGTAAAGTTGAATTCCACCCAGTTCAATAAAAAACTTAGGCAGGCGTTGCTTTTTCTGGACTTAACTGTAAGCCTACAGAGCTGGAAACAATCCTGCTTTGAAGGGCAAGGCAAACAATCGTTTGGCTTGGATCGAATGGTGCATATGTTGTGATCAAACAAGAAAGTAACTGCACTAAAGTGTGATGGGCAATGCATAATTGGTCTTTGACTGAAACAATCCAGGGTGTGCTCATAATATTAGAAATTTGTTTTTATCTTAATGGTCCAGGACCATTAATATCACAAACAAATCAAAGCTCATTGAGGGACTCAGGCTTTGATACAAGAAATCACATCTTAATCTTTTAACTAGGAAAGTCAGACAGTATTTGTCTAAGCTATTCAGACTTTTTCAAGTACTAGAAAATTAAATTATACTTTAATCGTATTAGTTTTAGCCAATTGACTATTTGGAGTTTTGTAGTATATGCAGAAGCTTTAGTTAAACTCAGAGTAAAAATTAATTTTCCTCAAATGTACGTCTACAAAAATTCATTTAACAGATCAGATATATCCAAGCTGCTTTTGGCTCAAGGCTTAGCCCAATGTTTTCTATATAACTAACCAAAGGTTAGTCCTTTGGTTTATTTATACTTATTAAAATTGAAGCATTGGTTTAACTTGGGGGGGGGATTATTTTTCCATAGCATTTTTTAGTCCTTAGAAATGTAATTGTCTAGAAGATTCATGTGACCTATTTCCTGTGATCTGTAATCCCATATCAAAGTGACAGCCTTTCATGTTGCACTATATGCTGATTTTAATATTCTGTGTTGCTTCAAGTTGTATAAGTAAACTGGCAACTCAACCTCTGTGATTGCTTTCAGAGTACCGGTATAAGAAGTTAGACTCTCACCAAGCTAAAGCAGCTGGTTACAAAACCAAATATAGTGTATTTTGTATTTGTGTAGGTGCAGCATTTCTGTACCATGTACCTTTTTATTTTTTATTTTTCAGTAGGCATATTTTAAAATGTTCAACTAAAAAAACCAATTATTGTGCTTCAGAAATTCTACTTACTTGTTTTTTCTAATTAGTTGATAACACTGTATGTTGGTGGAAAGCCTAGTGCTATCTGTAGCATATATCTTTTAATTAATGACTTTTAACATCTTTATTCTTTATAGTTAAGCTTTTATCTTGGTTCTCACCAGTTTCTCTTTACTATTTTATGGTGTTCCTATTCCATGCTGCTCCATCAGTAAGCTTATTTCCCTCATAGCTACACTTTCTGTGTGCCATGTTGGTCTTACTCCTCCTTTCTGTGAGCTAAGTTCTTACATTGCTTAAAGTGCTGGATTAATTTAAAGTATGATGACAAATTTTCTCTCACCCTAATTTTCCAAATTTGTAAAGTTGGGATAAGTGATCCCACACCTGTTGTCATTGTGTATTAATACCAGTAGCAAACTCACATGCTGTTTAGCCAAAGCAGAGCAACGGGGGGCGGGGGGCTCTTAATATACTCTAAGGTTTACAGCATAAAAACAAAATATTGGGGGGGGGGTAAGGGGGGCAATTCCTACCAAACATCCTAGTGAAAGCGAACTACATTCAGTGTCACAGAATGCAAAGTGCTGACAGGTGGGGAAGGTGGAGAAATGAAGAACTGGGGCTGCGGAAGAATGAAATGGATTATCCTCATAGAAGGCATGTCCGCATCTCCGGCTTGCTAGATCAGTGAACAGGAGTAGATTGCAAGTGCCACACTTGAATTCCTAAAGGAGTATTGAAGGTAGCAAGCAAGAGAGTAGAAAGATGAACTGCTATTGGTTTTTGCATTGAGAAGAAAATACTTTTCTATTCCGAGACAGTACTTTGTTGATACTGCCATTTTGGGTTCACACTGCTTTTTCCTTTTTGAAGTTGTGTGTGTGTGTGTGTTTATTTCATAAAATTTAAATACCTCTTGACTGTAAACACACACACCCCCACACACAAACACTTCAAAACGTTTTACAAAAGAAACAACAGCAAGATCAAGGAAAAATCACAACCCTACTTTAAAACATTCAAAAAATACTAGAACAGATTAAAATGACATCAGCTTTCTAAGCATCTGGGTAGGCTTAATTTTTCTAGAAGTAGCCGCAGTGTGGCGGATTGAATTGTTACTAGCCAGAGCTTGTTGAATGCTTGAAGCTGGAAACAGCTTAGTGTGGGTAGAGGTCCTGGGTGTCTGAGGATCCTTGACTAGAGGTTCCAGGCCAGAAGTATATAGAAATGCTGTATTTTGATTACTTTGGTTTCTTTGTTTACATCTGAAGTAACGATTAATATAGCATTAGAATAGCTCCCACTGTAACTGTATTTTATATCATGGTAGGTTGATGATACTGGCAGATTACTGTTACTGAACAGCAAGTGATTCTGGACCAGACTCTTATATGAAACTTTGTAAGCTAGTGTAAATGCACTCTAAAGGAAGCAAGCTGTGTTCTACTCAAGTAATTTTTTCATATTTTTAGTAAAATGTAGTTAGATTGTTACAAGGAATTAAACATACAGCTTTGCCATAGTGTAAAGGCTAAGATTTTTATGCAAACTTGCTCTTGACCCTTCTTCCCTAATATTTGAAAACCTGGAATATGTACAGATCCATAATTCTGATAAATTCACTTCTATATGATCCCATGGATTTAGTGATACTCAAAAGGGGAGAAAAATAAGATTAATTTAGCCTGCAGTTGCTTCCCTGCATAGCACATTCCCTGAGCCATGCTCAGTGTCATTAGCAGCAATGCAGAGGAGAGAGGTGGAGTTGAGAGCTGCAGCACAGCCTGACCTTCCTGAAATAATTACCTAGACAACATGACAGTTAAGAAATCCTACATTCTTAAGGCTCAAAGTTGTCCAAAATGCATACTGAAATTATGTGAGAGAATAAATCATGACAATCTTCCAGAATCCCCAAATCAGCCCCCTTAATATATTCAGTAATGGCATCACACTAACATCCAGTCATAAATAAGATGACACTTTTTTGGATACTGCCTTTGCCCAAAATGCACTGTGTTAGCATACAGTGAGGGGGGAAAGTATTTGATCCCCTGCTAAATTTGCCCATTTGCCCCCTGACGAAGAAATGACCAGTCCATAATTTTAATGGTAGGTTTACTGTAGCTGTGAGAGACAGAATAACAACAGGAAAAACCCCAGAAACCCAGAAGACAAAAGTCAGAGATTGATGTGCATTATAATGAGTGAAATACCCTGTTTCCCCTTTTTTAATACGTAGTCATAAAGTAAGCCATGGCAGGGTTTTTTAACCTTTGTGAGAAGTAAGACGTACCCCAAAAGTAAGCCGTGGTGCAGAGTTTTGCCCCGCCTGCTCAGTGCGCAGGGGGAGGCTGTACCGTACCATACTGACGTAATAAAAATAAGACATCCCCCGAAAATAAGCCACCCTGTGTTTTTTTGAGGGAAAAAAATTATAAGACGGTGTCTTAAAAAGGGGGAAAGACGGTAAGTATTTGATCCCTTTGGAAAAGATGACTTAGTACTTAGTGGCAAAACCCTTGTTGGCAATTACAGAGGTCAGACGTTTCTTGTAGGTGGCCACCAGGTTTGCACACATCTCAGGAGGTATTTTGTCCCACTCCTCTTTGCAGATCCTCTCCAAGTCAGTAAGATTTCGAGGCTGATGTGTAGCTACTCGAACCATCAGCTCCTTCCACAGATTTTTGATGGGATTAAGGTCTGGAGACTGGCTAGGCCACTCCAGGACCTTAATGTGCTGCTTCTTGAGCCACTCCTTTGTTGCCTTGGCCGTGTGTTTTGGGGTCATTGTCATGCTGGAATACCCATCCTAGACCCATTTTCAATGCCCTGACTGAGGAAAGGAGGTGCTTACCCAAGATTTGATGATACATGGTCCCGTCCATCGTCCCTTTGATGCGGTGAAGGTGTCTTGTCTCCTTAGCAGAAAAACACCCCCAAAGCATAATATGTCCCCCTCCATGTTTGATGGTGGGGATGGTGTTCTTGGGGTCGTATGTAGCATTCCTCCTCCTCCAAACACGGCAAGTTGAGTTGATGCCAGAGAGCTCTATTTTAGTCTCATCTGACCACAACACTTTCACCCAGTTCTCCTCTGGGTCATTCAGATGTGCATTGGCAAACTGCAGACAGGCCTGTACATGTGCTGTCTTGAGCAAGGGGACCTTGCGGGCTCTGCAAGATCTCAGTCCTTCATGGCGTAGTGTGTTACCAACTGTTTTTCATGGTGACTATGGTCCCAGCTGCCCTGAGATCATTGACAAGTTCCCCCCGTGAAGTTCTAGGCTGCTTCATCACCGTTCTCCTGATCATTGCAACTCCATGAGATGAGATCTTGCATGGAGCCCCATACCGAGGGAAGTAGACAGTTTTTTTGTGTTTCTTCCATTTGCGAATTATTGCACCAACTGTTGTCACCTTCTCACCAAGCTGCTTGGCAATAGTCTTGTAGCCCAGTCCAGCCTTGTGCAGGTCTACAATCTTGTCCCTGACATCCTTGGACAGCTCTTTGGTCTTGGTTATGGTGGCTACTTTGGAATTGCTGGATTGATTGCTTCTGTCAACAGGTGTCTTTTGTAAAGGTACTGTAACAAGCTGGGATTACAGGTAAGACCTCTCCCTTACACCAGGTGCTTCTAATCTCAGCTCGTTACATACAGTGAACATACCAGGTAGCCTGACATCTGGCTGGTTAATAGGGGATCAAATACTTATTTCACTCATTATAATGCATATTCTGCTCTGTTTGTTCATAAATATCTTGTACCAGTCCCTACAAGAGACTGATGGCCTGATAGTGCCACAAGTAATTTATATATTTTCCCTGGCTAAGAGCACACATCTTAGTGTAACTTACTGCCTTGTCGCCATCTTTAAACCTGTCCAGAGTCATACCCTTTTTCGAATTTGTTCTTTACACATTTATGTGTCTGTGATTGTACTAGATTACATCTGTTCCTATCAAAGATGTTTTCATTCATCTATCAAAGCTTCCTTGAAGTACTTTTATCTGGCATACATTTTATGCTTGCTTAAAATCACAGATAGGTGTTCACATAATTGCTTCACATGACAATATTGATCAGATGGAGCAAATCCTTTTGTACATACTTAAATAATAGCCCACTTAAACAATAGCCCAAAGTGTTGTGCTTTGAGCTGTTGATGCCAGCCTTTTTTCAAAAGAAGTATGGTAATTTTTTTCTTGAAATTGGCTTGAACTGGATATCTACTACTCTACACATCATCCTTGGCTAAATTTGATGATTAATGGTTATTTTATATAGGTTTATAAACCGTATAAGAAAAAGCAAAAATAGTTTTGGTGTAGCTCTATAGAGCTTCAAAAGCAATTGTACCAATGTTTGCTTCTCACGCAATGATTCACATCTGCAAAGGCAATTCTTATAAACATTGCCTTTGCAGATGTAGTTTCATAATAAACTCTTATAAGCCACTCTTATAGTGACTGAATTGATACATTAAGAGCAAAATGTAAACGTTTTGTGTAGAATCTAAATGTTCATATAGTGACATCTAAGAAGATATGCAAAATATTTGGTTGATTGCTTTTTGTAATTGGCTAATACTGGAAATAAGTGAACCAGCATTTTTCCCAGGTGAATTCTGTAATGACACTGCTCATCTGAGAGAAGAGCATGGTGTGGAAAGTTATTGAAAGGAAGCTCTTCTAAAAGGGAGAAAATGTAAGATGGGGAAGAAAATTGATTTGGTCAATTGTATGACCTTACAGCAAACTAATAATCCACAGGCACTATTAATGACATTCCACTGCATTTTGGTTTAAAATTGGAAAAATAAAACTGCTAATTTTAGGCACAAATGTTTAGGTTTATCTTGGTATATATTTTGTATTTTTTTTTCCACAGAAACCTGCTAATATTTTAGTTATGGGTGAAGGTCCTGAGCGAGGAAGAGTAAAAATTGGTACGTTTATATCTTTGATAAGTCCCAGTGTAGCATTTAAGACAGAATGTTCTAAAGGTGCAGCTGACCAGGTTAATACTTTCTGGGTCACACATAAAACCCCATAAAATGAAAAGGGGTAAAATTTGTTAATGCTGAATGGACAAAAGTGAAGGACCCCTTTGCCTCTAAAAATGTTACTTTACAATAGTACTGAATTATATAAATATCAATAATAAAACGAACATTAGTAACAGTTGTATAAAGTGCCATTGAGAGGGTAGATAGATTATTCAGGGATGGGAGACACATTTTAAAAGCTCATAAGCATTGCTTGAAGGAAATTAAAACAGCATTTTTAATGGAGAAGATACATTGGACAAATTTTTGTAGGGGGAGCTTCTTGTGACAGAGATTCCATATTCTATAAAAATGCTCTTTAAAAAATAATTAAATGAAACTCTAACGTAGCAGTAAAATCTGCATAATGGTATGATCCAGCATGTTGCGGAAGTATGTTGGTGTCCTAAGGACGTAAGTGTTTGTACCAGCAGATGTTAAAGGTATATATTTTCCTGTCCTCTGACTAATTATCTGAGACGGGCTGCCAACTTGAATAAAATATTGGGGAGGGGCAGGGAAGCCCAGCCCCACATAATCACATGATGTGGCGCGCGCACACTATTTGAATGACAATGCCCATCAACTTTGAGGGGCAGCTCCCTCAAATATTTTAGGGGAGGCAAAGGGACCTGAGCCTCCTATGATCTGAGATGAATTGTTTTGAAATTGACAGAATTCCATACATTCTTTTGATTGTACAAGACTATTGATCAACTGTCTGCCAAAAGCAGGGTTTTTTCCACACACAACACATGTATTTGAATATATATGAAGTTCAAAAGGAATAGAATTAGACCAGTGTTGAGCACATGATTCTTTAAAAAGTTTGTGAACATACAAGAGTACTAACACTGGCAGATTGAGGTCCTTTTGTAAGCAAACCATGGCTGAAATGTAGGTCAGCCTCCAAACGTATTTGGCCTTAATTGAAGTGGTGCTTCTTGTGATGCAGACAGCTTTCCCCTTATTGGAAATGGACTACCTTCTACTTTTGCATGCAACAGCTGTGTACAACATTTCAAACTAATTGATTGCTCCCCAAAATGGTTACACTGCATGGATGGATGTGAAAGAGACCTCTCCAGTTCACTTGACCTATCCAGTGCCAAGAATGGCAAGATTGACTCATAAAAGTATAATAAAGCTGAAGACGCACTGCCTTATTTTGACAACAGAAGCAACAACAAAATTATGTTTGGACTTCCACTGTTTAAGCATTAAAACACACACACAACACATGTATTTGAATATAAACAATGTACTTCCCACTCACCCCTCTCTTCTGGAGCTATTGCGTTTTTTTCTCCAGCAGTGAAATGTTTCTTGCCTTCTAAGATAGAAAAAGTTAAATTGTTTTCAATGTCTAAAATGAAGCATAATACAGTTTTAAATAGGGCTGTGAATAGGCACACATGCTTGTTAGTAGGACAAAGGGAGATGAATTTATCTCTGGTGAAAATGAGATCTGGAACCTTGCTCCTTAAAAACACACAGGCTACACAGCCTTAAAGCTGGCTCAGTTCTTTGTATGGTCTACAACTGCAACCTCAGATCCTCAGGTCTGTTGGAATTTGTAAAATAACGAGCTGTATCTTTGCACCTACACTCAAACTGTATGAAATAGTTTTTCTTACAGAAGTGAAATACTTCTCTGCTATTTGAGTGTGGGTACAAACAATCCAGGTTTCATTTGTAAATTCTTCCTAATAGGTAAAAAGTATTGAGGCAATAGAATATAGCAGGAATTGGGAATGCTTTCCATCTAAGCTTAAATGCAATTCAGCTACAATCGGTAACAGCCTCAATATCAGTTTCTGTGATAATAGAGATGGAAATGTACCAGCTGCCTTAGTTCCTAAGAGCTGAACTGTTTTTGTCAGGTTAATAAAGGACTGGCTTCTAAAAACAGGAAAACTTTCCAGCCTAGTATACACCTGCCTTGTTTTCCCATATATAAATCCTTGTGTTGTTTTTCCGTTGGGCTGGACACCAGATTTCCCAACTTTCTGAGGAATGATCAGCTTGATTCAGAACCTGCCTGATCAAAAGTGTGTTAGCTATGATTTAATAATGCTTCATTTTCTGTACCATGCTTTAGAAACAAGCTTAAAAGGAACTTTTTAAAGTTAGACTGAGGATGTTTGCAGTGTGTGTTACATTTGAGCTCACTCATTTCTGAGTAAGCAGTCTGTGCACTAAAATTTAAAGCATCTTCCCCCTCTTTTTACAGCTGACATGGGCTTTGCCCGACTATTTAATTCACCTTTGAAGCCTTTAGCTGATTTGGATCCAGTAGTTGTAACATTCTGGTATCGAGCTCCAGAATTACTGCTTGGAGCAAGGCATTATACCAAAGCTATTGGTAAGTAATGCACTGTATACCTGATTTTTCATATTTTAAATTCTAATTTTCCCTGATGTGGATCCCTTCTTGTTTACAAAGATGTCTAGTATTGAAATCTTAGAATTGGAAGGAACCACAAGGGTTGCCTAGCCCAACCACCTGCAATGCATTTTGGCATTTGAAAATATAGAAAAGCATTGTGATTCTAGTGTGGAAGAAAGGTGATTCACTGAATCTTACTTTTTAAGGCTGAGTCTTCTATAATGTTTGGTTCCCCAAACATGTGCATCACTCTTAAGTCTTAAGTACTTCAGGGCACTTAACTGGCAAAGACCACATTGAATTTACAGATGGTTTCACTAATTAGATAAGAAATGCCAGCAACATTTAATTCCGAAGACTGATTTGCATTATTGAATAGTGTCAGGAACATTTTGGCTTTGATCCAGACGTGCACCAGCAGCATGATGCTCTCACAAGCTGCCTCCACAATTTTTTCTCAGATTTCCCTCCACATAGCAGCACCCCTCCATATCCTATACCATTCTGGAGGGATCATTCAGCTTTCACAAGTCTGCCTGCAAGCCTTTGATTTTAGTAGACTTGTACCCAGAGCTTGAAACAACCTGTTTGGTTTGGTTGAAATACTATTGAAAATACCTATTTTTTCAATGTGCTTTTGAGCACTTTCTTTTATCCAAGTCCTCAATACTAGAAGTAACTGTGCAAAAGCCCTCATTGGCTGAATTAAAAATGTTGGTGAAGCACTTTATTTTGTCTGACAGTAGAGGACAATAGAAAAAAAGAAATTCCTCCCCATCTTTTGTATGTCCCCTTTAAACTCCCATCACCTTCAGCTTCTCCTTGTGGGGAAGGTGCCATGATTCAGTTCCTTGATTGCTTTGATATACACCCTTTATAGACCTTTTCCAAGTCTGTTATATCCTTTTTGAGATGGAGCAAGCAGAGGTGAACATCAGATTTCCAAATGCAAAGAGACCTTAGATTTAAATAAAAGCATTACAGTTCTGACTGTCTTATTTTCAATCCTTTTCTAATCAATCCCTAACAGTGGCCATCCAACATGAGCCGAAGATCTGTAAGGAAGGGACTATAGCTCAGTGATAGAGCACCTGCTTAGCATTACAAATATCCCCAGTTCCAGTTCATGATACTTTTGTGTAGGTCTGGAAAAACTACTGGCTGAAATCCTGGGGTCCTGCTGTCAGTTGGGTGTTCACAATACTGAGCAAGATGGACCAACAATACAAGGCAGCTTCCTATGTCTTCCTGGCTAGTTACCACCAATGCAGATACCTGCTCTGTTATATATGAAATTATGGTTTAAAATTACAATACAGTTTGCATAGTCTTTTGCTCATTTTTCTCTAGTATCAGTGTTAAAATTAGTAATGCATTGATTTTGCTAAATACAGCAGCAGCATATCTAGCTACGCGTGTTCTATGTTTGTCTTTCACGCTCCAGGTAATTGGCTGATGGTAATGAGAAGAGGAAGTAGGGGAAAATTGAGTGTTATATGAGACAGAGACACAAATGTGTAACGAGAGGTGGAGCTAAATATTCATCTATTGTGGAAGCTGCACATTTAGCATAACATAAGTTTGGTCTACATTCCTTTAACCTCAGCAAAATGTTCAATTTTTAAATGCATGGAGTCATGTGTAAAATCTTAAGGAATAAAGGGGAACTTGGAAATGCAGCAGTTAGAATGGAATTGTCTGTAGAAAATGTACATATAACTTAATCAGAGTTGCTTGCTTTGAGAGGCCATGTGTAACCTCTGCTGCTGTTCTTCAGACTATGCTTTCTCCTTTCAGAAAAGTGTATTTGATTTTTCTTTCCTCCTTTTTCGTAAAGATATTTGGGCTATAGGGTGTATATTTGCAGAGCTGCTAACATCTGAGCCAATATTCCACTGCCGACAAGAGGACATAAAAACTAGTAATCCATATCATCATGACCAGCTGGACAGAATATTCAATGTAATGGGATTTCCTGCAGGTACATATTCTATACATTCATTACTGATGTACTCCAGGCTATAGGTATCTCCAGTACCATTTTAATAGGACTGACATACTCTTTGTGCCATAATATTTACTGAAAAGCTAGTAAGCTTGAAAGAAGCCACAGTTGCCATTGGAAAATGTCAGTATGCCAGATCTTTTTGTGGATGTGCAGAGGTCTATGCACGGCCTACAAAGAACACTGTGAAATTGATTCCTCCCCCCCCCTTTTTATTTCTTGAAAATTCTTATTGTCTTAATATAAAGAAATAAAATCTTGGGGACTGATAGTAGTATTTACTGCAGGGGTCCTCAGACATTTTGGACTGGGCATATTTTAAAATATTTTGTGGGCTCACAAAATACATTTTTCACAGAAGACAAACTGGTGATGCTCAGAGCCCCCACTCCCACCCCAAACTGACAAAAACACAAAGCAGGCAGCTTCCCCTCCCCAAACAACAAATAGGTGAAAGTTCACTTTTTACAAATTAAACAATTGGGAGGGGCAAGGGGCCTTGGTAGGTAGGCTCTGGGGTGCTCGTGTGCATCATGTTTGGGATTCAGACCTACTGTGTTTATTTCATTGTGCACCGCTTTGCCTACTTCCATAGCAAAATTTGGTCTATATTAAAAATAGGTGTCTCTTTGGTGACTCTCATCTAGTGTTGCTGAGGCGACTGAGAGAGGATATTTTGTCCACTCATATTCATCTTCATCAATGGTGATCAGAAGGCAAAGTTTGGCGTATAAAGAGGAGAGTGAATGATGGTTTTGAATGTGCAAGTGATGATGTCCTATTCCCTATGTAGAGAAAGATGAAAGAGTGCTATTAATATTCAATTCATAGATAAAGATTGGGAAGATATTAAAAAGATGCCTGAACATTCAACGTTAATGAAAGATTTTCGAAGAAACACGTAAGTTTTGCAAAGATCTAAGTGATTGTCATGATTTCTACTGCATCAGGAGTTCATACATTCAGGAACCAGGCTTCCTTGGCAATTGCCTCTTTCCTCCTCCCCACAAAGATGGTTGCACCTCTGAGTTTTCTGAGAACAGCAGGGAACTTGGCTGGGAAGGGGTATTTCATGTCACACTACAGGTTTGTGTGGATAACCATGTTGTTTGTAGAAAAAGCCCACAGGATTTGGAAGCCAGTAAGTTTGAAGGGATCTATACTGGCCCTTCTTGGTTTAGTGGATCCTTGTGTGTTCTGCATGGATTTCTGAAGCTGTTTGAAACAAGCAAAAACTGCTAATTTTATTTCTAAAAAATCCTTCTAGTAGCACCTTAGAGACCAACTAAGTTTGTTCTTGGTATGAGCTTTCATGTGCATGCACACAAAAGCTCATACCAAGAACAAACTTAGTTGGTCTCTAAGGTGCTACTAGAAGGATTTTTTTTATTTTGTTTCGACTACGGCAGACCAACACGGCTACCTACCTGTAATTGCTAATTTTATCATTGTATAGATACATTTGAAGCTACATAGCACATATAAAATTAGTGCCTTGGCTAAAGAGACAGTTTGTTGCATTCAAATCTACTGTTCTTTAAAGGATTGGCATTTTATGTTTCTTTAATTATTATTTTTAAGTATTATCAAACTCATAACTACTAGAAGTATGTGCATCTAATATTGTACAAGAGGGATATTGGTTGCTAACCAAATCTGTAATAATGGGAAGTCATTTCCATGTGGCTGATACTAAAAAGGGTGTGTGGCCTCAGGCTACTTTTACCGTGCTGGCACCCTTTTGAATCACAGATAGACCAGACAATTCAGCACAACTGAGTTCGTTAGCAAGCCCTATTGGTTTTATCCCGTCCTCCAGATTTGTACTTTCTATTTAATTTGATGCATTGTTGTGACTCATTGTTTTCTTTCAGGTATACCAACTGCAGCCTTATCAAATATATGGAAAAACATAAAGTTAAGCCAGATAGCAAAGCATTCCACTTGGTAAGACTTGGATAGTATCAAATTGTTCACTTGTGAATTTTTGCAGTTTCTGGAAGCATTAATTTGAATTATTTAAATTGCTTTTCATTGCATCTCTTCACAAAAGCATTGGTTATAAAGTTGAATTTCTGTGCCATTTCATATTTCATAGTAATTCATGTCCAGAGAAAGAAATTTGAAGTGTCTGAAGTAAAACCCTATGATCTAATTAATAGTTTACTATTCCCAAGTGCTAGGCATTAAGTCAGTTTTTAACATTTCTGCTGCACGTATGGTGACAGTAGATTTCCTTCCTTTTCGAACATGTCCTGACAACCTGGTAATCTGGCTAGCTACTAGTTGTATCAACAGACTGCTGTGGTCAAGTGATAGCTAATGGTAGAATTCAACGTGGTGCTAAGGAGATTGCTTTGCTTTCCCAATGAAACAATCTCCCCTCTCTCCTGTGCATGCACACTGTTCTGGGGGTTCTCCTGACCCTCCAGAGCAGATTAGGGGGAGGCATGGGTGGCATGGCGTGTGGAGATGGGAAAGCCTTGTATTGGTTCCTGCTAGTGGAATGGTTTAGTTGACTCTGGCCCAATATTCCTTCCATTATCTTGCTTGTTTACTGCCTGCCTCCCTACTATGGAAGGCAAATATGGGACTGGGGCTGCCACTGAGAAGGTTGTTCTTCCCTTTAGCTAAAGAATAAAGTGTGCGAAGAAACTGAAATAAAATACCTGCTGAAGGGTAGGAAGGAAGTCAAGACTCGGCAGAGTTATAGGATGTATAGTTGGCTTTATTTGTTTGAAATATGTTAAAAGATGAAAATAATAAAAATTTATTCAAAAAAAAAAAGAGAAGGTTGTTCTTCTTGTTTGTATACTCAGTCTGTTCCTCATGTTGAGTTGTTTGAAGACTGGGATGCAAGGATTTCCATTGATAGGTATGTGTAGTAGCAAATTTATCATGTAATATGGGTAGCTTAAGGATATGGCTTTTCCTCATCCCAGAAGGCCGTTTATCCTTGTATATGCTTCAGAATCCTGTTGCATCCAACATGCTGTCTTAACACCTTCTATTGTAAAACAGCTACAAGCCTTATTTTAGAGAATAGTCAAGTAGCCTAAAAAATAAGAACTTCTCAAAGTAGGCATAAAAGAATAAATCTAATGACTGACATGATCTAAAAGTGCTAGCATTTTCCCAGGGAGCCCTGTTTTTAGTGTTATTATTTTTGAAAAACCAGCCCCTCTTCTTTTGTTAAGCATGAGGTGACAACTGTTGGCTGTGAATAGGTGTATAAATCGACTGGAGTATTAGATGCTTGCCTTTTAGCTGCTGGCCCTAAAGCCAGTGCTTTTCTTTAATCTGCCCAGATATTTTTTTTTTAAAAAAAAACAACAACTAAAAACAAAGCTCTAACACAGCCTGATCACTTGCAAGGTATTATTTTTTATGACTACGCATAAATTTGGAAAGGGTAAATTTGCTAGAATACAAAACAGGATATCCTCTACCCCCACAGCCTTAAACCCAGCAATCCAAAACCAATTCACCATGTGCTTTTATCGCATGGGCTAGGTTCACTACCAGAATACTTGGGAAGAATGTTAAGTATATTGGAAAGCACAGTGAGAGGTTGTACTTATATAGTGTGATGGGCCTCTAACATTAACAACCTTGAATTGTTTGTACAGTACAGTAGAAATTAAACCTACTGCATTATAGGTGTGATATGCACTGTGGCCCATTTATGTGAGCAAGTAAGTCTTGTAACTGCAGCTTTTCCATGGGTAGCATTTTATAGATCATATAAACCTAATTCTCAGATTATGGAAGCCTAGATTATTAGGAACCAGGTTATACTGAATCATATCATTAGTCCATCTAGCTCAATATTCTGTCAGCAGCTCTTCAAGTTTTCAGATGAGGATCTCTCCCAGCCGTGCCTGGAAATTCTGGAGATTGAACCTGGTACCTTCTGTATGCAGAGTATAAGCTCTGCCACTGAGCTAACTAGACTTTATAAGCATATAAGGAAGCTTTGTATATTCACATTGTGGTGAAATATTTTCTTGATTGATTTGACAGCACTGAATGTCTTGTGTTTTTAACCATGCATAGCTACAGAAATTGCTTACTATGGACCCAATAAAGAGAATTACCTCAGAACAGGCTATGCAGGATCCTTATTTCTTAGAAGATCCACTTCCTACATCTGAGTAAGTGGTCAGTTTACTAGGTACTATCTGTGCAGCTCTTTAAATGCTTTATTGCTTTCAGTGTCAAGGCGTGACTGGGTGGGTGTGGAATGGAGGAATGTTCTGAAAATAACGTGAGATTCTCCCTCTTGATAAGTTATAAGAAATGGCTTTACTGTGCCATTTGCCATTTTGAAGTAATATTCCTGTTAATCTTGTCCTGAGCCTTTGATCCCATTAGTCCATAGCAATAATCCTGTTATTCACTGACAGGTTGATTATGCATGCTACAGATCTTCGTAGTCAACTGCTAACTGCCTGCAGGTCCACTTGAAATGCCAGATGACATTCTATAATTAGTTTATATTTATTTGTAAACTTGATGGGTGGACTATGGTGAGGATGGGGACCGCCTTCCAACTTCACAACCAAAGTCTGGATGTAGGGCATATTCATGTACTTTCTTTGTTTTTAAATATAACTGTTTGCTTTTTAAACATCCGTATTCTAAATATGTAGGCAAGATTTTAAAGTTAGTATTTGAAAGACATGACTATTTCTTTTGTGCCAAAGAATATTTCACTGGCAAGTCGGTAAAACTATTTGAACCTTAATTTGATGATTTATGAACCCAGTTTGTTTTCTGATGTTTTACACATATGTGCAATGGGTGCAGCATTTCTGAAAATGAAATTCACAGGAGCATATTGACTTTGGAACAAACTTGGTTTTCTTCCATCATATGATTTGTTTGGTGTAGCCTAAACTGCCCTTGGGACATATCCCTTTCTTCTTTAAATCATAAATTGGTATCTCATCTTATTAGAAAAATCTTTAGATATTAATAGCTGCAGAGATCTGTATGCAAAACAATAGGTATACCGTAATTGCCCATAAGTTAAACTGTGCAAGCACTGCCAAAAACATAACATTTTGCATTTTGCAAAAATTATTCTGTCCCTATTAATTATGGACAGGAAAGGAGGTAGAGTATGGAAGACACATCCATGACCCCTGATCTCACATTTTTAAAACAACAGGATGAATATGCACAGCATTCAGTCTTTGGTTGTAAAGACTAAAGGTAGCCAGTTTTTTGTGTAGGAGCAGAATAAAATATGCAAAAACTGAAAATAACTGCAATTCTAATGTCTTCTGCGATCTTCTTGGTGGGCCTCTATATCACTAATGACCTGATATTATTTAAAATGCACAGATTTTTATAAAATCTTCCATGACTATTTCTTCTATTTGTTCCAGTTCAAAGTGTGTACTGATTACATATTTGGGTCACGTTGCCCCAACTTGTTAGGCAAGGCAAAACACAGCCAGAGGGGTTTTTCATTCCAGTCCCATAGCAGAATATGAATACTTAACTGAAGAGCTTTAAAGAGGCTATCAGAAGTACTTGACCTACTTGAAAGGTATAAATAGGGTGCAGAACGTATTGTGTGTAAGTCAGTATACCCAATAAACTCTCTATACAATACCAAGTAAACAAGCACAGTGGTCTGAAGCTGTATGATGTATTCTGCATCAGAAGCTAAGGAGCTTATTGCTGGCCTTGTAAACTTCATGGGAGATCGCCCAGGACCATTGCTAAGCTGTTTTGAACCCCTCAGAGGAAGAGTGGAGTATTAGTGTAATAACATAAATGTGCAACATAATAGCGTGGTGTCCCTGGGCCTTTCTGAGGAATGTTTTATCTCTCTTTACCTCAACACTATGGGAGAGATTACTAGTAAACTGGATTTGAATGGGTGTTTAGTGAATTCAGTTTCACTGCTGGGAGTAAATCCACCCCCATATACACATACTGGTATAAACTATTGCTTCTTCCATCACCCACTGTAGAACGCTGCAATATCAATTACTTCTGATACATATATTTTTCTGGATTCTTACTCTGCCATCTTCCTATCTCTTATCATCACCATACAAGTCCCCAAAAGGATTATCCCACCTAAACTAATGGGGACCCTAGTAGCTATTTGAAATATTTGTTAAAAGTTTTTTGGTTTGTTTTTTTTTAGCAAACCTGAGCCCCTTTATACTCCCTTTATTCCTCAACAATTATGGGATCAGTTGTCCTGTGGTGTTTCATCTTTCCCCTACATTTACTGGTTGGTTTTATTAATGTACCTTTAACTTGCATTTAACTTTCTAAGTTATCAGGAGTCTGATTTGCCCTGTTGAAATGAATAAGAAAGTGAAACTATCAAATGTTAACATTGATAGGGCAAACATACAACCCTGACTCTCTTATTTATAATACTCATTTTTTAAATGGCTATTTTGTGGTACATCCCCCCAGCACCAGTGTTCACTTAGACATTCACTGGGAGCCCAGTATTTCACTTAAACATTTTTTGGATTTTGTTTTTCTCTTCTGTTAATGAGCCCACTTTTTCACTTGTGCATTTCTCCTGTTTCTCCTGTAGGGCTTCCTTGATAGCCCACTGAGGAATTTAAGTTAATATGTGCTCCAATACCTTTTCGGTTGGAACATGTTTTGGGACTGTGATACCAATAAGATTTATACCAGCCTTCATCAACAGATCTCAGGGGCAGTTCACAAGATGAAATTAATCATTATTTCCAGCTAGGACTTTTAAAGTGGTCCATTGGTCACAATAGCAGGCTGATACAGTAAAAAAAGAAAAGCATGAGAATTAAAACTTGAGCATTCAAAGAAGATTGCCACAGCCCCTGTACAAATATTATATGCAAATACATGGGGGGTGAAATGGGCTATTGGTTTCTGATTGGCTTTTGTTTGCTGTTCTTTTTTAATGTTGCAGATGTTGCTACTGTTAATTTTAAATAGACCTACAGAGTATAAACCAAATGATAATGGCTTACATGGTCATAGGTAGGTGATTCATAGCAGTTGTCCTTACGTTAGAAATCCAATCTCTTCACTGATTCCTTAGCAAAAAGTGCAACATGGAATTGGGAAACATGGAACTGAAGACAGCTTGCAATAACTTTAGCTTTATTTTTATGGAAAATATTACTTGGAAATAAAACTATGGTACAAAATGATGCAAGTAATATGTTAGGGGGCAAGACAGATGAGCAAGAAGAGATGAATCATAATAGAATTTAGTGTTTCCAGTCTTGTATAGAAATGGGGCATAGCACTTTTCAGCTTGTCTTAGCCAGAAAACGTGTTTGGGATGACTTGCTGGTATATGGTAACAACAACTAGGAAATGTGTCACTTGGCTTCTTAGTAATGGAGGCTTACAAGTCTATGCACGGGCGAACTTGATTATTGTGCTCGGGCTGTAATATAGTCCATTAGTAAACTTTGCATTATAAGCAGTGTATTTAGTTGATAGCTGGAGATATTCTCTCTCCTTTTTGTACTGAAGAAACTGATAGCCTTTCAGAAGAAACTGTGTCATACTTGGAACACTTCAAAGACAAGTCACTTCCTAAAAGACTAAAATCACAAATGGCAAGTGACACCTAAAGCAGCTTAAACCAGGATGAAAAGCATTTTATTACCATTATTAATTATGGGACACACTTTTTTTCTAGTTGCGATTTATGTTTTTTGCTTACACACACAAAATGATTGCTTCTTTTTGTTTTTGTGTTTGCAGTGTGTTTGCAGGTTGTCAAATCCCATACCCAAAACGAGAATTTTTAACTGAAGAAGAGCCTGATGATAAAGGAGACAAAGTAGGTATTTATTTGAAGGTTGAGATGAGAGAAATACATTTTAGGAGGTGTATTTTGTTAATCAGGTTGGAAAAAATTATAATTACCAAGTTGTTAGGGCAATCATACAGTGGTACCTCGGGTTAAGTATGCTTCAGGTTAAGAACTCCGCTAAGAACAGAAATCGTGCTCTGGCGGCGTAGCGGCAGCGGGAGGCCCATTAGCTAAAGTGGTGTTTCAGGTTAAGTACGCTTCAGGTTAAGAACGGACCTCCGGAACGAATTAAGTACTTAACCCGAGGTACCACTGTATTTATAATAGGGTTAATGGATCTGATTTCAAGCATTTAAGTTACT
Source organism: Darevskia mixta (assembly GCA_034641385.1). Classification (NCBI taxonomy): domain Eukaryota; kingdom Metazoa; phylum Chordata; class Lepidosauria; order Squamata; family Lacertidae; genus Darevskia; species Darevskia mixta. Next base: position 22,060,708 of record JAWWNH010000014.1, on the reverse strand, counting down.
GAGAGTACATGATTTATTATTCCATACTTTTACATATATGTCCCTGATTGTTGCTACTAATTTTATTGAACCATTTCCTGCCAAGATAAGAACGATAGCATAAAATAAATTAATAATAAAATGAGATGAAGATTAATTAAAATGGATAGAAGTTAACATTAATTATGGGTCATTGCAACTCTATACATCAGACATGGCAAGAAATTGAGAACTTCTGCAACATTTCAGTTTACATACCGGTAATATAGAAAAAAATTAATATCAGTAATCAGATTTGATGCATGGCTTGTAGAATAATAAGGTTTAGAGCATTTTCATGGTACCTAATTTGAAGTCTTTTTATTATCTGCAACTGTAGAAAGTGATTATTCCAAGTTCCTTTCATGTTAACTTATTTTGAATAATTCTAAAATGCATAGTTGAAAATATGGGAAATAAATTGGGCTTACCTCTGAGTAAATAGTTATGATAGGGCTATATAGTATGTTTATAATTGATTTTAATTTGTGTGCATACTTATGTGGTAATAGTAAAGTAATTATTATTAAGAAATTAGTGGCTTTGTGCCTGACTTAGCCTTACACAAGACTGGATGCTTCCTACCCATGAACTCCCTCTGAGCTGTATCTTACATTTTTTTTCTTTAACAAATTGAGAAGAACCAGCAGCAGGGCAATAACCACACAAATGGAACTGGTCATCCAGGGAACCAAGACAACAGTCATACGCAAGGGCCACCCTTGAAAAAAGTGAGAGTTGTTCCTCCTACCACTACCTCAGGTGGACTTATCATGACCTCAGATTATCAGGTATTTCTGTTTTCAGCTTTCAGTTTTGTTATGGTACTGTGAATCATTTATATTAGCTGTTATGTCCATACCTACTAAAAGTTGTATTTTTAAAATCTGTTTGTATATATGTTTTAATTGTTAAACACAACTGATTCAAGTCAAAAGGCACCAGTGGAGACCTGCACAGTGTGTCATTGCTAACTAGTTCAGTTCATACATCATGCCACACTGCGGTATGAAGAACTTGAACTGTGGTTTGAGCTTCAAAACAGAAAATGGATCACCTATGGTTTAGAGCTGTTGGTCTGGTTTCATTTCCCACCCTCTTAACAATTAGCTTCATAAGTTAAATCCATGGTGCAACAACCTCTAGAGCTGTAGAAATAGCTGTCATAGTTGTAATTTCCCTCGTGTTAAACGTGGCAGCATTTGAACAGCCACATATGTAATATTTTCTCTCTCTCTCTCTCTCTCTCTCTCTCTCTCTCTCCCTCCTCCAATGCGTTGCTCAGCGTTCCAATCCCCATGCTGCCTATCCAAACCCTGGACCAAGCACATCACAGCCACAGAGCAGCATGGGATATTCAACTACCTCCCAGCAGCCTCCACAGTACTCTCACCAGACGCACCGGTACTGAGCTGCACCTAAATAAAGTCAATGCACTGTTGCTAAGGCTGCAGGACTGGCCGTGCTGCTGTCTGCCTGGAACCTGGCGTTGGGCTGCAAGAATGTACTGTAAACTATCACATTTTCAAAATGTCTGATAGCCAAGTTCCACTACTTTTCACAGGCTGGGAGTAGTGGCTCCCTCAGATTGTACCCATTATGGAATTAGACTTGAAAAGAAAGTACTAGCACAGTTTGTGTTGTGGATATGCTACTTCCATAGTTTACTTGACATGGTTCAGACTGACCAATGCATTGTTTTCAGTGACAGTCTGTAGCAGTTGAAGCTGTGAAATGTGCTAGGGGCAAGCATTTTTGTTGTTGTGAATTCTATTGATGTTAACAACGTTATCTGACCAATAGTACGCAAAATCTCTTAACTGGTATTTGAAGCATACAGTATATGTTAATGAGATGAAAGCAAACTAACCGTGGCTCCAATTGAGAAATTTTTTGATATACATTGACTTTTAGTGACTTTTTTTGTGGGTTGATTCATTTTCCACATTGATCAATGTTTTATGACCAACAAATTTGCTAGAGAGAGATTTTTTTAAAGACACAAAAAATGAGCATTTTTCCAGCAGATTTACAAGCCTCCCAAAGATTAATTTTCAGCATATGTTTATTTTGTTCTCAAATCTATGACTTGACTGGTATTAAAGCTGCTATTTGATAGTAAATGAGTGTGTTACTGAGATAAACCTGTTTGGTTCAGCAACCAACTAAAATGATTGTCATAGACAGTGTTTTATTTTTCCTGTTGGTGTTAACTGATTTGTGAGCATGCTTGGAATTTAAAAAAAGCATGAGTGACGTTCCCTGCAAACAAACAAGCAGTGCAGCATTCATTCAGATATTTTTGTCATGATTTTTTGAGAGCTGGCTTGATGTAGTGGATTTTAAATTTTAATTATTTTTAAATATGTTCGCACGTTGTTTTAGGGTCTCCCTTATTAAAGCAAAGGATTAAGGTGTTAGGAGAACCTTAGAATTTGAGGAAAAACTATACCATACAATGTACTGTATCAAACTATTTTACATGAATGACGCAGGTATTCTGAATTTTAAAAGAAATCAACATTGTTAAAAACAAGGTGTTACATAATAAAATTATTTTTCATAAATCTGCATACAATTTTGCTTGTGCTTTTGTCGGTTGATGGTAAGAAAATATGCACTTGGCCTATACTGTATAATAAAAGCAGTTGAGGGCAAGAGCACGTCATTTGACATAACACAAGAAGCTGTATTGTACAGGATCAGACCAGTGGCCATTTAGTCCAGTGTTGTCTACCCTGAAAAGCAGGAGCTCTCCAAGGTCTCCAGCAAAGCTCTTCCACAGCAGTGCTACCTGTAACCCTTCACCTGTAATTATATGCTGCAGAACCCATTGTCTCTAGGGGAAATAATTCCTATTGATAATCTAAAGAGTTTCAACCTTTCCTTCGACTGATCTTTTCCCACTGGTTCCTTGGCTGTATATCTAAGGTAAGTATGGTTTAATATAGTACATATGCAGTAGTGCATGCCAGAACAGCCCAATCTCATATTTGTGACCAGTGCTTTCCTACCTCAGCACTTCTTACAGGGATTATCTTCCTGATCCAGTCAAAATACATTCCTCATCCTTTCTGAACTAGTCATGGGTTATCGATTGCCAATAGTGATGGCCATGAAATAAGATGGTTTTAAAAAGAGGTTAGACATTTAAAAGGAGGTTAGAATTATGTGGGCCTCCTTTACCTGTGTTACCAACCCTTATCCATGCTCTGTGTGGGAAGAGGAGTGAGTTGGCTACTGTTTCCTACTTGTCTACATTTACTGAAAGCCCCACCCAGGAACTGTGTAAAGAACAAAATGCATTGGGCACTGTTTCTACCAGTCAACATTTCAACTGTGGAACTGTGGAAATGTGGAAATGTGGAACATTTCAACTGGGCTGTGTGTAGCAGGCCTTTTGTAAAAAATAATGTGCAAGTGAAAGCTTTAGGGGTGGGGAATGTGCAGTTTCCAAAACATTTATGCAGTTCAAATTTCAAATAACATGACAGCATGAGAAGTAAAGTGAGTAGCCAAGCCATCTTCAAGGTTATACATTTCTCTTCCCCCTGCCAAAGACACTCTGCACAGACACCACTGCTACACGCCATGGAACGTTCATCAATGTTTCTGAGATCATGGGGGCTCCTTTCTTGACAAATCATGATGCAACGATGTCAGTGTTATGGCAAGGGTGGTAATGCCAGGAAATACCTAATATGGCATTCTTAACAGGCATTGCTGAACTGTATTTGAGCATCTGGGCTTCCCCTCCCCTTTGTCCTTTATAAGGGATGGCTCTGTCTTTCACATACAAGGTCTCAGGTTCAATCCCTGATATCTCAAGATAAGATTGGAAATGCCCCTGCCTAAGACCCTGGAGGACTGCTGCTGGTCAAGGTGGACAGCATTGAGCTCGATGGACCCAATGGTCAGACTGTATATGGCAGCTTCCTATGTTGTTCATTTTTTAATATCTCTCCAAATAACATTTCATTGGAGTTCATGATATCTCTTGTTTGAAGCTTGAATATAACACCCACCTGCATTAGTGCTGTCAGATTCACAGTTGTGAAGATTTCCTGCCACTCTAAGCTTGTAAGTGTGATGGAATGTGTGCAGCTTATATATGGATATACACAAAGATTCTCACACAGCTAGATCGACACACACACAGATTAGTAAGACAGACACACAGTTACACAGCGGGTGAGAAAATGTAGAATCATGTTGCCACAAGGCGCTATGTTGTGTGGAGTGGACGCCATGCCCATGAATACAGTGGTCCTTGGCGTTGGGCCCCACCAAAAAAAGAATCCTGGATACATTACAAGTAAGTTGTAACTTTTCCCTTTGGATTTGAAGAGACAAAAATCAGAACGTAATGCTTCTGATGTAAAAAATAAATAAAATTAAAAAATGATGACTTTGAAAATATTTATGCATATTTAGGTATTTTCTCCCCACCAGCTGTAGGAAGAAATGCAATGAGAAAGAAGGGGACTCTGCCCTTGGGCCTCTCAGTCTTTAAAAGGCCGTGCATTTACTCTAATACTCTTTTTACTTGCGTATGAAGGGATGCTATAAAACTCAGCTTGGGCTTTTAACTCTGAAATACCATGTTGAATATTTCTGCCGCTAATAAATATTTGACATAACTGCACTCCAGAGATGGTTGCTACTGAGGGTGGGCCATTGTGTTCCCCTCTAACAGAAATGGGTAAATTGCTGCTTTAGAAATCCAGGCTCCTGATGTATGGCTTCTGTCATAAGCAAAATGCCTTTGGGTGATGTGCATTTAATAGAGAGGTTAATATGTTGGTGATTTATCTCATTGTGGTAAGATCATGCTTGGAAGTCTGTAATCCCAGGAGCTACATTTAAAAGCATTCAATAAAGAAGATTTAATAGAGCTGCTAGCGCTAGTGAAGGGTTCAAGGATTTTAGAGGCAGCAATCTTTATATAAAAGGAAACGATAGGCCAATAAAAGAGCCAGGAGTCTTTTCCTATGGAAAGCCTATTGGCCTCTACAGTTTTAGTAGGGCAGCTGTTAAGACAGAATATCAATAGGTTATGAGTTACTTACACTGGCTTTTAAGGCCAATGGCTAAAGCTGACCTAGAAACATCCCTGTTCAGAGGCTGTATTTCTTGGGATGCTGAATGCTAGACACAACTAGGAAAGCCACCACACAGCCTGGTTGTGAACTTCCAGGAGGCATGTGGTCTGGCTGCTGTTGAAAACGTAATATCAGGTTAAATGGACCCTCATCTGATCCAACAAGAGAATTCTGAGCCTCCTTAGGCTTAGCTTTTGTGGTGCAAAACTTCCCCTGATCACATCAAAATGCATTAAGACACCTGAGCTTTCTGAATAAATCATACAAAATATTCCTACAGGGCTTCATTTAGTATGGGATTTACATCCTCTTGCCTCTTTTCATGTTTAAAGATGAGACGATAAAATACTTGAGAGAAGGATTATATATCACTAGGCAAAGTCCCATTTTTTGGATAAGAGTGATTAGGACTTCTTTTGAAAGGGTAAATCAAAAGTGGAGGGGGTGGTAAGGTAAATAGAAATAAAAGTACCCACTTCACTTTGAGAAGTAATGAAGAATCTGTAATCTGCATCTTCCAATATTAAGAAAGCTTTTGGAATGGTTTATTTAACTTATATAGATGTCTAGTGCATCCCTGATGGTGATTGAAACTCAGTCAAGGCAAAACAGTGACAACAAACGCTGGAGACGGTTTAAAAAGCTGAAAAATGTAAAGAGGAAGAAGAGTTTGGATTTGATATCCCGCTTTATCACTACCTGAAGGAGTCTCAAAGCGGCTAACATTCTCCTTTCCCTTTCTCCCCCACAACAAACACTCTGTGAGGTGAGTGGGGCTGAGAGACTTCAAAGAAGTGTGACTAGCCCAAGGTCACCCAGCAGCTGCATGTGGAGGAGCGGAGACTCGAACCCGGTTCACCAGATTACGAGTCTACCACTCTTAACCACTACACCACACTGGCGAAGAAGAAGTTTGATGAAAATAAACCAGTGATTTAGATTATGTAACTTCTCTCACCTTTGCTTTACATGGAATATTTTGCATAAAATACTTAAACTGGAACTCTGGGTATGCTGCAAACTAAGAATTTATTTTTATTTTTAAAATTATAAAACCACCTTTTGTTAAAAAATGGCAGAATATTCCTCCCTCCTGCAGCGATTACCGGTATGTTTCCCAAAGCATTTGGGGCAGCTGACATTGTGCTCTGTGTCATGGACTTTTGGGGATGTGCCCTCTCTGCCCTCAGAGATCTCTAAATAGACTTGCTTTGGGGAAATGGGCTGGGGTGAAGAGAAATGGTATAATTCCACAAGAAAGACTGGGTAGGATGCCAGTACATAATAATCACTTTAATTCCAATCACTGGAAAAGGCATATATTTTAAAATTCCTCTCCCAAATTGATGTGATTGAAGTGCTCATGAAAATAATTCACTGTGATTAAAAGCTAGACCTCTCTGTTGAAACAAAAGATTCCCCACTTCTCCAGCCTCTTTTCTCTCCAGCTCTGGGCGTTTCTCCAGTCTGCTTGGTTTTATTTTGCAGGGTGGTAGAGAAATGGTTGTGCAGTTTTTGGACAAGTGAGACCACAGGGCAACTTGGGATCTTCAGGAGTCCCAGATTCTACTTGGAAATGTGAAGATCTCTGATTCACCTTGTAATCCACACGGAACGTCCAGAACTGAGGCATACTCTTAGCCATTACATCAGGTGGGGGGGGGTCTTTTTGGGTCCACAGGAGGGGGGATAACTGGTTTGTTTTTGTTCTTATTTTTATTATGCATTTTGTGTTTTTTTCTATTGCAATTTTATGTTTTGAACTGCCTTAAGATCTATGGATGAAGGGCAGTATAAATAAATAAATAAAATAATAATAATGATAATAATAATGATAATAATAATAATAATAATAATAATAGAAGATCTTTACCCAGCACTAACTTTGATGTTACATGATTTACAGGTAGATTGCCCCACCAGTCAAGATCCCTTGCATGGGGCTCCCAAGCTTGCGAACCACAGTGCAAAAGGCATTGCAAGCCTCCCCACCATCTCCTTTCTCTCCGCAGTATCAGATGTCAAAAGGGGAGGAGTGGGGATTTCTCAAACCATTCTGCAAGCCTCATGCTTCTCCTTGCCGTTCCCTTCTTGCACAAGGTGTGCTCCTACTGCCCATTGACGTGGGGGGCGGGGTTACAAAGACGCCTTGCTCCAGCAAAGTAGCAATTGGAAGCCCACTTTAGGATCCCGATGATTATTTTGAAGACACGTCTTTAACCTGCCTCACACTAACATCATGCATGCCAATAGGTTTAGGGCAGGTGGGTGTGGCTCCCCCAAAATGACCTAGTGAGCCACGTTTGGCCCATAGACCAGACGTTCCCCACCCTGCATCACATAAAGCCACAGCAAAGGAGGGAAAAGAAGGGATGCAGGGCCAGTTCATCTGAGGGTCCACCCCAAATGGCCAGCAGAAGAACTGATAATGAATAACTTGTTCCTGAGTTTGCTTATTTCCTCAGCTCCCCCAGTCCATTTTCCTTTTGTGTTGTGCCTTTTTATATCGTAAGCCGGAGGGCAGGGACTATCTTGTTTTAGTGAACTACAAGTCACTCTGATAACTCTTTTTGACTGAAGGACAGGGTGAAAATTCTTTAAATAAATAAAAGATTGTAGGTGGGAACAGAGCCATGATTCTCAAGCCTAAGGACATTGGATTTCATACATATACTGTACAGTACAGCAAATGCAAACATTACACCCAACAAAGGTATCTGGCAGGGCAGGTGCATACAGTGGGTGGGGTCCAAAGGCATAATCCTCAGCCATGTGTAGGGAGGAAATTAGAGAGAAAGAATCGCCCAATCCAGGTCCTCCTCTCACATTTCCAGAGTAGCCCTACAGCTCTGAACCAGGAGTGCAAAACATTTGAATACATTGCCTCATGTTTCAATTTCAAGTTCACAAGGTGCATTTCTTTCCTAAATCCACTAGAGGGCAAATGTCAATGGTACTGTACAGTACTTTAAGAACAGCAGGCTTTTAAACTACATTATATACACAGTGTTTTTCTGCAGAAATATCAGTTAAGCCAAATAGTATGTATATGGGATGGTCTCTAATGTCAAGTCCTGGTCAGGGTAGTAGACCCATTAAAATAATGGCTATAATTAAATTAGGTCCATTAAGTTCATTGGGTCTACTCTGAAGAAGACACTGGATACTCCTGAGGAAGATAATTGGATACAACTTACAGATTTCAGTTTTTTCTTTATGAAAGCAATAACTATTTTAATCAGCTGCTCTATATTATGTATTACTACTTTTGTGGGGGTATGTTAATAAAGAATTCATTAAAGAGCAAGCTTTTAAATTGTTCCACTCCCCTACAATATGAAACCCCTTCCCTACCTCTGGAGGCAAACCTGGTGAGGTCTCTCCCTGGATGCTGTGCTCTTCTAAAACACTCTCAGAGTTTTTTTTTGAGGGGCAGGGCAGCGCCATATGTAGGTTCTGGGAGACCTAAGTCTTCATCAGAAGATGAGTTGCCCAGGGTCAGGTCTGGAGTTAACATGTATATTTATACCCTGGATCACCACCTGTGCCCTTCTTCCTTCAGTTTATTGGTTAGTTTTTCTAATAAGGCTGTTTCCCATACTATTTGATACCATTGGTCCATGCTTACTCCTGATAGGTCTCTCCTGGCTATGATGTTTCTGGCTGCTGAGAGTAGGTGGGTTATGAGCTCTTGGTGATGTGAGTGGGCATTATCTTGGAAGATGTCTAGTAGGGCCAGTTTTGGGGTGACTTCTAATACTTGCTTAGTTATTTTGAATATTTCTTATATGATTGCTGTCCAGAAGAGTTGGATTTGGGGACATTCCCACAACATGTGGAGGTATGTGCCTGTGGAAGTGCATTCTCTCCAGCCAGGACCCATTTTTTAAAGCAAAGCCCTTAGTTCCCACATCCTCCAGAATACACTCTAAGCCAACACAACTCTATTTGCCATATGTATCTATTATTATTATTATTAATAATAATAATAATAATAATAATAATAATAATAATAATAATAATAATATCTCTTCCATTGCAACCTCTTTCTAGGGTAGCCAATACTGACCATGCATCCTACTTTACAGAGCACAGTCCTCTACTTGAACAGAAGTCTTTTCCAAGCCCAGTTTAAAGACAAAGAACTAAGAAGGGAGACAACAGGAGGGGCCTTGGAGTTGCCCATCAGCAGTGAGCATCTGGAAAGCCGACTGAGCAGCACACACATCACCTTGTCACTGTCTCCCCCACTATGGTGAGACTGCACTTCTGTTGAAATTGTAACAATTGGGATGGATTCAACTAAGTTGTTCTACTAACAGGACCCTATAAAAGGGCTTCTGCTAGTGCAACAGAACTTCCCCACCGTCTCCCCGTGTACATGCCCCATATTGGCTCTTTGGGTGTCAAGGAGAACCTCCAGAACAGCACATGGGGGGGGGGGAGTTGCTTCATTGGGCAAGGGAAAATGCTTGCACTGAATGAAAGCCTGTTTTAATGCAACACTGAATTCCTCCATGGTTCTAAACTTGCATACATGCATACAAATAAGCTTATGGAAAGTTCGTGCAAATCTGCACTCTCCTTTGTGTTTTTATTGGAGGAAGGTAATGCACTTTCCTCTCTCTCTGGTATCATCCTTTCCCCCATTATTTTTTGTCTCTCCTGCTGCTGAAAAAGGAGGGCCAAACTAGACAGGAGTGCATCTTCGTACTTAACCTTTAGGGCATTAAAAATGGAAATAGCAGTCACGGGGGAAGGGGGATAATAGGAGATTTCCTCCCAAATGCGAATAATAGCTTCAAATGAACATTTTTTTTGTTAGGACTGCAGCAGGGCAGGGAAGGCATTACCCCCCCCCCTCGAGGCCTGCTGCGATCCTGATTATGATCACAAACACCCAACAGCTGCTACTCCTGTCTAGATTGGCCCTTAGGTTGTAAGCTCCTTAAGTTAGGGGCCTAATATAATCAACTATTTTATATTAAGAACTGCTGTTTCTATTACTACTTTAAAGTGAACATTTTATACCATTTTATGACCACCGCTTGGAGGTTTGTTTGTTCAATTGATTAAGTGGTATATAAATGTTGCTAAATAAATAATCATTTGAAACAAACCTTGCTAAGCAAACAGATTTTGGGGGCTGCTTCTTTAAAGCACTGTGTACATTGATTACAGAAATATGCTCTATACAGGATGTTTGAAGATGGCATAGAAACTGCAGCTCAGTTACTGGCCAAGTCTGGTACATAGATCAGTTGGTTAGAGCATTGTGCTTAGAATGCCTAGTTTGCAGGTTCACTCCCCATATGGGACAGCATATTCCTGAATTGCAAGGGGTTAGACTAGATGATCCTCAGGGTCCCTCTCAACTCTACAATTCTATGATGCCTTAGACCAGGCTGAGTGAGTACCTGAAAGGAGTGACTTGGCAAAGGAGTGAGTACCTGAAAGTCAAAGGGATCAAGAGGCTTACAAGTACCGGTAAATGGTAAGGGATCCTTCAATAGCAGCACTGAGTGCTTACTGCTGGTCCTGGGTGGAGCCTGAGACACCAGACCATACAACCCCTCGTTGAGGTTTGGTAGGTGCTGGAACAACACTGGGCTTTCACCTCCCAGACCATGGCAACCTGACTTAGTGACTTTGCTGTATCCATCTATCTCTTGACCGGCCTGTGCTGCTGACCTCTAGATCTCTACTCCACAACTTTCCCTTTGGACTATGCTCAATTTTGACCATAGTGTCACCTAGATTCTGCTTTTTTGATTCCCCTTGCTCTTGATTTGTGTTATGGCATTTTGGAGTTGACCTGCAGTTGACCTGGTTGCGTGGACTTGCCCCAACCAATGCTCAAGAAATGAAACATAACCTGGAGCAGGAAAGCCATCAGTTTTGCTTTATACCTCCCATATGATGACTTCCCACATTACTTTCCCTATGTTCTGCCTACATAAAACACAACTGCATTACCAATTTTCTCGCAACATTCATGGAGAAGAATGGAAAGAAAATCAATAGATTTAAGAACCAAAGTACACTGAAATGTCAATGGCCCCTTTGAGGGAAGAAAATAAGCCAGGCAGGAAGCTGTAGTGTGCAGTTGTTATTAAGATAGATTTTTAAACTGAAATTTTGGTCTTATCCTACTTGATGTTTCAGTGAACTTTCTGTTCCCTTCTTGCTTCATTTTGAGCACTACATAAACACTGACAGATGGAGGCTGTCGAAAGAGTAAAGAGATCTGAGGAGTGAGGAAACTGCTAAGAAGCTGAAGAGATGGAAACAAAAGCGGTCTGTGTGTGTCCTGATTTGGCTTCAGGGAATTAACAGCTGATCCTTCACTGAATCCAAGAGCTCTGGCTGTACATACACATACACACACTCTCTTTCTCTCTTTGTGAGAAAGTGGAAGAAATTTAGATTTTAGGACCCAATCATTGCTTGCTTAGTATCAGGAAATACTTCACACAGAAAGCAGTTAATCTGAGGCCATATTGTGCCTGTACATAAATTCATAACTAACAAGCAGCTCATGGTATATATGGATCACCGGAGAAAAGGTTCGACCACCCTCCATTGCTGCACCCCCAGCCCAAATTGGCAGCCCTTTCCTTACAGGGGCAGCTGCTTCCAAAAGAAGAAAACAGGATCTCCATCTTGTTAGGCCAAAAGTCTCTGATTACTGTTGCATCTAAGGATGTAATATAAGATAATGCAAAACAAGAAGAAAAAAACAACTAAAGCTACTTCATTCTCAACAATTTCCCCACACAAGCATCTCTTCCATGAAAGGAAAGGCACATATATGAGATGACCACAGAGACATAGGTGTATAATGGGATGTGGGGAACCTTTGGCCCTCAATTTCAGCAGTGATCATTCTACAAATTCCCCCTTCCAATTTATTAAGTGTTATACATTCATTTGTATACTGTCCAGTCAACAAAAGCCTACTTATTACGCATAAGTCCCCTAGGTGTAGGATGGAAGTTTATCAAGCATCCTTAGGTGTTATGTCTTTCTGTGTGCACCCGAAAGTGGCTCAGGTAGCACCTTATTAAAGCCAATTGGAGCATATCCAGGTAAGGTTGGGAGACAGTCCTGTCTGAAATCCTGCAGAGCCTATGACAGTTAGTGTAGCCAATACTGAGCTAGATCGACCAAGTGTCCAACTCAGTGTAAGGCAGCTTTCCTCTAATGTTCCTATATCTGGCTGCTTGAGGCAGAGCAGCAAAGGTCCCCCTGGCTCTCCTCCAAATCAAGGCGCAGAGAACACAGCAGAGCCAATTGGGTTATTTAGCACCTGAGACAGACAATCCCATAAGCACTTCTTCCCTTCCCTGGCAATAAATTAAATAATTGACAATTTGCTGCCATTTCATGACACCCAAAGTCAGGTGCCTCAGGCAGCTGCCTCACTCTGCCTAATGGTATGTCTGGCCTGTTCTCCAGTTTCATTCACTGCTCTGTAGATTAGACACTATTAGCTGAGCCTGAGATTAATGTCTCTAAAGAACACTCAATTAATCCGAGTGACAAGCAGGCACTTGTAGGGCTAGAACCTGAAGAATAATAATAGATACAGTATTATGCATGTTTACATATTGGTAGTTTGCACTTTGATTGAAACCAATGCTAAATGTTATTTTTAAATGGTGGCCAAAAAAAAAAGAATGAAAAATATGTAAGTTGAAATCCCCCAAATGCCCACAATCTTCTTGTTTAATGCCTAGGAATTTGAAATGTTACAACCCTTTGCACAGCTGCTTCTTAGGATTTCTCTCTCTCTCTCTCTCTCGATAACTAGAGATCCCTGGCATGTTACTGTAGGTTTCCACTTCTCATACAATGCTACAAGATTTTGTATGACAAAGTGGAGATGCATAGTTTCTTTGTAATATTTTTATTTTATTTACAGATATAGAAGCAGGACTTGTGGGAAACAAGCAGGCTCCTAAAAAAATAGGCAGGAGATCTGCTAGGTGGGCATCAGATTCCCAGAGTGTAATCTTCAATCAACACACAGCTTTCTATTCCCCACATATTTTCCTCCAAGTTGAAATGGCAAAACAAGCATTAAGCTATTTACCTGCCCATCCCCTTAGCTCTGAATGGTGTCAGCTTCCCAAACTCTGATGCATTTTTGCATCCCAAAAGAGAGATGTCCCACATCATTAATGACTATTTAGAGGTGGGGCTGAAGAACATCTAGGCACACCTTTGGACTGGTGTCTTTTTCTTGGGCCCAATAAATTTGGCTTTGCCATATCTGGTCCAGAACCCACTCACCACCCTTAGGTCCAGCATGTAACTGCTCTTACTGGCTTTTGTGTACAGCCACAGAGTTCAATGAACGGTCAAATCAAAGGTTGCATGCAGCCAGTTGTAGTTCTGCAGCACTCTACTGGATGAGCATCACTCCTACCTCCTTCAAATGTTGTAGCAGGTGATGACCTCAAATGCACAAAGTTGATTTTGCTTAACACCACTTATTTGGCCATTTTAAGGGAACTGTGGCTTGCAATTTAAGACAAAGTGGCTGACAGAACAATTCATAAAATTCCTCCCTTAACCTTCTCATCTAGCGCATTAATACTTTTAATCTTGGAAAGCTCTCTAAAGGATGAGCTACCAGGAAACAAGCAGAGCTACAATGCCATTTGCACAAATTGCAGAGTTCTAAAGACTATGCTTGACAGTACAATTGCAGATTGTCTACCACTTCCCTTCTGCAGCTGTAAGCCATTCACTATTTAAATGTACACAGCCAGAGAAAGGATGAGAAATACAAGCAGGTAATTGCAAGAAGGTACAAAGGTTGGGTTGTGTGTATGCTGTGCCGCTTCTCTCTTCATATAATACAAATTGTACCTATGCAATTGCAGATGGTGAACAAGATCCAGCAAGTGGCTATAAGTGCGGTGGGATTTTTGACATTTCCTCTTTGAATGATAGATCCATACAGTAGACACATCAAAAAATGCTTAGGAAACTTAGCACAAGAGGCTCACGTTTGAGAAATATCACTGGCATGTACAGAACTACTTGTGTGGCTCTTCAGCTAGAGAGCTACTTCATAATCAATAGACTATATATTACAAAGTAATAATGGCACTTAGAATTATAATAGGTCTTAGGATAATCAAAGTAAGAAGGTACTTAAAAGATAATCAAGTCCAACTCCCATAATAGGAATACTCCTCAGACATAAGTGATTCCTGATTATGCTCCTTTAAACATTATTATTATTATCTTAAGCCATAGCAATCATTTCCATGGAAAAAATCTGAATTGAGGGTAATATGTAAAGTGTGGTGTTTGAGGTTTTGTGTGTGTGTGTTCCTTTGTATAGCGACAACAAAGACTGATTGTCTTGATAACATATTAGTTATTAAGCTACAGATCAATCCAACTGTAGTGAGGAGGGACATATCCATAGTGAAATACCTGTCATATCCAAGCTCTGCTTGGCTTGTACTGGCCAGCCAGAAGCAGGAGGAAGACAGAATCTACTTTGATAATTCTAGTGTCCTCATGTTTCTTTCTGTTTCCATTTCCATTCTAGGGGCATGCTTGGGGAAAGAAGGGACTTTGGATCCTGTGGATTCATCCAAGTCTTCCCTTGATCTTTCCCTGGCATGCTCCCTTTTCCTCCTATGTGGAGGGTGGGGTGGTTGCAATCCTGTACCCACTTATCTGCAAGCAAACAAGGCCCAGTGAGCTCAGAGGGACTTACTTTTGAAGAGAAGAGCACAGACCTGCACAGTCAGGCTTTACAGAGTGAAAAATGCTTGTTCACATACTTCAAGTTACATCAAAGCCTCAATCCATGACAGGAAGATTTTGCTTTCGAAAAGGCTGAGCTCTGTGCAAAATATTTAGTTTCATTCATTCAGTGCTCATATATCACTCTCAAGCTCCCCCCCCCCCACCAGCTGCAAGATAAGCTCCTTTTAACTACATCTTTTCACAATAGCCTTTTCAAAGGGCATGGCAACTATGTACAATATAATGAGCTTTGGCTGCTAAACCTCCGCCGTAAATAATGATGCATGCTATAAAATCTGACCCTCATGTCACACAAGAGGGCATGTGTTTCCAAGGACTGGGTTAGGAAAATATGTGGCTGATAAAGCAATATTTATTACAAATGCAGATGGCCAGCTGAATGTGGAATGGTTTAAAAAAAATAATTCAGTTAGTTTATTTTTCAAAACTTTTTCTTGCCTTCACTGTACCTTCATTTGGAACTGATAAATGCCAGTCAGTATTTGAACCAGCCAGTTTTCTTCCAGTATACAGTCCATCCACAACTGCCATTCTCTGTCCCCTGCCCAACAGACACTCAACATTCTGGGGCTACAGAGCATGCTCAGTCACCAATGGGTTGGTTGGGGGGTGGGGTCCTTTAATATTTTCCCTAAATATACATCTACTTCTGCAAACTTTAGGGTTCCCTCCCCCCAAGCATGCTTATGTATATTGTTTTTCAGTGGTTCTGTTTGGGCTACAATTCTATCAGCACCCACCAGCTGAGTTTACTATTAGAGGAAATAATTAATAGTCAAGTATTGTCATTTACATGGTGTTTTTTAGCAGGTTCCTGCCTGGCTTAAGGAGCTTATTGAATAATGACTAAACCAATCCTTATGCTAAGTAGCAAGCAGCACCTAAGAAACTCAGAAGAGTGGCAAAATGTGAGGAATCTACCATTTCACCTTAACTCCCTCTGCTATAATAGCATGATTTATTTATTTAGAAGAATCTTTATAAACCATCAATTAATAAAAAAGTATCAGGGTAAAATAATTACAGCATCATCTAACTTTAAAATCTTAAAAATAGAATAGAGAACAAATGGCCAAAACTGAATCAAAGTAGTTCTTTAAAAATTTGCTTGATGATAAAATATCAGGATTTGAGGTGCCTGTCTGCGTTCAGTAAACACAATGATGGGGATGCATTTATATTTACAGTTTTTGTTACAGAATTTGTGGAAGAATGATAAACATTCAATAGCTATTTTTCTGGAGAGTTGTTCATTTATATGGTAATAGATCCAAGTGGTGTTGAAAAAGCATTTCTTTTAACCAGGGGATAGAGAATGAGCATGTCTGATTTTAGGGCTTATGCTTAAGCAGGAAAACTTGTGATTAGTTTGCTGCATTAGGTGAGCCACTCACAAGAGAACAATTGTTCCTCCAAATTTTGGAAGACGGCAAAGAAACAATGCCACTATTTCTGCTGTCTGTTCTATGCCACCTAAGTAATGGAAGGTAGTACTCTCCATGGTGCTGAATAGACGCTTGCACTACTATTGAATGATCACTTGTTTGATAAATGAATGGAATGCACTTTAATCAAACTCACAATTACATAGTAAAGCCTTGGTGCTGTTTTCAAGTCCCATAAGTAATTAGCCTTACTGCCATTGAAGTATTGATTTCTCAAAGGTCAACACAAATTAAAGGGATACATATAATATTGTTGTTCTCTCTTGGTTATATGTAAATAAGGATATCTGCTAATGGGTTAATCACACAGAATTTGCAACAAAGCTTAGACAAAATGCTATATTCTATTGACCATAGGTGTTCACCACAGTAACAAAACACAATTTGAGGGTGATCACCATTAAAACCATTAATTACCAATGGTAATTCTGCTGATGACTTCAATGGGGATATTTCATATTAATGGCTAGCCTCTGAAGCCTTGCTGAAATAAATTGACTGGAGGGCAGTAATTTCAAGTAATTTATCTGATCCAGAAAAGATGGTACAATAAATACCTTGATTTAGTAATGCTCCACAGTGACCATTATCAGTATTCCTGATGCTACTCCAATAATTTTTATCACACACCCATAAAAATGCTGAAGCAATTTGCATATTTCCACTAAAAAGAAAAAAATTCTGAGATTTACATGGTGGATGAAGTCATATCACACAATACTTTAAGCTTGTTTGTATTTTAATTATCATTTACCACAAAGCTTTCCAAACTTTTAATGTGGGTGACACTTTTTAGACATGCAGCATTTGACGACACCATAATTCAGTTTTACTAGCAAACTAGAGGTTAAACTAACCCCTTTCCAGCCCCGGGAGGAACACAGGGAACATTTGTGCAACACACCTACAGCAGTCGACACACTAACATGTCACAACACACAGAGTTTGGAAAGCTCTGATTTACTGAATATTTTCTCAATCTCTGAGTGTTGAATGGTTTATTTAAATATTAAGGTTCATTATTGTTTCACAAGATGTGTATCTCTTTAAAGGCCAGAGTAAATATCATGACTTAGTTTTACAGCTGTGAAGCAGTACAGCAGGTGCTGTTAAGTTGTGTTAATTAAGCTGTGTCAGCAATTGGGTATATATATAAAGAGCAGCGTGTACCTCTCTCAGTACCCTGGTGAATGGGTTGATGGATGGGTCATACTTATAGATTTAATGTAAGAGGAGTTTTTGTTTTTGTAATTAAAGCCAAGCAAAATATATTTTTGCGTTTCTTCATTGTTTCCTGAATGTGTTGTCTCTCCAGCATGCTTTCTGCAGCACAAGTAATCTGCTACATACGCAACACTGAGTGTAGGAAAACTGGATGTGAATGACATGGAACTGGATGTTGCTATTGCTTTGGTGCTCTTTCAGCAACTCAGTAAGCCAGGCCTTTTGTAAAATAAAGTACCAGTCTAGATGGAGAGTGGGTTTGACCTAATAAATTGGTTTTTGTTCCTTAATCTGTTAAATGTGTGTACATTAGTGACTAAGAGAAAGTAGATGGTAACACAATGTATCCACACTGGCAAAATGTGTTATATGTTCTCTTGCAAACACCTGCTACATTGTGTACTTGCAATGCCAACAGTTTTCATTTGGTCTGAATTCAAACCGTATTCCAACAGCATGGCTGCCTCTGACAAGGCAAACTGCACGTGCATGCTCTGAATTGTTAGCTACTTATATGGTTTGGGTCATTTCTAACTGAACACAAGGAATTCCTGGAAAATTGGATGGGTCTCTGATGTGAACCAAAAGGGTGCCCCTGCATATCATGCAGAGCTGTACCCACACAGTTTGCCTTCAGTTAACATTGGCCATTGATTCATGTTTATTTAATAATATTCCAGGAGTGCCTAGGGAATATCTCTTCACCCAATACTGTGTAAACTCATCAAAGCACAACAACAACTTCCACCAAAGTCTTGAATACTAGTCTTATAGCTACAACATTGTGCAAAGTGCTA
Source organism: Darevskia mixta (assembly GCA_034641385.1). NCBI lineage: Eukaryota > Metazoa > Chordata > Lepidosauria > Squamata > Lacertidae > Darevskia > Darevskia mixta. The sequence continues at coordinate 22,042,327 of JAWWNH010000014.1, read as the reverse complement.
TGTGTGTAAGTGTTCAGCAAATGGTGTAATTCCATCCTAACATGCTGCCTGTTGGTGTCCTGTACATGATTGGTCCCTAGTCTTGCTTCTACGACATCCCTGTACTATGAAATGCCTTTGTGCCATGCCACATCCAGTAATGTTGGTTGTTGTCAGCTTAATAGTACCAACCAATGACGGTGCACCAGATATCCAGTTCTTGATACAACAGTTATTGTTTTGCCCTATTCTACGAACTATTTTCTAGATGTGTGTTGTCAGGTCATTAGGCTATGAACCTAAACACACAAGAGCAATTCACCTAATGAGTCCTGTCAGCACAAGTCCTGCATGAGAGCTTTCACTTGTGCAATGGGTTTTTCTCACCCCACCCCTGGGGCCCCCTAAAATTTGCTTTGGATGGGTTGGGGGAACCTCCAGAACATTGTGCTGGGGGGATCATTCTGTCTGACAAGCTTCAATGCTTGTGCTGACAGGACTTTCACTGTAGCATGACACTGAATTCCACCCCTGCATTTCTATTTACATAAGTGGGGTGTGATGCCCATTAAATATGTATGTGTGTACACACACACACACACACACACACACACTGTATATTGTATTTTATTATCTTTTTATTATTGTTCGCAGCTTTGGGAGCCTAGTGCAGAGGATATAAATAAACAATGGTGAAATGCTTTTAGTCATCCCACTAAGAACTATACAACATGCAAGAGTGTAAGTTCCCATCACAATAGACAAAGTAAACATTGTAAAGTAAGAATAAATGAGTAGCATGCAGACACGTTTGATGGCTAAAGATAATCTTCTGAAATTACTGAAAGGGAAGAAAATGTTTTTAGTAAGCCAGGTATTTTTCTGTCACTTGTCTCCTCCAAGTTCTAAGCAGACCCAGTCCTTCTAAAATGTTTTTTATTCACCTCATGGGACATCAAATCTATGCTCCAAAACTATATAGCATAAAGCAAATTGAAACAGAATTCCTTTGTTTTCTGGGAAATTGCCTGATGTACAGATGATGATGATGATGATAATGATAATCCAGTTTAAAAGTTAAAATTAAACAATGTGCCTTTATCCCTTTGAAGCTTTGCTCTCTGCCTGCTATTTGTGTTGCAGTTACTTTCCTTTTCAGTTTCAACAGCTACATTGTCCTATTTTTTTTTCTTAAATAAGGGGCTTTCTTTGCCAAAAATGTTCAGCTTTACCAATTGCAATTATTTTATCAGCTAAAGAAAAGATCTGCTACCCAAGACTTGACTTACATTTCTATAGCTTATTTTTCACAGTTATTCCATTTTCTATTCTGCAAACAAGGAAGCCATGTAGAGAGGTTTGTCTGTATGTGCCAGCCGGTCACAACTTTGTATGACTGTGTTGTGTTTCTGGAGTGCTCTAGAAAAAACAAACATGACAGGTTGTTACGTAGACCATCAGCACAAATTACATTCACATTTTCATTAGAATTCTTGCAAGCTCGGGATTCATGTCTGGCTGCATATGTGACATAACTTGAATAGATATAGACATATTTCAGTAATTGGTTTGAATTGCATTGTATATTGATTTGCTTCATCTTAGATTTTGCCTTTCAAATAGCTGAACAGAAAAAAAGGAATAATATGCAGGCCTGTGCAGGAGGAAGCAGGCAGCCGGGTACACTTGCTGCGGGCCTCAGAGAGTTAAGCTGGCCAGGGACCTATTGGACTTACACTGTCATGCCAAGAACAAGACTCCTACTCCATGCCTTGGACAAGCTCTGCACAGGCCAGAGAATATGCATAACTGGAACTATTACAGTATTTCCCTTAGGTGATTGGAGAGTTTGCCCTTAAATAAATGTATGTTTTTTGTATACTGAAATGTTACAAAAATAATTACTCGTTTTCATGCAGACATGATTGCCCCTGAGTACTGAATATATGAGCCTAAGGATATGTATTTTAATAAAGGGAACATACCCTAATATTTGTATCAACACATGGCCAATTCATATAGGTATCTGGTAGAATGGCCTTTACTGGAATATCCTGCTGCGGGTTCCATTTTGAATGATTCTGCTTTCCCAAACTGCCTGCATGTAAAACCAAACCAAAACAAGTCAAATTAATCCTGAATAAGATATTGGGACCCTGCTCCTGTTCCAGCTGTCTCTCACCCCACCCCCAGCCATCTATCACCAGCTGATCTATGGGAAGTATTATGACTTGCATTCTCTCTCTGAATGTACATTGATGCTACTTATAAGCTACTTTGGGGGGATTTTGTATTCTGAAGGCAGAATATAAATAATTGTAATATAAACCGGTAAATAACTTTTGTCTCCTCTCTGATGTGTAAAGGCCTGTGATCTTCATCTGCAGCCTAAAGCGGTGCTGTCTGGGAAATACCTATCTTGATTCTAGGGAATGCATTGGCTCTTAATGACCATGCAATGCTACTGTAATGTAGTGTTGTGTGACATTGTGCTCACAGGTGTTCTAAATAGTAGAGCAGCATATTTTTCAATTTAACCCTGCTTTAAGGAGAGCATCATACAAATACCAAGGTCATACCACATCAGTTAGCTCTTTGGGTAAATTAACTTTACATTTTCTATTAGTACATATTCTCAGGACTCATACTCCCCACCCCACCCCCAAATTCTGATTATAAATTAGTTGGTTACAACCCATGGATAGCTCAGTTGGTAGAGCATGAGACTCTTAATCTCAGGGTCATGAGTTTGAGCCCCACGTTGGGTGAAAAAAATCCAGCATTGAATTGCAGGGAGTTGGACTAGATGACACTATTGGTCCCTTCCAACTATACATTTCTATGATACTGACAGCACCACCTTCTGAAACCTACCCTTGAACTATAAAAAAGTGATGCTTTCAACTCTAGCCCGTGAAAGGTATATCATAGCTCAGTAGTCTTCAACCATTTCAGAACCCACCATTATGCCAAGCATGCACTGGGACACCAATTGCTTAATTTTTGCCAACCAATTGATATGATGGTAGTGCAGCTGCTGCAACCTACCTCAGATCAGGCCATGACCTTGTATTGGATCCCAACCCACCAATGCCATAGCTGATGGTATTGAAAGTTGCTGAAACATTATCACACTTCCCTTCCCTTTCTCCCAATCTAGGTGAGCCACCAGGATGACCAAGACAATAGATGTCGCATCCTCTTGCCAGAAGCCAGACTGAACTGGCTCCAGATACTCAGCAGTCTGAAACATTTTTTGTGTTCTTTCCAGAAACCACTTTCTTACTAGCCACATTGCATGACATATTATTGACCAGAATATAAATTATTCCTTAGGAGTTGTTGTTTTTTAAGAAAAATAAAAAAGGTAGATGAAAATGGTCTATGATGCTATGGAATAGCATAATTGGAAAACATTTATCTACTTTTCCTTCTAGACTCTTCAAAAATGTCTACATGCCTTGAGTGAGATGATTGAATGGGGGGGGGGGTTGGTACAAAATACATAATATCAAATGATATGTAACTGATGTGTTACTTCCAGTAACATTCATGTGATGGTATCATTACTAAGGCAAACTAGAATAATACCACAATGTCTGCCTTAGTAATGATACCATTACATGAATGTTACTGGAAGTAACACATCAGTTACATATCATTTGATATTATGTATTTTGTACCAAACCCCCCCCCCATTCAATCATCTCACTCAAGGCATGTAGACATTTTTGAAGAGTCTAGAAGGAAAAGTATTTTTTTCACAAGCTGATTCAGCACTAATCTCACCTTATCCACATCAATGTTCCCTTGATACACTGATTCTGATGGGAGCTGTAAATAACTCAAATGCAATGTGCACCTTTTTTGGCCAAATTACATCACAAAAATTAGGGTGCGCATTACATTTGATGGTGCATTAGATTTGTGTAAATACGGTAATTTACTGTATTTTAACACCAGGTAACACTGTAACTGTTCTGATGATCCAGAAGAAATTTTTTTTTTTGTTATTGTTAATTTATAAACCTGTATATATGCAGAATATATATATTTGAATGCGAGATAAAGTAACCAAGCTCTGCTTAAGTCAGAGGCGTATGCATTAGTAAGCATATAAAGAACTGGGGCACAAATAAGTATGGACATCAGGCTTCGATAGCCAACAAATCTGCCAAGCTGCTTACTTTTAATCAGGCATGACAGAGGCCTTAATACCTTTTATTGTAGTCATTCTGCTACCTGTCCATCTCCATCTCTATACCCCCCCACCTGCCTTCTCTCTCACAAATCCCCAGTCCTTTGCCCTTTTACTAAGGTTTACAGTGATTAACTGATGGGCCGTGCATACTGCCATCCACAACATTTATCCGTTTGTGGGTTATTATTTGATTTTAAGAGAACTTAAATCAGCATTACTATTAATATTATTATTTGATATATTTATTTAAACGTTCTAAACTATTAAAGTTCAACTGGCTGTTGATCCCCACACCTGCCCAAATCTTACTCACAATATGTCTGACTTCCTTTCTTTGTAAAGGAGTCTTAAAAGTACTAAACAAAAGCCTCTGTTAACAGGCCTGGCTGCAAAGGACAAAAAGAAGAAGAAAGCAACCAAGGAAAGAGAGCTGGGACCACATTATTCAGGCACTGTTAGCTTTCACAATGCATGCACCATAGGGGCCTCCCTCCACTATTCTCTCCTTCTCTAACCAACATCTCACCCCCTCAGATACTCAAAGCCCTGGGGTCCTGCTAGCTGCAACAATGCAAGCACCCATGACAGCAGTGCAAAATTAAAACCCTCACTAAACCCTTTGGCGCTCCAGTATGGTGCTTTTACATTTTATAGATGTGGAGAAACAGGAACATTCTGATCCTGAACATGGTTTACTGGGAAACAAAGACAAATGATTTGAAGGGGGATCACTTCAGGTCCCCTTACCTCAGTGAGGATAGTATGGAGTTGGAAAAGGTTCAAAAAAGGGCAACCAGAATGATCATAGGGATGGAGCAACTCCCATATGAGGAGTTGGGTCGTTTAGCTTAGGAATGATGGGTAAGAGGTGACATGGTAGAAATGTATGCAATTATGCATGACATGGAGAAAGTGGATAGAGAAAAGTTTTTCTCTCTCTCTCATAACACTAGAACTTGTGAACATATAATGAAACTGAATGTTGAAGGATTCAGGACAGATGAAAGAAAATGCTTATTCACAGAGTGTGCAGTTAAACTGTGGAATTTGCTCCCACAGGAAGCAGTGTTGGTTACTACCTTGGATGGCTTTAAAAGATTAGACAAATTATGAGGTAAAGGCTATCTATCAGTGGTTACTAGCCATGATGGCTATCAGAGGCGGCATGCCTCTGAATACCAGTTGTCAGAAACTGTAGAAGGGGAGGGTGCTATTGTGCTCAGGTCCTGCTTGGGGGCTTCCCAGAGGCATCTGTTTGGCCACGCTAAGAACAGGATGTTGAACTAGAGGGTTGGATTCTCTGTTGACTGCAATGAATGTAATGGTAGATGAGCAGAGAATATGCCTTAAACTTCGAGGAGGCAGCCCAAAGCATTCATAATGCTGGAGGCAGATATTTCAACAGGTGCCCCTCATAGCAATAAAAACAGACCGATTCTATATTTGCCTTGCCTTTTCACTGTATCCAGGAAAAAAAGTGTTTCCTGAAGTGAGGTGCTTCATTCTGTCTAAGGTTCTATAAATGGTATTGCATATTCTTTGGATTTTTAAAATTGGTTTTGCCAGCTACATGCACGGTAAGCTGCTGTTTTACAGTTCTTAGGTTGTGTTTTTGTTTCGATGATATATTGGGGATTTTTAGTCTGTTCATTGCAGCAATGAAGTGAAGCTACAGGGAACCAGGAAGAGGGCCTTCTCGGTAGTGGCGCCCACCCTGTGGAACGCCTTATGTCAAGGAAATAAACAACTATCTGACTTTTAGAAGATATCTGAAGGCAGCCCTGTTTAGGGAAGTTTTTAATGTTTGATGTTTTATTGCTTTATTATTATTATTATTATTATTATTATTATTATTATTATTAAGTTGGGAAAACCAGCCAGATGGGCAGGGTATAAATAAATTATTATTATTATTATTATTATTATTATTATTATTATTATTATTATTATTATTATTATTACAATTCTATGGCTACTGAAGTGATTTTTGAAATATTACATGACATATAGACGCTTTTAAATTACCGGGTAAATAAACAAATATACCACACCCCAGCAGGGAGGCTACTACTGTGGCTCCCCACCCACCAGGAGAATCTCTCCTGCAAACATTCCCCAGCCCTGTTTTAGATTAGATTCATGGTCTAACTGACCCCTTTTAGACACAGGTACTGTACTTGACTTCAACTAATTCTAAAGGGCTGCTGCGTTTGAGGCCCTCATGGCTTGTTCGACTGACCCCTCTCCCCCGCGGTCCTGCCCTGAGGGCGCTCCTGACGGTCCTGAGTGAATAAAGGAGGCTGGTGGTGGGAGTCGTGAGGAGAAGAGCCCTACAGGTTGTGTGTGTGAGGAAGACATAACTTTAGCGGTCGGGCGGGGGAAGGAAAGGTAAACGAAGCTTATGAGAAGTCGGGATGGGCGAGGGCACAGGGGAAACCAATTCGGATCAGCTGCCAGAACCGCAAAGCGAAGCGGAAAAGGGATAATGCAAACGCCGTTTGTGTGTGTGTGTGTGTGTGTTTTCTAAAGTAATCCCTGAGGCAGAAAGCAGCCCTTCTCTTTTCTGGCCCCCTCACTGGCTGCTGAGAATGCCGGTCAGTTCTGTTGCTCGGATACAAATCCTCCCTCCCTCCCTTTCAGCCCGCCTCCATCCTTAGCCTAGATAGGACTGGGTGGGCGGGGACTAGCCACCCGCACGCTCGAGGGCGCCGAGGGGGAGGGGATTGAATGGCTCCCGAGCTGAGCCGCCGTTGCCGCCTGTGGGGAGTAGACTGGGAGCCCCGCGCCCGCTTGCTGTAGTCGAGGAGCCAGATGGAATGTGGCGCGCGCGAGGTATGTCGTGGGGGGCGGGGGCGGGGACGAGGATTAGAACGCGGGAGGGGAAGCGCGCGCCCACCCAAAAGCCCTTATTTTGAGGAGAAGAAGCGCCCGTTCGCTTTGCGGTCGAGGGAAACCGTAGAGAAGAGAGGAAAGGCGGCGGCGGTGGTGGTGGTGGTGGAGGAGATGGTTTTAATTCGAAGCGTGTTGCTGCTCCTTGGCTTGGAAGGGAAGGCGGCCCGGGTGTCTTCCCCCGCCCACCTTCTTCATTATCCATCTCATAATCCCGAAGAGTTTTTGCGACTGGGGAGGTTTAAAGCGAAATGGTCACTCGATGCTTCCCGCCCGGAGAGTGAGCGAGAGAGCGCCTTCATAATCCCCCGAGAGGCCCCCTTCACACACACACACACACACACACACACACACACACACACGCCCCGCCTCGCGTGGGTTTAGCGCCACTCGGAGCCCCTTCGTGCGGTGTGAGGGTGACGAGGCTGGCCGACCGGGGTCAGACACATAGCTGTCAACCTTTCCCTTTTCTCGCGAGGAATCCTATTCGGAATAAGGGAATTTCCCGCAAAAAAAGGGAAAAGTTGACAGCTATGGGACTCAGACGTGAGCGGTACTGTATATCTGTTTCGCGCGGCCGGCGAGTTGTGTCGCCTTGTCTTTCGGGACGGCTGCCCGCTTGATATATACGGCGTAACTCTCAGAAAGAGTTGAGACTCTGCTTCTCCCGCTCCCCTCCTTCCCAGGCAAAGTGCTGGGAGGGGGGAGGGGAGAGAGAGGGAGAGGCTGTGCCCCACCCCCCTCCCCTCACCCCATATACACATACATTAAGTCGCCCCCGGGGAATTCGTGACCCGCTTTGCTGGCAGCTTTCTCCATTCTGGAACAGGCGGTTGTTTAAAGGGAGAGATTTGCATCATTCTTCAGGCTGTCTTCCTCCCACTCCAGATCGAAGTTCCTTTATTTTGCTTTAAACCGGGCAAAGGGCTCGACCGCTCCATCTGGCTTAAGTGTGCAAATCTCTAGCCCTGAAAGCAGGTAAACCCACAGTCGTTAAGATATTTAGTGTTGCTTTCTGTGGGTTTCTCTTTTCTTCTTTTAATACAACCAACCTCTAAAGAAATTTACTTAGGGTTTTGGTTTGTGTGAGATTAGGATCCTAGATAACGTTTTTAATTTTGTAAGAAATAGTTTATTGTCAGTGTGTGTTTATTGACTAGGTGTTTGTGTGTGTGTGTGTGTGAGAGAGAGAGAGAGAGAGAGAGAGAGAGAAAGAAATCCCATAAGGTTTGAAATCTAGGTCCCCCTTTAGCTCCCTAAGAAGAGTACACATAATAATTATGTTAATGTTTTTAAAACTCCTCTGTTCTTCCTTTTGTTGGGTGGGTGAGGGGTTGGTGTTTTTAGTTGCCTATTCTGCCTTTGTGCTGAGAAAATGGAGCAAGTGAAGGTTAGCTAGTGGTGAAGCAAAAAGTGAAAAGTGTTCTCTAAAACTGTCAAAGTATGCAGAATGTTAAGATATTTTGCTATATCAGGATAAAATCCTGATTCACTAGAGAACAAATTTAACAAATTTAACATCCAGTTATCTGAGTGTGTGACTGGACAACCGTAGTTCACTTTTTTTGGAGGTACTATTAAAAACAGACCTATTTAACAGGCACAAAGCATTCTGGGACAATTCAGACATGATGCCAAACTATGGTTAGGTAAACTTAATTGGTTAAGCATGATGTCTGAATACAATCATGGTTTGTCAGCTGATTGCCAACCACCTTCAGAAACCATGGTTTGGAGTGGTTCACCATCTAATATGTTAATGGATGTTTGATGCAATGTTTGAATTCCCAAACCATTGTTATGACGATTGCTCTATTTCCTAAGGCTGCTGAACCATAGAGATGGTAGTGAGTTTATGAAGCTATGATGGTGAGTGCTGGGTAGATGGACAGTGAAAGTAAGACAGTAGCTTTCAGCCATGGTTTGCGTTCTAAACTGGGTAGTACAAAACATGTTTGGTCATCATGTTTGAACTGAGCCAGCGGATTATTTTTTTGGCAGTATTGGATCACTGGGACTTTAACCCTCAACATCTGTATTGCCTTCGCTACAATCATTTCAAACACCCAAAGCCAAGGGAATGGTTTACTATGGGATATGTGCAAATCTACCAAAAGTAGATGTACGATTAAAAAATGGAAAACAACTTTTAACACCTTTAATAGTTAACATATTAATACCTTGTATGCTCTCTCCTGTGCTCATCTGTTGCAGTTAGACTCCCGATGGGATATGTACATTTGATGCAGAAGTACTCAGAAAAATAAATGCTAAGTGTATGTGCTTGCCCATTAGTATCAAAAACAGTATGTTGTAGCTGTTGGTGACATCAATAGCAGACAGCACAGATTGATGGTAGAGCTAATGCATGAGCACTGTAGATGGATGAGTGCATCTCCCAAGGCACTGTAACAGATATGCCAACATGATCTGTGGCTGCTTTGACATAGTGAGACATTTCCTTTCAGCAGATTTTACTGTCCTCCTCATGTGCGCTCAAGGAAAAGTAGTTTGAAGTTGGTTAGTCAGCATTTTAGGAAGCTTGAGGAAAACCATACACAAAGCTATGGAGTAAGGAAGGTATTGATACTTCTGTTTTTTTCCCCAAGTCAGGAAAATGTCATAGAGATGCTGCCTTCCATTTGATTAATAGATATGTGTGAATCTATTGGCTACTTAGGTGGAGTCCTTGTTTTGGGGAACATTGTGACCTACTCTCAGATAGAACCTAGAGCATTAAAGTTGTAGTAAAGTTGGGGAGCAAATAGTAAAAGATACTTTTTACTTGCTATGATTAGGAATAATCCTTTGTTAATAATCATTATGCATTCTTGGCTGTCTCCTGCCTCAGAAAAAAATACTTTGGCAATTCCACCTGCCACTGAATGCAATGTGTTTTGACTATACAGTACACAATTTTGGCTTTACGCTCTATCCCGGAACGTAACTGCTGCCTAAGTTGAGAGTCGCCTGTACTTCATTTATTTTTCAAATTATTTGAACAAAGGTAGGAAATCATAAAAGCTGTTATCAGTACTATATGTTCTTGGTTTGTTTAACAAACCCTGATTCAAGAGATCTTAATTCTTTGGCTGTGGTAGTAAGAAGGTAAAATATGCAGAATATCATAGAAACTAGTTTCTATACTGTGGTGTCAGCTTTGTTGGACTGTTGCCTTATGCTAAGTAAACCAGCTTATGTCTAAGGCTGCAGTTCTAAACCCATTTACTAGGGAGTAATTCCCATTGAACTGAATGGGTTTTACTTCTGAGTAGATATATATAGGCATGCAGTATAATAAATGTGCACCACTTGTCTTAAGGTCAGTGACACAGGCTATCTGGAAAATTTTGAATCAGAATATGTAGACAACAAAACTAAAAAAGTATGTTTTGTTAATCTTGTGTTTATCTGAAAAGTTTTTGTTACTGCAAAAAAACAACTTAAATATCTGGTTAGGGGAAAAGTTAGGGGAAAGAGTGTGGATGAAATGTAATATTCAAAGTGTTATTAGAATGCTAGTAAATATATTTATATGCCAACTGAATAGAATGTACTTTTTACATTGGGGTCACTGATGTTGTGCCCTCAAAGTGTTCTGAGCTACAACTGCCTTCAGCCCCAGCCAGCTGTACCATTTGTCAGGGATGCTGGGAGTTGTAGTCCAAAACATTTGGAAGGCTCTATGTTGGCTCCCTCTGCTTTACATTATATATATATTTTAACAGTACGGTCCTACATCACTCCTCCAAGCTCAGTGGAATTTGTTCTCTAGTAAGTGTGCTTAATTTTTCAGCCTGAGGTCTCTAAGGTGCTACTGGAAGGAATTTTTTTATTTGGTCAACACTGTTAGCGCACTAATTTTAGCATGCCTAAAGAGCGTTATGCATAAATATATGTGCTTCCTAGGAATAGTCACCTGAACAAAGTTTGGCTTTAGATCTGTCTGGCATTTTATCTATTCCTGTTGTTCAGTTTAACTTGTATTGTGTTCCTGCTTTAACTGCATTAATGGTTTATTGTTATGTGAATGAATCTCTGGCTTGTGCCCCCCCCCCCACCTTTTCCTTAGATGCAGCTGTGCGAAGGAGATCAGAAGCTTTTCCTTCTGTTCTCAGTTAACAGCATTTTAGTATTAGTTATAAACGTGGACAGACTGTGATTAATTTTAACTATGGAAGCAAGTTCAGGAACTATGATTTGAACTTGGTTTGTTTTAGTAAGCCACAGTAGTAACGTCAATTTGTTCAAGTTCAGACAATCTTCTCTCCCCCATGCCTGATGTTTTTTTTTTAAAACCCATTAATGTGTAGTTAAGCTGTTAGAAGAATCACAAAGCTTTTCCTATGGCCACCTAATATGGCATCTTTGAAATAATGCGAGCAGTCATCAGTTTCAGGGCATGGTCAGAATGCATGCAAAGCAATAACAGTACTAAAGCAAAACAGTTTTGGTCCTTATCAGTGCTTTGTTAAGTGCACATTCCAGCCAGGCAAAAATACTTAAGGTGTGTATGAAGCAGGGGTGGGGCCTTGGAAGAGGATGTGGCTGAGGAGAGGGTGGGGCCTGAGGAGAATCCAGTGGGCCAGATAATGAGGACTGTATCACCTAAGGTTGCTTTTTTTTTTTAGGAAACCACCAAAATTGTTGAGCTTTTTTGAGCTGTTTCCGCTGCTTTTCCCATCACATTTTCATACATTTTTACATCCGAAAACCAGGACATGTCAGGAATTTCCCTGACGTATGGCAAGCCTAGTATCACCACATTTGGCCCCCAGGCCTGAGGTTCCCACCACTTCTGTACGTGCTTGCCTGGGATTAAGTCCCATTGAATTTAGTGAAATTGTTTCTGAATAGATTACATTGTTTGTCTGCATTATAGTCCACAAAATATTGTGCCATAAGAATTTTTTTTAAGTCTTATGGTGCTTTGTTGCAACAAAAGCAAACATACATAGGTACTCCACTGAAATTGATTTGCCTTACCTGTCTTGGCTTATGTTTTTAGGATTTTGGTAACATCTGTTGCAGTGAGTGCTAATTAAACAGGTGTTGGAATACTTTTTGAAGCCTTTATAGATTTCATATCTCCGTGGATATGAATTAAAATAATGGAGCTCTTCATAATAATAAATTATTTGTTAGGTTAAATTGTTTGGTCCTCCTTTATTCTTGTAGAAAGAGAACCACAGTTCTCAGTCATTCATTCTCTTCTCACCCTTTAAAATATATCCAGTATAACCTCATATTGTTTCTATATTCATGAAGTATGATGGGAATGTGAGGCAGAGTATTCTTTGTGTCTTTTTTCTTTTCTTTTTCGATATTGCGACCCTAAAGTTCTGTGTGCATTGTTGGTAGTAGATAAATAATCATAATAATTAAACATACAGCTTCTATTCATTTGTGGGACAGTCTCTATTCAAAGTCCTTATGGTTTCGTGCTTGGTTCTTTTCCATAATTAACTGAAAGAACTTGGACAAAATGCCCATACTGCTGAATAGCCTTTGTGCATATTTGGCTACATGTTAGCTTCACAATTTGTCTTAAGCATGGCCTGCATACAAATAGATCCTTTTGAATACTGTCTTCTGTATTTATTGGGAAGTTCTGCTTTGTGGAAGTGTGGAGTGACACTACACTTCTGAAATACTCTCTACCAATAACAGTAGAAAATATCACTGACTTTAGGAACCCACAGACTTAACAAATGTACTCTAATATAAAAATACAGTGCTACAGTGCTCAAAGTGTTGCTTCCCTTAAACTGGCAGTTTTTCTATACAACTGATGGATAAAACCTGTAAATATCTACACAATTGTCTTAATAATGGCTTATGATATGTGCATGGTTGTTGCTTCTTATCAATCTAGAACTGACAATCATTTAGTTCTATATTGTTGATTAACATCAAATATTAAATACTGTGCTATAGCAACAAAAGTGAAAAATGTGTATGTAAATGTACTTTACTACACTTTAGTCACTTTTGCAACTCTCTCCCCACTGTGTCTTGAGCTGTGGTGGGAATCATGGCTAACATTTCTCTGTAACCTTGATAATATTGATTAATCTTGCATCCTTATATTGCTCTTAACTGAGTTAACACTTATGGACCTTCATCCATAATGGAAATCTTTGAAAAGATTGAATTGCAAAACATTTGGCCCTGAAAAATGCTTATGCATTAGCTTTGAAACGTGGTCTTAGGAGTTAGGCTAATATGAATACTAGCGGTGAAGACCAAACGAATGAATACTATCCAATATTTAGTAAATAACAGATTGTGACTTCTATTAATAAGCTAGCAAATCATTCTTTTTTAAAAAAAGCTATTTAAAAAAGTTTTAAGTTGCAAAGTAAATTTAATATTTGATGCTTAAAATATATAAAAAAGGATATATCCAGTTTCTTTGCAGGCAGTTGAGTAAGAAGGACACAGAATACAAATAATATGTTCAGTAATGTTCAATTTCCTTGTTGAGTCATGTGCATAGTTTCTACTCTTCAGTTTTACAGTAGTTTATGGTAGCATGTAAGTAACAAAGAAAGGCACCTCTGTTAAAAAAGAGCTTTGTTTCCAATTGTTCCTTAGTAGTAGGAGAGAGGGAAATCTGAGAGTGTTTACTATGCAGACCTGCTACTTTCTTTATGGAACCAAAATGTACCTTCTTTCTCCTCTGAGAGTAGGTTGTATTGATTCTGCATCAGGATGTGTAGTTTCAATGCATTAGTGGCTGAGTTGTCTGTTTTCTTTTTGATTGTGGTTTTCTCTCCCACCCCATTTATTTTGCCCTTTCAAGCCACTTTCTCCCATACAAAAAGCAGTTATGCACCAACAGGATCTCCCTTACATTGTGGACTGTTTGAAAGATCTTTAGTTTCTTAAGTTGCGTTTTTGAAAAAATAATTGTTTCTTCTTTGTATGAATTTATGTGGTCTTGAACTTAAGAGAATTCAAAACACTACTGTTACATGTATACATTCCATTTGACATCAGCCAGCAATATACATACTTTATGCAACTGCAAATTATTGTTCTTGAAGCAAAGTTCAGTGTGCATTTTCTTTTAAAAACAGTGGTTGTTGGGAGCATCTATATTGTCTGCCACAACCATTGCATTTTTGTCATGTGGGAAATTTTCTCTTCAAAACATGTTGCAGCCAAGTGTTAAGTGTTTTGCAAGCACAACTTGAATTTAGAAACAGAATATAGCCCTTGTCTATCTTCTAGAGAGAATAAATCAAACCATGAAGCATTTTGTTGCTGTGTCAGGGGATCCAGGAACAGTGACCTTTGTATTTGGAGCTGTAGATGCTCAGAATTCCCATTGTCAGCATCTTTGACTGGAAAGCAATAAAAGGCTTATGATATCCAAATACTGTAGAATATAAATACCAGAAGACTGAACTTCTGTCCATACTTTGCCAATGGACCAGTAACACTCTGTTCTTTGGGGTTCTTTGCAGTTGCACATATGGATTCGAGCCTTTGTTGACCAAAGGCTAGCCTTTCTGAATAGTTCTAGAACTTAGCTGATTTGCTCTCCTTGTTGGTGAACTTTGTTGCTAATTCCGTGAATTAAGCCAGCACCTTTTTGCTAAGACCATATCATAAGGATTGCAGTTAAGAACTCCCAACTCTGACATGTCTCTGCCACTGGCTGTGATGGATGCAGGGACTGGGATGTGTTATCTGTCTTCCTTCCATATATAGAAGGATGGAATGTATTGTGCCCTCTGTTCTTTATACCGGTAGTTGTAAGCAAATGCTGCCAGATAGTTACTGCTTGTTGTTAATAATCAGCTATAATATTGATTATTTTAAGGCATTTTTTGTTAATAACAAAAAACCTCCAGAGGACAAAGCTATGCTTCTGTAATGACCTCTCTACACCAACTTTTTTTAGCTTCTCACCACAATCACTACCAAACTGTCCTTTCATTCCACTGTTTTTGTTTCCCCGTGTGTGTTTTTTCTTGACTCTGCACCTGCTACAATATTTATTGTTTCATGCTAGCTGAGAACCACATTCCTTGATGATTAAGCAACTACATTTTCACTTTTGTTGCTTTCTTCTTAATCTCTGGCATTTTTTATCCACTTGGCCTCTAAGTGGTGATGAGTTCCACTGGTGATGAGTTGTTCTGCATATGGGGCACCATATGTCTGCTTACTTGCATTGTCAACAGCAGTAGCCTACTGTTAATAGAACTTTGTCTTAAAAGGTTATTAGGTTTAACATGACTATTTGTATTTGAACAACATTTTCAAACTCCCTTCAGGCACCAAATATAATGTAGTAAGTGCACTGCAGGAGTCACAACAATCTGTTTTGTTTTTCAGGGCTTTTAATAGCGGCATAAAGTTTGAATGTTCGGGGAAAACCTGTTTAACATTATAGATATGTTTTGCAGTACTTTGCAGTTTGCATAAGTGACTCAAAGTAAAATATGGGTATTCTATGTTACTTTTATGATTTAATGCAAGTCAAGGTATGTTTTAATTCAACGGCTTATAATATTCAGGAGTTCTGGTTGGTAGTCCATTCTGTCTTTGGGCAGAGTTCATGGATGGTATAGTATCTGAGTTTCATACCTACAGGAAACTCTTCATGATACAAAATGTGTGAGGAAAGTTCTAGATTTATGTACTCAGTCTGAAGTTCTTTAATAATGGCTCAGTTCACATGACTTGCTAAGCCAAACCTTGGCTTGATGACAGTACGTGAATGTGTGGGTTCCTGGAGGTCCTCCTGGACGATTTTGTGGAGATAAGAATGGAGGTCACAGTCACTTTGCTCCTTTCTTTTTACTTCTACAGTTTTCTTATCAGGTATTGTCTTAGTTATCTTTAGTTTTATTAGTTCTGTTCAACATTGCTAGAAAAGCTGTTGTATTCAAGTTCTAAGGAATGGGGTAGGTGCAGAGGTAAAGTGCATTTGTTTCATTTGCTTGGTTGCTGATGTGGACACACACAAATTCTCATTTCTATTAAGCAACATGAGTACCATAATGAAACACTGATTAGTTGTACAGCTCTTGTTTACAGTTTGTCATTATTTTGGTCAGGGGGAAAAGAGAAAGGAATGCTTTGTTCCCCATTCCTCCTCCATGTTTTTAAGGGTCTGTTACTTATTTCCTCTGTTGCCTGTCAAGCTTGGGCAAGAGCAGTGATTATTTGCTATTCCAAGTGGTTTTTCTGGGAAGAGGGGGTACTCATTCTTTTTCAGTTAGGCCAATTATAGTTTTTGTATCTTATTATTTATATTTGTTGTACATAATGGAAAAATTGGTATAGTAGTCTTTCAGAACCGAAGAGAAAATAGCATTGAGAGGTCTGTTATTTTCTAGAACAGTAAGTGAACCTTAACAAATGCTGAATATCAACAAGATTTATGGTTTTGTCAGGATGACAAGCTATTCTGAGTGTATTTGACTTGAAAAGTGCAACTTCTCTGTCACCCCAGTATCTCTTTCCCGCCCCACTCCTGCCAAAGTAGCAGAGTTAACTACAGTTTGATTTGAAAGTTTGACTTTGGTACCATCATTTGTGAAAAATGTTGTTTTTTGTTGCAGTCTGAAGATCTGTATACCTGGTCCCCACTCATGGTCCAAAAGCATGTGGCACACTAAGCTTTGTGCTGGCTTGGAGCCTGTTTGGAAGCCCCACATACACTACCGGAGATTCTGTGAAAGAAAGAAAACACACACACACTCTATTATAAAGGAACCTAAGCAAACCAGGGATGAGAGCAACAATACTGACTACACATAGGCTGTATTGAACAAGACCCTAGAAATTTCCATCAACAGCCACTTGTGCCACATCTCATAATGTTTCCAAGGCTCCCTCATTCCACAGATGAATTTTGGGTTGGTGGGGTTGTAGTGGGATGGGGCTAGGAAAGCCCTAATCCAAGAATAGAACTCATTGTACTGATGACCTTGAAATGAGTAAGATTGGTACACTTAGCTTGGCATCTCTATCAGAAATGCACTGTGTGGGTTAGACTAATGCCCTTTCCCCCCTTTAAACCAACACTAGTAGTTGTACCTTTCAGTTATTTCTAGAAAAAACATGTACCAGCTTCTCATAGAATCATATCATGTGAATTCTAAAATGGGCTTTTGCAGAGATATACTGGTACATGATTATGCATTATAGTGGGTCTTTTCCGGCCAAAGTAAGACACTTTAAAATCCTAATGATTTCAGCTGGAGAACTACCGGTAAGTGTTTCTTGTTGAAACCAATGGTACATAAAAGTGACTGACAGGATTGCCCCAATTTATTTTATGTCCTGCCCACCTAGCAGTTCGAAAGCACGTCAAAGTGCAAGTAGATAAATAGGAACCGCTCCGGCGGGAAGGTAAACGGCGTTTCCGTGCGCTGTTCTGGTTCGCCAGAAGCGGCTTTGTCATGCTGGCCACATGACCCGGAAGCTGTACGCCAGCCACATGACCCGGAAGCTGTACGCGCTGTTCTGGTTCGCCAGAAGCGGCTTTGTCATGCTGGCCACATGACCCGGAAGCTGTACGCCGGCTCTCGGCCAATAAAGCGAGATGAGCGCCGCAACCCCAGAGTCGGACACGGCTGGACCTAATGGTCAGGGGTCCCTTTACCTTTACCTTACCTAGAATTCACAACAACTTGTGAAGGTGTTATTTATGCAATCTGGGTTACTAACCTTTATTCCAAAGATCATTTAAGACGAGTTTCAAGTGGCATAGGATATATTTTGCCTTCTGCCTTGTCCCTCATATGCATTGAGAGCCATCTGGAAGATAAATACATGCAGATGAGCAGCCTTTACAGTTAAGAACTGGATTAACTTGTTAGCACCTTTTGTTAATTCTGCAATCTGATCGTGTAAGAGAACAACAATACAAAACTATGTTTGTATATTGAGACTGGGCAGTTGAATAGTTAGCTACCTGCATATTCAAGATTCCATATAGGAGCGGAGGGAAATTGTAAAATGATAAAATACTGTTTTATTTTCTCTACTAGCTTTCCTTTGAAGTCAGACTATGTCCAGATGATTCAATAGAGAGGATTTCCCCCCTCAATTTATAGCTAGTTTTGTTAAAGCTGCTTTGGTATTATTTGATTTCATCCAGGTAGCCATGCCAGTTGGGGTTAATGGGTGTTGTAGTTCAAAACATCTGGAGGACAAAAGGTTGGGGGAAAGTAGGGCAGGTAACACTACAGGTTCTCTGTGAAAATAAACACACATGCCCTCATTATTCAGTGTTTACCTCTACAACTGAAAGTGTGAGATGAACTATATATGTGAATTATTTGTACATTCTTCCTTAGAAGGGGAGAGGATAACACACAAAAGGTGGTGTGCACATTTGTTGCACATTATGTGCTGCAGGCACAGTAACCTTTTCTAATGTACACAGGCTGTAGAGAGGACCTGCCCCAGTGACTGTGAACTAGCTTTATATGCAAATCTGACTGGTAAGATTGTTTCATTAAATAGGGAGTAGATATTTAAGAAACGTTGTTCAAATCCTGGCTGAATCTGACACTAGCAGATGCTCATCTTGATCCTATGCTTGTTACAAAGATAAATTGCACTTGAAATCAAAGGAACTTTGTAATGTGTTTACATTATATCTGGTTGGCACCTGTCTGTTTCAGGAGATAATGGAAGAGTGTGCCTTCAGGGGTAAATTAAAACCATTGGAGAGTTACAGTGCCTGCTGTGGCTGTAGAGACATGATTTGTTGCAGCTGGAGCAGATGAAGGTGTCTGGTTGTGCTGATGCAAGTGTACCATGTTGTTTCTTCTTTCTGTATTCCTCCCAGCGGTCATTCCTTCTCTGGTAACTGTTGTGGATACATGGCCTGACTGATTGTCTCCAGGTGTTGTTGTGTTCTTGCAAGGGATTTCCACATGGCAGGGTTAATGTTGTCAGCCTTCATGTCATGTTTGCAGATGTCATTATAATGCAGAGTTGGTCTGCCAACTGGCCTACTGCCTGCAGCGAGCTCCCTGTAGAGTATATCCTTGGTGATTCTGCCATCTTCCATTCTGTGGACATGACCAAGCCAGCGTAGACGTTGCTGGGACAGGAGGGCGAACATGCTGGGAATGTGGGTACATTATATCTGGATAATGTGTACATTATAGTCTACCTAAGGAATTCATTTAAGAACAGCACTACTGGATCCAACCAAAGGTTCACTATTTATTCATATCCCAACTTTCCTACATCCTATATAATAAAGAGCCTGTGTCCCTCCGTACCACTTTCCGTCCGTCAGAGGAAATCGGAAGCGCGCCTGCGCTCCAGTGAGACACGGATTGGAGGACGCAGACCAATAGGAGCGGGGGCAGAGGCGCGAAGCGCCTCTGCCCGCAGCCTCCTCCTGTCGGCCATCTTATGCTGCCGGCTGCGCTACCCACCCGGGACGGACGGAGGGGGCTCTCAGTCGTCGCAGCGCCCACCTGCTTCCAGCCATGGCAAGCGGGAGGGAAACCGCTGCCACGGCGAGCGGAAAAGGCAAAAAAAACAAAAAAAAACGCCAGAAAAGCGGCAAAAACGGGGGGGGGGAACGGAGAACAAGCTGCCTCGGACGGAGCTGAGCGCGCTGCCGGAGAAGCCCCGGCCTCTCCCCCCGCCAACGCCGCTGCCTCGGACGGCCGCGCTCTCACCGTGACGGTCACCGTCAGGGCCCAGCCGCCGCCGGGCACCGCCATGCCCCGGTTCGCCCTTGGCCTGCCTGCGAAGGCTCCCGCCGCCACCTCTACTCAGGCCCCGGCCCCTCCGCCGCCCGCGACGAGATCTGCGCGCAGTCCCGGCGGGGCCGTCGGGCGCCGGGCGCTTCCCCATCCAGGAGGGCGGCGGGAGGGCGGGGAATCTGACGCAGACCGGCCAGTAGCAGCAGCAGCAGCAGCAGCCGCCCCTCTGGCGCTCCTCCGACGCCTCTCCCTCTGCAGAAGGAGCCGGGAAGCTTCGCGGCCGAGATGCCGCCACCGCTGCGCGCTCGCTCGCTCTCCCTCCGCCTCCTCCTCCTCCGGCTTCCCTCTCTCGCTCTGTCCAAGGGAGGGGAGGAGGAGGGGAGAAAGATGGCGCTGGCGGCGCAGGCGCAACCGCAGGCAGTGCGCAGACATAGGGGCTCTCCGTGTGTGTGTGTGTGTGTGTGTGTGTGTGTGTGTGTGTGTGTAAGAGCCCCGAGTAGGAGGAGGACAGCCGGCCCGGCCTGGAGACTGAGGATGTATTTTTGGTGCCTACAGAAGACCTTCCTTTTCCAACAAGACTTTTAAGGAAAGATCTTTTAAGTCTACATCTGTATTGGAATTGTTTAAGATGTTTTAATTGTTTTATATCCTTAATGGGTTAATGGGAGGCAGAGGACGCTGGGGAGGGGAAGAGTTAATGGGGAGGGAGAAGATGCTGGGGAGGAAAGGGTTAATGTGTTTGGGGAGGGGGATGCATGGCCCTCGCCAACGTCGCTTCCTCAGGCGCCGCTTGCGTGGCGGGCTCAGCCAACACGGGCACCGCAGGCCCTGCGGCCGGGCAGCGGGCCTTCAACCCCGCATCTGCCGCCACCGCCCAGCTCTCCGCTTCGCCCAGGGCCGCCGCCTCCTCCTCTACGGAGAACGGGACGGCCGAGAGCGGAGCGTCCCCTGTCGGCCTCCCTCCCCAAGGGAAGTGGCCGAGGGCACCCGCACACCTCCAGCGGAGCCTCCCGTTCCTGGAGGCTCCCGCCGCCGCCTTTCTTCTAGAGCCCGTAATCTTTACGGGCTTAATTTACTAGTAAGGATATAAAACAATTAAAACATCTTAAACAATTCCAATACAGATGTAGACTTAAAAGATCTTTCCTTAAAAGTCTTGTTGGAAAAGGAAGGTCTTCTGTAGGCACCAAAAATACAATAGACAAAAGCTGTCTAATATCAAACAGAAGAGAACTTCAAAAGCATTCAATCTAGTCCCACATCTGTTTTCCACATTGACCAGCCAGATGCTTCTGGGAAGCCCACTAGCAGGGCTTATAAAAGCAATAGTTCTGTCTTGTTACTACTTCCCAGCAACTGACTCTAAACCTGGAGGTTCTGTTTAGGTATGACAAAATCCATTGGCTTTTGTTCTAACACTTTCTGCTGTTGCTTTCTTAATAAATGAAAGGTAAATAATACATTGAAAAGGAAGTAGGACAACTCCTGAACATGTCCTATCCAATACTTAATTTACAAAAACATATTTAAAAATATTTAGGGACTTATTTCCTATGAGAATCTTTGTTTCTAGTATAATATTTGTCTTTGGAGGAATGATAGTGGTTTATATTTGTCTTGGACTTTCTCCTGAGAATTTAGTGATAGGCAGCAATCCCAAACACCTAGGTGGTGGTTATGTTAGATTGAGCAGAGGCATCCATTCCGCCTGTCAAATGGGCTGGACACCAGCAGAACTCAGTGAAAGACCCTGAAACAAGGCCTTGTGGGGCAGGACTAAGCCAGCCCTTTTTCTTCCCTGCCTGGTACAGTAATAGTATTCAAACACCATGACTATTCAAGCCATGCTGTATTATTCTCATACTGCAACGACAGCTGCTGCCCTTTATAAAAAAAGTTTTGGGGAGTATGGTGGTGGGGTGAGACTAATGTTTTATTCTTTTGTTTTGGCAGACACTGAATCATGCCGTTAGTCAAAAGGAACATTGAACCTCGACACCTCTGCAGAGGAGCTCTGCCTGAGGGAATTACTAGTGAATTAGAATGTGTAACCAATAGTACTCTTGCTGCTATCATACGCCAGCTAAGCAGCCTAAGTAAGTAACTAGATGGCTTTAAAAATATATTTTTTCTTTTTAAGGGAAACTTGAAGAGTATACACAATTTTGAAGCTGGTTTAAGTGGCATAATGGCTTTGGGTTTAGCATTCTCAGCACCTTTGCATGTGAATAATCAAAATAAGTAAAATCAATGCCCTGCCACCTTGACTTCATATCTTATATGGCCTTGTGTCCAGTGTTTCCCTCTTTCTTTTACCTTCCTTTGTACCTGTTCTAAGGCTATGGAGTGTAGAGCAGTCTTTTATGGATTTTTGAAGCTTTGGCCGTGTGGATCCACCCCCTCTTCCCCAATGCTTGTTTCCCTTTGGGTATCTAAAGATTTGGAGCCAGCACTGGCCCAACCATTAGGCAAAGAGAAGCCATTAATTCGTCACACATGCCATATGTAGTATATGGAATTACATTTATAATATTCATTTACTGAGGGTAGCAGCCGCCTGTTTCTCCTGGGCCATTCCTCTCTGTGGGATATCACAGACCTGTAATACACCTCCTAAACTAGTCTGCTGCTTTCAGGTGCACTTCAAGGGGAGGACACTATCCTGTTGCCAGTGCTGAAGTAAGATTCAATGGGGGAATGCTAACTTGTCCTTTACCACAGGCAGCAAAAGTTGTTGGGCTGGCTCTGCTTATACCTGCTCTGACGGTGTGTAGCATTCCTGTGTGTAGGATTGTGTCTGAAAAGAGCAGTTTTCAGTCACATTGGATAAATGTGGGAATTCTGTGCTTGTCAACTTGCTAAAGCACCAGAAGCATAGTGAAAACTCTCTGAAGAAACTATGTACTGTTTCTGTGTGCAAATACATGTGCATAGTGTGTGTCGTGATTAAAACACCTGGGGAGATGTTGTCTTCTTTCTCTATAGGCAAACATGCTGAAGACATATTTGGTGAGTTGTTTAATGAGGCCAACAACTTCTACATCAGGGCAAATTCCCTTCAAGACAGAATTGACCGCCTTGCTGTCAAAGTCACCCAGCTGGATTCAACTGTGGAAGAAGGTAGGTAATTGTATTTGCGCATTGAGCCAGAAGTGATATTGACAAGAGCACAGTAATTAATTGCACAGCAATCACTACTTTTTCCTTTGGAGTTGGTATTGAGTGATATTTCATCTTGGTGTGTTTTTTTTAAGGTAGCAGCTTTGGGAGGGGGGAATCTGTGGCGGTTTGCAGGGGGGGAAAAGGGGAAGAAGAGGAAAATATTTTAGAACCACTTAATATTTGCCACTAGAAGTCCATGCCCTTATCTCTCTTTGCAGAAGTCCTACTTTTAATTGGATCTATTGCTTGGGTATATTTCATGTATTATTAATTTGCAGTAGATAGATGAACATGAGCAATGCCCATCTCAAACCTCTTATTCCAGAAGAGTAATAGATACATATCACCACTGTAGGATAAACTGTTGTCCAAGAAAACTGATCTTTTGGTATTTTATAACCAGATTGTTAGAACACTGGATGCAGTCTACACTGTTGTGTGCTGATACAGCCCGTTGATTTTATTGGGCCTAGGTTACTTCTCAAGATTCAGTGGCTGTGCCATGGAGATAAATTGTGTATCAGTATCAATTGCTAGAGTCTCCATGGTCAGAGGCAACATGCCTCTGAATACCAGTTGCTGGAAACCGCAGAAGGGGAGAATACTCTTGTGCTCAGGTCCTGCTTGTGGGTTTCATACAAGCATTTGGTTGGCTGCTGTGAGAACAGGATGCTGGACAAGATGGGCCATTGGCCTGATCCAGCAGACTCTTATTAAGTTTGTCATGTAGAGCCACTGACTCACATTTGAAATTTCAGGTACCTTTGGTAACCCCTTTCATAACTGATTTCTGTGTGTTCGCTCGCTGTATGTTGGAGGAAATGGGATTCCACCACTGACTGTGCCTACAACTTCCACACAAAGAGCTCAAGGAGCGCTTACACATGGAGGTTGGAGCCAAGGCTAATGGGGCATGGTAGTGATTGATGAGTGGGGGGCCACCAGCATAATACTACTCCCTCCTCGCATAAAATGAATGTGTTGAGGATGAGATATGAAAGGGGTTAGAGTAGCAGCACTACTACCTATGTACCAGAGCACTAATTTATGACCATAATTGTAGCTAGTTTATTATTATATTTTGAGAAGGACTGTAGCTCAGTGGTAGAGCATCAGCTTTGCATGCAGGTCTCAAGTTCAATCCTCAGCATGTCTAGGTAGGTCTGAAAGTGACACCTGGCTAAATTCCTGGAGAACCGCTGCCAGTCAGTATAGAAAATACTAAGCTTGACGACCAATGGTCCGACTTGGTATAAGGCAACTTCCTATGTTCCTGTTTGCATCAGTGTCTTCAGTCTTAATGCAACATCTGAAGTTCTAATACTTCACTGAATACAGAATGACTGCTTATATCTTTGCTTGCTTGTGTATACTTACAAAAGGAATGCCTAGTTGTGTTCATTGAGGATGTCATTCTAGACAACTGAATACATTTACAGCAGCAGAAGTTTTATCATTTGTCTGGGACGGCAGTTACAGAAGCTACATTTGCTCTTTGGATTGTTGGCAGAAGCTGCATAGAAATGAAATTTAGAAGCCTCACTTTCACATTCTGCTTCTGAAAATTGATTCATAGGCAATATAACCCTTTAAAAAGCTTAAATAATAGATTGCATAATTTGTAAAACTAGTGTTGAATACACATTCTAATCAAATATGCAGAAGTATAATGCATTTATTTGAAGCTGGTTTCATTGATTGATATATTTTGTAATTAAAAAGCCGATGTGTGTTGCATTTTAAGCCAGGTAGCATATTATGTTACAATAAAGGTCCCCAAATGTAGTGTCCATGGGGTCCCTAATGTGACACCTTCCAGGGTTTCTGCCCCTCCCAAATTTGTAAAAGAATTGAGGGGTGGTTTTTTTGGGAGAGGTTGCCTATTTTGTGGACAGTGTTGCATTTGTCTCTTTTTTGGAGTGGCATAGGTATGTTGCCTGCTTTATTTTCAGCTAGGGTAGGAGCTGTTCTGAACAAGACCAGTTTTTCTTCTGTGAAAAGGGTATTTTGTTGCCCAAAACAGTTTTTATATTTCCAAATCTGCTCCAAAAGTTTGATGTCAGGTTGGTGTTATAACAATAACTTACAGTTGAGATCAAAGGTACTTATGTCCTATGGATACACGATTTGAACTGGTTTCTATGATAAATAAAATACAACTGTGCAACCAAATAATCCAAAACACTAGTTGTGCAGCTCACATGCATTTTGCAGTATGTATTTATATCCGTTAGGGAAGCAACTGTGAAATTAAGGGTTTCTGCTTGGCTTTCTCCTCACATGTATGGATGCTAGGCAAAGGTCACTTACCTGAAGACTAATTTTTCAGAACTTAGTTCAAAAACAAGAGCAGGTTGTCACTGGGCAGATCAGTTTTTCTTCATGATATGCAATGCACATGTTTATGCTGTTTAACATAGCACATAACGTGCATACTACATTACTCTATATACAACCTGTTATGTCATACATAATCTTGTGGTTTTGGGGGACAAATATTTTTACTCACTCAATCTTGTTGGGGAAATATTACCATGTCTGACTTGTTAAGAATCTTGCGCCCACAAATTGTGTGAAGGGCATGTTTTGTATTCTATATATAGGAACAAGAATTTAATCAATTTTGCTCCTCACTTCTTCCTCTTATCAAATGTGTTCAATATTTTGATTTGCCTTACTCCTGGATATTGTGGTTAGCTTTTTCTCAATTTAGTTCTGTCTACTAATTTTGTTCTTTTTATCAACAGTGTCATTACAGGATATCAACATGAAAAAAGCATTCAAAAGTTCTACAATACAGGACCAGCAGGTGGTTTCAAAGAACAGCATCCCCAATCCTGTAGCTGATATTTATAATCGGAGTGACAAACCACCTCCGTTGAATATCCTTACTTCATATAGGTACAGTAACTAGAAATGAATAAATAGGCCTGCACTAGTAATGATGTGATCAATACTAGATTCAAGCTACTGAATATTGCCCAGTTAGCTTTTCTTTGGAGTCTGATATAGACAACAGCCCTGAGGGATAGCTCAATCGGTAGAGCATGAGACACTTAATCTCAGGGTTCTGGGTTCAGCCCCACATGGACAATAGATTCCTGCATTGCAGAGGGTTGGACTAGATGATCCTTGTGGTCCCTTTCAACTCTTCTATGATTCTAATGCTCCATATCACTAACCCAAAAGATAGTTCAATTGACTTCTATAAGACTGCCTAAGAAAGTAAGAATGAGTCAATTTAGCCCACAGTATGCTGACAGGCAGCATATCTTCAAGTTAAAGTATCTAGTGCTTGAGAGGTGTGTTGTTGTTTTTAAAAAAATATTTTTACGTGCAAAGATGCTGAGCTAAGGCACCTCTCAGAGTAAATATGCTAGAATCTCAAAATCTATCTACATGGGGTTTGTTGTTTTTTTAGCTTGCTGATTTGAACACAATATACTTCTAAATTTTAAATAATTGTTTGAACATTGCTTCTTGTCATTTTCAACTTACCTCAAACACCCATTCATACTGGGTTTTCCCAATTGGTACATTGGCACAACCAGATGCAGTTAGCACCAGGCCCTGGGTGAAGTGGCCAATGGGTGCTGCACTTATGGGTTTGGTTGCAGGAAAGCTAGCTTCTCATTAAAGTGTAGGTCTACTCCCTGTGATAAACTGTTTTATCCAAACAAATGTAATAAGTATTGGGCCTATTCTTAAGTAAGCACCTCATTGTATCATTTGAGTCAGCAGAACCTGGGTGCTTATTCATGACAGTTCAGTTGGCAAAGTAGCTGGCTCGCTACTTGAAACAGAACTGTTCCATTTCATTGGGAGGTAGGTCTTCTTTGGGTTACTGATATGGACAGAAAATGGCATCCTATGCAGTACATTGGCACCACTGGAACCTTTTCTGCTAGGTTATCTGCACAGTCAGGAGTACACTAGAATACTTGCTTGGGTCTCTAAGTATGCTTTAAACAATAATGTTCATTTTGTTCACAGAGATGATAAAAAGGATGGGCTGAAGTTCTATACTGATCCCTCTTATTTCTTTGACCTATGGAAAGAAAAAATGTTACAAGATACAGAAGACAAACGAAAAGAGAAGAGACGCCAAAAGGTAAACAGGCACATTTTTAAATGTTATGCACGTGGTTTACCAGCCACATTTTGGAATAAAAATGGTTCATTGTTTAAATGTTTTTCTTGACATACAAATGACTGGAAAGCTAGCAAGATTATTCAATACTTTTATATTTCAAAAATTCCTATGAAGATATTGGTAAAATAGCCTGCTAGTTTCAGAAAACATCTTTTTGAAAAATAGATTATATGATTATAAACTCGTTTCATAAAGTTCTTTGAGCTTTTGATGGTTTTCATTAGATTGCTTCCACTCTAAAATGCAAATTGACTTTATTCTTATTCTGAGAATATGTCCATCTGCTTTTTATGGGTGAGTCTGAATGAAGAATCACCTAGGGTATGTCATGGAAGAGTATATAATGGAGCAGTTTTAGGAATGATGTTCATTGCTGTCAATGTGAGTACATACAGATTAAATCCCTGAAGAATGTCACTAAGCAATAAATCAGCTATTTTTTAATAGAAAATGTACTGGCATTTCTGTGTGGCTATGGTCATACTGGAACTCCCAGACCACCTGTATGACTAGGCAATGTACAAAAGTAAATAAGAACATCACTAAGAGAAGAAGGCTTTTTTGTTTACTACTCCTTCTGAAATACAGCAAAGCACCACATTCTGTGACCAGGAGACTTGGATGATTATTTGCTTGGTGAGGGAAAGCTTGCTATGGTGGTGAGGGAAAGCCAGAGATTTATATGGTAAGGGAGATACTAGGTGTATTTGTTGGCAAGACTGATTTGGTGAGGATATGTGAAGTGGGGATGGGAGGGCAATATAACATGTGTGCTAACAAGGTTGAGTTTTTCTTAAGTATGACTTTGCCTAATAATGTTGAGGTTTTAATTCCAATGGAATGTCTACTGTAGCTTACCTTATCCTCCCTCTGTGAACAGATGGTCTTAAATGGGCTTGCCTGTTGCTGTTATCACAAACCTCAGCTGTCTTCCCATCTGCATAAAATATGATGACTGTAATTTAAGAGTTTGCAACAGAATAAATGTTTCAGTTATAAGCAAAAGCACTGCAAAAAGCTCCCTCCAAACACTAAAAAAAAAAAAAAAACCAGGCAGAATGTATTGGTCACTGGTATCAAAGATTGCTAGAAGACCCAGGACAATTAAATCATCCTTCCTCAGTCTTCATCTAGCTTAGGTCATTGACAAGGTGACCAAGGCAGTTTTGGATCTGAAATCAGCCTAGAAAACAGGTATATCAGGAACAGATAGCCTTTGCTGTCCTAGGTGCCTACAACTATACAGGAAAAGAAAAGGTGAAGAGACATGCTTTATGCTTCTTAGTAACTGTGTGACTAAAGAATATATTTTTATGATTTCATTGCAATTTTTCTTTCATAATTGAAAATCAATTAATCTAACCATTCTCCCAAAATGCATTTACAGTCGCACCTTGGAAGTCGAACGGAATCCGTTCCGGAAGTCCAGTCGACTTCCAAAACATTCAGAAACCAAAGCACAGCTTCTGATTGGCTGCAGGAAGCTCCTGCAGCCAATCGGAAACCGTGGAATCCCCGTCAGACGTTTGGCTTCCAAAAGAACCTTCGAAAACCGGAACGCTCACTTCCGGGTTTCAATCATTCGGGAGCCGATTGGTTTGGGAGCCAAGGCGTTTGAAATCCAAGGTACGACTGTATTTTTATCAGTGATTTTAATACACTCGAATGAGTCATTTGTGTTGTGATCCATTATCCTTCCATGTGCATGAAACCTGATTTGGTATTTGTTTGGCAGGACAGTATAAGTACTGAGCTTTTTCCATTTACAAGGGTGAATACCAGGCAGCTCTCTGCTGTAAGGTAACTGCTAAAAAGAGGAAATCAGTTGATTTCAGAAAAGGTACATGTGTTGAAGGGAAGCCAAGTTTACTCCAGTGCAAGAAAAAACACACCAACTTGTTTGTAGGTGTATCTTCACATACCCCTGAACTGTGACGGGAAAATATTTCCATGCCACTTGCTATGATGCACTGTGAAACTTTTTATTTGCTTGTCTGAACACTAAGTTTATAGTAACTCTATAGAACTACAATTTAGTATGGTATTGTTTAAAGCAGGCTTTGCAAACTATACAATTTTACAATTGTGAAAAAACACTAATATGTAAACTTAATGTGTGTGTTTGCTATGTATATTACTGCAGATACCTTGTCAGATGGATAACCTATGAGATCTTTAGAATATGGCTTCACTATAATTTGCTTGGCTCACCTATATATCTACTTATTTTCATTCTCTTAACAGCATTTAACTTGCTCTTTCCTTCCTTGTCTCTTCCTTTTGCATGCCTTGCTTTCTTGTTCTGTAACATTAGGAGCAAAAGCGTATAGATGGCACAACTCGTGAGGTGAAAAAGGTTAGAAAAGCAAGGAACAGGCGCCAGGAATGGAATATGATGGCATATGACAAAGAGCTTAGACCAGACAACAGGTTGTCTCAAAATATATACCATGGAGCATCATCCGAGGGATCTCTGTCCCCTGATACTAGGTCTGTTTACAACAAACCTTTTTGTTGTATTATACATTCAGATATGCTTAGTATCCTTATATTCTTAATAAGCTTAACTGTAGAATTGCAATGAAACATTCAATTAATGTTACAACATACATTTTCAAAATTATTTGAAAGGTCAGTGTGACTTAAATCTGTTACTTGTTACTATACAACCGCATTGCACGTATGTTTCTGTTTCTGTTCTAGTTTGGCATATTGTACTGCTATAGGCAACTTAGTACATGGATCTCCCCCCAATTTAATGATTTTACTGATTTTAAGAAAAACAATTCTAAACTTTTGTGTAGTACATAAGAAGCAATGGTTCTTCACATGCAAGGCAATATACTGGCTTCGTATTAGATTTTGCTAATTGAATAAAGTTCACTGTTCATACAGTTGGTATTCAGAGAGGAGCTGCAGAACCAGAAGCAATATTTAAAAAATGGTTTTGAACAGAAACATATTCCTAGTGTGCACAACAGTATTTACCACTGGTATTCTCTCTGTGTGTTGTACTTCTTTATGCTAAGTGGGAGGTCTTTGTTCAAGGAAAGTGGAACATTCAAGTTGATTGGCCAAGCGGTCTCTAGAGACATTTTTGTTTTCATATTTGTTCTCCAAATTAATTTAATTGGAAGGAAGGAACAACCCACAGCAAATAATGCAGACTGCCTAACAACATTTCACAATTCCACTAACATCTATTATGGCTTGTTTATGTCATCTTGTAGTTATTTTTAAAGTCCAGACTGTTAAAGCAAAAGAGGATTGCAGGAAGAGTCTAAAAGATGACTTCTATAGAAAGCCATGTTTTACTTCTGTATAATATTTCTATAATGCTATTCAGGATGTTTTAACTGCACTAGAAAAATATTCTTCTTTCATGCTACATAACTTCTTTTCTGAGCAAAACTGCTCTCCAACTTAATAGAGAGGAAAGCATTTCTGTGATTCCCAGTCACTTGTTGAAATTCTGTTCCTCTTGAACCATGGGAATCATATTCTGTCAACTCTGTTAACTGGATTAATTCACTTACTCCGGTCATTTTGTTTCCTTGATTGACATGTACTTTTTTTTTTACTCCTTTTTTTTGTAGCATGAAAAATTGCCTTGTGAATGAATTGTAATAGGAGTATTGTAAATGCAAGTGTTACATTCAAAACAAGCCTATACAAATGCGCTTCTTGTTATAATTTTGATGCACTGCTTATGTATGCATAAAAAAGGATAAGCAAACATAGCAATTTTATGTAACTATTGGAATTTGAAATTCTGATGTTTCCGAATTGGGGAGTCCTATTTACAATGCATTTATGCTATGCCCATTGTGATTCAGAAAGAGAGACACAAGCTGAATCCAAGCCGGCACCAGCAAATTAATGTGAGGAAAGTAAGGACAAGAAGAGAAGAGTGGGAGAGAAGGAAAATGGGCATTGAGTTCATAAGTGATACAAAGAAACAAGAGCAGGCAGGAAGCACAAAAGAGGCCAAGATGCCCAAAGGGTTTGTCATTTTGTTTTACTCAAACCTCTGGTGCTTTGTTGCTTGCCTAGCTTCCTGTCTGAAAAAGATGATGAGCATCTATTTTACTGATACCTTTTTAAACCAAATTACTATATGACACAATTTGTCTTTACTAATGCAGCTTTTTGCAGCTCAGGCATGCAAATAAATTGTCTGTTAGCCTTAACTGATAAGCTCTACAGAGTTAGTATCTTTATAAGTTCTGTTTCCACTAATAGTTCTTTTTTCTCTGCCTCTTTAATCCAGTTGTAATTATTTGCAAAAAGAAAAAGAAAAAAAAAGCAACTTATAAAATATTAAGGTCTTGGAGTTGGGTTGTTTTTGATAAATGAAAATATTCTCTTGGTCTCAGCTTCTAGTTTTGCTTTCATCTTTTGCTTTTCTTGGTAATAGTACTTCTCTATCACTTCTCTCATAGAACTAATATCGCCTTGTATGTGAGAGAATGCATACCCTGCAAGTTTACGGTTTCTGTGTATTAGGAAAATCGATGAATTTGAAAATTCAGATTCTGTGAATATAAGCTGCACTTTGTGGCTGTAGAAAGTTCTTTGCAAAGACAGTGAAGCGAATGCATTTCCTCCTAATTTCTGTATTATCTCCACTTGTATTTTAGATCTCATGCCTCAGATGTTACCAGCTACTCATATCCTGCTACTCCAAATCATTCCCTCCATCAGCAGCCAATGATGCCTTCATATGGAGCAGGAGATGGAGCTCAGTACATGCTTGCAAACCAGGGCCTTGAACATGAATTTAGGCCACCTTCTACAACAGTGCGGCATGCTGCCTTAAACAGACCTCAACAACCACCTCCACCCCCACCCCAATCCTTGGATGGATCCCTAGGGACTGTGTCATTGGTACCAGCTGATTATGGGTAAAAAATTCCTTTTGTTATTTATTTAAAATGTGTTTACCTTGCTTTTCAGCTGAAAGGCTCCCAAAGCAGCTTACATGAGATCAATTAACAAGACAGTCCCTGTCCTCAGGCTTACAATAAGCAACGATGTGGGGGGAAGGGATGGGACAAATAGACAAAAAGAGTGGAAATAAGAGGTTTTAACTGTGGTTAATGTTCAGTGGGGGATATACTTAAGCTGTATTGTTGTATGATTAGGTTGCTACAGTACTTGAGGCTCACATGCTTTAGAGAAAATACTCCAGCAAACTAGGTAAGGACCCTTTACGGCTTCCCAGTGCTGTATTTAAACCAAGGTAAAAATGGATGTGGGGAAACTTTGGTGTTGATATTGAAACAGAGAGATGTGTGCTATGCGTGTTGTGTGTTCAGTAAGAGGCAACTCGAAAAGTTTGAGTTGCCAGAAAAAGTGAAGAAAATCAATGCAATGTAACCCAGTATTTTTTATGCAATCAAATTCATTACCAAATGAAGCATATGCTACTGGGTGCACACTGCAAATCTGCTAGCTCATATACCAGTTAACAAATATTGTGTTCTATTTTATATATAGGATGCTTGCAGCTCAGATGGTGGATTATTACAATCCTTCAGGACCCCCGCCGCCTCCCCCTCCACCCATGATTCCTTCTGCACAGACCGCTTTTGTTAGTCCTCTCCAAATCCCTGTGCTACCTTCCCATCCTGGACTAGTGACTGGATCTATATATTCTGCTGCTCTTCATCCTCCTTCTACTGGGCTTGTTGTTACAGCTCCCCCTCCTCCAGGCCCGCCTCCTCCCCCTCCAGGCCCTCCTGCTGCAGGATCCTCTCTCTCATCCTCTCCGATGCATGCGCCTGCACTGGCTGAAGCAAAGCGGCATGAGCCCACACAATCACCCATCAGTGATGCCCGAAGTGATCTTCTGGCTGCTATTCGGATGGGTAAGGGTACATTAAGAATGGTCAGGCTTAAACAGACCAGTGTTTGGGTTTTCCATAGCTTTGCATAAGCCGTGCTGTTTTTATAAGTACAGTGTTGCATCTTGAAAGCTAAGTAATGGCATTCAAATTATTGCCGTTGGGTCCTATGTTTTCTATTCTCCTGATATACAGTAATCCGCCACAATGAAGTATTTGATTTTGTTCTTGGGCAAACAGATGGAGACATACTTCCATGCATCTATACAATATATGTGTGTGTTCATGTGTATATACATACCTATAGAAAAAAAACTAGTTGGCTCCCCACCAGAGAAGAATGGCAGATTAAGTTGATAGACTATGCCGAATTGGCAAAAATGACCGGAAGAATCAGAAACCAGGAAGACCAAAATTTCAATAAGGAATGGGGAAAATACATAATTTACCTTAAAAACCGTTGTAAACAACTAAAATCATTAGTAGGATTGGAATAACACTTGTAATTCAATGTTGAATTTTGGATATAATAGAGATGGGAAATATTTGGATTAATGGAAAAGATACAGGAGGAAAAGGTTAATAAAAGCACCCACAAAGGGGAGGAGGGAAATTCAGGAGATTCTTTGGAATTCTCCTTTTATGTTGGTGGTTGGATAATTGATTGTAAAATTTTAAAACTTGAAAACTAAATAAAAAAACAGCAGATCAAAATAAATTAATAACCTCTGGTAACATGAGAGGTATTTGAATTGCCTCTTTTTCTCTTGGGGAAGAATGACTGTTTTACATTATAGATGAAGTTGTCATTTCCACTGAAAAGTACAGAGGCCTGTGGAAAAGCCAAAACAATCACCAAGAGCATATGAACCCTTGGAATTCCTTATTCCTGTGAATTCTCATTGTGTTTTAAACCCTAAGGTATTTTTGTTAATTTTTAAGCCCTGTGTACTGTACTTGTAAGCTTACTCTTGCTTTAAAAAGAAGGGGGGAAAACTTTACCCATGACAATAACAGTGTGATAATTTGTCTCATTGCTTTCTTCAGGAATCCAGTTGAAAAAAGTACAAGAGCAGCGTGAACAAGAAGCTAAGCGTGAACCTGTTGGAAATGATGTGGCCACAATTCTTTCCAGACGCATTGCTGTAGAGTACAGCGATTCAGAAGATGATTCGGAATGTGATGAAAATGACTGGTCAGACTGAAAACTGGAGAACCAAAGCATTCTATTAATTTCTTAAGAAAATCGTTCATGTTTTGTAGGCACTGATATATGTTGAAACAGGTTAATTAAATTGATGGTATTGAGGATCCTGTCAGTAAGTTTGGTCATAATCTAGAACTCTTTTATTTTCAGTATTTACTGCATAATACTGTATACAAGTGCCACTGAATGTAGCAAATCATGTTCTGCCCTAAGAGAAGGCAGTGTTTGTTCTTGGCCAGGAGTATATGTAAGTTATTTAGATTGTTTGAATATTAACACCAATTTCCCCAGGTACTTGGAAATCTTTCAAAGCAGGTGCTTGATCTTGGAGTACAACATGGCAGAACAATGTCCTCCACCATAAAATGTCACTAATTTGCATTTTTGGTCTAGCTTCATGGAGAATACGTATAAAACTGGTAGCAGTTAAATGTTTCTTGTTTATTTTTAAACTTCTTGTTTTATTTTTTATTTTCTTACTCTGTCTGTCCCATATATTGTAAGTTTATTTTTAGCATCATAGCTACACTTTAAAATAATCAGGGGTTGGAGCCATACTGACACTGTTAGTGAATAACTGGGTGGCATTAGGTTAAGTGCTGAATTCCCTCCCCTTATTTATTTATCTGTTTGTTTGTTTGTTTAGTTTTCATAATCAGTTTTAGAAAATAATATAGTTTGTAACAGGCATATTCAAGCATATGGTTAAATGGATCCTAAAATGGCAATCGTACTTCTCTTGGGAGTCGTTGAGCTCAAAAGTCAGGTTTGTTGAGAACCATGTTCAAGCTGTGTCTGGCTCATGGGTGACTGGACAAATTCTTTATAGTTACAGCACCTAAATAAATTTCAACTCAAGTTGATATAAATAATTTTGTTACCTCTCATATGGTTTACAGTGCTGCATTTATTACATGTGGATAGACATGTAATGCCTTTGTCAGCTTAAGTTGTGTCATATTTATTTTTGTATGCCCCTTTTTTAAAAAAGTGGCAGTTATAATCTACATTTTCAATCTTATATGATATTTCATTTTTAAAGGCTGTTTTCATATTTTCTTTCAGTTGCTCTTAGTTATTCACAATTCAGTACTGTATTGAAACTAATTTCCTTTCTTGGCTATGATTCAGGATCTTGTTATGCTTGATTATGTTTCATAGAATTGAAGTTTGGAAGCAGTCAGTGCTGGCTTTGGCTTTTGTTTGTGGGGATTTTTCGAGGGTGGGGGTGGGGTGAGACCAGGCAAGTTGCCCTGAATGGTCCATGTATTTAAATGTGCCTGCAGTTGCCTAGAGGGGAAAAGCAAGGTGAGCAGAGGTTGCTCCTCTTCCTCTTTGCTCCTGTCACTATATGCTTGCTTAAGAGGAGACAGGTAGCAAATAGCAAAGTGTAGGAGTAGTGGGGTTGTCAACCCTCTGTTGGAGTGTGGGCTTCAGCAGTGCTAGTCCCTGATTCCAGCCCTAGAAACAATCCACTGAAAGCTGTTGCTGCACAATTAGATTTGTGTTAAGCTGGAACGTGTCCAGAGGAGGGCAACCAAAATGGTCAAAGGCCTGGAAACGATGCCTTATGAGGAACGGCTTAGGGAGCTGGGTATGTTTAGCCTGGAGAAGAGAAGGTTAAGGGGTGATATGATAGCCATGTTCAAATATATAAAAGGATGTCATATAGAGGAGGGAGAAAGGTTGTTTTCTGCTGCTCCAGAGAAGCGGACACGGAGCAATGGATTCAAACTACAAGAAAGAAGATTCCACCTAAACATTAGGAAGAACTTCCTGACAGTAAGAGCTGTTCGACAGTGGAATTTGCTGCCAAGGAGTGTGGTGGAGTCTCCTTCTTTGGAGGTCTTTAAGCAGAGGCTTGACAGCCACCTGTCAGGAATGCTTTGATGGTGTTTCCTGCTTGGCAGGGGGTTGGACTGGATGGCCCTTGTGGTCTCTTCCAACTCTATGATTCTATGATTCTATGATTCTAAGCTTGGTGGGTGGGGGTTGATAGATCACTTCTAAATAAGTGAGAAAAATGGAGTAATTCACATCCAAAAAGCTTAAGTAGTTTTGCTTTGGGACATGAAGCAGTGTCCTTCATCCACAATCTCTTTGAACTCCGGTTTCTTCCACTCCTTAGCCCTATCAAATGAAAGAGAAGACAAATAGCTTCTGAGTTGAAGAGAACTGCTGTGTGATGGCTGTTGTTATTAAATAGGACTCTGGAATAGAGAGTTGTCACCACCAGTACAAGGAAATGTAATCTTGGCCCAAGCAAGCTTATTTTATTCTCTTCTTTCCCCACCTATTCTACCTTGACTTAAAAAACAGTCTTACAAATTGTAATAACATTCTAAAGTAGTTGTTGCTAAACTTTTATATATGACATAAAATCTCTTTTCTGTACAGCAACCACTCAGTAGGAACACAGAATACAAGTTATGTTTTGTTTGTTTTCAAAATAAGAACTATGGTAATATTTCACTATAGCACTCCTCCAGTTCCAGCAGGGCAAGCATTTATCTTGCCAGGTGGAATGATCCCCCCCTTTCCCTCCCTATGTGCTGTTCCAGGGGTTCTCCTGACCCAAGTCAATTTCAGGGGCATGTGGAGAGAGGAAGGGGGAGAATCCCATTGTAAAAGTGGAAGTCCCACCCTATAAAAAGGTATCTGTATTTAGTGCCCCTATTGAGAGCACAGCATTCATTGTTAACAGTCATGGACCTTATATCAGTACCAAGACTGATTCCTGAAATTTGTAAAGAATAATGTGACCCTGAGCAGGTACAGAGTGCCTTTCTCTTAGTACTAAATAAATATAGACCACAGTCGGGTCTTTGAAGGGTTTCCAGAGAGACTTGAGCACTAGCATGATTCATGAAGGGCCAGGGATCCTTAAGCTGATCTGACTCTCTTCAAAACATTCAGTCTGGTGTTGAACTTATACCTACAAGAAACATTAAACTACATGGTTTTTAAAAGAAGAGAACATGTTTTCAGTTAAAATGCACAGAACCTACTCTTTGTGCATTGGTTTTTCATTTCCTTTATTCGTGGACAATAACAGTACAGTTGTACCTTGTTTTGCAACCGTGATCTGTTATGGAGCCCCGGCTGCTAGCCAAAAAGGATGCAGGGCAAAGTGCTGCGTCTGCGCACGCGTGTGGAGCGGTTTGCGCTTCTGCGCATGCGCAAGTGGCAAACCCGGAAGTAACCTGTTCTGGTACTTCCGGGTTTGCTGTGGACGTTCACATGTGGACGCTAGATAAGGCGGACGTTTGCGGAGGTATTACTGTATTTTGCATTTAATACACATGCAAATGTGTACATTACCTACAGAGGGATAACATAATTGGGAAACATGAAAAATGGAGACTGATGAACTGAAGTCACACATGACTTCCCATCTCACACACTGAGGGAAGGCCATTCACTCACCATATAGCAATCCATGCAAATTGGACAAAATATGCAAGTAGTATTGGAGGGTGTTTAAAAAGATAGCTCTGGATTATTATATAAGTAAGTAAGCCACTTGGAGCAGGGAAAAGTTGCTTAGGAAGTGTGGCTTATGGCTTAACTATGAGCACCGCAACCCCAGAGTAGTTCGCGACTGGACTTAACTGTCAGGGGTCCTTTACCTTTATTCTTGAAGAAATTCCTTCCTAATGCAAAATCTATTTTTCAACCTTAATTCTGAAGTATAAGGAAATCCTCCTGAACCAATTTTACAGCAAAAGACAGAAAGATAAATCCTGAAATCAAATTGTGGTAAAACTAATCTCTGATATGAGAAGATATTATGTGTGCATATATTGAAATATACTCATATAATAAATAATGGCTGGGACAAATTCACTGATACTGTAGAATGTCATGGTAGTGTTAGTGCTGGTTTTGGAGCAGGGAGTCCTGCAATTAAGTCTATTTGTCCATGAAGCTCATTGGGGGATCTTGAAAATCAATACCACATGTCCAGTTGCAAGATTTTTAACGAAACACTCAAGGAAAACCTAAAATACTTAAAAATATAGTTTCTTGATCTAGAAAATTAAAACACCCCCCAAAATTATGCATTTGGGGCAGACCCATGGCATACACTTAAGCGTATCTAATGCACAATTTAACTACATGGCTTCCACCAAAGAATCTTGGGAACTGTAGTTTGTTAAGGGTGTTGGGAATTGTAGCTATGTGAGGGGAAATTTTGGGTTCTTTGGGGAAGGTGTGTGCTTTAAGTGTATGTTGTGGATCTGCCCGTGGTTACGAATTTCTTTAGGGCAAACCAAAACATTAAAATGAGTTATTTGTGTTGGTGATTTTAAAATACATTCACAGGCCAGTACAATACTATGCCACTCCTTTGCCGCACTGTTATTTGCAATGCAAAAAGGCACAACAAATGTCCAGTAAAAGACCTCTTTGTACTTCATGCACTCATGAGATGGAGGTTATTTTCTGTTAAAGCTTATGCCATCATAAAAGTTTTGATAAGGTGCCACAGGACTCTTGGGCTCTGTGTGCTTGCTGCAACAGACTAACAAGCTGCTGCTCTAGAACAACTCTCTTAAAAAGCTGATTACACTGGTGTTTACTTGCCAAGCAGGCACTCAGCTGTGGGGAGGAGATGATGACAAAGAGCCTGCAAAAGTAACCTTTTTCATCTGAACTGCAGTGCTCAGACGAGTGAAAAGGCACCTTAACCCTGCATGCTGTGCAAAGCAAAATACCAGAAAGGGAGAGCAGCACCTTATGCTGATCTGCACATAGCTCATTTTTCTGTCTCCTGTCCTTCCAGAGGCACTGCTAAAGAGCTCATGAGCACTAAGCCGCCTTTGCAATGCCAGTACCTTTGGATTTAGAGTCCAGTGACTGTGCCTCCTCCAGTCCCAAAAACTGTGCAGTCTCTTTGGCTAGCCCTCCTTCTCTTACCACTAAATGGGGTCATTGTTTGTTGCACGCCATGCAAGCTTTGAAGTTACAATAACTGCTCTTGGCTCCAAAGTTCACAAAGCCGAGATCTATCTACCTTTCCCCCCAACAAGTTGTTCTCATGTTTGAAATGAGCATATTCTTTCTGAAACAATATGACCAAATAAAAGTCTACCACCTTGTGCATTTTGTACCTTTAGTAGTAAGGGACAGCATAATGGCAAACACTTATTTTCCTTAATAGATTCCCATTAAGAGTCTGAAGATATATTGAGTAGCACCTAACAAAGCACAATCTCCAACTCCTTTATGAAGACCCCAAGGTCACTCAACACCTTCTAGACTTTGCCTTAAAATATGAGGAAAGCTGCATTTGACTTTGCATGTGGAATTAAGACACCATGGACTATACAGAAAAGGATCTGAACCTTCATTACTGTTGAGGGTGGTCCCACATCTGCATAGTAATGAATTCTGCTATATTCTCTGAATGCTATAGAACTAACCTCTAGGAAACCAAAGGGGTTCATCTGATCTGTGTTCCTGGTCAGTGTACAGTACTGAGAACAGCTTGGCCTTGCTAGTGGTTGCTTCTGCTTCTGGGGATATTAGTGAAGTTGTCATGAGATGCATTTATATTGCATGATGGTGTCATCCTTCATCATGCATGATGTGAGATTATGGTTCTATATCTTCATTTGGTTGAACAAATGTAGAGTTGCAAGGCAAGTCATACTGCACATTTTCTTTACACCCCACCCTGAATAAATGTCAGGATGTTTAAATGGCTTTCTGGAAATGCTTTTTGTTTTGTTTTTTAATGGTGGAAGTAAAACATCAGTTTCTTCCATTGTAAGAAATGAATATATTTTAGAAGCACAGAAACTGAATCACAGAATATTTGTATTTTGAATTTATTCTAAGCTACTAAATAAGTTGTAGTCAGTAAGATTTCATAGTTAGATGACCACCTTTTTTCTTCTAAACTTGAAGTATTTTCTCATCTGCGTTCAGTATTTTATCAATAAAAATGTAAATTAAGATTACTGAGCTAAATTTATA
The DNA here is from genome assembly GCA_034641385.1 of Darevskia mixta. NCBI lineage: Eukaryota > Metazoa > Chordata > Lepidosauria > Squamata > Lacertidae > Darevskia > Darevskia mixta. The sequence continues at coordinate 22,002,210 of JAWWNH010000014.1, read as the reverse complement.
CTTTAGGTAATTTTGTTTATTTTATCCTGGGTTATGTAAAAGTAATAGTTATGAATAAAGCTCACATTTCAACTTTTGTCTTCACATTCTAAAAGTTTTATTTCAATAGATTCTAGTTAACTGAACTATTATGTAATTATTATATTGTTAATACTGGCTGGTTTCACTGTTTATTCTTCATTTCTCTAGACATTCTCGTGTAGACAACACTTCATAATTACTATGTCTGCCTGACTTTGCACTTCGAATTTGTAACCCAAACAGCATGATACAGTCATAGTTAATGCCTTATTTCAGTGGGCAATAGTTTAGCCACATTGCCTAATTCTTCTTCTGAAATAAATGTGGCATGCAGGCGCTTAGCTTCAGCTGAATTCTGCCCATTCCTTGTGTAGTCTAGTTACAAATGTCAGAAGAAGGAAAACAGTCAGTATGTTTGGGATACTGTCAATGGTCCAAACACAGCAAGTTAATAGTAAATTAATTATACTGTGATACATTGCTTGAACAACTTGGCCACTCCAGTCTATAGAAAAGGATTGCACAACATCCATCAGTGTACACCAAACATTTTCCTTTTCTTTGGGTAGCCCTTGGTTTAAGTAATGTTGTGCAGATCACTTGTTGATAAGAGTGCTTTAAACGTGGCACTAAAAACTTGTTTTACAATGGCGTCTACATAGGGATTACAGTGTTTAAACTTTAAATAGGCTCCGTTGTGTGCAGAAGACATTAGGAATTCCTGTGGAAAGATATTGACCTCTGGTGGTCACTTGTGGTAACTGAGACTTTGAAAATTATTAAAGTGCTTTCCTTCCTATATCTTGCACCTCCTCCCACAACAAGGAAATGAAAAGCAATCACATTATATAATGCCTACAGCTAAGCCCTAATTAATGACAGTTGAAAATGTATTTGACAAAGAGAGAAACACATCTAGATAATTTGTTCCCTATGGGGAAAAGATTGAAATTGCAATTTTCTTGCACAGTCTTCCCAGCTTTGTACTCTCCTAGCCCAGATTCATGTCTTTGTTCTCATTCAAGCCTACAGTTTATTGGCTATTAATGCTGATCTGTGAAGCAAAAGGACAAAATCAGCCTGTCTTTGTTCTCAGAGCTGCCTTTCATTTCTGAGTGAAAATAACTTATTTACGCTTGGCGTATTGGAGGAACAAAAATAGTTCATCTATCCTGTTTTCTGGCTGCTGAAACAGAATGCTAGTTTGGGTGCCACTTAGCCTGATAAATTAGGGCTGTTCCTAAATCTTAGGCCCTAAACCTGAGTTCAGAATTCTGGATTCAGTCTGGTGAGACTGGCATGATAAAAATTTCTTCCCAAATGTCACCCTTTAACAATCCTGTTCCCCCTGGTTGCCACTTCTCCCCAAATTAATTTAAAAATAATTATCCATAATATGTATAGAACAGAAGGTAAATGTGAAACAATCATTATTCCTGAATTATTCACATGGGTGACTCCACCCAATCAGTGATCTTTAACTGAAGGTTTGCCTACTTCTGATGTAAAGACATCACCAAATATTTACAAATTATCATAATCCCAACCAATCCAATTCACCATTAAGATGATGTAACTGAGCACAACTGACAGTAAAGGTGAATGCTAGCTGCTTAAATGAGTAAATTAACATTGCAAGGAGTGCTGGGGGGAGACAATTTTAAAAGGTGAGTTTTTGTGCTGTTCACTTAAAAACTGAACAGCCAGGCAAACACAATTAAGGATGGTGCAAAGCAGGGCTGAGGAAAATGTCAGGAATCCAATAGAAAGGCCAGGACATGGGCGTACCCAGGGGGGGCAGAGCGGGCAGCTGCCCCCCCTAGAAGGCAGCTGCCCCCCCGAAGCAAAAATGATCAGCGTCCGTTCAAAGCAAACCTGAACGACCATGGCTTGCCCCCCCCCCTAGTTTTGATCCTGGGTACGCCCCTGGGCCAGGATGGACACATTTAGACCAGAGGTTCCCCATCCCTGATATTATATAAAGTACTGCATGCATGGAAGTCAGTTCCTCTCTCTCTCTCTCATCAAAGCATCAAAGGGCACTAGGAATGTGCATTATACTGAATTAGACCATTGGCCCATCTTGCTCAGTACTGCCTGCATCAACTGGCCTCTAGGGTTTTTGGCAGCCATACCTGAAGATGTTGGGGGTTGAACCCAGGGACCTTTTGATGTGCAAATTATGTGCTCTTCTACTGAGCCATAAGCTATTGCTGGTGGTCATGACAACTGTTCAACCCCATTGCGCATTCTGCCAACCTCCAGAAATGTCCTTTATGGAACTAAATTGGGTTCCTTTGATCTGCAAAACAATTCGGCAGCTGGATGCGGGGATGCTGAGTTTCATCTAGTTTTGGCCTGTTGCACCGCAGTGGAGCAAATGCACAAAGGTAGACCTGATCCTCTGTGCAAGTTGCTCTTTCTGTAAATGGCTTTTTACACTCTGGCCCCTTATAGAGTACCCTTCAGCTGGAGTCATAATGTGCGGAATGATGCTTCTTTTCATTTTCGTTTGCCTCTAGCTGTGCAGCTGCAGTCGTACATTCTATCAGGGACATCTTTCCCTCTGTGAAAGCTGTTCCAATAGTAGCAAAACCCCACCTCCACTTTAGCTGTCTTTTTATAGCAGTTTGCTTTGATGCAGGGGTGGAGGTGGTGATTTGCTGCTGAAATAAAACACTTCCATCATAGTAAGCGCCATCCCACAAGGCGCTGTTGCAACATGAAACACAGTTAAAACTGAGTCGGCCACCCACGGTATTCCTTCCCATTTTACACTGATTCACGGCTGGAAGAATGGAACTGATGATGTGCTTTTAGAAGGATGAGCTTGTTATGGAACAGAATTTATCTGATGATACTAAACGTGGAAGGCTTCATACAATGGGATGACGTACAAGGACTTTTGAAAGAACTTTTTTGAAAGTTCATTTGCAATAAAACATCTCAGGAAGTGGAAGGGCCATAGCTCAGTAGTAGAGCCTCTGCCTTGCAAGCAGAAGGTCCTGGAGAGCTGCTGCCAGTCAGTGTAGACAATACTGAGATAGGTCTCAGTATAGTGTAGCTTCCTATGTTCCTAAGCAGTGCAATAGTGAGGGTAGGAAAGGTAGAGGCGCTCTTAATCAAGATCCTCTTCTGTCCCGTGTTGCCTTTTTCAAACAGCAGACACAGCTAGTAGTAAGGCAGACCAGCCCCCTCTGTAATTCAAGCACTAGTAGGGATTTTGTTTTGTTCCTTTCTGCTGAGACTCCCAGGTCCTAGCCCAGCACACTAACCACTACACTACATACGCCATCAACCTTATATGTCATGGACTGGCTGGATGCAGAGGAATAGTGGAATTCACCAGCTGGGGAACCCCCAGGGGAAGAAGACTCAGAGCCAAAGGATTGGTGGTGGGATGAAGATGAGTGGTCAGAGGGAGAAGAGGGGGGAGACTGGGAGGAGGAGGTGTTGGAAGCTGAAGAGGCAACAGGGTTTAGTGAGCAGGAAGAGGCTCTGGCAGAGAGCAGTGCAGACTCGGAGGCAGGAGAGGAGGGGGACCAGGAGACAGAGATGGGGCAGGCTGTTGAAGAAGCCAGGGAATCTCCCCTTCCTGCTGTGACCAGCTCCCCTACCCCAGGTTTTCCAGAATATGCAGAGAAATGAAGAGGGTGGAACAATAAGAGGCAAGACAACACCACCTTAGGTTTCTGGGGAAGAAACCAGGGGAGGAGCCTTAGAGAGTGGTAGGAAGGTCAGGACATTCAGTCCTGACAATTGCCTCATTGGGGCAAGACCTACTGGGAAGAGTTGCTGTGACCACTAGGATTGAGCTGTTTTGTTTCTTTGAATAAAGAGTTAACTTCACAGACATTTGGTGCTCTATTGTTTTATTGCAGACCTACGCCTGTCTCCAGCTCTTGACACCTTATAGCCCAGCACCCACCATAGAAATAAAACAGCTAAGCATTCCCAGTGATGGTTCAGCAGTTACAATTTTGATCATGCTATGCTTGACCATCTGTACCTGGGTAGATGATGAGAGAGTGAACTTGCAACAGGGATGAAATGAAGGAAAGATGCCAATGATGCATCTCAAAGCTGTGTGGCAGAACAGTCGGCTGGGAAACATTGCAATCATTCAAAACATACTCAACTTTTGTGTGTGCTACTCATTTCCATCTTGCAACAGTCTGCGCAGCATCATGGAATACCATAAAGGAATGCAGCTGTAATGGTTGCAAACAGAGCATTCCTAACAGAATAATGTGGCTGAAGGATGGTGTGTTGAAAACATCTGTTATAAGAGGCATGGGGAATTTGTGGCCCTCCAGAAGTTGCTGGACTTCAACTCCTGCCAGACCCAGCCAACATGGCCAATGGTTAGGAAGGATGGGAGCTGTAGTCTAACACCATCTGGAGTCCCCCATCTCTGTAGTAGAAGACTGCTAACATCAAGGGAGTGCCTAGGTGACTTGCACTGGGTGCATACCATCTTTGACTTGGCCTTTGGGTACTATTTTTCTTAAGAGGACATCAGCGGGTACCCAGCTGATTTATGCTACTCTAAATTGTGACTCCTAGGAGAACAGGAAGAAGCTCCTTTTTGTCTGACTGCATTTGCTGGACAAATGTGCGCCTACTATCTTAGTGTCAGCTACAGGTTTTTTTTGGGGGGGATTGAGCAAGGCACTCCCAATGAGCTTCCTTCCTAGTGACTCCACCTCCTCACTGCCTTTATTACTGCCATCTGCTGCTGCTCCTCTGCTGCCCGGAAGAATTTTGACAGAACATAACTCCCTGCGATATATGGATCAACAAGACATTTAAAAAAGAAAGGGGTCTTGCTCATTTCTTGCAGAAGGAACACCATATGAAGAAACAATATGCAGTGCTGTGATTCTCAAGACGATTACTGCTTGGCAAAGTTTCAACAGTAAGGGATCTATCTAAAGATATATCTTTGCAGCTTCTGCTAACACATCGCCTCTGAATCTAACTCGCTGAATGTCAGCTACGGTGACTCACATGGGATACAAACAGCAGAGCTTTGCACACTGAGAATAAGGAAGCAAGAGAGTACAAGGTATCTCTAGTTTGAACATCTACCTTCCCCATCCCATTCCCCCTTCTTCTTTAACACCCAGCCAAAGGAAGATTCCAATGAGACTCACAAGTACCAGATAACGTTCATTCTATATTGACAAGGAATCTGTATTTCTGTGTGGCAGCACTACTCGTTGGAACTCCCTGCCCATTGATATTAAGCAGGCGTTTTCACTGTAGTGCTTTCGGCACCTGCTAAAACCCCTTTTCTTTCAGCAAGCTACCTAATCGGGCAGGCAATTTTAACATGTAATTTTATTATGAGCCTGCATCTGATGCTCTCAGTTATGCTGCAACTTGTAGGAAGGAGTTAGTGCATATGAATACATGTCCATTGATAAGGAAGGGAATTGTGAGTTGGATTGGCAGTTACCTCCCCTCCCCCTAACTCACGCCCTGGACAAAGTTGCAAGGTCACAACTCTTACTTTGTAGGGGATGGCTGAATGATCTTGCATGTATTTGTGTCCTTTTTATTGCACACTAGCGGGCCCGGCCACGCATTGCTGTGGCTCATTTTATGCTTCTTACCATCAGTAGCAGCCACAGCCAAAATAAACCCCCACCTACCCCCGCCGGCGTCATGTGCACTCTGCACGCGCTCAGGTGCCCTCGCGGCCTGTGGCAGAAAAAGCCGAGGAAGGAGGCCTCTGATGCTGTCTGAGGGAAAAGCACTACAGAAATGCATAGATAAAAAACACACATCGGGCGATCACTGAGGGACGATCACGGTGGCCATTTCCCGGCATGCCTTGCCTGTGGCCTTTTCAAGGGGAAAAGTGCTAGTAACCCTCTAGAGAGGATTTGATTCCATTTCCCAGAGTGCCTTGAGCGCGCGGTTGGTTGGGATAATAAGCCCCCCGTTTCCCAGCATGCCTTGTGGCTTGGGCGAAAGAGCTTAGTTCACCCACAGGGCGCCTTGACTCCATATCAGCGTGCCTTGCGGGTCCAGCCTAGTTAACTGCGAGAGGCGGCGGCCTCCATTTCCCAGTGTGCCTTTGACAAAAGAGATATTTACATTTCTCCTTCCTCTGTTTCCCCTGCACTCCCAATCGACTCTGCAGGTTTAGGACTTTTCCGTAGAAGACACTCTGGAGTAGATTTGTGGGCACAGAGGGCTGGAGGGGGAAGAAGCCCCATTGTGCAAGCAGACTGTCACAAATGGATCTCACCCTATGTTTTTATAAAGGGCTAGGTTAGGGTAAGTGTACCTACTACCATACACTGACTTGCAGAATTTCCTAAATTATCATTCCCACAATTTAAACAAATGGGCTTTTAATGTTTTTAGTGGTTCTTGTTTTTATCTGTAAGCCACCTTGAATCCCAACAGGGGAAAAGGCGCAGTATGAATAAATAATAATAATAATAATAATAATAATAATAATGTTATTAGATAATCACATGTCCTGTTGTTAAAAGTTACAGCCTTTCAGCCAAGAGAATTACACAAAGACAGCTTCCCACTTCCATCTCATCCTGCCCTCATTTTTTAGACTCTCCAATTATTTCTTTTATGAAAAAATACAGCCTTGCCCTTATTATAACTAAAACATAATTAAGCAGCATCTGTTATGAGCTACTGAAATCCTTTACAAGAGGTTCACTGTGCAACCCTATGTGCTTGCTCAGAAGTAAATTATACTCTCTCTAAGGGCATAGCGTCCTCAATTTATAAAGCTCTAATAACACTAGAATATGGCAATCTATTGTACACAAAAATGCCATGGGAAATGGACCTCGATGTGCAAATACCAAATGAAAAATAGATGGCTTTGTGGTCTGGGAGACTGTTGAAATCAGTTTCTGCAAAAATAAGAGAAACCTCATTAAAACTTCTGCATAGGTGGCATTATACACCAGTGAAGCTATCCTGAATATGTACAGAAGTCAATCCCAATTGTTAGAGGGGATGCACAGTCAAAGGTACATATTTACATATGTGGTGGTGCTGTGACATCACTAAACCCTTCTGGAGTACTGTCTTCAAAGAAATAAGCTTGATATACAACAAAACAATTGAAATGTCCCCCTGCACTAGCACTATTTGGGCTTAGGATTCCATCTGCTCATGATTATCCTAAAGATGACCTCTTAGCCTTTCTATTGACTGCTGTCCATATGGAGATAGCCAGATGTTGGAAAACTGGTGTTGGGCTGAACATTGATCCCTGGTGTAACAGAGCATGGTCAATAGCTTTGGCTGAGAAACTAACATGCCAGGTGAGAGTGGCAAACACAATCCATATTCCTTTTATAACATATGGCAAATGTTTATTGAATGCAGGAAGGAATCCAACAAGCGCTCATGTGGTGTGATCTCTTCAAATGAAACTTTTAACACATCACATGTGTTTTATCAGGACACGTTATTTGTTGCTTACTGTTGTAACAGTTGTTTTCTCTAAATTTATCTTCTGTACCATGAAAATAAATAAAAACAATATTAAAAAATAATAAAAAGAAGTAAATTCTACTCAGTAGAATGAATAGTTCCACAGCACTGAGAAGTTAACTTGTCCTCCCAATTATGTGAAAACTAGTTTTCTGTTGCAAAATGAGGAATGATATAGGCTAGTAGGCTGCCAACCCTAAGCACATTTACTTAGGTACATTTGGTCTTACTTCCAAATACGTGTACATAAGATTGGAGCTTGCATTTCACCTTGTTTTGCAAAACACCTTAAGATAAATTCCTCACTGTGCTTTGTTTATATAATCCAATATGAATTGTATTATGAAAACACAAACATCTTATATAAACCTCCTGTAAGAAGTAGCACAGTGACAGTTCTAAAATGCATGTAGTCATTTTAAGGGTAAGCATCTAGTTACATATTAATGCTATTCATACCTTTTTCTGTGAAAGCCATAAAAATAACTTCCTACCTCAGAAAAAGTAAGTTGAGACTAAAATGAAAAATTCACTGCAGCCCTGTGCAATGAAAGAGATGTGTACAGTAAATAAAAAGCATCACAGTGCAATCTTGTACATGTCTATTCAATGGAACTTGCTCCGTTAGCTGTGTAGAGGAATGCAACTGCATAATTGTTTTCCCTGGGGTGCTACAAGCAATCTTGGTAATACCACCCACACTCTCATTTCAACTCAATCCTTCTTGTCCAAATACTAATCTTTGTGCTGCTGATCTATACACATATCTGCACCACCTCTTCTAAGAATTATGGGCTGCTTGCAATTCTGTCTGCTGCTGAACTCAGCCACACACCAGAGATTATGCAGTGTGAAAAGTGAGGTGGCAACCTTGACAGGATTCCATTAAATCAAGATTGCGCAAGGTCAGAAATGCCTCCCCCCCAAAAAAAAACCCAACAACAACAGTATTAGTAGAAGAGATTAGTAAGGTGTTCATAGTGAACTAACAGACTGATGCAAATGTTTTGCTCCCCAAGGAGCAGCCAGTTTCCAGACACAGAAGAAGAAACAGCTGAATCAGAAGGGATAGTGGTACCAGCTGAGCACAAGTTGAACTCAGGACACAACACCAAGCCTGGTTAGGAGCCTCTCAGCCTTGGTCTTCTTAAGTCCAAGACCCCTGGGATCCCCAGCAACAGCACACCCTGAGAAACTGACCCCTTTTACACCAGGAGTCTCACATTATCAAGTGGCTGCTGATGGACACAGACCATGCTCATGGCAGGAGAGGGCCAGAAACAACTGAATGCTAAACTCCAGGCTGGAAAACTACCCTGGTCTGACTCTCCTCCACTCTTTAGGAAGTGGGCAGAACCTGGGAGGTTTGGCCAAGAGGAATTCTTGCCAGTACAAGATGACATCTAGGAGCTGTCCAAGGTGCTGATTATCTATTGTGCTCCCTGGGCTCCTGCTCATGTCAGGACAGAGAGCACAGTACAGTACAGAAGAGAGAATGGTCAGGGAGCACTGTAATATTTTAGGCAACACAAGTTAAAGGATGCAGCGTTGATTTAACAAGCACTTTTATTCGAAGACACCAGGAAGTGGGGTGCGAATCAAGGAAATGGATGCAAGGACCCAGCTCCTGAGGGCAGTGGCAGGTTGCATGAAAATGACCTGGAGCACAATATCCTAAGAATTGTGATGGCCAGGAGTCAAAGACCTGAATATGTGGGGGCTTCCTGCATCTATTATGGGAAAAGAATAATGAGGACAGTGCCTTGTTTCTTTTCTTTTTTTAAAAGTACTGTTGCCTTTTCCTCTGTAAAAATTCATTTAAAAATCTCAACATAGTTTAATAAAAAATGGGGGGGGGGGAGAGAAATTGAGATTCAAAAGCAATTCAATACTGCTGAGAAGGCATGTCTGCGGGTGTGACCTTGACCAGTCTTCATGTCATCAGCTGCTTGTAATAATCAGAATTCACCTGGGCTGTTTATAGCACATCACACGCTTGACTGTGTTGACTGCCTCTTGGCTGTGTCACTCTCTTGGTTGCTAGTATTTTATTTATTCATTTGATTTCTTACCTGCCCTGCACTGGAAGTCCCCAGCGCTGGTTGGAGCAATATATTATACAATGATAAAAAAAAAAGATCAAACCGTCACAACTGCAAAACAAGTAAAATAGTTCCAGACAAATCAGAATAAATTCAACACAAGGGGTGAATCCCACAAAATTAAATGCTTCAACCATCACAGGCCAGTTAACGACATAATTGCTCTTTATTGTAAACTCTTATTGTGAACCCTTTATGAAGGGTGGAATGCAAAGAAACAACTTTAAATATGTAATAAACACTTAAATGTATACGAGCTGTTTCATCCAGGATTTGTTTTCGTGCCCTGAATTCCCACAACCCCTACAAGAGAGCAGAAACAATGGACTGCCTGCTTGGGCTGCCTGAGGTGTCGTTTTGCTCCTCCATGACTGCTCTACTTCTTGTTCATAACGTACCTTTGTTTTTTTCACCCCTTTGTAGGTCAAAGTACTTGGTATTCAAGCACTGATCAGACCCATTTTTCTTTCTTTCAAATGTTTCAGACAATTGGCCCATCCAGCTCAGTATTGTCAACACTGACTAGCAGCAGCTATCCCAGGATTCAGATAGGGGACATTCCTTGGAGATACCTGGGATAGAACCTGAGACCTTCTGCACACATAGCAGATGCTCTACCACTGAGCTACGATCTTTCCCCAAGGTACAGGCTGAGGCCATGGCACCTCTTGGTACAATATGAATGCTTCAACATGTATTTTCAATATGCATTTATCGCAAATTCTGAGAGACTGGTCTGTTACTTGCATTCATTCTGCCTTGTGTGCCCCCAGTACATGATGTATGTTGCGTGATGACATAGGACAGGGCCAGTGCCAGATTTACGTATAATCTAAACAAGCTATAGCTTAGGGCCCCAGTCTCTTGGGGGCCCCCAAAAAAATTAAAGGGAAAAACCTGGATGTACATTTCCAAAATATAAGATAAAAAACCAAATAAAATAAAACCTACATACAGCAACAGTGTTTTGTGTTGTGTAGGCTCCTATGATGTAAGTTATGGGCCCCGCCTGCTAGCCTGCTGCCTAAAATATCACTGGTTTGCTCATTTCTATATACAGGGTGCCTACATTCTGCATGGAGTGCTTGCATGGCAACATGTAGCATGCAGCTGCAGACTGCAGTGCAGCACAGTTGAATGTAGGTCAAGCTGTTGTCCCTGTTATCTAATATTAAAGAGTGCTTGTAGACTGATGATCAGGCAGCATAGACTAAGGGTATGAGTTTTATGCCTACTGATTGATTCCATGTAATACATAATTTATTTATTTTGATCCCATTATGGCTTTAGATACCTATCAGGTCCATAAATTACCATATAGCATATATTCAACACGAAAAAGCGACAATTTGCTGTTGACAAAGGACAGCTGGACAAATAAAGGGCCCCATTACCTTCAGTAGCTTAGGGCCTCATCAAACTTAAATCCAGCCCTGAACAGGGCTTTCGCTATGGTGGCCCCAAAGTTCCAGAACTCCCTCCCTAGAGATGCTTGCTTCGCTCCTTTCTCATTGGCTTTTAGTCAAGGCGTCTAGATTGTCAAGGTTCCTCTCTTCCAGAGGGCTTTTGGACTGCCCCAATTTCCTCCCACCACCTCACCCTGTAGTTCTGCTGCATTGACTAATTTTTATTGAGTATTTGAAAGAAGTGGTATGCTTTTAGAAACGATTCCATGTTGCTTTTTGATACGTTTTATTAGCTGCCTCAGAGACTTTTAATCAGAAAGCAAGCTATAAATATTTCAAGAAATCAATCCCTCTTGTAAACCTGACGGCGTTACTTTCGCTTGCAGAATGCTTTTTAACATTTTCACGGTAAGCCACCTTGCGAGGGCTCTCCTCTCTGCAGGGCAGAGATACGTTCTGTCAACCTTATGTCAACCGTTTGTGCCAATAGTCAAGGCACATTGGCAGCTATCTGCTGGCCACTTCTCTAAAACACGAGGAGGTTTAGAAAGCAGCCCGAAGAAAACAGCAACAGAAAAGAGGGTGAAGTGAAAAGAAACTCGCATATATAAATACAGTACTTTAAAAATCAAGATGTGACTCATGCTTTTGAACATCTGGGGATACACAGTGCTGCAGAGGCTCTTAGTCACTCTCAAGAGGCTGAAAGACTCAGCTGGTGAGAAAAAGGAGTTTCTCCTTTCTAACCTGCTGAGACTTTCTCTTTAAAACGAGTGCTATACACACAGTGCAGAGTTAAAGATGCACAGCTCACATCGTGCCAGTTCATGATCCTTGGGCTCATATCTCTTCCCCCAAAAGACTTTCCGATTTGAAAATAAGGGATTTTTTCTAACTTTCAGATTTGAAAATAAGGGATGCCGCGAGGGCAGTGCAATGGCACCAAGTAGCCTCGCCACCCTGCACTCCAGAAGCTGCACGCGAACGGGTGAGTGAAAGAGCGAGTGCGTAGACGGGAGGCAGGCTGGCTGGGCATGAGGGTCTGGCTGCACAAGGCATGCAAGCTCCGCCCCCAGTCGGTCTCAGACTCCTTATTGGCAGCCGAGCAACGCAGCTGAGGAGCCTCCCTGGCCAGCAGGGAGGGAGAGGAGCTGCTTCCTTTGAAATCTGGGAAATTTAAGGGATATCAACAATCCGGGATAGCAGCGGGAAACGGCATTGGAATACGGGAGTTTCCTGCAAAAAAAGGGAGGGTTGACAGCTATGTCCCATATGCATCTTCTGATTTGCGTTTAGAGATCTATGTGCAGTGGGCAATGGTGCTGGATGTACTCATGTGTCTAACTTACATCCAGGAGCTGTTTACAATCCACACAGGCACTAGAACTGGCCTACAGAAAACAAACCCTAGTGCACAGATCTACAGAATCTCTTCTCTAGGATTCAAACAATCTTCTTTGCATATATTACAAGATATACTTGATAATTGTCATGTAACTTGCAGGGATGGAGGGATATACACTGACGCGTGAAAACTTTCATGGCTGTCTTAATAGGACAGCATGTTGTACCAATTAATTGACAATCACTTTTCTTTTTTAAAAAGAGTTCTAAGAACTGCCGCTTTTGGCCCCAGAGGAAATGGCACATATGTCCACTACATTTGTACAAACTGTGTCTAGGTAGCGTATGTAAAATAATGCTAACAGAACTACTAATAATAAATTGCTGCAGTTTTCCAGTTTGTGATATTTGGTGGGACTGGAGGAAATGAGAGCACGTTACATCCAAACCAGGGTTTAGTGTTACATTCAAACAGAGTCATGCTTTGAAAGAAAGGGATAGTAAAAGAAAAGAACCAATTATTATCCAATTTATAGAAACTTTCCTCTCTGGTCAGCTGAGAGGGATTCTTACTTGTCCAAGGCAAGGAGGCAAGTAGGTAGCTACATAAGTTTGCAAACTGAACACATCAGACTCCTGGGCATGTTAGAGAAAGACAGAGAGAACAAGAAGTGGTTTTGGCAACATTTGAACAAGATTCTTTCTTTGTTTTACTAGGGCAATACAATCAAAATAAATTGACTTTTTCATTTTAGCAAACAAGCCTAACACGTAGTTGTCATACATTGTATACACTTTGTATAAAAATCAAGAGCATTCATTCTAGAACACATTAGGAGATGCTTCCTTATTAATAGTGGGAACCTGGAAATGATCAGAATTGCCTTAATATACAAATGTAGACAAAGAAACGCATTATAGTATTTTGAGATGTAGATTGTTGCTCAGATCTACCCATCTGATAAGTCTGGAAGAAACAGCGGTGTTCAATACACCAGTCTTGATAAGTCCTTGTAGTTTTACAAATTAAAACTTTAAACAAGATAGTTTACATTTGGCATAAAAACTAAGTTATTGCAATTGAAAACCCCTACGGCCTCAGACAAAACGAGACCTATGCACACACATGAAATTCTGTTCTGTGTTTAGCTTACAAATTGTTAAAAACCACAGAAATGTGCCACAAAAGCCACAGCCGTCAAAATAGCCACATGATAAGACAGGGAGCATGGACCGATTCGAACACGTTTCACTGAGGAGGTACAGCTCTGACAAAGTGTTTGTACCATCTCGACTTTCCACTGAGTTGTTCTGTTGAAAGTTCTCCCTGCGAAAACAGTGCCACAAGTGAGAAAGTTTAGCACCCCAGACAGGAGGCTAGGCTAGAAAGCTCCCCAGCCGAAAAACAAGGCAATAGTTCCTACTGCACAAAAAGTCTGTGCTACAACAAACCCATAAGATTGAATCAGCCCTTTGATTAGTAAGATACAGTGTCAGCAATATGGAATATTCTTCCATCAGTATATATCATACAGTGCTTTTTTAAAATATAACTTTCAATATTTCTTTTTTCACAAAGGAAATGTGATGGATTTATACAGAGAGACGTCATTGAAACAATAAGGTATATCGCTTTGACATTCAGAAGATGTGTAAACGCCTGTCAATGTATAGGAACCACACTCTTGGGGAGACAATCTGGGTCCAAGGTCAGAGGTTTTTGCTCCTTGTTATATTACACCCCACCCCCGCAAACAGTTCCATTCCCTTCTTCTCTCCCCAACAATTCCAAGGTTTTGAGTCAGCTCTTCTCCTTGGCCGCTCAGAATGCTTGCCAGCATTTCCCTGACAGAGGTTTGGTGCTTCGAATTGCTCTGCAACAGGCAGACATTCAACAGGAGTCGCTTTGTCTGGCAGAGGGATGCAATAACGGGGGAGCCGCATTTTGTCGGATTTCTGCGTGCAGCTGTTAAAGAAGGGGCAGCCAACATGGTGCCCTTCAGATGTTCTGAACTCCAGCTGCCATCAGCCACCATCAACATGGCCAGTGGTCAAGGAGGATGGGAACTGGGGGTCGCAACATCCAGAGGGAACCACATCGGCTGCCCCTTTATTAAAGGCACAGAATCTCAATTAGAATAAAAGAGAAAAGAGGCTCCCGTTCTAGTTCCACAGAGCTGCTCAGATATTCCCCTTCCTAGCCAGAAAACCCAGATTTGCTCTCCTCTGATGGCTTGGGAAATAGGGCAGAGACGTCTATTGCTGGGCCTCGCATGGATTCATACAAGAATCTCCCCTCCTTGGCTCAGAAAGCAATACAAATGGCTACATTTCATTAGAACAGGCCAAGCTGCCAGTAAAGCAGTAGTGGGCAACCTATGGCCCTCCAGAAGCTATTGGACTACAGCTCCCATCATCGCTAACCATTGGTCATGCTGGTTGGGGTTGACAGATGTTGAAGCCCACCATCTGGAAGATCACAGGCTGAAAACCACTGCATTCTTAAGTCCACGTGAAAATACTGCTTAGTTTTTTGTTTTTACATTTTATAGACTTTTTTTATAATCCAAAACTTACAATACCATTTCTGGCATGAGCACCCCCCTCATAAATGTTTTCAAGTGCAGAAAACAACAACACGTTGTCTTGCATTACAGCCCATCGCTTAACTATTCGACAATAACCTCCATCTTTCACACTAGAACTAATATCCTGAAATGAAATGGAATTATATGAATACAGTATTGTGCTTCAAAACAGGGGCCGGGAGGGGGGGTGTCACTAGGAAATGTTAAAAAAAAAATAATATTCCGTGCGTATTTCATTATTCGGAATGACATCTGAGCTCATGCACGCAAACATGAAAATGTCAGATTTCAGAATTGGAGGCCAGAGCAGAACAAAGAGTGTGTCATGTAAAACACATACAAATGTCAGTGACAATTCTTACCAAGCTGTCCTGGGTTGAGATTAATGCTGAATTTAAAGCATGTTGTTTCATTGAATTGTTCTTGCAGCCTTGAAGATGAATATTTTTTATATAAAAAAAATTACCAGCCCCACCAATATTTTTTTCACCAGCCTATGTGCCTGCCCTCGTGTATTTTAAGTGTCACAGTAGTGGGTTTGGCAATCTATGTGATCAGAAGAAATCATTACCCACCAAATATGAGTGGGCAAGTGGCTAACTGCAAGGCTGGCTGAAAAAATTAATCTGTTGTAAAAACAGAGCATTCCGTGCTTTATTGCTGTTTAACAGTCTTAGTTATTGCAAATCAGCTGTCTAGGGTGCCTAATCATAAACACAAGCACTAATGGAGCTATTGAAGATTCCTGTTGGATTTGCAGCCTGGTTAACAATAATGGAAACTGAGTTAAGGATTCTTGCCCACTCTTCAGTTCACACACAAGGGAAGCCAAACCATGGGTTGGCACAACTGCAAAGGTTCTTGAGAGACTCTCTGCACTCTTCCCCTTGTTCTCATCCTGCTGCACTGCTTTGAGCTAAGCTATTCTTTGGCTTGGTGTGTTATCGACACAGAGGATGATGGTTTGCTCTCCCAAGACAAACCACAAGCTGTAAACCCCCCCAAAAGAAATACCGGGTATTAGTTAAAACCACTGCTTTTTCCCAAGGGGGTACTCAAGGGTATGCAGTACCGGCACCTTTGTTGTTGTTAAAAAGTGTGACACTTACTGTAACAACTTCATGGTGAGTACCGGCGTCTATTTTTCTAGGGGGGGGGGGAGCACTGGTTAAAACTAATGGTTTGCCTGAAGCAGGACAAACCTCAGCTCCAGGGTTCAGATGACATGCTAAGCCAAACCATGGCTTAGCTCTTGGCAGTGCAGTAGGAGGAGGACCAGAGGAGGTACACAACAGCTACCATCTCTTCTCTGGGAACCTGCATACTTACACTAACCCATGGTTTAGCTTACTCTTATATGTGAACTGAGTTGAAGACCAAAAGGGATGGGGTTTTTCTTAATACTAAAAAATAAAATAAAATGCAGCATAACTGGTCTCAGTTGCATAAACAACTGGGGAAAAGACTAATTTTTTGCTCATTTAGAGATTTATGGGAAACGATGTAACTTCTGAGGTCACATTTTAGGCAAACTTCTCTGCACGGCTTCCCTTGCTAGAACAGGAACCAAACACACGCATCTGATGTGGATATACATCCTATGTAGGCATCCACATGAAACCGTGTGGTGGTGAAATCTCAGCACCGCTGCAGGCCAGTGTGTACACCCCAATCTGGTATCTCAGGCCACTAGTCCCTGTTGCAGATGACTATCTCTTGACCACAGCCCACTTCATGTGTAACTCTCCTTGAATGTCATTTGCTTGTGTCCTAAAATGCAAGTCTGTAGTTCTGTGTCTCTAAAATACATCAGAAACAAGAGAGAGAGAGAGACGAATTCACAACCCATTTAGTCTGGACTAGTCTTATTAAAGTTAATGGAATTGTTTCCCAAGTAAGTTGGGTTGTGGACTTGCTTGCTCCTGAACAGGAACTCTATGTGTACCTCGTCCTACATTTTGGTGCAAGTGGGTTCTTGCAAGTGGCGCACATGGGCAACTTTCTCTCATAGGGAGAAATCAGAACTACATTGAACATCCCCTCTCAACTGATACGGTGAAGCTTGGGAGAAATGGTTGGATCTAAGGGGATTAGTTCCCCACCCCCACATCCCCAACAAGAGCAGAATACAAGCAACACTCAAAAGTTGGCAAAGAGATGATTTAGCTTCTAGGCATGATCCTGAAACTGCACAACATGGTTTATTTGGGTTGTCAACAGGGTTTTCCTTCCCTTTTCTCCCTTTCTTTAAAAAAGGTCAATACTCCCTGTGGCTCGAGTGTGAATCTGTTATGTACAACGCAATGAAAGCAGCAAAGCCATGTAACACAACGCTAAAATGAACGTCTGTCCTCTCTCTTAATCAAACATCGCTCGGAGATCTCGCCCGTGCCGAAAGGTTGGAAGGAATGCAGCCGCAGCAAATGAGCCAAAGTGCCTTTTGGATTTCTTGGTTCCGGAAAGCATATATTACAGGGTTGATGATGGAATTGTACGTGGCTGGGAGGAGAGTCGCGTAGGTGTATATTGAAGGATAGGTGTAGTCGGCTATTAAAGAATAGAGAGTGAAAGGCATCCAGCAAGCAGCAAAGGTCCCCAGGATAATGGCTAAGGTGGACACTCCTTTTCGGGTCGTCACATAGTGGGAAGTGGCCAGGAAGTGGTGCTGCAAGGCAATCTGATGGGCATGGCGCATCACGATTTTGCAGATCTGAATGTACAGCTGGAGCATGAGAGCAAACATGAGCAAGAAAGAGACAGAGAGGATGGCCGCGTTATTTTTAGTGAGCGGCCGGATCACGCTGCAGGTGGACTCGTCTTTCAGGCAGTTCCAGCCCATTATAGGCAGCAGCCCGATACAAATGGAAGCTCCCCAGAGCAGAACCAGCATGATATAGGTGAAAGTGACAGTCCTCTCCGAATTGTAAGTCAAAGCATAATAGAGGGAGAGGTAACGGTCAACCGTGATAGCCAGCAAGCTGCAGACAGAGGCAGAGAAAGAGGCAACGATCAGTCCAACTGTGACCAGCTTGGTAGATTCCGACTGGAGAAGGTAGGCAAAGATAAAATTGAAGATCAATCCGATCCCTGCCAAGAGATCTGCCAAGGCCAGGCTTCCTATCAGGAGGAACATAGGGGCACGGAGACTAGGATTATGGAAGATAATAAGGACCACCACGGCATTTTCACAGGAGATAAGGGTTCCTGAAGTACACAAGACAATATCCCAGGGGTTTACTATGAACTCTGGCTCTGGGTCACTGGCAGGAATCAGGGAGGTGACTGCAGCCGTGACATTCTCTGCCGGACTGGCTTCTAAGTGATCCGGAGGCAGCCACGTTAAATTAACCGTTGGGTCTTCGTTCATATTTAAACCCGTCCTCTTCAACGAAAAGACAATTTTTTCATTTTATTGCTCAGATAAACAGCACTTTTAAAGGAGCATGCAAAAAAAAAAAAAAAAAAAAAAAAAAGCCCCCTCCCGCACCTGCCGTAAAACAGCCTAAATCTACTGGGCAGGCACCCATTACATAAACATGACTGTACAAAATGTGGGTGGTGAGAGGAAACACAATGGATTTGAAACAGGATTTCAAAGAAAAATGAAAGGAAGGCAAACGAGATCAGAGCAACACTTGCCCCCACCTGCTCCTTCCCTCATATCAAAATAAAAGGACAATTGCCATAGGTTCCTGCCCTCGGTAATAAAATGCGATACGACAGCTAGAACTGTTGGAGATAAGGATTTTAAAAGCACACGCACGTAGACGACACCCAAGTTTTATTTAAAGACCGAAAAGCAGCATGGTGCTGGAAGCATAAAAATCCATATCCACCATTTCGGAGCAATTAGTTAATCTGTAACCTTGCAAACAGGAATGAGAGCTTATTACCAGCGAGCCCTGAAATATAATCGATTTAACAGAAGAAAAGAAGTCCTGCAACTCCCTATACAGTGGGGAGGGCAGCCTATCAGCATCCAGAGCTTAAATAGATCTTGGAGGCACTGATGCTGCAAAACCTTGGCGGCGGGGGGAAACGGGAGTGGTGGTGGGGGGGCAGGTAAACATAAAAGGGGGAAAGGAAAATGTCATGCAGGGTGACGGGGGCGGCTATCGGCATAACCTCCCCACCCGGGCAGACAGACGCATGGAGGAGATGGATGGCACACAGACACACAGATGATCACAACACAGTCAGGAGAGCGAGACGAGCCCTCTTGCGCGGTGGTCACCTTGGCTTCTCCTCTGGAAGAAGAGGAGGAGGAGGATCCCCGCTTCCTGTCTATGCAGCTAGACTTGCCGCCGCCGCCGCCGCTTCATGCATGCTCATTGTTTGCGCGGCGCAGGCAAGTGGAAGGCAGGCAGGCAGGCAAGGAGGGAGGCAGGCAGCCGTCGCCGCGCCAGCTCCAGAGAGAAGGAGCGCAGGTGGGAAGCGCCCCCCTCTCCGTGCACGCGGCCGCCTGGCGCATCCAGGGGCGGGGAGCGGAGGAGGAGGGGGGAAAGAAGGGAGGAGGCGCGAGCACGCGCGGGAAAGGAGAAGGCGCGCCTCTCTTTCTCTCTCTCCCGCCGAGCGGGGCACCACGTGAGCCGCGTGGCGGAATAGGCCGGCTGGCGGCTCCGCAGACGCGGCGCGTTGATAGACACCTGCTGCTCTCTAGTGCGCAAGCGCCGCCTTTGGGCGCTTTGGACCCGGCCGACGTTCCTCTGCCTCGATTCCCTAGTCCGCTCCGGCCACATTTTATGGGTTAGGCCCCGAGTGGGGATTGGAACCCGCGTCTCCCAGGTCTTAGTCCAGCGCTCTAACCAGTACACCATACTGGCTCTCCCTGCCGCCTCCCTTCTCACCGCTGCTTCTAAGAGCCCTCCCTGCTGCTCTTGCTTCAGACCCTCATCCCTCTGCCTGGAGAAATCGCCTCTGCCATAAACTGGTCAGGAGGCAGCTGCTGGCAGTCATGTATGATGCAGTGATTCCTGGGAGGGTGACCTTGGGCATGTGCAGACAGAGGCGTAGCAAGCCCAGGTGGTACCCGGGGCGGAATTTTTTTTTGTCACCCCCCACCACTTTAATTTAAAAAAAGTTTAAAAAAAATTAAAAAGTGTCACCCCCCTCTGATGGTGCCACTTTGCTAGGTGTGGGGGTTTTGTGTGTGTGTCTATTATCTCTTTTTTTCAATGAAGTTAAAATTTAAAAAAAAAATTAAAAAAATATTAAAAAGATTTAAAAAAAAAAAAAAAAGTGTCACCCCCCTCTGGGGTGGAACCCGGGGCGGCCCACCCCCGCCCCCTGCTACGCCCCTGTGTGCAGAGTGCCTTCCTTTCCCTTTGAATAGCTACAGCCGTTCCCCACCTGCCTGAAATGAAAGAGAGACGTCAGTGGAAAAAGTAGTTTGTAGGTGCACCTCACTTCCAGCACCCTTTCATCCTTCCCTGCCTAGGGCAGGCATGAGAAACAGAGGAGTGAGCAGGATCTGCTTTGCTTCTTCTTAAGACGTGTAGGCCCATCAGTTGGAACCAGGCTACCCCCCCAAAAATGTGGCTCTGAAAAAATGGCAGAATTAAAGAGCAGCAAGGCACCTTTGTGTGCATCCGTGTTCCTTCTTGCAGTGAGGTCCGGGGGGTGGCAAAATGAGAACAGGACTTTTCAGTGGTGGCTCCCCAACTGTAGAATGCTGTCTTCAGAGAGATGTGCCTGGCACCATCATTATCAGCTTTTAGGTGCCAAGCAAAGATGCTCCTGTTCACCCAAAGTGTTTGACTCTTAACTGGTGGATACACAAGCTTCTACTGTATTGGTGTTCATCTTTGAGTGGGGTAAGGCAGAATTTCCCCTTTTTATGTTTCTGCAGAATCAGCACTTTCAGCCAATTAACATTATTTTATCTTTCTGGTGTATTTTAAATTGCGTACCATGTAAAAGGTAAAGGGACCCCTGACCATTAGGTCCAGTCGTGACCGACTCGGGGGTTGCGGCGCTCATCTCGCATTATTGGCCGAGGGAGCCGGCGTACAGCTTTCAGGTCATGTGGAAAGCCGCTTCTGGCGAACCAGAGCATGACAAAGCCGCTTCTGGCGAACCAGAGCAGCGCACGGAAACGCCGTTTACCTTTCCGCCGGAGCGGTACCTATTTATCTACTTGCACTTTGACGTGCTTTCGAACTGCTAGGTTGGCAGGAGCAGGGACCGAACAACGGGAGCTCACCCTGTCGCAGGGATTCGAACCGCCGACCTTCTGATCAGCAAGCCCTAGGCTCAGTGGTTTAACCCACAGTGCCACCCGCGTCCCTTGTATGCTTTTATAAATATTTGAGTTATTTTTGTAATAAGCAACAAATAAACACAATAACCAATCAATCGTTTTATTTGTATGCCGCCTTTCCAAAGTTAAAACCATTATTCATGGTTTCTTCCATTGACTCTGCCATCCTTGCCCTGGACTAGAATAATGCTTTCCCTGGCATTTGCACCCATTAATTTAACAGAACCTGCATCCTGCTTCATTGCAAATAAAACCTCAAAGCTGTCTCCCTCTTTCGGGGAAGGGAGATAGACAGCTCAAGTTCCTTCTACCAATTAGGGTTCTTCCAGGTAAGGCCTTGATATTGTAAATGGGCCATGCAGATATCATAAATGGGTTCCTTGCAACAGATGTATCAGATACCCCCTACCCTGCATCGCCTGTTGGCAGACTGTATTTGAGATGAAAACATTTCTGTGGAGGATGGGGTCACAGTAAAAGCTGCCTCAAGTCAGGCTCTGGACAGTAAAACAACTTGAAGCTTATAATCTCCAGGTCATTACATTTGCAGGTCATTACTAAGTCCAGTTAACGCTTGTATGCTATTTGCTTTCTGGCCCTTCCTACCAAATCATTGTAGAGGTTAATTTGTGAATTTAATAAGTGTATTCTCTCAAAATTAGCAAAATGTAATGTGCTGCAGATCTATGGTACTTCCACTCTGTTGGGTGCTATCAAAGGGATGTAGACTGTTGGGTTAAGGCATGGCAGGCTTGGGTTCAAATTCTTGTTCAGCTATGGAACTCATTGTGTGTGTGTGTGTGTGTGTGTGTGTGTGTGTGTGTGTGTGTGTATACACACACACATATATATACACACACACACACACAGGGGTGCCAACTTGAATAAAATATTGATGGGACCCAAGTAAGACCAACCCTGCGTAATTGATCACATGATGCAGCAGATGCACACCATTTGAATGGCAATACCCATCAACTTTGGGAGGGACAGCCCCCCAAATATTATATGGGGGCAAAGGAGTTGCCCTATGCACACACATATACACAATGTCACCAATGGACTATTCCTCTATTGTAAAATCCATTTGTGCCAGACATTTCAAATGCATTTATTTAACCAAGCATCCTCGTAACATTTCCATGAAATCTATCCATTGTAATCAAACTTCCCTGTGAAGTTATTGTGATTTTAACATGGTGGATGTATCGCTTTGGTGGTGGTGGGGAGTCCAAGAATTCATCCGATTACATAGCAACGAACCCGGTGCCTTTTATTCTGTTGGCTAAATGCATCAGTTCTATATGCTGTTGTATATCACTTGTTTAGTTGGCTGAAAATCGCCCGTCGGGGAAATCAAAACAACTATAAAAAGCTTGCCTGAAGGATTTTAAATATAGTAAAGAAAAAAGAAGAAGAAAAAGGACTCGTTTCTCTGGCAAGGGCTGAACTACAGAGTCCCACTCTCAGCGGAACAAAAGCAATCGGAAATGGCAGTCATGGGAAATCTTCAGCGAAGCAGCAGTCTGCATTAATTTAAAATGTGCACGCACGCCCAGGAGTGACATATGGATTTTGTGCCTCGCAGTGCGATGAAGCTTGTGACACCTGTTTCATAAGCACACACCGGCCTGCTTTTTATATTCTCTATAAACTGAAGGTAAGAGCGCTGCACCAATCTGACACCAAAAAATTGTGTGGAAAAGTCACCGCTAAATGCTTGCGTTCGTTATTTTCACAGACTAATTCTAAGAACTCAGCACTTTTGGTTAGAATTCCTTTTATGATCTCTTTTTCAACCAGCACCTCTAATTTGAGGTTGGAATGCACACTGTACTGAGTTTGCACAACCACATTGGGCAATATTAGCATGTTTAATAGCACAATTTGTCACTAAACCTCTTTGTGTCCCTAATTATCCAATACATGTGAAGATCACACACACATGTCACCCTGGAGGCATGATTCTCTCCCCCCCCCCAGCAGAACCTTAATCCAGAGCCATTTTGCATTTAAGGATGATATGGAAGAGTACTATAATTGCGTACGTTCCTTGGGGGAATTAGCAAGAGCCATTGATTCCCAATTTGGATTCGGATTGGAAAATTTAATCTGTGTGCAGAGTGGAAATGGTGGCCAGAGAGCAAAAATAGCTTTGCGCCTTGAGATATCCAAATGCAATGTTTACAAAAGAATAAGATGGTTAGCTGCTCAAGTACAAATTTATGCAAGCTGCCCTAATCCACATTTCCTGGACCGCCGATTTATGCTTAACTATGAAAGAGACTGAGACAGACAGGTGAATAATATTACTGTCACTGTATAAGGGGCGAGGAGCGGTGCTGAGGATTTGGCAGGCTGAAATGGAGCTGTACAAGCCCTGAGGGGATGCTTAGGTGCAAATGACACAGGTCTGGACATGATGGCAGGAAGGCAGGGAGATTTAGAGAACAGGGGAGGTGGAAGGAAAGCCTGGAACAATAATCACCTGTTCCAAGGAGAAGATGAGTGCGCTCCTTGACTCTCACTATAACACTATAGTGTTTGATGTTCAACCTTCAGGGCTTCATGGAGTGGCTGGCCATGAATCATAGCTGTCAACTTTCGGATTTGAAAATAAGGGATTTTTTAAAACTTTCGGATTTGAAAATAAGGGATGCTGCGAGGGCGGTGCAATGGCACCAAGTAGCCTCGCCACCCTGTGCTCCAGAGGCTGCGCGCGAACGGGTGAGTGAAAGAGCGAGCGTGTAGACGGCAGGCAGGCTGTCTGTCTGGTTGGGCGTGAGGGTCTGGCTGCACAAGGCATGCAAGCTCCGCCCCCAGTCGGTCTCAGACTCCTTATTGGCAGCCGAGCAATGCAGCTGAGGAGCCTCCCTGGCCGGCAGGGAGGGAGAAGAGCTGCTTCCTTTGAAATCCGGTAAATTTAAGGGATATCAACAATCTGGGATAGCAGCAGGAAACGGCCTTGGAATAAGGGAGTTTCCCGCCAAAAAAAGGGAGGGTTGACAGCTATGCCATGAATTCTTGGGCATTTTACTATTTGATGACCAGACACCTCATGGGGCCAATAAATATACAGTGGTGTGGGAGACTCTCCCTCTCTCTTCCCCTCCTTTTCTTCTTTCCTTCTCTTTTTCTTTTCTCTCTTCTTTCCCCCTTTCTTTTTCCTTCCCTTTCATGCTTCTATACAGTATCCTCTAGTCCAGTGTTTCCCAACCTTGTGCCTCCAGCTGTTTTTGGACTACAACTCCCATCATCCCTCGCTAGCAAGACCAGTGGTCAGGGATGATGGGAATTGTAGTCCAAAAACATCTGGAGGCACAAGGTTGGGAAACACTGCTCTAGTCTATATCATACACCGTAGCTTAGTGGTTGTTATTATTATTGCTATTCGTTTTATTCCAATGCACTTCTCTTTACTAATTTTCTTTGTGTGTCTTTTGTATATGGTGTGACCGGCACAGTTCTCCAAGTGGTGGGAGAATAATTCTGTGAATCCACCCTAATACCGGTAATTTTTAGCTTCCCTCCTTGGATGTTGCAGTGCAGGTGTCAATTGGCCAAGGGCTATGAGAACAATGTCAGTACTCTTTTTTTATAAAATTTTTTTATTAAATTTTCTGTTTTTCAATGTAAAATATTCATTTTTACATCCTTAAGATATCAATGACTTCCTTTCTTCTCTTTCCATGGTTCATTTTACATATCATAAATCCCTGCATATTTTACAAAAACTATACCATTCAGTATTCCATTATTACATCCATCAAAACTTATTTGCACTGTTGAATTTATCTTAATGCTGCCAGCATCCTCAGCTGTACACAGTAATATTCAATAAATGTTTTCCAGTCTGCTCTAAACATATGTTCTTCTTGTTCTCTTATTTTATTTGTTAAGTCTGCAAGCGGCACATATTCTGTCAATTTAAGTTGCTATTCTTCTTTGGTTGGGACCTCGCTTGTTTTCCATTTAACAATGTTAGGACTCTTTCCTAGACTGCTCTATAGCTGGCTTGGGTATGGCCCACACTGAAGACAAGAAACAGTGCTGTGAATAATTGTCATTTGGAGGGGGCGGGGACAAGTATACAGTGCAAACACACTGATGATACCATCTTTAATGGGCTTCATGAGTTTTCCTTGTGAGTTTGTCTTCTTCTGCATTTTATGTCAGAGTGTATGTGTATCTCTGAGCTGTCTACTTTAATTTCCTCAGCTGTCTCTTCCATCTTTGTCTCTCAGGGGAATACAGAAGGCGACAGGAGGGTGTGCTCCTGCTCTTGCAGCATGGAAGTGGGTGGATTCACTGCTCGGAGCATGGTGGGGCGTTCCGTGGCATGTCAGTCACCGTGACTATTTTTGTTTTACTGCTACTGTACAAGAAAACTAATGTTTATGACATGTTCTTCATGAAGGAAACCTCTGAAGGGCATGATCACAGTCAAACCTTTATTACGCAGACCTTGGTTATATAAATCAGAGCTGGAATAATTCTGGAGGAAAGTTCTCAAATATATTCTCTCCTAACAGGAATATACTTGCAAACAACAACATACATATTCTCAGAGATTCTCCCCACCACCACCACCACGACATTCTAACATTAGGAGAGCAAGGGGAAGCAAGGTGTAATAATGTTTAATTCTGCAAGTGCTGATTTAGGGTGTCATCTGAACCTGGGTTCATGGTTTTGCTCTCTCAAAACTAACCATGAGTTTTATTCAAGATTTGTCCTGTGGTTTATGACTCATGTGTTTGTCCTGCAGAGCTAAACCAGGTTCAGATGACACATTAAGCAAAACCATGGCTTAACAAAGAACGGTGCAGCAACAGAATGACCAGGGAGGAGCAAAGCAGACACAATCTCATCTTGTGGAGCCCACGTACTTGCACATTCACTATAAACCATGGTTTGGCTTAACATGATGTGGAAACTAGGTCAGTTATTAACAGGTGAAGCCATGGGGATGGGGGAAGAGTGTCAACACCCGCTGGTCTGTTGTCTGTTATGCAGCTTTCCCAGGCAGAGTCTGGACCTGGACAGCTGGCCAACCCCATTGAGGGGTCTTTTCCTTCAGAACCCACTCACCTTTGATACAGTTCAATAAAAGCTTTTGCTTTTACTTTCAGAGGTATTTTGATGGCACACCAGCACAGAAGGGCTTCTGTCCCCATGTCCACCATGTGGGCCTCTCCTAGAAGGTATCTGGTTGGCCATTATGGAGAGCAGGGTGTTTGATTCAATGGCCCTAATTTAGTCTCTCTTACTACATCCTTATGCCCCTTTGGCTGTTTCTAGAGTGCAGCCTAGACATTAGGTCTGCAGGAGCTCCCCCAGCAACGGAAGATGCGGTCACAATCCCCATGGCAACAGCTGTTTGCATCGCTGTGTTCTATTGAATCATGTGGAGACTTGGGACAGGTTGGTATCAGCGGTGGGGGTGGGTAATAAGCAGCAGAAAGCATGCAAGAAGGAGTCAAAGGCAGAGAGAGGAAGAGATGGAAAAGCACCCCCTGTTGCAGGCTGGGAAGCAGGGCAGAGATGTGCCTCTAAATCCACAAATCTATGTTGGTGGGGATGACTTGCTGGAACCTTTCCCAGTCAGTATTCTCCAAATTGACTTTGGAGAATACCGACTTTTAAATCTATGAAAAAAGGAAGGTTTAAAGTTTGGACATTTTCACCTGCCAATACGGTGCTAGCCATCTTTAAAACCAACCAACCAACCAACCAACCAACCAACCAACCGATAGCCTTTCCAAAGTAATCAGATGAGCAGCTCATTGTAAATACAGAAAATATGTTATTATGATTAACAATTATGTTTGCTATAAGCTTGTAGGTCTTTCCCATTCTTGGTATGAATATATTGAAGATGGTCATGGAAGGGCAGTCAAAATGATCATGGGACTGGAACAATTATCTTATGAGGAAAGGTTGTGACTTTTTAGTTTGGGGGGGGAGCAAGTAAAGGGAGGCATGATATAATTGTATGGTATTATGCATAATGTGGAGTATTGGACAGAGACTTTATTCTTCATAATACTTGAACTTGGGGCCATCCAATGAAGCTTGAATGGTGGGAGTTTCAGGATGAACAAAAGGCAGTACTCCTTCAAACAAAAACACAGGTAAATGCTGCAATTTGCTGCCACGAGGTGTAGTCATGGCCACCAGCTTGGTTGGCTTTGAAAAAGGTTTAGACAAATCCAGGAGGATAAGGCTATCGGTGGGTACCTGTCCGTGGAGGGTATATTTTGCCTCCACTGTTGAAGGCAGTAATGCTTCTGCAAACCAGTTGATGGGAATTGCAGGTGGGGAGAGCACTAGGCTCCTGCTTTTTGGCTTCTGATTGGTATATGGTTGGCCACTTTGAGAACAGGATGCTGCGCTAAGATAGCCTTTTGGTCTGATGCAACAGGACTCTTATTACTAACAAAAACAACAATTTATGCTAAAGAAAATTATCTAGCACCTGGTGACACATCAGAATACCATACCCACCAACATGTCTAGGCCCCAAACCAGGCCGCATGGATTCTGAGCAAGTCACATGACCTGTGTGAGATCGCAGGCCCCCCCAAAAAGCGCTTTTTTCAGGACTGTGTGCTTCCATGAGAGCATAGCACCCAAAAACACACATTTGGGGGTGCTGTGTGAGATCATGGCCTGCTGGCTCTCACACGAAAGAATGGGATGTCTCGGTTGTCCCAGGACAGTTGTGGAGTATGGAATACTTTTTAAGTAAGTAGACTTATATATTACTTTTTCAAAACCTTCCTTCTTATATAAACTCTCCCCTTTATTTCCTCGCTCTCACCCAAGGAAGGCCCTCAGAAACTTAAGATCTTGGGGCCACTTGCCCTGAGGGCTGAAGATGGCCATGTGAAAACCAAGTCTCAGGCCAAAATCCTAGACGTCCCCAAGACATCTAGTTGCCAAAATTCACCACCTGGCTGGAAACATAATTGTGATTTCTAGAAGGAACACCGTTTCCAGAGCTGGTTGCTCTGGCAACACATACCTATGAAATGGGATTAGAGGACGGAGGATTGGATCAACATGCTTGGCCGGGTGCAAGATAACCAACAAGCTAAGAGGTAAGAACTACACCTGTTTCCTTTGTCTCAATAGCAATGCTCATTGGTGTTGGGGTGAAATGTCATGTTTGTATTAAATCATGGCATTGGGCTTATCTACAACTTACCTTTCCTCTGCTCTTTCCAGCCATGGTCTGCAATTTAAAGCTCTGTGTCTGAGCACCCCCCCTTTCTTTCTTTCTTTTGCTCCAGAGCTTTCCTTGCAGAAAAAGCAAACAAACCACTCTTTAAAGCTCAACTGGAGCAAATGGTAATCCTCATAAAACCCGAATTGATGTTTGCTCAGATTGAGCTTTCAAGAGTGGGTTTTTTAAAGGGAAATCTGGGGGCAGAATAAAAATGCTCAGACACAGAGTGCACACCTCTGCCTGGAAATAGCAGACAGGAAGGTGAGTGTGGATAAGTCGTTTGTGGTCTCAGATTTCACTGTGCATTAGTTAGCCAGCTTATTTATTTATATATGCTGCAAAGCTGTGGGAAACTATTTGATTTAGTAGAGCTGCCAGCATGTAAGTTTTTGCCATAAAGCACTGCCACTGCTAAGGGGGCGGGGGAGGAAATGCAGCAATTCATCTCAGAAACAGCCTGTTGTTTTAAACCAGTATAAAACATATACCTGTTTTAGTGTAAATCTGCCTAGAAGAACATCAGAGCTGGGCACAGAGAAAGGAGTGCTTTTGCCAATGCTTTTTTTTTTTTTAAAGAAAAATTTTAGCAATACAAATTATCAATAATACATCCAATTACATTTTCCCTTTCCCCCCCCCTCTCCCTCCCTCCCCACCCACCTAAGACTTCCCTCAGCTCCCTTCTCTGATTTGTTTATACATATTGTTTCTGCATGTTATAAAATTTTGCCAATGCTTTTAACACACTCTCCCCGCCCCTGTCTCTCCCTAGGCGTAAATCAGAACATCGATGCATAGTCCCAGGCAAGTTGTCAAGTATTTGTGCTCTGATCTGTGCTGAAAACAGAATTGTGGGGGGCGGTTTGGGGCATGACAACCTCTGTGCTACCCTCTATCCCAGGAGAGCTAGTAAGCAGCACCTGATCTCTTTGGCTACTCTGTGTAAAGTGGAAACAGCAGTGTTGTTTTTAGCACAGTGGATCCTCAGCTGGCCTTGGGGCTTTGGCAAATCCTCAGCCTTGCCACCCTCTGGGGCTACCGGTAGTTCTGGCTCTGATGCTTTAGAACAGGGGTCAAGAACCTGTGGTTTTTCAGATGTTCTTGGGCGACAACTCTCGTCATGACTGACCATTGGCCATGCTGATAGGGGCAGATGGGAGTTGTCATCCAACCACATCTGGAGTTCTACAGGTTCCTTTGGAACATTGGTGTTCAGATTACTGAATCCTAGCCTACTTTAAGGCAAGTCATGTTGGCATCACCACCACCATTTCCATTTTCCATTGCTGCCTAGGGTGTTTTTTAAGAGAAGGAGAAAGGCGGAGGCAGAGATAGAAATTTGATAGGGCTTCATAGAACAAAGCCAGGGCATTGTGTGATGAGGATTCTGGGCTGCCTTATTTCTACCATTGCAGACAGTGGAGATTTGTTGGATTGATGGGCACTATTTGAATGGGCACTGTTTATCCACACTTCCTCGTGTCTTGCTGCTTTCTCCCAGGGAAAACCACTCTTTAGTGCTCAATTGGACCAAACAGCAATTTCGGTTTTCTCCAGACTGACGTTTGCTCTTATATGTCACTAAAGGATGGCTTTCCTCTGGGAAAGCAGCCGGGCCAGGGGAAAACCACTCAGACCCATGCCTCAAAAGCATAGGTCAAGTGGAAAACCGCTTGGACCCAGGTATTCTAGGCGCAGGACAAATGTGGGCAAGCCCTGACTCTTGAAGGAGAAGGGGTACGTTGTCCAATGAAGAGAGATGGTGCCGTTGCCCCAGGCACTGGGAATGACAAAGCGCCAAGATATTTCCTTTAATATTCTCTCTGTCTTTCATATTCTCCCTTACTGTGTTTTGGTAAAATTGCAGGCAGATGAAGATGTTGGACGGTGGGTGAAAGACCCTGTGTGAGAGGCAGGGAAGAGAGGGTCTCCCAGGGTGAGAGTCAGGGGGAGGAAAGAGATGCTCTAAGGCGAGAGATGGGAGGGTGCATCTTTCTCTGTATGGGATAAAAAATAGGATATACTGGTGAGATAGGATTCCCCTCCCTCCCTCCCTCCCTTAATTTTTGGTTAGATTAGTTTGTTGTTTTATTGTATTGTGAAAAGTCTTAAGAAAACTTTATATATAAAAGGTCCACTAACATAAATACATGTAAATATATTTAAATACTTCTCTTCAGTCTTAACTCCTAGGTTGGAAGAGCTGGCTAAATCCAAAACAGCACATCCACTTTATAAAGCAAACAGGTGAGGAATAAAGTGACCAGACTTGAGACAAATAAATATCCACCCTAGATTGAGGGATTTGTTTACAACAACCGAATTAACTCAGTGTGCACATATATATGAGAAAGGGAACGGCATGCTAAAGCTGGACAACCAATTTTATTATGTTGCAACACAGTTTCAGAGCAAGGTTCGCTGTCCTTTAAATCTTTATGTTTTTTATGCCACCCTTCAACGGTTTCTCCAGGGTGGTTTACCAAAAGGAGTGAAGGAGTTGAAATGTAAGTACAATACGAAATATAAACTAAAAACCACAAAATAATAAAAAGCAGCATATTACAGCAGGAGGAAAAATGCACCTAAAAAGCTCAGGAGAATCAAAGCCTGGCAGGGCAATAAGTCTGGTGATCGCGGTTTCCCCCACAATACGAAACAGTACTGTGATCTCACCATTGTAGGGTCATAGCTGGCGGTATCTAAATCCACACCTAGAATGTGTGCTTTACAGTCCAGGGTTCCTGTGCAGGAGCTGGGGGAGGTTAGAGCAGTGATGGGAGCTGCATACCTTCCAACATTTCTCTGATGAAAATTGATTTTGGTCAGGACCGCATCAGGGGAGAATACCATTGATTCCCTCCTCCCTCCTTGCCTGCTGTGATCTTACAATTATCAGCCCTTCCAGAGGCTGCTATTACCTATTACCTTACCTGTATTATAAAACGCATGAGCAGTAGATGCAAATAATCATTTCAAGGCTGCTTCGGACTAGATGCATACCTTCCAACATTTCTCTGATGAAAATAGGGACGTCCCATTCCATAATGATCATTTTACCATTTATACCCCACACATCTTACTGGGTTGCCCCAGCCACTCTGGGCAGCTTCCAACGTATATAAAAACATAATAGAACTTTAAACATTAAAAAAAACCACCTTCCCTATACTGTACAGGATTGCCTTCAGGGGTCGGATAGCTCCATCCCCCTCCACTATTTCTCCAATGAAAACAGGAACATTCTACCATACCCTTGAACGTGTCTCCAATGCAAATAGGGACACCCTAAGGAAAATGGGACATTCTGGGATCAAATCAGAAACCAGGACAGCTTCTGTCAACAACTTTGTTCAGATTTTCACTTTTGGGAGTATTGTAACCTTACACTTGGAGGGTCTGGAGCTGGGCCCTAAGATGCAATAACTAAACAATGTTATCTGTCCTTTATCTGTACCGACTGTACAAAAGTCAACAAGAATTCAGTAATCGCAGCCAAAGAAAGCAAATAACATGTAAACAACATCTGCACACAACTGAACTGCAGGCTCTGCCTTACAGCTATTCAAAGCCCCCAGCCTCAAAATGCAATTGCAGCCTGAAAATTGCAGGCACGCAACTGCAAAATGCAGTGACACCATTTGAGTATTGTCAAGGAACACAAGTCTCTTGAGACATTTCCTCCTAGACTTTGATCTTCTTGCAGAGATAGGAGCCGCAACTGCATGATTTCCTCCTCGGCCACCTCCTACTAAATAGCTGGTGTGTGTAGGAGGAGACCCAGAGAGCTAGATCAAATCTTGATGTGGGCAGTGGCAGAGGAAACTGCTTCGCTACCCGGGGCAGCAAGCCCGGGAGCACCCGGGGGCGTGGCTTTGACGCCGTGCGTCATGACACACGTGCATGTGCGCTGCAGAGCACCACATGCCGCCGACAGATGGGCCGTGGGGCGGCATCACTCCATGGCTTGCTCGGGGCCCGAAGGCAGGGCTCGGCGGGGCGTTGCGGGGCGGGACAGGGTCATGCCGTGTCACCCCCTCCCCTGGAACCCGGGGCTCCCCGCCCCCTGCGCCCCGCCCTCGCTACGCTACTGGATGTGGGTCTTTTCTGTGCTGTAGGTTGGGGAGATTCCGCACCACTGATCTAGTTCTTTTAAAGGGGGGGGGGGAAGCATTTATGTTGCAGGCATTGCAAAACTATGTGGCAAGCTGTTCCACAGCCTGTGTATGAACTATTTCCTTTAATATGCCTTACGTTTCCTGCCATCAATTTTATTAGATGTCTGAGAGATTTTTTTAAAAAAACATTGTCTCATGCGTTGCTGCTGTTTTCCTTTTGTTGGCAAACCCAGACCCACCGCTGAATGGTTCGTGACAGATGCAGCTATGAGGGCGCGGGCATCACCCAGGCTGAAGAAGCTGGCAGAGCCTCGGCCTTCCCCAGCTGGCTGGGAATTCCATCGTTCCCCTTATACTGTGGTATGTAAGTCCTCCTTTTCGGCCCAACTGGTGTGATTGCCCCTAATGTGTGATTGCCCCTGCAGTTGAGATTCCACACGATGATGTAGCTGCTCCATGTTGGCTCGATGCTTACAGACATTTGTGGCAACCTCATACCCTGTTGCTGTAACATTCGAATAAAGCTTCCCTTCCTTCCCTATAGCAGGGGTTGGGAATCTCCAGACCGTGAACCAGATTTGGCCCATGAGGCTGTTCCTCAAAAACCACGCCCACCTGCCCCACACCTACCATGGTCAAGTGCCTCCACTCCACAACATCAGCTGTTGCCATCAGGGAGAGAGACAATGCGATGTTGCCATGATGAGTCCACTTCCTGAGCCACAGGTTGGCTACATACTGTATTTTTCGCTCTGTAAGGCGCACCTGACCATAGGACGCACCTAGGTTTTAGAGGGGGAAAGCCCCAATTTTTTGAGGATCAGCTCAAATTTCTGCAGCTTCTTTTGCAAAGGAGAAAAGCCCCATTTTTTTGAGGATCAGCTCAAAGTTGTTGAGCTTACTTTGCAAAGGGAAAAAAACGTGTTTTATGGGGTTTAACTCACAGTTCTGCAGCTTCAGGAAGCCATTTCTACAGTTTCCAGACAGATAATCTAATCAGCCAGTCACATGTCGCTGGGGAAACAGCCTCCCTTTGCAAGGGTGCGGGGCTGGAATCTCTCTCCCTTATCTCTCTCCCTGATCGTTTGCTGAGCAGCTGCTCAGCGGGCTTCCTTTCAACACCCCCCTCTCTTTTTTTTTTTAAAAAAAGCACGATCTGCTTTTGCCCCTGGGCAGTTCAGCTCCAGGGACCACGCATTCGCTCCATAAGACGCACAGACATTTCCCCTTACTTTTTAGGAGGAAAAAAGTGTGTCTTATGGAGCGAAAAATACGGTATGCAGTAGAAATCCACAGAGCAATGAGCAGAAGCATTTTTACGTGCAGAAATCATCAAATCTTTGCTTCTGATCATTGGCTTTTTGGTTGCCCTCTATATGCTCCAACTTGTGCCCCTCTTCTGTTGACCTTCCTTCCACTCTCAGCTCCATGCCACCTGCCAAGCTACCCTCATCTTGTCATGCCACTTTCTTCCCTTCCATCCGTTCAAATGGTCCACCACACCACCTCTGGTTCTGGCTTGTGTACTCTTTGCTGCGTGAATATTATTACGTTGTCTCACCCCATCACGATCCTGCTCTTCCTCATCCAGCCTCTTCTTCATTCCCGAATCCTAATATGGCAGGGATGGGGTTCTTGTGGCCGTCCAGAAGGTACCAGACCAGAACTTCCATCATCCCTGGCCATTGGCCATGCAGGCTGAAGCTGATGGGAGTTGTGTTCTAACAAGATTTGAGTGGCATCGGTTCTCTATCCCTGTGACAGAGCATATCTTCAGAGCAGATTGTTCAATGGGTTTAGCAATCATTCTCTGTAGTACTGGTATTAGGGTTGCCATATCTTGAAGTGCAAAAAAGAGGACAGCCCAAGCCGCTGCCAGTTAGAGTGGGGGGAAAGAGGTGCGTGGATGCACCTACACAACCCTACACAAATCCAGAGTAGAGTCCCTAAGACAGTTGGATGACATCTTGTACGCTTCCTTCCAGCAACTCCTGCAGCCAAGCTGGTGCCAAACGCATTGCTTTGCTTCACTTTGGACCACATCAGCCAGGCCAAGAGGGGGCAGGTCTTGTCATCTGGGCAGTTCAAGACCTCCATACACACTGCCCAGGCTTGTGCCCCAGGGAGGTCATTTGGGTGCTGCTAATGCAGCGGTTTGACTTCACCCCCAGAGGCACACTCCATTGTCTCAATGAGAGCCAGTGTGGTGTAGTGGTTAAGAGCGGTAGACTCGTAATCTGGGGAACCGGGTTCGCGTCTCCGCTCCTCCACATGCAGCTGCAGAGTGACCTTGGGCTAGTCACACTTCTTTGAAGTCTCTCAGCCCCACTCACCTCACAGAGTGTTTGCTGTGGGGGAGGAAGGGAAAGGAGAATGTTAGCCGCTTTGAGACTCCTTCGGGTAGTGATAAAGCGGGATATCAAATCCAAACTCTTAATAATAATAATAATAATAATAATAATAATAATAATAATAATTTATTATTTGTACCCCGCCCATCTGGCTGGGTCTCCCCAGCCACTCTGGGCGGCTTCCAGCAAACATTAAAATACATTAACAGATTAAAATACATTAACACACTCTTCTTCTTCTTCTTCTTCTTCTTCTTCTTCTTCTTCTTCTTCTTCTTCTCTTAAGACAAACGGATGCCAACAAATAGTGAACCTAGTTGGGCATAATTTTTGGGAAGCTGCTGCAAGGGGAATTTGATTGGCTGCTCCTTCATGCCACCTGCCACCCTCTCTTTGCTTGTGTGCAGTCCTGGTGCAAAGATATAGAGCATCCATGGAATACAATATCCTTCTCTCTTGTCTTCAGGTGACTCAGGCAGCAAAGAATGCCATAGCCTCAGAGAGGCTACTTGCTCTAGCCAAGCCAAAGCATCAAGCCACAGCAGCAAACAGTAAGCCTATCCATTTCTTGGTTACCATTCTGTGACAGGTTGAGGAGAACTTTACAAATCATTGTGGAAAATCCTTAGGACACAAGGGTTACATTGACAGCTGTGCAGGCAGAAAGTGGAGGAGGTTTTATAAGATGTTCAGATTCAGATTCAGATTCAGATAAATTTATTGTCATTGTCCGTATATACACAGTATACACAACAACGAAAATCAAACACCCAAAGACCGGATTTACCATACACATTTGCACATATCTCCAACACTCTCATCCTATTAAGACATAATCTATTAAAACATAACATAATCCAGAATGTAACATAACCTATTAAAAGCATAACATAACCTAAAACCTGTCTCATTCCTTACTACTCACTGCTTGCTATTTCTTACTACTGGCCCTGAGATAATTATTTAGTGCAATCAAAGCTCTTGAATAGAAACTATTCAGAAGGTGTGTGGTTCGAGTTTTCATCGTCCTGTATCTTCTGCCCGAAGGCAACAGTGCAAAGAGGTTGTGAGCAGGGTGGGTGGGATCTCACAGGATATTGTGTGACTTCTTCAAGCAGCGAGACATGAAGATCTCATCCAGGGTTGGTAGTTGGAGCCCAATAACATTCTGGGCAATTTTTATTATTCTCTGTAAAGCTTTTTTGTCCATTATAGAGCTGCTCCCATACCACGATAATATACTATAGGTTAGGACACTCTCAATGGTACTGTGATAATAGGACAGAAGTAGGTGCTGAGATAGATTCCAGTGCAGGCCCTTTTTTTAAAAAACCAATGAAACTTAACGCCAAGACATTTGTTATTAATTTTAGTAGTAGTAGTAGGAAGAGGGAAGGCAACAATCTCTC
Organism: Darevskia mixta; assembly: GCA_034641385.1. Lineage (NCBI taxonomy): Eukaryota > Metazoa > Chordata > Lepidosauria > Squamata > Lacertidae > Darevskia > Darevskia mixta. Next base: position 21,965,899 of record JAWWNH010000014.1, on the reverse strand, counting down.
TCTGGCCACACCATACATTTAAAGCACTCTGATACCACTTTAAACAGTACTCATGGCTTCCCCCAAAGAATCCTGGGAGCTGTAGTTTATTAAGGATCCTGAGAGTCATTAAGAGCCCCCTAACGGAGCTACATTTCCCAGAGTTCCCTGTGAAGATGGACCGATTTGTAATTCACTGTGTTGATTGTAGCTCTGTGAGGGAAATAGGGGTCTCCTAACAGATCCCACCCCAGCACAATCCAGGTGAGCTATAGCAATGCTGGTATTGGGAGGGTGTCTCCATGGCTCTGCCCCACCAGCTTAGCTGTTGCTGCCTAAGGTGAGACATGAGGGAGCCAGCCTGCTCTTGGCACTCTATAATGCAGATGAGATAGCTTAAGTCCTGTCAAAAGGCTGAAAACCTGAGAAGTTTTGCTGATTGTGACCTCACTGCATCTTCAGGAATGTGTTGCTGCCCCTGAATTAAACCCCAATCTAACACTTTTGGTTTGCTCTTGCAGCAAAATCTGGAAAGTAAATCCAAGGAGTGGTTGTTGAATTTGCGAAGTTTGGCAAACTCTCTGAACCTCAGGTCTACATCTTAGATGGTGGCAATCCTTACCAAGTTTCCAAGTCTGCTCTTCAGTATTTACCTAGTCCTCACATTCTTGAAATCAGCCATCCTGGGAGAGTAAAGGCAAAGTGGACATTACTCGGCCTTGACATTCACCAACTTGAGGAACTGATTAAAGTATCTTGCACCCAATGATGTTTCATCAGTTTGGGAGGCTCCAGTCTATTGCTTGGTTGAGTAAAATTTTGGGCTCGTTATTTCCCTAGGTTGGCAGGGGGTGGGGTGGGCTAGCTCTTATCACAACTTTGAGAAGTTCCTATGTCTTGCAGGGTCAACTTTATTTGTTTATCCATTTAATGCTTTGTAAACCACTTCCCCGCTAATGTTTTTCAAGCGGTGCACAATATTTAAAAACAGGAGTGATATTCAGCTAAGTCTTACTCAGAGTAAACTCATTGAAATGAATGGACCTAACTTAATCTTGTTTGTTAATTTCAATGGGTCTCCTCTGACTAAAACTTAGTTGTGTATCATCTATCTATCTATCTGAAAAACTGTAGAGATCTAAAAACATGGGTCTTTGTAAGCATCGCATTGCAAAAATTACACATAGTATGTTGTTATCAGTTTGTGGGTGCCTGGACCCCCCCAATCTAATTCCTGGGTGCCACACACTGTATTTAGCATGTTAAAATACAAACCAGGAGCTAGCCTGGTAATGACCCTCTAAAGATGAGTCGTTAGGGGCACAAAGCGAATGGCTCTGTGCCAGACAGCAAGTGGGAGAGGCCCTTCCCTCAACTCATAATTAAGACAAAAGCCTTTGCAGTAGCATTTTTTTAAAAAAAAGTTGGAAGGAGAGGAGTTGTATTTGGGATTGCAGTCGGGGATGATGTGGGCTGGAGGAAAAACAGTTGTGTCAGCAAGCTAGAGGGGGGAAACGGCAGTCTCTTAAAATGCAGCAAGCTAAAGAGGAGGATCAGAGCCATGCTTGATCTCTTTTTGAATCCAAGGGTGCAGCAAGGGGAAAAACAGGATCCTCTCGAAGTGTTCGTGCCTCAAACCCCTCCATCGCAGGCTCAGGTTGTATATATGTGCAAATAAACCTTATATCCTAAAGACACCGCAGTCTCTGCTGTGCCTTATTTCCAAGAGGAAACAGGAACCCTGGGTAAGCGCCTGGAACCCCTGGAATCTCACACCTCTCGGAGACTAGGGTGGTGTGTAACAATATATATATATAAAATCTGAGTCACTCTCCTTTAAAAGCTAGGCTTTCAGTTGCTGCATCAAAGCAAAAATGCTAGGTGCTTGTCAAAGTGCCGAAAGGAAATGGATTCCAACTTTGCCTTTAATTGAGGTGCCTCAGGGTGAGGGAGTTGTTCTCCTCTACTTCTAACACCAGCCATGTGGTGTGGCCAACGCTGTCTTGATAATTAACTATGGTGTGTGTGTGTGTGTGTGTTTGTGCTAACCTTTTAAACTGGGGGTTTAACTCTGTGACATAGGGGTCTTTATAAAAACAACTACTGAGCTCCATTTGTCATTAATGTTTATGTTTGGCGTTTGGTCCTTCCTATTATAAAGGTGACTCAGGTTACACTCAGAAGCCACTTGAGACTTTTATTTCTATTTATATAGTAGTGATGATTCCTCTGTTTGCATCTATAAACATAAATTGGTACATGCAAATCTTATGCAAATCCTGACCCTCCTTTCTTCAGGCGATGCCCTTCCCCTTTTTAGGCAAATTTAAGTGGTCTGTGGAAACTCTGTTGTAATAGCAACCCGCCTCCCCCCTTCCCTCTTTATTTTATTGGATGGATGCAGACAATGAACAAGAAAGAGCTTTCGGATTAGAAAACAACCACAGATGGCATTTCTGCAGGAAACTATCTTGTGGGGCGAGGAGCCTCTCCAACATTTACAAATTGTTCCTTTGTTCCTCTGCTAGTTCTGCTGCGAAGCAGCTGTCCGATGTCCTGAGGAAGAAAAAACAACAAGTCCCTCTACCAATGGCAGGTTTTAGGCTACAATGGAAGCGGTTGGCTCCAATGGAACTTTGCCTTTGAGGTGGGATGGTGCCAGGAGTGCTGTACAATTAAAGGGGGAAAGAATCCCCCCCTCCATCACCCCCCCCGCCCCCTGCTTCTCCTGAGAGTTACAGATACAGAGATAAGTGAGGGATGGTGCAGAGTAGATGATTCACTGGAAGAGATGGGGGAGAACCAGGCTTCAGAAAGACAATCTGCTAAATAATCTGTCACTCAAGCATTCAAACTGAATAAAATTTTCTCTTGTTTTAGACAGTTCCGATACAAAGGATAGCATTCTAGAGTAAGATGAACCTTCATTACCTTCTTGCCAATTTTGTTTGGAATATTTTTTATTTGGTTTTTGTTGTTGTTCAGTCGCTCAGTCGTGTCCGACTCTTCGTGACCCCATGGACCAGAGCACGCCAGGCACGCCTATCCTTCACTGCCTCTCGCAGTTTGGCCAAACTCATGTTAGTAGCTTCGAGAACACTGTCCAACCATCTCATCCTCTGTCGTCCCCTTCTCCTTGTGCCCTCAATCTTTCCCAACATCAGGGTCTTTTCTAGGGAGTCTTCTCTTCTCATGAGGTGGCCAAAGTACTGGAGCCTCAGCTTCAGGATCTGTCCTTCCAGTGAGCACTCAGGGCTGATTTCTTTAATAATGGATAGGTTTGATCTTCTTGCAGTCCATGGGACTCTCAAGAGTTTTACAAGTATTTGGTTTTACAAGTATATATTTATAACAATACATCCATTCACATCCACATTTACAGATTCCTCCGAATCTCTGGACTTCCCACCTCCCCTCCATGGGTGCTATATTTAAACCTTTTCTGCTGCATCTTTTCCAATAATCTATATTTTGTAGAACTCCATTGTCTCCATAGTACTTGCTACATTACAAGTGTTATTGCAATCCTGCTAATGTTTTCATCTGCTCACAGTGGTCTCCAAGATAAATTACAAATTTCCCCCATTCTTTGTTGAAGTTTTGGTCTTCTTGGTTCCTGAGCTTTCCTTCAGTTTCGCCATTTCAGCATAGTCCTGCAGTTTAATTTGCCGTTCTTCTCTGGTAGGGACTTGGTCTTCTTTCCATCTCTGGGCTAGTAGCATCCGTGTGGCAGTCGTCCCATACATAAAAAGTCTTTTCTGCTCCCTTGGAATATCAGCACCTATAATTCCTAATAAAAAAGTCTCTGTTTTTTGTTTTTGTTTTTTACAAAAGTTAATTTGAACATTTTTTTCCATCACATTATATAGGATTTTATTATTACCTTACAAGACCACCACATATGATAAAAGGTGCCTTCTTTTTCTTTACATTTCTCCTTGCCATCTTTTGATGAAGCTGGGTGGGCTCATAATGGTTTTTAAACCACCCGTGCCTTAAGGTGCACTTAGATGTCAATGGCATCTGTAACTGTGTTGGCAGGTATTGCACACTGTGAGCAGCTTTGGGTCCCTCTCTAGACATCTTTTTCCCCCATTGTGTGTTCCTGATACTTTGTGCTCATGATGCTTTTCTGGGTGGTCAGTCACAACCCTGCTTCCACTACAGTTTGCGCCTGCAAAGTTTTGGGGTGGTCAGATGGCTTCCTTTCCAATCAGTGCACATCCCAGAACTGAAACGCTGTAACCACAAATCCAGTTACAGGTAGGTAGCCGTGCTGGTCTGCCGTAGTCGAAACAAAATAAAAAACAAAAAAAGTTCCTTCCAGTGCTACTGGAAGGAACTTTTTTTATTTTTTATTTTGTTGTAACCACAAATGTTCTGATTTATTTTTCTCTGCTTCTGTTGTGCCGTAGCCCCTCCAGACAGCAATAGCATGTGGTCGCATTGGGGAAGCATCCCAGAACAAACGAAAGCAGAATAAATCCGTCACTAGTGCACTAGCATTGTGTCAAGGACATGTTGCAGAATACAGTCGCAGTAAAAGACCAGTATGGAGGGACCCTTATTTATTTACTTCATAAAATTTATACACCACTTGATTTTTTTTAAAAAAAGCCTCAAAATGGTTTACAAAAATAAAAGAATTAAACCAATAATAATAATAATAATAATAATAATAATAATAATAATAATTTATTATTTATACCCCACCCACCTGGCTGGGTTTCCCCAGCCACTCTGGGTGGCTTCCAACAGAACATTAAAATGCCATAATCTATTAAACATTAAAAGCTGCATTCAGATGTCTGGTAGTTGTTGTTCTCTTTGACACCTGATGGGAGGGCGTTCCACAGGGCGGGTGCCACTACCGAGAAGGCCCTCTGCCTGGTTCCCTATAACTTGGCTTCTCGCAGTGACGGAACCGCCAGAAGGCCCTTGGCATTGGACCTCAGTGTCCGGGTTGAACGATGGGGGTGGAGTCGCTCCTTCAGGTATACTGGACCAATGTGCAGACCTTAGGTGGAAACACACACACACACACACACACACACACACCCCTGTCTGCCTATAGATATACAAATGATATATACATTCTCCCCCCCAGGGGGTACTCGAGGGTACGCAGTACCAGCACCTCTGTTGTTGTTGTTGTTAAAAAGTGTGGCACTTACTGTAACAACTTCATGGTGAGTACCAGAACCTATTTTTCTAGGAAAAGAAGCACTAGATATATGTCTGTCTGTCATTTCCACAGTTGTAGACATTTCCTTTTTTGAGAGATGATAGTGCACTTGCAGTTCTTTTGTATGCAGGGGGATATATCTCTTCCAAGTTATGCAGTGCTGTTTGCACTGTAACTGGAGGCAGCAGAGGTCCTATAATGAAGTTTCATGATTAAGGTGATCATTTGGTAGGGTGTTTAACTAGAAGACATGGAGGAGAACTGAGTTTCAGGCATGCCGTCTGCAAAACAAAACGTCACTCCAGCATTCAAACTGGATAGAATTTTGGTTCGCTTTGGAAAATTTAGATGTAAATGATGTAGGCATCCTCTGAAAAGTACCTATAATGTCAATGTTGCAAAGGCATGAATTATCCAGGAAGTTCATTTAAAATATTTTAAGACTGCTTTTCTGGGCAAATGCCCGTCCAAAACAGGTTATAATCAAAAGCAGCAAAAGCGGAAAAGAACAATAGTACAACATTTCAAAACATACAACTGCCGCTCAACAATCCACGTAATCTTTCCCACACGCCCCGCCCCACTTTAAACAGAGTTGGAAATAATATCATTTTGTCAGACCCCTCTCCAGCTAATAAATATTATGTCTGGAAGTCCAGAAAAAATGTTGGCCTTGGTAGGTCCCCCCCTCCCCTTTTTCAGAAGAAAGTTTTGGTTGCAATCTTATACATGTTTACCTGGGAGTAAGTGCCACTGAAAATAGTACACATGTCTGAGTAGATAGACATAAAACTCCCCTGCAACATTTTGTTGTTGTTGTTCTTTTCAGTGGAGAAGTGAAGCAAGGCTCCTCCTTCTGCACAAATGCTCTAGCACTTGGGAACATTGATGTTTTATTAATCTCTTTGAACATTATGCACTGCTTTGCCACCCCACATCACTTCACCCCTCCTGTTGCTTTTCTCCATTTCCTCTTCTCCATTACATTTGAATATTTATAATCAGTGCTTTTTTCCTTAAATTTTTTTTAGGGGTACTCATTATCCTACTCATATTGAAATACTGCCCCTCAAGGAGGCTAAACTTAGATTCACAAAATGTTTAGGAGTATGCGTACCCCCCCCCCAGAAAAAAAGCACTGCTTATAATGCTATTTCTGCAGGATTGGGGCTTGCGTAATAATACAGCTATATGGTTTCTTTTGGAAACCATTGAGGTGGTGGTGGTGATCGTCAAATGCCTATACTGTTTCCTGCAAAAAAATAGGCTTTTGAGCCATTTGCAAGTATAACAAATTCCATAAGCATTAAAACATGCATATCCATAATTAAAATATGCAATAATGTACTCACACCAACACAACGCAGTAATTAAAACAGGAGCCTCAAGTTGAGAGATCAAGGTGTGCCTTCAAAAGCCGGCAGAATAGCAAGACAGATGACATCTCTCATGTTTCAGTAAGGAATGCATTCCGTAACACTGATGCCAGCAGTGAAAAGACTTGTTTCTGGGATCCCCACAAGCTGATATAGACAAGATTAAGGATGCTCTCAGTTAACACAATTGTGATGGAGGAGGCAGTCTCCCAGGTATGCAGAGGACAAGCCATTGAGATTTTTCTATGTCTTCCATTTGCATTGTGTTCTGTGATCACGCTTCATTATCAAGTTAGCAGCAGCCCTTCCCTGCTCCTTGCTATGAATGTTGGAGTAGGGATCTTGTGGCCTTCATGCTAATTTACCATTCAGTGCAGATTAATCATTTAATAAAGTCGTGTTCCATTCTTCATTTGCCATCAATCATGCTCACACAGCTCAATGCATATTTAGACAAACTCATTTGCTCCATTGTCATCAGCCTCCTACAGCTGGGTCCCTGCATTTACCCAACAATTATGAATATGTATGAGACCATTAATTAATGTCCACCTATTGAACTAGAAAGTCAAGTGAGCTGTCAAAGAATTATCGCCAAGTGAGGGATGACATGTTAAAGATGCACTCATTTCTTTGACTCTAGGCATATTGCCAATTGATTCAGGAGCAGCTATAATGACTCATTCATTCCTTTACTCTGACCTGCGACCCCCCCTTGAAACCTAACAGACCCATTTAGAAAAATGTCTCATATTCTCCAGGTAGCCTTTGTTCACAGGGCTTTTTCGTGACTTTTCAGATTATTAATTATGACAAAAGATGTCGAATAAAGCTGCAATCCTTTGCCAAGTGTCAATAAGGCAAGAAAATAATGGAGGTTTTGGCATGATTGCTGGAGTTGATAAACAGGCACACAGACCTCCGCCTAGAAGGCTTTCCAAATAATGTTTATTCATGAATTAGAGTGCTCTTAATTCAGAAAAGCTGTCATTATTATTTTATGCATTGAGACTTTTTGTTTGCTCCGCAGTATTGATTTTTGTTTTGATGAATAGGGGAGGGGCCATGGCTCAGCAGCTAGAGAATATGCTTCTGGTGTAGTTAGCCCTGGGTTTCTTTATAGGTACCTGTCATGCCTGTGCCTCAGAGTTCTACTGTTGGCCTGAGGTGGGCTCTGATTGAGACGATGCACCAGTCAGTCCCACTCGAGGGGAAGCCCTCAGCACCCACCATTTTTGCATTGCTGTGGCCTAAAATTGGGGCTCTTCCCTCATCTTCAGAATCTGATTCCACTGCAACCTCTTCTGCTCCACAACCTTGCAGCTTGCAAAATAGGCTACAGATGCTTTAAATACGGCAAGCAGCTCTCTCATAGGGATGGAGCCACTGCAGACTTTGTTAAAGCTTCAGATGAGCCAAACTCAGCTGGGAGCTGTCCAGGGTGCTGATTTGCCTCAGACGTGAGCTGGAAGCCAGTGTGCTACGGTATTTGCTCCCACTTTCTCCAGCCCCAGAAGTATCTCTGGTTAAAAGGTAACATTTATGGGGAAGAGTTTGGCTCAGAGCACTGGGGAGCAGTGAAAACAGGCAGTGTGAGCACTCCTGTCTTGTCCGAGAGCCCCAGAGACAGGAGGAGAGCCAGAATCCTCTGGATGCCACTTGCTGGGAACAGACAAAAGACTACTTCATGCAGCCCATAGTGAAACTGTGCCATTTGATGCAATAAGAAGTGGCGACAGTCACCACCTGGGATGCTTTTTAAAGGGATTAGACAAATTCACGGAAGATAAGGCTAACAATGGATACTAGTCATTATGACAATATGTCACCTCCAGGATCAGAGGCCTCTAAATATCAGTTTCTGGGGAACAACAGCTGGAGAGGGCATCATGTCTTCATGTCTTGCGTCTGGGCTTTCCCTCCAACAGTTAGTTGGCCACAGTGGGAAAAAGAATGCTGGTCTAGATAGGTCTTTGATTGTTATGTCAAGAGGTCAAGGAGGAGGGGCGGTTAAGTCAGGACATGAGTGCAACAGCACCTTGCCCACCTGTAATTCCAGCAACTAGTATGCAGAAGCATTTTGCCTCTGACAGTGGAGGTAGAACATAACCATCATAGCTAGTAGCCATGATAGTCTTGTCCTCTGTGAATTTGTCTAATTCTGCTTTAAAGCCATCCAAGTTGGTGGCTATCATTGCCTCCCCTGGGAGCGAGTTCCATAGTTTAACTGTGTGCTGCATCAAGAAGTATTTTCTTTTATCTGTCCTGAATTTTTCAACATGCATCTTCATCAGATGTCCATGCATTCTAGTGTTATGAGAAAGGAAGGCAACAAGGGGCCCAAAGTGCTCCATGTGCACCTTCTTACCAAAGTTAGTACCGAGTGGACCAGTATAAGTTTGTGCGCTTGTGGTTAGAGCAATCTTCCTCAGCCTGGTGTTCAAACATTTCGGACCACAACTCCCATCAGCTCCAGACTAGTGATCAGGGATGGTGGGAGTTTTAATCCAAAGTGTCTGGAAGGTCCAAGGTTAGGGAGGGCTAGATTAGAAGATTGGACTAGGATTCTCAAGAAGGCAGTAGTTCTTCAGTCTTGATTGACATGCGGTTACCTGACTCACTCCCAAGAGACACACACATTCAAACATCCTTTGCTCTTCCAGTCACCAACCTATTTTACTAAGCACTCGGGAAGTGAGACAGCTTGTCAAAGCTGCATCAAATTTTCATAGCTGACAAGTTCTATTTCCAGACTCAACATGCTTCTTTGGGGGGGGGGGAGAGGAGGGGAAGAAGAAAACAGTAAGATGAAACCCTATTGTGAAAATAAACAACTATCTGCTCAAGGCTGCATGTCTAACAGGGCTGGCTTGACTGGGGGGGGGATAAATTGTTTTTACATCCAATTTGCACCTCAGTCATTTGATCCAAGAACAGAGTCCAAAATAGTAACTGGACAGACGGGCAGAACTCTGGGGATTCGATCTTGCAGTCATTGCTCAGGCAAAATTGTCACAGGCAGGCAACCTTTTATGAAGAGTAAGTGATATCCACAGACAACGAGCCCATCAGCACCTGCTATGACAACATTAAAACAAAACAAAACACCGCACAGCCATGGTGGGGGAAAAATATTATTTACTTAGCACTAAGGCGTTTTTTATTTGCATCTTTTTGTTGTTTCGAACAGAAGGAAAGCCCTGCTGGGTGAGACCAAGGGTCTGCCTGCTTCAGCATCCTGTCTCTGCAAGTGACCCACCAGATCCCTATGGGAAGCCAGCAAGCAGGATATAAACACAAGAAGGCTCGCCCTTTGAAAAGCCCTGTGAAGCCAACCCTTACGATTCCTTCTTTACTTTGGCCATAGCCCCGAGAAATGCCACATAACCCGTAAGAAACAAACCATCTCCAAAAATTGAATAGTACCACTTCGTACAGCCACACCTTTGGAGGTGTGTTTTTTTTGTATCTAGTCTTTTAATAATACTAACCAGACTTTTTTCCTGGTAAGAGAAAATCTGCATTAACAAGCGGGGAAGCTTTGGAGGCATACAACTCATACATGACGCCGTGCAGATTCCACCAACACCAACACTGCCCCCCTCCCCTCCCAAAAAGAGCGCCTGGGACACTGCAAATATGCTGTAAATGGTCGGAAGTGCCCCTGCTTCAGAGTAGATATGCGCAGGATTGTGCTGTAAAGATTGTAGCCCTAAAAACAGTAAAACTTTTTTTTAAAATGGCATTAAAAAAAAAATCAAGAAGTTAAACAACGTTCTGTTTGCATGCTTAGCTTTACATATTTTAAATGCACTCATAAGGAATCAATAATTTAGGCAGTCACCTTTTCTGTACTGTTTTTGGTGACTGCTAAAACCCTTTTTGTTTAGACAAGCCAGCCCAGATATGTAAAGCTGACTTGTATTTTAATATGTGATATTATTTTATAATGCAGATTTTAACTGATGAGTTCATTTATATTTTGTAAATATATATATAAGTTTTTAACTCTCCCTTTAACAAGAAGTTCTCTATCTTGGGTGACATTGCCAGAATAAATTATAAGTTGGCTATAGATTTGGAGGGAATCCTGGAATGCTGCATAAAGTCTTAAAATTAATTTTCTCGGCGCTGTAGAGAGGCCCATTGGATTTATATTGATCACAAGCTCACTGGCTGATTTCCAAAATACATATATCTTCTTCCCTTCACTCCCTGCCAAGGTTTATGGAGCAGCAATTAACGCTCTTCGCCTTAATGTGAAATTGGATTTAAATAGCCAGCGTGGTCTTCTGCCCTGAGAATGACAATTAATTATATGGCTCAGCAATACATAATTTGCCGGGATATCTGCAATTTATAGCTTCACAGACATAACTCTTGCAGAGTGTCAATATTAAGAAGACAGTTTGGGTGATAAACAGAGGACGCTTAATATAATCTAACCCACAGAAATCTATCGCATACTAAATGATTTCCCACCCACCCCTCTCGCCCGCACCAGAAAGGATTTCTGCCGTTATTCTTTTAGCATGCCTATGGGAAAATGTAATGAGTCTGGGAATCTGATTAATATACCCTTCCTTCGGAAAGGTAGGCAAAGAAATCATTATGCTGGAAGTTGGTAACAATGGCACCTCTGACCACACATTAAATTGTGTAGCGAGGCCTTTCTGGTTAGGGTGGTGCTGTGCAGGGCCGTAGAGTGTGTGTGTTGGGGATGCTGCCAGGGCGATTGCCCCGGGCACATTTTCCTGGGGGATGTGCTGCTCACCCTTCCTGATCAAATCCCCAGCCTCACAAAGTGGTTTGGGAAAGGGTGGCATGAGAAGGACATAACAGCCATGTGCCCTTTGATCCTAGCCCCTAGCTGGAATCGAAGGGCGCATGGTATCCTTCTCACACACCTCTCCCCGAGCTGCTTTGTGTGGGGCCCTGCACTGCTTTGTGTAGCTCAGAGCTGTCTAGTCCAAATCTGGTTTAAAGACAGAGGTCCCTAAGCAGGAGGAGCAGGAGTTTTGGAGTTACAGCTGGACCTCAGACTGAGCAGGTACACAAGCCACCTGCTCACAGTCTCCCCCAATATGGTGAGAGGTCTTGTGTTTCTATGTAAATTATAGTCATTCTTTCTAAACTTCCACCAATGTCTATAAATTAAAGGTAAAGGTACCCCTGACCGTTAGGTCCAGTCACAGACGACTCTGAGGTTGCGCTCTCATCTCGCTCTATAGGCCGAGGGAGCCGGCATTTGTCTGCAGACAGCTTCCGGGTCATGTGGCCAGCATGACTAATCTGCTTCTGGCTATTTATCTACTTGCACTTTGATGTGCTTTCAAACTGCTAGGTGGGCAGGAGCTGGGACCGAGCAATGAGAGCTCACCCCATCGTGGGGATTCGAACCGCCAACCTTCTGATCGGCAAGTCCTAGGCTCTGTGGTTTAGACCACAGCGCCACAGCATTTGCAAATTCCATGCCAATCTCTGGGTTGTATCCAATGCTGCTGTTCTGTTGAGATGACAGATGTTTTGCTTGCACCATGGGACATCCCATTCCTCTCTAATCTCCTGCAGCCCTCCAGGCACCCTCAAAAATCTTCTCCAGAGGGTTGGATGACTCTCTGGAGCAGATTTGGGGGAGGAGAGGAGAAGCCCTGCTGTACAGCATTGGATGCAGTCCATGGATTTCTTTCCACTCTCTTTTTTTTGGTGATGTTTAAGTGGTCTGTAGGTGTGGGTGTGTAGAACTGTCTGAGGCCAAGCTTGCCAAACCCATTCCTTTGTCTAGGTAATGGCTTTGGTTGACCAGTTAAACCCCATCATTAGCATAACCAAATGACATAAAAATAAAAAAATTCCTTCCAGTAGCACCTTATTGCAAAGGAATTTCAGAAATAGACTGGAAAGAGAAGTTGCTGAATTGCAACTCATTACCAAACTTAAAACCATGGAGAGACCTGGTCTGAACAAAGACATTGGATTCTTATCTCATTATACATGACAAAGCTATTTTTAACCTTCTCACCCCTTGCTTTTTCCTGTAATTGCAGTCATTAACAGTCGTCAACAGGTTTACCACAGCTATCAGCCTATCACCCATTCCCACCACCCTTCTGAGTAATACCCCTCCCACCCTCTCACTAGATATAAGGGTCTGGTGACTTCTGTTTCAGTGTATCTGAAGACGTGTGCATGCACACGAAAGCTCATACAAGAACAAACTTAGTTGGTCTCTAAGGTGCTACTGGAAGGAATTTTTTTTATTTTTTATTTTGTTTTGACTATGGCAGACCAACGCGGCTACCTACCTGTAACTATAACCAAATGAGTTGCTCTGTGCCATAGTACAAATGTGTGCTCCCCTCTGCCATCTAGCTGCTAGGTAGGGGAACAATAGCCTGAATTTGGGGAGTGAGCTGAGCTGGAAACTGGAGACACAGAGACATGCTTGCTCTGTGCTGGATCCAAAGCTGTGACTAATGGGGAAGCAATATCTTTTGGGGTGTTAATGTCACATTCAGCGCCCGTCCCTAGTTGTAAGGCACCTTTTATGAGCGAAAAGGTTGGCTATAAAGAAACAAACACAGGGAGGGTGGGTGGTTGCAATTCACTTTCCCCCTCCCCCAACATGAATTCATGTAACATCTGGAAGGAGCAGGGGCAATTCCTCAATGTAATGCTCTCTCTGACTGAAAGTGGGGGGAAAGGAGGGAGAGAGCAATATTTTAGCTCCCTTCCTGCATTCGGAAGAATGAAATATTCTGCTGTGCAGAGTCAGCCATCCAATTTAGGACTAAATCACTACTTTGCAAAGGCCAATGAAGTAATAAATGATATTCAATACCAATTTTTCATTCAGTTGGCTGAAATACCCAGCTACTCAAAGAGAAACTGCTGAATATGTCCATAAATTATGTTCATTTGGAGTCAGATAGATATTTTAGCACTCCCTTGCAAGAGACAAGGCATGGTGACTGCGGTTTCATTTCAGAAGGTCCCCCCCCCCGAAATATTATCTCCAGCCCAGTTTTAAGTCCATATAATTTCTAATTAGAATTAAGAGGGAGGCAGTGATGTGGCCACTCTTGGAGGAAAAATCCAACCCTTTATGCCCATTACTGCCCCATCACCAGCACACTTTTCTTGGGCATGTTGAATTTCTGAAAGAGAAACATGTGGGAGATGAGAGGGAATGTGGATGAGGGAATATTGATTAATATTTCCTATCCCAGCTTGTGCTAACAAGCTCCAAACTAGCAGAGTTTCTCATCCCCAATAAAGCGCAGCAAAGCGTGGCGTTTAAGTTCCTATGAACTTCTAGAACAAGGCAGATCCTGGCATATAATTCCCCTGCTTCCCTCTTAAAAGAAAATACGCGACACATAAGCTTATAAAAGTATAAAGCTTTTACTTACAGACATTCCAAGCTCATACAGGCAGTCTCAGAAAGGCAGGCTAGCTTAGATTAAATGTATGTACATGTGGACACTCTCCTTAAGGGAGAAGGGTCCACTTGGGCCCTCTCGGCTGGAAGCCAAGAGTGCATCTCTTGAGATGTTGCATCTTCGGAGTCCTGGAGGGAAGAGAGGGAGAGTAGCAGCTCACCTGTATCTTTGAATAGCTACAGGTAAGGCCACTCCCACTTCTGGTCACACAAAGGAAGTGATTTCAGCCTTGGCACAGGAAACTCTACCTGGAGGACCAAGACCCCTTTGTGTACACTCTAGGAATGTTGTGATTGACTGCACCAGTGTTATACATCCCACAAAACAATCTGTTTCACATTAATGCTCCTATCCTAAAAACCTATTTTCTTTCATTTAGTCTATTGATTTTGATGGAGTTCATTCTTCAGACCGCCATTTCCCAACTGATTATTCAATTATGGGGAGGGTGCTACTCCTTTGCAGAGGATAGTTTTCTATTAGGTGGAATCTGCCTACTGAAGTCTGATTTCAACCATCAGAAGGGAGAGCAGGAAGGGGCTTGAAGTGACCTATCAACAGTAAGCGCCTAAGCAGACAGCCAACAGAGCAGGTCACAGTCTCCCCCTCTATTTAAATTATTGCAGTCCCCCCCCCTCAAAAATTTGTATACAGTCATACCTCATGTTGCGTCCGCTTCAGGTTACATGTTTTCGGCTTGCGTCAGTTCCACTGTACATACATATAAATTCACAAATGCAAACTTCACGCAAATTTGGGCTCTCTTTTCGACCTCTTTCCAGTGATGCATTTCCTCTTTTTCAACAATGCCCAAGTCAGTACAGTCGTACCTTGGAAGTTGAATGGAGTCCGTTCCGAAAGTCCGTTCAACTTCCAAAACGTTTGGAAACCAAAGCGTGGCTTCTGATTGGCTGCAGGAAGCTCCTGCAGCCAATAGGAAGCCGCGGAAGCCCCGCCAGACGTTCGGCTTCCAAAAATAGTTCACAAACCGGAACACCGGTTTGCGGCATTCGGGAGCTAAAACATTCGAGAACTAAGCTGTTCGAAAACCAAGGTACGACTGTATATGTAAGGTTCCATTCAGTGGCGGAGGAAGAGGGGTGTGGCGGTTATGGCCCGCCCTGGGTGTCATCACTGAGGGGGTGTGTGTGACAAAATGAGTTTTTTTGTTTTTTGTTTTAAATTGGGCTCACAAAACTTTTTAGGAGTGACGTGGTAGCTTAGGCACCTGCAGTTTCCATGCTGCCTGAAATGGTCTACCTACTGCCTCTCCCTCAGCCGCCCTACAGCTGAGGGGGAGGCCGAGGAGATGCTTTCAAGCGTCAGAGAGGCTTGCCCCACCCCCCCACGTGCGGATCGCCCCGCCCCAATGAGTGGCTCCCTCTGCCCCCGGCTGCAGGACACGCCCCCGGCTCCAGGCACCCGAGTGTCTAACTACGACGTTGGTTCCATTCAGATGTTGTTTCCTGCAACAGTGGCAGAAATCAAGCTGCAATTGCAGATAAACTTACCTAGGAGCAAATGGGAATGAAAAAATCTGCAGTTTGTCTAGCTTATGTGTTTGCTCATCTATTGCAGAAAGGGCATCTTTCTATAGCTATCGCTATAAAACATATAATCTTTCTATCATCTATCCAACTGTATAGATATAGGCTCTTTGCATGTGTGCACTTCTTTGTGATAATGAATCTGCAGCCTCCCAGTCTCTTTTTGCATCCTGGCAGACTGAAGACATGGAGACATCTGTGCCTGAAGAATATTTGCAAATGAGAAAGGACTGGTGAGTTGTTGCACTTCCCCAAATGCTTCTCCATCCCCACCCCCTATTATTAGAAGTCTGTCATCTTCAATGAGCTGTCTCTTCGCTATTTTTATTCAGAGCTGTCAGAATGTCCCCATTGTGTTTGATAGTTTTGATTTCCTCTTTTTGGTACTTGATTTCTGTGTACCAACAACTGAATTATCCGTTACGTTTGTGGTGGGGTCCTCCCACACCTGCCTTTTTTGCTATTCTATTGAGAGCAGTCCTGTTCTGTACCTCTCCTTCTTGTGCTTCGTTTCAATGGTATAGTTAGGTCATTTGAGACCCTGGACTTAATCATAATGTGTATGACTTTAGTCGTGAAGCACAAAATTACCATCCCATCCTTTATAACCGTTTCTATATTCCTGGTGCATTAAGAGCAAAATAACAAGAAACAGTTTGCCAAGCCTAACTCAAATAAATAAACTGATGCTCTGAGCATGTGCAGGTCTCACATGTTAAGTTCATTCAAAATCATAACACCATCATTGTTACCAGAACAAAACAGGGGTTGCATCTGAGGCCCTGATGCTAAACACTAACTTGGGAAGAAATACTTCCTTGGGAATAAGCATCATTGTATTGTAGAAAAGCCGAAGGTGCAAAAAAAAAAAAAAAAAAAAGTAAAAAGAGAATATAAAATAAGCATCCATAACCATGTATACAACTGAACAGCCACACCCCGACCACAACTTTCTCTCTCTTCTCTTTCTCTCTCTCGCAAAAAGAATTTGAACAAAAGTACCTGGGTGGCGCTGTGGGTTAAACCACAAAGCCTAAGGCTTGCCGATCAGAAGGTCGGCGGTTCAAATCCCCGCGACGGGGTGAGCTCCCATTGCTCGGTCCCAGTTCCTGCCAACCTAGCAGTTCAAAAGCACGTCAAAGTGCAAGTAGATAAATAGGTACTGCTGCAGCAGGAAGGTAAATGGTGTTTCCGTGCGCTGCTCTGGTTCGCCAGAAGCGGCTTTGTCATGCTGGCCACATGACCTGGAAGCTGTACGCCGGCTCCCTCGGCCAATAATGCGAGATGAGCACGAAACCCCAGAGTCGGTCATGACTGGACTGGACCTAATGGTCAGGGGTCACTTTACCTTTACCTTTATGCTATGTTGACCAGTGCGCCAGACAAATATCATGCTTTTTTTTCTTTTTAATATAGTTACAAGGTTGGTGGACCAGGGTAATGCTGTGGATGTGGTATATCTTGATTTCAGCAAGGCTTTTGACAAAGTCCCCCATGATATTCTTGTGGGAGAAGCTGGAAAAATGTGGACTGGACAAGATAACTATTAAGTGGATTTGTAGCTGGTTAACTGACTGAACCCAAAGAGCGCTCACTCATTACCCTGGAAAAACATGACAAGTGGGGTGCTGCAGCATTCTGTCCTGTGCCCATTGTTGTTCAGCATCTTTATAAATGAATTGGATGAAGGAATTTAGGGGATGCTCATCAGATTTTCAGATGTCACAAAACTGGGAGGGGTAGCTAATGCTGCAGAAGACAAGAGTCTGGATTCAACATGACCTTAACAGATTGGAGAACTGAGCCCAAACTAACAAAATGAATTTCAATAGGGACAAATGTAAGGTTCTACAGTTAGGCAGGAATAACCAGCTGTACAAATACAAGATGGGGCTCTATCAATGTCTATAAATTAGCACGTGCAAATTTTATGCCAGTCTCTGGATTGCGTAGAATCATTCCATCCAACTCAGTATTGTCCACATTGAGGGCTTGTCCACACTTTTCCCTGTCCAAGAATCCTAAAATTGTAGAATTGTAGAGTTGGAAGGGACCCTGAGGATCATCTAGTCCAACCCCCTGCAATGCAGGAATATACAGCTGCTGCATATGGGCAGGGCCGGATTTGGGTTTGATGAGGCCCTAAGCTACTGAAGGTAATGGGGCCTTTTATATGTCCAGCTGTCCTTTGTTGACAACAAATTGTCACTGTTTTTTTGTGTTGAATATATGCTATATGTGGGGCCCATTACTTACATCCAAGGAGCCTACACAACACAAAACGCTGTTGCTGTATGAAGGTATTATTCTATTTTATTTGTTTTTTTATCTTCTATTTTGGAAATGTGCATCCAATTTTTTTTCCCTTTAAATTTTTTTGGGGGCCCCCAAGAGAGTGGGGCCCTAAGCTATAGCTTGTTTAGCTTATATGTAAATCTGGCACTGCATATGGGGATTGAACCTGCAACCTGCGTTATCAGCACCACACTCTAACTGAGCTATCCAGGCCCTCCAGCCTATGTGTAAATAGCTGCACAGGGTGGATAGATCTGAGATGTCTTTTCTTCCCCACACCCTAAAACCTTATCCTTACAAGACCTCTTTAAACTGACTGCTGTGGACTTGATGTGCATTTGTGACTGCTCACAGCAGACGGTGCCCTCTCCACTGCACTCAGATCTCTGTGGTCCATCAGTGTTTCGGGAGAATTTGAGGAAAGCCTGCTGTTCTGCTCTCCAGGGAGGAAGAAGTGAAGGTTGGATGCTCTCTCATCTCCATAATTAATATTAATCACCCATAGCCATGAGAATCTGCTCCTACCTCAAGGTTAGAGAGGAGAAGGAGAAGCTGGTTGCAGTGCACTTAATGTATTCTGCTTAGTTATTTCCCTTCTGAATCCCTTCTCGTGAATCAACCCAAAGAGATGGACGATAAAATGACTGCAATAAAATCCTATCTGAATGCAATTTCCAGTCCAATGCAGATACAAGCCAGGATAGAAATATCCATTAAAAAGGCTCGTTGGAAATGGAAGATCGTGGAAAAGGAAGATCTTTTGTGGGGTGTGAAACACGGGAGCAGTCAAGTACAACATTCCTAGAGTGAACACAGAAGGGGATGTTTGTACCAGCCAGTCGAACTTCCTATTTCTCCTGGGCTGGGACAAACTTCCTCTGCACATAGCTGGAGGTGGGTGTGGTCTCACCTGTGCAGGTAAAACAAAAGCACTGGGGCCAGATGCCATCTCCCCCTTTTGATTCCGTTCTCCAAGCAAGCAACAACTGCTTAGCCAAAGATGCTCAGAAGGAGCTATCTTCCCTTACGGAATAGTCTCCTAAATGTATGTAACTTTACTAAGCCTGCCTTCTGGGATCCGATTGTGAACAGATGATACTTGTAAGTAAACTTTTTATACTTTTACAGAAGACTGTGTCGTGTCTTATCTTTTAATGAGGGATTAAGGGGGAAATACCAGGACAGTATTATTATAGAGGTTCTAGTGAACCTGAGCAAGCTATCCGCTGTGTGACTTTAAAAGGGGAATGTAAACTCTGCTAAATTCTGGGACTTGTTAACACAAGTTGGAATAGGGTACCATAAACAATATATCCTCTCCTGCATCCCTAAACATTCCCACATCTTTGACAGGTGCCAAGAGAGGATAGAGGCAGTACCTGCCTGATATGTAATGGGATGGAGTTCCAATAGTTAGATGCCACACACACTAAAGGTCTGGAATCTAATGGTTGGAGATGCGATCCGATCTTACTCTCTGAATCGGATCTTATCAGATGTGTGGAAAATCCAAAGAGAGATGTTGCTTAACAGAGCTTCAGTTCAGTGAGTGAACTTTTTGCAAGACACAGCTGTGGAACAACGAGTAAATCTCTCAGACCTGGTGGAATTAAACAGCACACAATATGATCAAAATGTGAGTCAAGTGTGGATGAGCCCTTAATCACTCCACAGGTGCCAGGCAAGCCCCCAGGGAAACAGATATATTAAAATCTGCCTGCCTGCTTTTCAGGAACTGGTGCCAGTTATTGACATTATGTTGGAGAATACGGTTAATGTGTGCACTCTGCAATAACTCTGATCTGTCCCCCGTGTATGCGGTGTTGGCAGCTATATGCCAGCAGCTGGGAACATACGGTAATTGCTGCTCATATATACATATTAGGCCCAAACCTCCTGCTTGGCTTTGCTATGCCTTGCTCTGATATGCCAAGCCTTGTGCCAATCTTACCCAGCAGCAAAAGCCACAACATAAATCAGCCATAATTGTGCACAATATTTTAGCTTAGGGAAGTGATTCATTATGACCTAGAAGCAGTACGGGAACACCATCTGTCTGCTGGTTCAGGTTGTGATGGAATATAAGGGGAGTTCTCCAGAGACTCATTCAGCAACTGGGACGATGCCTGTAATTTCATATTCTGGTTTCCTTTGCTACTAACCCACCTGATTGCATCAGTGATGCTGTCCTCCAACCCTATGAACAGGAGTAAAGGTGCACCTAAAGGTAAAGGTAAAGGTAAAGGGACCCCTGACCATTAGGTCCAGTCGTGGACGACTCTGGGGTTGCGGCGCTCATCTCGCTTTATTGGCCAAGAGCCGGCGTACAGCTTCCGGGTCATGTGGCCAGCATGACTAAGCCGCTTCTGGCGAACCAGAGCAGCGCACGGAAACGTCGTTTAGCTTCCCGCCAGAGCGGTACCTATTTATCTACTTGCACTTTGACGTGCTTTCGAACTGATAGGTGGGCAGGAGCTGGGACCGAGCAACGGGAGCTCACCCCATCGCAGGGATTCGAACCGCCGACCTTCTGATCAGCAAGCCCTAGGCTCTGTGGTTTAACCCACAGCGCCACCTGGGTCCCAAAGGTGCACCTAGGCTATCACTATTTTATGGGAAAGATTCAAGCATATACCTGAAATTGAGGTTAAAGTGCCCTGTCAACCTAACACAACAAATCCACTTAAAACAACCACACAACAGATTTTGGTGGTGCACTGGAAAGTGTGGGGTGAACAAATGATTGACAGGGTTCGAGCCCCACATTGGTGGAAAGATTCCTGCATTGCAGGGGGTTGGGCTAGATGACCCTTGTGACCCCTTCCAACTCTGATTCTGTGATTCTATATAGACATCCCCACAAGCAAATCAGAACAAATACTTGATAAAGACCCGACCTAGTCTCACATCTGCATAACTTTTGAGCAAGCAAATCAGGATGAACACTGGTGATGTTTCTTCCTGGACTGAATGGAGGATAGAAAGGAATGAATGAGCAACCTGTTGTTCCACTCATTTCTACTTTTGGCCATTCCCACCACTGGCATGTGGCCCCCAGAAAGTTTACCCAGTTGGAAATATGACCCTCAGGCTGAAAAAAGTTTTCCCCGCCCCTGGATTAAATTACATCCAACATCCCTCCATAAATCTCTGCTCTTCTTTTTAACAGATGAAAGGGCAACTCCACTTTGGGATGCTGCAGTGCTCAGGCCATGACAGACGGTGTTTGGCTCCAGGCTTTGGAGCACTCTTGAGCACAGAGCAGGGCCTCAGATACTGAGTCGAAAATTTGGGCAGGTTTCTTCCTGCTGAGCTGCTTTTAAAGATACAGGAGCTCAGATAAAACCATAAGAAGAGTCTGCTGGATCAGGCCAGTGGTCCATCTAGTACAACATCCTGTTCTCACCATGGAGAACTAGATACCTATGGAAAGCCCCCAAGCAGTGACTGAACGTAACAGCACTCTCCGCTCTGGCCATTTCCAGCAACTGGAATTCAGAAGCATGTTGTCTCCAACAGTGGAGACAGAATATAGCCATCAAGGTTAGTAGTCATTGATACTGTTGTGAGTTTGTGGGTGCTAGATACCCTAAATTCCTAGATTCAGTAAATGTTAGAATTTCATCAATGCTTGGAGTGTTAAAATATAAGCCAGACCAGCTTCCTGTGTCAGGAAATCACCTAGGAGACGAGCCATTGAAAAAGACAAAGAGAAGGTAATGAGCCATTAGGAAAGTCAAAGAGAGCAGTGTCTGTGCCAGATGACAAATGGGAGAGGGCACTCTCTCAATTCAGAGTTTAGTTTGGAAGACAAAGCAGAGTTTAGAAACAGAGTTTCAGATTTGGCTATGAGGTGACCTAGGGGGAAAAGATTGCAGCCTGTAAAAGTCAGCAAGTTGCAGAGAGTTAGAGCCATAGTTGGTGCCTGCAGCAATGGGAGAAGCAAGACCTTCCTGGAGTGTCAACCCCTCCATCATAGTCTCAGGTTGTATATATGTGGACCCTGGGCAAGTGCACCTGGAACCCCTGGAATCTCACACTGCTTAGAGATTGGGGTGGCATGCAACACTAGCCTTTTTTTGACATGAACTTGTCTAATCATCTTCTGAATTGCGGAGATGGCAATGGTACCCAGCAGTTGCTTATCCAGGGTTGGGCAACCTGTGGCTCTCTAGAAGTTGCTGGACTGCACCGCCCATGACCCCTGGCCACTGGCCATGCTGGCTAGGACTGATGGGAATTGGGAGCCCATCAACATCCGGAAGGCCACAGATGGCTTATACGTTTGCTGTAGTCACCTTTAATAAATGTATGTGCTGTACTATGTTCCAGCTACTGGTACAAGTTACGCATGGAATTGTATCCTGTTTAGCAATAAGTGAGTGATGCAGCTGCTGCTCTTCTGATTCCATTTGAACAAGGAAGTCATTTGGAAGCAATGACACACAGAACACAAACCACAGACGAAAGACTTCTATATTGAGGCAACTTCCACGCCAGGAAGATGCCCTCATAATGTGGCTAATGGGTCTTTTGAACAGATCTGGCTCCAGCAGTACGGTTCGTAAGGCATGTGTCTGTTGTACTCAAAACTGCACGTAGTTGAATTTCATGTTCCTTCTTATTGGTGTAAGAGCTTATTTCCCTTATTAAAGCAATCTGTCCTTGGTGATTACCTACCTTAAGGGCGTATGATAATGATGCTCATTTTTATTTTGAAACATGGAACAAGTTCACAGATCTATCTAACGTCGTATCTGCCTGAGTCTCTCCTGCGTTGCTTGGTGGGTTTGAAGAGCTACTCCAGTATAGTGAGCAGAATGTTGGACTGGGATTGGTGAGTCACCAATAACTTAATAAGGTTGGTTTGAGGAACATAAGAAGACCCCTGGTGGATCAGGCCAGGGGGCCAGCCACTCAAGCCAGCCAGCCACAAGTGGGACCTGAGCACAACAGTGTTGTCCCTATGGGACGTGAGATCAATATACCAGTCAAATACAACATTTCCTGTTTGCGCAGAGTGGACACACAGGGGAATGTTGCTCCAGCCAGGAGGACTTCCGGTCACACCTGGTCTGGAGCATCCTCCCCCTGTATGTGACCATGTAGATGGGTGCGACCCTGGCTGACCCTATAAAGGGGCTAGTCATGCACCCATCTTCCTCTTGGCCCTTTTTCTTTTGACCCATCTTGACGCTTTTGCTGTGTGCTGGCCAGCAGCACATGGACTCATGCCTCACAGCGGATGAACCCACACTTTTCTCTGTAACTACAAGCTAAAGCCTGCCTTAAGGATCACTATGGACTGAATGTGAGTAAACCTTAAAAAGATAAAGGACCCCTGACAGTTAAGTCCAGGCGCAAACGACTCTGGGGTTGCAGGGCTCATCTCTCTTTACTGGCCGAGGGAGCTAAAGTTTGTCCGCAGACAGTTTTTCTGGGATTATTGTGTCATTGTTGTTTTTAAGAGGGAACTAATGGAATTTACCAGGAACAATCCAATCTGGACAAGCCAGACTGGATTGCTTCACTCAAGTGATTCTCATGAATCCAATCAACTAGCTTCCTGCTATGTACATGGGAATGTGCTCTGCTACAAGCTCACTAGCACTCTGCTAAGTGAAGAAACTTGCTAGCGCAAGTTAGGAAGGATATTAATAAACAATATATCCTCTCCTGCCACCCTCAACATTCCCACACCTTCTCTATGTCCCCCATCCCAAAGAGGTTTGGAGGGTGGCAACAGGAGAACAGGCCTTTTCTGTGGTGGCTCCTGAATGCTCCCTGGCACCAGAGGTTTTTTTCTGGGGGTATTCAAGGGTGTACAGTACCGGCACCTTTTTTTTTATAGAAGAAAAGCACCGCTTTAAAATGTGGCACTTACTGTAACTACTTCATGGTGAATACCAGCAGCACCGTTTTTTCTAGAAAAAAAGCACTGCCTGGCGCCATCATTACATGTCTTTAAGCTCCAGTCAAAAACATTCCTCTTTACCCTATTAAATCTATAGCCTTTAAAAATGGGGGGGGGGAGTGTTATTATGATGACTATTTTATTAGTAGATGGTCTCAGTGCTTTTTTTCTTAAAGAAATGTTTAGGGGTACCCTAATTTTCCTACTCATATTGAAATACTGCCCCTCAATGAGGCCAAACTTAGATTCACAAAATGTTTAGGGGTATGCGTACCCCTGCACCCCCCCCCTGAAAAAAAGCACTGGGCTGTCTGTCAGTATGCTTTTTATTATGTTTTTATCACTGATGTTCTGTAATGTGTTTTTAGTGTTGCACATCGCCCTGGGATCTTTTGAGAAAGGGTGGCATATAAATTTAAATAAAACAACAACAACAAACAAACAAACAAACAAACAACGTCACAGATCCATTAATAATTCCATAGTTTTAACCAGGAAACTACTATGGTCAGACTCTCCATCCATCTTCTGCTTCTGGAGTGTACAGTTCTGGGTTCAGGCTTCTACAGTTCTTTTTCTTCTTAACCTTCTTCCATTCTCTGTGTTTTCTAGGTTGCCCTGTACGCTACATGGGGTGAGTGGAAGAAATAGGTCACTTGAATAATGTCTCCCATTAGCAACTCTTTTGCGTGTGATGAATATTGTTGACACACTAAGATGTGCCCTGGCTTGTCGATTACAGAGCTGGCCTGACCTACTAGCAGACAGGAAGTCTTTAGGCAGAGAAGCAGAATTACAGCTGCACAGCAGGCCAAATGCTGCACAGGCTATTCTGCCAGGAAGAGAACTGCTGCTACCTCTAGTGGTGATGATATTCTTGATAATGCATCAGATACTCCATTAAAACTCATTTCCCAGGAAGAAACAAATTGTGTTATGGAGTATGCTGCCCGTGCAGGATGAGGAGTTGAAAAGAAGCTCCCATCGGCGTTTATAGCAGGGGAAAGGAGGACTTCAATTGCCCCAAACCTGCAGTTCTGCTGTGCGCTTGATTCCTCCCACAAAATACTGACAGTCTGGACCCCACTTGAGATCATTGCTACCGGTAACTCTTTTGGTGACCAGTTTTTAAGTGCATAGACTCTCTCTCATCAAAAGATGGCAGTATTGGTACATATCAGTCAAATCGCCACCCCAGTACATTTTGGTCCAAAGTGCAGGATCTGAAACACATAATTCTTAAGGGATCAGTGCTACTAAAATAAGAGAGATAATAATAATAATATTTTTTTTTTATTTGTACCCCGCCCATCTGGCCAGGTCTCCCCAGCCACTCTGGGCGGCCTCCAACAGACATTAAAATACATTAAAATATCACAAGTTAAAAACTTCCCTAAAGATGGGGTTATACTGGGTGACGATACAGATAGGAATATGAGGTGCTCCCTTTACCCTCCGATTCTTGTGCCTGCTATGAGATGATTCCCCCTGTTTCCTAGTGATGTTTCAGGATTGTCAGCACTGATTCTGCGGGGTTTCAGGCAGGATTCCTTACCAGCTGTGCCAACGATTTAACCTGGGACCTTCCACATACAAGCTATGCAGTCTGCCACTGAACAACAGCCATTGCCCACGCAACCAGAGCACTAAGTCTGTATTGCAAACACTTATTTGTCCAATATAAAGCAATGCTTAGATTACTTCAGGCCCTGCTTTTATAAATATCATCAGGTGCTATTTACTTGGCGCTGTGAAGCACGCACAATTCTCAAATCCGTTTGTTGAAAAATGCAGTGACAGCTGGCCTTTTGAGCAACACGCTTTCAGTCTATATGGTGATCTCTCCCTACTTCTTAGCCATTCATCGCTGTTGCTATTGTTGTAATTCATCTGGCATTTTTAGCCCTGCCCACCATAGTATTTTAGTAAACAAACAGAATAGTTGCAGTAGCCATAGCCCTGTGGAAGGAGAATGTATACGTTCCATACAGAAGGTTCTAAATTCAGCCATGGGCATCTCCATCCAGCTAAAACGATGGAGCCATCTGCCAATGAGAATGGGTGGTTCTAGACTACCAGTGGCCTGACTGGATAGTAGGCACTACACACACACACACACACACACAATTTTCAAGATAAAATACCCGGTACAATGAGAATCAAGCTAGTCTACAGAACAAGAATATTAAAAAACCCAAGAAAGCAAGAGAAAAAAGAAAAAGAGGGGGGAAAGACATGTAAAGTCATTTACCCTATTAATATAACATATATCCTGTCATATATCCAGTGTGGTATAGTGGTTAAGAGCGGTAGACTCGTAATCTGGTGAACCGGGTTCGCGTCTCCGCTCCTCCACATGCAGCTGCTGGGTGACCTTGGGCTATTCACACTTCTTTGAAGTCCCTCAGCCCCACTCACCTCACAGAGTGTTTGTTGCGGGGGAGGAAGGGAAAGGAGAATGTGAGCCGCTTTGAGACTCCTTCGGGTAGTGATAAAGCGGGATATCAAATCCAAACGCTTCTTCTTCTTCATTTATCTACAAACATAGAGGTGGACTCTCCCATCTCCCACCTGGGAGCCTACTTCTTCTCCCAGCCTCTCACCCTGGAAGACCCTTTCTACTCTGCCTTTTATGCAGGGACACCCCCCTCCCTCCTCTGACTGTAAAGGATTTCTCTTTCCCCCACCCAAAGCATTTATAAATGTTTCCAATACAAATTAGTAAAAATACAAAGAGAAAACATTGGAGGCAGCTTCAACTGCATGTGCCATTTTGTAAATGTAGCAACCACAACAAATCTATACAGGTGCAAGATGGAGAGTGGCAATGTTAATTGTTGGTTGTAGCAGGCCAGGGAGTTCTGGGAATTTGAAGATGTGCCCAGCCTGGAACTTGCATGCATTCCTAGTGCTGAGGACGCTGCCTTTATCCATAGCACAAATGTTTGTTCTGAGAAGTAAGTATTAATGAGGCTGTATTGACACAAGTAGACGTTGAACTAATTTCATATACTGGGAGGTTTACAGCCTCATCAGTTAATTTGTCATTTTACTGGGCCTCTTAAGTGAGCTGTAAGGCTAATCTAAATGTAAGTAACTTTACAGGGTTGACTATCCACTTTACAAGCTTGTTCTACACAGAAGTGTCAAATTAGGGCTATATCAATAGATAAAGGGGAAGAAAATAGAGCCATTGATGGCCTGGTCTTTCACAGCTGATATCTTTATACAGTGCTATAAAAGCCAATTACTCTTAATTTAAAGAGAGGGGGACTGTTGACATCGCCATCAAATTGTACTCTTTAGGAAACTATTAAAGCCAAGCCTAATTTGAGGGAATCCTATACACATCTCATCGAAGCATAATAAAAACCAAAAAACTTCACAAAAGCATGTTGGCGTATTGACACTTGCAGATAATCTGGGTTATTAGTTTTAAGATGCCTGGGGCTTTTTGCATAAAGCCACTGAATAAATTATTCCAATTCCTCATTGGAAGAAAAGAAATAACGCAGCTGGGATGTGCTTGCAGAACAGGCGAGGCAAGCAGTGAGAGCTAGCCTTTCCCTGGCTTACTTTGCACAAATGTACAGCCTGGAAACTTTAAAATACCTACTACTTGGCCCAGCTACTGATACTGCTATTGCGTTCTGTGTGTCTTTCATTTCTAATGCAACTGAAAACACCCTGATCTTATTCCTCCACTTCAAAATATGTTTATTTAATTTTAATAACAACAAAGAGGTTACAGGGAAAAAAGAGAAATGAATCTTCATCTTTAGATGTTTGTGTAAAGTAAGTCTGCAGCTTGCGCACATTTAACTGGTGCGCATTCAGTTTTACGCGCATGGCAAAAACAAACAAACAAAACATAAAAGGGGGGGGGAAGGAGGCAGGGTTCTGGGGGAAATGACTTTGACAACCCCGCTTGCCATTGAACCCAATGGGTTTCGAACCTATACGCAATTTTGGCTTTAGTCACAATTCCCAGAACTCAACCCCCAGTAAGTTGCAGGCTTTAGCACAGCGCGTGGGGACTCACCGAGCGGGTGGCTCAGTTCGGGGGCAGCTCGTGGGCCGGTTAAATGACCCCTGTGGGCCGCTTGTGGCCCATGGGCCTTAGATTGTCTACCCCTGATCTAGCCCAACCTCCTGCCCCTTCACTCTGACAACACCCCTGCTAGGTGGCCATTTAGAATAGACTGAAACAGCCCTGTGAGAGAATGGTACCATCACACTTGAATTGTTTGCAGGATCGCTTAAAATACAGATATATCTTGAAACGTGCTGTGGAAAGAACACAGACCTAGCAGACTTGGGTTTAGTTAATATATTCCAAGCAAAGCTGTGTGACCAAAGCTGTGATAAGACAGATGACCTTGAGTGAGTTAGTCAACTTGGTTATCTGAAAGCCATCTACTTAAAAAAAAATCCCTCTTATCAACAAAGCGGAGGATTATAGTATCACCTTACAGGTAGAGGACACAACCTCTGTCCTCTGGCACATCTAACATGTGTGACCATATTGATAGCCTAGGCATGTCACTCAGTTTGGGGGCCCATGACCCCCAGATGCTTTTAAAGGTCAGAAAGCTTTATATTGGACAACCCTCCTAAATTTCCCCAGGGGGTGGTGTGGGAAGAGACAGGGCCGGTGCATTATGATTCAGTTAGCTTCCAGTGCAATCCTAACCATGGTCTACTCAGAAGCAAGCCCTATTGAATTCAAGTGGGACTTACTCCTAGGTAAATGGGGTTCAGCCTGCAGCCTTTTTTTAGCTACACTGCTAGAGCAATGCAGAACAGCATCCTTACTTGTGTCTTCAGTTTGATTTTTTTAAATTTTATTTTAAGTGTGTTTCCGTCCCATTTTTTCATGAGCCTATCTTTGGATGCAGATATAGAGAAATGGATGTCCCTGCTGTGCCTAAGTCTCTGGGCCACAGCAGGTTTTACAGGAAATGACCGTGACCTTGGAAATAGTTGCTGTAGCAGCCAGATGGCTTCCTCACCCAGGTCGCTGCTGATCTCTGTCTGTTTCTTCATTCTGTTATCAGGCAGAACAGAAGGTACACTGGGGTGGGTGGATTTGAGAGGGAGCGGAAACCATGCCAGGCAGCCCATATAACATTTACTGGGGAGGTGCCTGCAGATGATCACATGAGAAACACTTGTGGAGATGCAGTTCGCTAAGGTGCATGCTTCCTGTTTGCATAAAATGTGCCACACCTTCAGATATAGCAGGAAAGCTGTGGTATAACTGCATGCTGTGAGATTTGTCCTTCCCTCTAAGTGCACTCAGCTGTCTTTCAGCAGGCGACTCTTGCACCTTCAGCAGGGGGACCTTTGGCTGAGAGAAGGAAAGAGTGAGATTTCTCATGAGTCAGGGAAAGATGTCAGGTGAAGCCTTTGCTTCCAACTGACTATATTCAGGCTCTGGGTACGGATGGGGGAGAAACTCAGTTCAGTTTGCATTCAAACGCAAACCTACAAATCTTGCGCATTCCAAAACAGCACGTGGACCAAAGCACAGACCATCCTCCGAAATTTGCATTTCTCCAAATTCTACAGTGCACCTGCTCAGCCAAGTAATGGGTACGAAAAGGCATATACTGGGGGGCAAGTTGTCCACATAAACACATGTTACTGAAAATGACATGTGGAAATGCATCGTTATACTGTATTAGGGAGAATATGTCCGCAAAAATATTTGGCAAGACTGCATATGATCAGGTATATTAGATATTCACACTAAAATGCTTATTGATTTACATGAGGAAATATTCTTTTGGGGGGGATGGCAAACTGATGTGAAAATGTGAAGAAGTGAACTTAAGAGAGGGGAAATTGTGGGGGGTGGGGAATGGAGAGAAACCGAAATGGACAGATTCACCCATCCCTACATCAGGGTACACTCATACACACCTCACGTTAACAGAAGCCTGTTCAGTACAGCGTTGACTCCGTGAGAGAGAATGTGCTTTGTATGCAAAGGGTTCCATGTGGTGGGGTGTAGTGGTTAAGAGCGGTAGACTCGTAATCTGGTGAACCGGGTTCGCGTCTCCACTCCTCCACATGCAGTTATCAAATCCAAACTCTTCTTCTTCTCTTCTTCTGTCCTTAGCATCTGCAGGTAGGGCTGGGAAAGGACTCATTTCACCTGAGTCTTTGGAGACTTTGGAGAGTTGGTCTCACTTGGTATAAGAGAGCGTTCTGTGTTGCTCTGTTTATTTTTTCATAGAAAATCCAGTAAGTTAATAAACCAGTGGTGACCAGTAGGGCAGAAGGCCAGGAGGCCAACACTAGGTGGAGCCAGACCAGCTGATTCACACACACACCCCGGACTAGTTTTAAGACAGGTAGGAGCGGCCTCCGCTTTAATAGAGCCTGTTGCCAACAACCAATTTGTACTAGCTGAATGATTTGCTTGTGATATCAAGTCCCCATCTGGAAGCCTCAGATATATTCACTGGTCGGATATAACTTTTTACAGGATCTCCTTGAGTTTTATCGTTGACTTCCCAGTCTCAAGCACCAAATAACAGAAGCACTGATAACTGAGAGGTTTAAGTGGCAGCCTGTGCATTCTTACGACCATTTCATAGCATCTTTACTGCCCTATAAAAATCTTATCCTCCCGTGGAGCACCGAGAACGGAATGATGCAATTTGAATGGCACATGCTTAGAAACTGAATCTAAAGGAAACGAAGGCTGGGCTGGTGTGCTGAGCACCCAAATCCTGACAGAATAGGGCCTGGATTGGCTCCACTTGGCTGCTGAGACTGACATCTTGTATATCTATCTGACAGTAAGCTCAATGGGTCTAAGTGGGATTACTTCTGAGTAAAAAGGTAAAGGTACCCCTGACCATTAGGTCCAGTTGTGGACGACTCTGGGGTTGCGGCACTCATCTCGCATTATTGGCCGAGGGAGCCGGCGTACAGGTCATGTGGCCAGCATGACTAAGCCGCTTCTGGCGAACCAGAGCAGCACACGGAAACGCCGTTTACCTTCCCGCCAGAGCGGTACCTATTTATCTACTTGCACTTTGACATGCTTTCAAAGTCAGTTGCCTTAGGGCAATCCTCTGTTTGGAGCTGGGGCATAGCATGGGGGTGTCAGAGGGGCTGGGATTTTTGAGGGGACGCGAAGCAGGGGCCCCCATGCTGGCACCCCCAGCGTGACCCAGCCTGGCTCTCCTCTCCTGGTGTTCATACCTGCCAATTGCACGTCAGCTGGATGGACTCCCTCCTGGATGGGCAGGGACCGTGCCCCCTTCATTCCCCACACTGGGATGACTTCCATTCAAACCACGATTTGACTTCTGGCCAAACTGCGATCTCTCTCTGTCTGTGCTCCAACCCCATAATAAGATTGGCTTAGGTTGTTGTACAGATTACCTGTACAAAGAGATAATGTGGTCAAAGCCTTTTGAAAGCGTGCTGTTTAAATACTCAATATTAATCTATCACGTTTTTATTTAGATGCTTTAGATGCAGCTCTTTGCACAAACCACAGGGAAGTTAAAGGTAGATAGCCGTGTTGGTCTGTCATAGTCAAAGCAAAATAAAATAAAAAAAATTCTTCCAGTAGCACCTTAGAGACCAACTAAGTTTGTTCTTGGTATGAGCTTTCGTGTGCATGCACACTTCTTCAGAAACCACAGGGAAGTTTACAACAAGATCAATCCATTAAACATGGCAATCCTTAAAAATAATGATTTATTTCATAAAATGTACATAACCTCTTGATTGTAAAAACAAAAACAAACCAACAACCTCAAAGCAGTTTGCAAGCATTAGAGTTATTGCATTGTACAGTGACACCAACCTTAAGAAATATCTTCAATACCACTAGATTAAAGTCTCAAAGTTTTGCCTTTATGATATTCCCCCCCCCAACCCCCAGCCCTGCAAATGGGCAGAAAGGCACATTGGGATTCTTCTGCCCCATTCCCCTCCATCTTATCAAGGGGATCATCTGCCCTTTGATCCTTTGTCAACCGTGCAAAGAAAGTCAAAAAGAGCAGCCACCGCCCTTTCCCCAGCACCCCCTCTCCCCATGCAGTCATTGGCAGCTCATAAAACATTTACAAAACCCGTCATAAACAGGGCTGATAAGGAAGCAAGACTCTGGAGTCAGCAGCTTCTCAGAAAAGGACCTTCCTATCACTCCAAGGTTCCTCTATTTAAACGGCAAACATAACCCCACCAACTTCACCTCTGCCATAAAATCTTTCAGCGTAGAGTTTTCAGCAGCCTCTGTGATTACCTGCTCGGTTTGGAATGCATCCACCTGATCGGCATCCATCCTTACTTTGCAGAGAAGAGAGAACAGCCCTAGTCTCTGGGAAATGCAGCCCAGTCTGAGGCTGGTTTAAAGGAGAACAGGGGCCTTGACGTTGCCCATCAGCAGTGACCACATAAGCAGGTACACAATGCCTACTATTGGCTCACAGTCGTCCCCGCTATGGGGAGATGCCTTGCATTTCTGTTTAAGCTATAGTGATTTCCCCACTGGATTCATATCTGTGGATATAAATGAACAATCAGCAGATTTTATGTAAATCTCTGCCTTCTTTTGAATCCACCCACCTTTCCAAGCGATGCCCTGTAGCTCTAACCCAGAATAATGGGCAGGAGGTGCATTCTGCCGCAGTCTAATGACTTAAAAGGCAATATGGTCACTGCTGAAATGCATTGGCCACCTCTTTTAATATGTGAGGCATACCCGAGAGAGTATCCATTATTGGGAAGGAACCCTGGGCAGAAACCAGCCCTTCTTTCGATTTTGCCTAGACCCCATTAATGGGCCAAACTCTCCATTCCAAGGCTCTTGTTGTCTCCTTCAAGGTTGTCATCTTCCTCCTTATCCGATATTTTTGGTGGTGCCATCCCTTTGCCAATGGCACCTAGTTGCAATAGCTGTCAGGCGCATCATGCCTCTGAATATTAATTACTGGCATCTGCAGGTGGGCAGAGTTCTGTTGTGCTCAGGTCCTGTTTGCACGTTTCCAACAGGCATCTTGTTAGCCATTGTGAGATCAAGAATGTTGGACTAGATGGACCATTGCCCTGATCAGGCAGGCTCATCTTATACTCTTATGTCCCGACGAATTCTGTATTTTAAATCCCAATGTGTCTTCCTCTGCAAAAACAATGCCACTCTTGCGCTTCCTTCCTCTCCTGTCTTTTGCCTGCCTATATTAAATGTAGGAATAGAATGGATTGGAGTGAAAGGGGAGGGGTGGGGAACACATTGTGCTCCTCCTGGGGTATTTTGTCCACCCTTGGTCCCCACCCTGCACTGAGCTCTCACCTGTGGCTCCTAGAAGCTGTCAGCAGGTGACAGCGGACACACCTAGGGAATAGCTTTGACTGGCCAGCTAAACCAGGTAACCAATGGGTCTCAAACCCTCAGTGAGTTAGGGACTTCCTCTGCATGCAAAGACAGGCTCTAGCGGATTGAGTGGATGAGACCGATAGTGGGTCCATTGGTCAAGAAGGTGGTTTCTGCACATGCTGT
The DNA here is from genome assembly GCA_034641385.1 of Darevskia mixta. NCBI lineage: Eukaryota > Metazoa > Chordata > Lepidosauria > Squamata > Lacertidae > Darevskia > Darevskia mixta. The sequence continues at coordinate 21,932,635 of JAWWNH010000014.1, read as the reverse complement.
AGAGGAAAATGGGAAGCAGGTGGGGTTCACCAACCTGGGAAGGTACCACATCTAGGAGACGGAAAACTCTAGTCCTAAACTTCTACTGTGTTGCAGGACAGCTTTGGGAGAAGAAAAGGCTACGGAGTAAAGGTAAAGGTAAAGGGACTCCATACCGTTAGGTCCAGTCGTGTCCGACTCTGGGGTTGCCGCGCTCATCTCGCTTTACTGGCCGAGGGAGCCGGCATACAGCTTCCAGCTCATGTGGCCAGCATGACAGAGCCGCTTCTGGCGAACCAGAGCAGCGCACGGAAATGCCGTTTACCTTCCCGCCGGAAGGTATTTATCTACTTGCACTTTGACGTGCTTTCGAACTGCTAGGTTGCCAGGAGCAGGGACCGAGCAACGGGAGCTCACTCCGTCGCAGGGATTCGAACCGCCGACCTTCTGATCAGCAAGCCCTAGGCTCTGTGGTTTAACCCACAGTGCCACCTGGGTCCTGCTACGGAGTAAGCCCTTACACAAATCCGGAGTGGAATCCCAAAGACGGTTGGATGGCGCCTTGTGCCTCCTTCTGGCAACTCCTGCAGCCAAGATGGTGCCAAACATATTGCTCTGCTTTCCTTTGCACCACATTAGCAAGGCTAATATGGGGGTCTTGTCATATGGGCAGCCCAGGACCTCCATACATTGCCATTTTTTTTTTTTATTATTACAAGGACTGTATAGTCCATATAGATATATACTGCCGACATTGAATGCCAATAGCTCTCCAGGGTTCTGCCCCCCTCTTGCCCTAGCTTAGAGATGCCAGTGATTGAACCTGAAACCCTTTGCCCTATTCTTTAGGCTGGTTAGCCCACCTCTGTTCTCAGAGCACCCCTGGCATCATATTGCAACAGGAGAACTCACGAGGTTCCTCCTTGTCCCCTGTCAACCTTTCCAACTTCCTGGTGTAGATAAAAGCTTGGCTTGTGCTAGCTAGGGCTTCTTCCTGCAAGGAAGCAGGCTGAGCATATCACAGAACTTGTGGACAACAGCCCATTTGGCTGCCTTTCAGCACACAATCCAAACACCACCCAAGGCTGTGCTGACTGCAATAAACCCTCCAAGGGCTGCAGACACAGGTCAGAGAGCTCAACGTGCCACAGCAATCATTAACAGGGCAGTGGCAGACGTCTCTGGACCTCCCCCCCCCCTTTATCAATAGTAAGGAGAGTTTCCCTGCCACCTCCATCCCCTGCAAATATCTCTCCATCACAGGAAGACAGAAGGAGAATGAGCTGTTAAATGCTTTGAGGGTTTGCAGAAGCAGCTTGCTTGATTAAGCCATACATTAGTAAAAAAAAACAATGTTTTGAATGCGTTATAAACATGCAACACCAGATGGCGCCGGAGAGCAAATAATTTTCAATGCAAGTTTTACGTAGTGTTTTTTTCTTTTGTTATAATGATTTAATTTCTGACTTATTTATAGCGTTTCCCCCCTCCCCCTGTGTGTAGATCCACCCCTAATCTGAGATGATCACTACACCCTCCCAGTATTTACTATGGGCACCGTCCACCAGGCAGTAGAGAAAGGTCTTAACTCACTGCGGAGTTAGCAACTGTGGAGGCAGAGGCACAGCCATTGTGGCTAGCTTGCCTGTTTCAACTGTCTTTTCCCCTGCATGCAATGGTAGGATATTTACTGTGGTGCAGTTTCGGGGACAGCAGACTCAGAACCAGAAATGGTTTTCTGCACCCCCCCCCCCTTGAGATGATGATACATATGACTTCACTTACTTCAAAATATGGTAAGCCTGTCTTGGAGTGTTGGTGGGGGGGGCAGGGGCAGAGGAAGGGAGTGCGGTGGGTGCGGTCTGCCCCGGGTGTCACCACTGAGGGGGGTGACAAAATGCCGGGTGGCACTCACCGTGGGGCCTGCAGCGTGCCCGAGCCACGCGTCTCTCCTGGGAGAGACGCAGTGGCTTGGGTAAGCACAGGTTCTGTGCTGTCCAAACAGTCAGCCCGCTGCCTCCCCCCCCCCCCCGCAGCTGTAGGGCAGCTGAGTAGGAGGAGGCAGGCCAGACTCTGGAGGCCCCGCAACTCGCTTCCTGCTCTTTCTGTTGAGTGGGACCATGAACGCTTGCCTCAAATTGATTACCTAGATCAAGGGAAGTAATAGTACCACTGTATTCCGCTCTGGTCAGACCTCACCTGGAATACTGTGTCCAATTCTGGGCACCACAGTTCAAGAAGGATACTGACAAGCTGGAACGTGTCCAGAGGAGGGCAACCAAAATGGTCAAAGGCCTGGAAACGATGCCTTATGAGGAACGGCTTAGGGAGCTGGGTATGTTTAGCCTGGAGAAGAGAAGGTTAAGGGGTGATATGATAGCCATGTTCAAATATATAAAAGGATGTCATATAGAGGAGGGAGAAAGGTTGTTTTCTGCTGCTCCTGAGAAGAGGACACAGAGCAATGGATTCAAATGACAAGAAAGAAGATTCCACCTAAACATTAGAAAGAATTTCTTGACAGTAAGAGCTGTTCGACAGTGGAATTTGCAGCCAAGGAGTGTGGTGGAGTCTCCTTCTTTGGAGGTCTTTAAGCAGAGGCTTGACAGCCACCTGTCAGGAATGCTTTGATGGTGTTTCCTGCTTGGCAGGGGGTTGGACTGGATGGCCCTTGTGGTCTCTTCCAACTCTATGATTCTATGATTCTAAATTCTTACCCAAACAGCACCACTGTATACTAGAAGCTCCTAGTGTTGTTTTGGAGCAAACCATCGTTTCTTCACAAGCCAGGATCCCAAGCCACTGTAGTTTTGTACATTGCAGTATGTCAATACAACACTATCAGCTATCAGTTCTACAGAATCAGTTTTAGCCACTCATGTCATCTCCCTTCTTAGTCTTGCCTTTGCTAGTATTCTGCTTGAAATACAAATTATTATTCCACCGTGGGTCATACTCACAAAAAATCCAGGCCATCCTATCCATAATTTTCTTTCTTCCTAGTTTCATTATGTTTTTATCACACAATGCAAATAGTAATAAAGTATAATAATTGGGCTAATTGGACTGCTCTTCTCTTAAGCTCTTCAGGAGCTGCTCTTTGGGCAATAAACTACTGCATTATGTATATTCATACATAATAAACCACTTAAGACAATAATAAGAAGTCGTAAAATAAAGTGTGTGTTGCAGGCGACAAATACAAATATTTCAAGAGGAGATTAAGTGTTGATCTATGATATAATACTGTGAGCGCCCTTGTTATGAAGAGGAAAGGCTGAAAGGCGGAAGGAAGGAACCAGGATGAAAAAATGAGGCTCATATTCATGTGGTTGTGGGTTCGAGCCCTGCATTGGGCAAAAGATGCCTGCATTGCAGGGGGTTGGACTAGATGACCCTCATGGTCCCTTCCAACTCTACAATACTATGATTCTCTGAACTACAACTCCCACCATCCCTGGACATTGCCCATGCTTGCTAGGACTGGTGGGAGTTGCAGTATGGCAAAATCTGGAGGGCGAAAGGTTTCCGACACCTGAGATGCATGTTGTATCCCAGGCCTCTGCCCTGATTATATTTAAATCCCTTCCCTCACTGAAACGATAAGGTACCCTATATTGGAGAGGGATGAGCAGCAGCACAGCCTTGTCCCATAGGGGATGGAATTTCTCATGCGATCTTTACAGCCCAAGAAGGAACCTCAGAGGAGTGGGGGGGGGAGCCCGCGCTGGGTGCCACGCCCCTGCAGGCAGCATGCCCTGCCCCCGGGACGCACACCAGCCCCACCCCACCTGCTTTCTGCCCCCCTCCCCCCCCGGTGCCGGAGTATGAAGCTCCGCCACTGCTCAGTGCTGCAGACTCCCAGCTGTGAAGGGGATGAGACGAGTTCTTGCAGGATCAGGCTCACAACGGCTACAAGTCATGAAGACCATTGGCTGCCTCCTGGATTCGAGAAAGGATTGGTGCTACTATAAATGGGAGAGAGAGCAATTGCACCTCTGCCCTGTTTGTGAGCATCCTTGAGACATCTGCTTGGCCAAATTCATGGAGGACAAAGCTATCAAGAGCCAGTGTGGTGTAGTGGTTAAGAGCGGTGGACTCGTAATCTGGTGAACCGGGTTCGCGTCTCCGCTCCTCCACATGCAGCTGCTGGGTGACCTTAGGCTAGTCCCACTTCTCTGAAGTCTCTCAGCCCCACTCACCTCACAGAGTGTTTGTTGTGGGGGAGGAAGGGAAAGGAGAAGGTTAGCCGCTTTGAGACTCCTTCTGGTAGCAATAAAGCAGGATATCAAATCCAAACTCTTCTTCTTCTTCTATCAATGGCTACTACTAGCCATGACAGCTGTGCTCTGCCTTCACAATAATGCTTCTGAATGCCAGTTTCTGGAGACCATGGGGATGAGGGGAGGGGTAGCTTGTGCTGAGGGTTTCCACAGGCATCTAGCTGGCCACTGTGAGAACAGGATGCTTAGCTAGACAAGCCACTGGCCTGATCCTGCAGGCTCTTCTTAGCTTCTTACTACACAACCAGGTTGCCCAAACCTGCAGGCTTCCCTTTGAACCATTTCCCAGTGACCCCGGATGGTCCAAGGGTGCTTTTTAGGCAAGGCAGGGAAGGGAGGGAGGTGTCAACAAACCATGTTTCCTCTTAAAATGGGGATTTAAAAAAAAGAAGGAGAGGGAGGGCAAACTTGAACTCCATCCCCGGCGCCTTTCAGTCTGAGTTTTACTATAAGTTTATCTCGTACCTTCACTTGGCAGTTTGAAAACATTACAGTGGCGAGATAAACAGGAATGAGTAAGCGCTCAAAGGCTCCCTATCTCACCTTCAAGTGCAAATAAAAAGGCCATAATTTTAAAAATGGCATATTTATATATTTATATTGTGCATGCAGATGAAGGGGAGTTTACATTAGTCAACAGTTTAGTGGCACGTACTCTGGGGTGCCGCCCACTTTCAGTTTACATGACCTCAACCGAAGACGCTGGGGCCTCGGTTTCCACTGTCAGCAGAAAGAGGTAAACATTAGCAGCCTCAGAGGTGCTTTGGCCACACCTGCGAACCTTTTCACAGGGGATAATATAGAGAAACGCTTTCTAAAATCTCCAGGGCTTGTTTCGGAGTCTGAACTGGGTGGGCGCTGCATTGCATTTATAGCCCACCATATCTCCAAGGAGCTCAAGGTAAAGTGCATGGTTCTCCCTCTCCACATTTAATCCTCACAACAACCCTGTGAGGTAGGTTTGGCTGACAGGCATGAACTGGCCCAAGATCACCCAGTTGCCTTTATGGCCAAGTGGAGATTTGAACCCTGGTCTCCCAGGTCCTAGTCCAACACTCTAACCCAGGCTTCCTCAACCTTGGCCCTCCAGATGTTTTGAGACTACAATTCCCATCATCCCGGGCCACTGGTCCTGCTAGCTAGGGATCATGGGAGTTGTAGGCTAAAAAACATCTGGAGGGCCAAGGTTGAGGAAGCCTGCTCTAACCACTACACTACATTGATTTCACACCCCCACGGATCACGTTCGCAACCCGAGCGTCCACTGTATTTGCAAGGAGCAGTGCTTTTTTTCTAAACAAAAATGTTTAGGGGTACTCTCATGTTGACTCAAGAAAATCACCATTTTATACTTCAAATCAGGAAAAATAAATACAGTAAATGGACAAAATTACAAAGATTCACAAAATGTTTAGGGGTATGCGTATGCCCCTGGCAGCGGTATGCCCCTGGCAGAACCGTCCAGATTGCGCCCCCTAGCCATGGACAAATTAGCACTTCTTTCCGCCTCTCCTCCAACGCCCCCTCCACCCATTCAATTCACCCTCTATTTAAAACCATTTCTTATGAGGAAATAATTGGTATTGATATTTATGGATATATTTTTAGCTGATTTTGCACACACACCCCCAATCGCCTGCGCCCCTGGCAGTGGCCCACCTCACCACCCCCTAGCTATGGCCCTGTGTGTCTCCCCCCCAAAAAAGGAAGGCTTAACCAGTGTTGTTTTCTCTAGAAAAAGGGGTGCTGGAACTCACCATGAACACCTCCCATGTTCTCTTATAATGGCAATAGTGCCCACCTGAGAGGTGCCAAAACTGAGTTCCAGCAAGTTTCAGCTGGGAAAAATATCCCTGGGTTTACCCCTTTCTCCGCCTGCCATTCTTCCCTGCTAATGATCTCAGTTAATTTAAAAAAGAAAAATCCCCATAGACAGGGCTCTGGAAGGGGAAGAGATCTTGACTGGGAAGAAATTGGAGCATTTAGCAGACCAGAATCAGCATGAATGGAAATATAACTAAGGAGTTAATCTCTCCTGTCTTCCACTAGTCCTCCACACCCTCATATTCTCATCTGAAATATGGTGCTGGGATCATTCAGTTGACCTTCAGATGACCTGTATATTGAACATGCAGTCTGATTTGTTTGTGGGGTGGTTAGATAATGTTGCACAAGGCAAATGTCATTGACCAGTGCATTTTCCCATCACTTGCCTCATTGCAAAAAGTCCCTTTCTTTAAGGTAAGTGGATTTGTTCTGCAAGAGCTCCAAATGCAACATTAATTGTGCAACCTGACTTTGCGCAATTCAGGTGACTGAATCCCATTGCCAAAATAGCTACAGTCTGGACGCCCTTAGACTAATGAGTGAAAAATGCAGAAATTGATGTCATAGTAACTAAATTAAAATCCACCAGGGGGCAATATAGGACTACCAGAAATTTATTTAGTTCTTAGAGCTGGAAAACTCTGTTCTTGTATTACTTTGCATGGATATAAAAGAGTGAGATGAATGAGAAGAAAACCTTACAAAGAACTTCAACAGTGATACATTCACTGGTCTGTCTTCATTGCTTCTCCTGGTCCAGATCCTTAGCTTTAAGCTTTAAGTCTGGTCAGTTTCTGTGTGCAGATTGGGGTGGGAATCTTATGCTTCACTCAAGTCAGTAAAGTGCAGGGGTCAGCAAACTTTTTCAGCAGGGGGCCGGTCCACTGTCCCTCAGACCTTGTGGGGGGCCGGACTATATTTTGGAGGAAAAAAATAAACGAATTCCTATGCCCCACAAATAACCCAGAGATGCATTTTAAATATAAGCATACATTCTGCTCATATAAAAACACCAGGCAGGCCCCACAAAAAACCCAGAGATGCATTTTAAATAAAAGGACACATTCTACTCATGTAAAAACACGCTGATTCCCGGACCGTCCGCGGGCTGGATTTAGAAGGTGATTGGGCCGGATCCTGCACCCAGGCCTTAGTTTGCCTACCCATGGTAAAGTGCCTCCCTAGCAGTGCAATTCTTCTGGAAGAAGAGGTGCCAGAACTCACCATGAACACCTCCCTTGTTCTCTAAGAATAGCAATGGCACCTGCTTGAGAGGTTCCGGAACTGAGTTTCTGTGAGTTCCCTCTGGGGAAAAAAGCCCTGCTCCCTAGTATGAATGTTTTTATTATATAGATATAGATATAGATATAGATATAGATATAGATATAGATAGATATAGATATAGATATAGATATAGATATAGATATAGATATAGATATAGATATAGATATAGATATAGATATAGATATAGATATAGATACCGGTATATACAAAAGTATAACATCAAGTACCAAGCTTTTTTTTTTTTAACATAAAAAACTGATGGCTGGCCTTGACTCCAAGAGATGCTGGGTGTGAATTCTACAGTTTAACTCTGCACTGCATGAATCCATAGAATTCATAGAATTCTAGAACTGGAAGGGACCATAGGGTCCAACTCCCTGCAATGCAGGAATCTTGAACCCAGGACCCTGAAATTAAGAGTCTCAAGCTCTACCTACTGAGCTGCTGAAGTGCTTTCTTTTATCTGTCCTGACTGTTCCAGCAATCAGCTTCATTGGATGTCCACAAGTTACGCAGTTAGAAGGAGGCAATGTTTCATAACTGGCATGATGCTTCTCTGCGAGTTTGAAAGAGCGGCGCCTGGCAGGCATCGGCACTGAGAAACCTTGGAGCCCATTGTGCAAGATTTGCTCTGTTCTCATCGGACTACTTTAGCTTACAAGGAAACTGGTGGCTGGTTGAGCCTGAGCCTTGTCTTCTGAAGTTGAGTCATTCTGCAAGACTGAGAAGCATTCAAAAGCTTCCACGGGAGGTCTTTGTGCCAGATCATACATCACGGGCAGATGAAAGCTGGGGGGAAGACTGTAGCTATCGCTCATTCTTTCTTACTGGAAGAGTATATGTTGAAATAATGTAAACCACAGCTTTATCTAGCGTCTGCAGCTCGGGCCAAGCTAGACATAGCACGGCAAGTGTGTGCAACAGAATGACCCCGGTTTTAAAACATGAAGGAGGCTGCAAGTTTATACACATCGGAAGAATCTGCTTTCTACCAGTTTGAACTATTCCTTCATGCATTGCACTACTGTTTATTCCGGCTGTCAGTGGCTCCCCAGCTGAGTTTTTACACATCACCGGGCTTTCTGGGGGAACTTCCAGACTGTCACTATTTGGGGGTGGGGACGGGGACTCAATCCTAGATCAGGAAATTCAAGTTATGCAATTTAAGTTGAGTTAGTGCTTTTCTGCAACAAACCCATTTTCCCCTCCAAAAAATCAGACCTTTTGCAATAAGGAAATTGATGGAAAGTCCTGGAAAGTCCCAGAAAGCTCTGGAAAGTCTTAGTTAACATTTGCTTAACATTAACCCCATCCAGGGGTAAAGAACCCCTGGACGGTTAAGTCCAGTCAATGGGGTTGCAGCGCTCATCTCACTTTCAGGCCGAGGGAGCCAGCGTTTGTCCACAGACAGCTTTCCGGGTCATGTGGCCAGCAGGACCAGCTTCTGGTGCAACGGGACACCATGATGGAAACCAGAGCACACGGAAATGCTGTTTACCTTCGCACCGCAGCAGTACCTATTTATCTACTTGCACTTTGACATGCTTTCGAACTGCTAGGTTGGCAGGAGCTGGGACAGAGCAACAGGAGCTCACTCCGTCGTGGGGATTCAAACCGCCAACCTTCCAATCGGCAAGCCCAAGAAGCTCAGTGGTTTAGACCACAGTGCCACTTGTCTAACTTCCCCACGAACAAATCAGAACAAATCGCCATCTAGCCTTCCCTGCAAACTTTGTGCAAACAGATTAGGATGAATGCGAAACAAGCAGGCCATCTGGAAGGAAGGATGGAGGGATCCGCCTTCAAATACTACACATTTATCACTGGATGAACTGGAAGGTGGTCTTGTGTCCCCCACTCCTCTGCTCCATGTATGCAATCCAGCTCTCTAGAGCAGGCATGTCCAACAGGTAGATCGTGATCTACCGGTAGATCACTGGACGTCTGCGGTAGATCATTGGCTCCCCCCAAAGAAGCTGAACAACTGTGGCTCCCCTAAAAAAAGCTCAACATTTTACCTCCTCCCTGAAAAAACTCAACAACTTTGACTTGAACCCCCCAAAAAGGGGGTAGATCACTGCCAGTTTTTAACTCTGTGAGTAGATCACAGTCTCTTGGGAGTTGGCCACCCCTGCTCTAGAGCAGTGTTTCTCAACCTTTTCTGGGCAACGGCACACCTGTCTCATGAAAAAAATCTCGCGGCACACCACCACCAGAAAATGTCAAAAAATCACAAGGAGACGCTGTGCACCCACAAAATGGCGGCGGCAACGTCGCCATGGCAACGGAAATCACGGAGCTATGCGCCCAAAGTAAAACGGCCCAGTAGCTTACTCGGCCGACCGACAGCCACACGCTCCAATCGCCCTTCCACGCACTCTCTCAATATAAACACACACACGCTCGCACGCTGGAGGGGGGGGTCACTAAATCTTGATGCTAGCCGCCCCGATGAATGGGATAGCCGGGCAGACGTCTGAACCCTCCCCTATGCAGCCTCCCCCCCAATGGTAAACCTTAGCGAGCGCTGAAGCAGCTCGCTTGCCGATGTCCCAAGCGACAGCTCTCGGCGGGAAGAAAGCAGGATGCCGATCCAAGACACAGTGTGCTGCCGAAGGTCAGCCCTGTGCTGAAGGAAGGTTAGCGCGATCCCCAATGAAGTCGGGTGGAGATCCCTGCTGGTGGGCAGCTTCGCCGCAAGTAAACAACAGGGCTAGGAGAGCTACGGGAAGGGAACCTAACAGCTGGGGAGCGGGGCGAAGAAAGGAGGATTTCCCGCCCGTTCCCAGCTTAAACGGGGGCAGGTCCCGCCCTCAGACCGACCTGATTAGTCGGCCTGAGGATGATGCGGGCGGGAAACCCCCGACGCATTGGGCTGATTCCCAGCCCAGCAGGCGGGTCGGTTGTGACGCCTGCAAAGCGTCGGTTTGCAAAGGTCGGTTGTGACGCCTGTTGACGACGGAGGTGGGGGCTTGCGGTGTTTCCCGCGGCACACCAGGCAACATCTCACGGCACAGTAGTGTGCCGGGGAACAGCGGTTGAGAAACGCTGCTCTAGAGCAACCCCCAAAGAGAGCTGCCTTGCTTCAAGACTTTCAGCCAGGGCAGCTCACCACGCCTCTAGTAATAGGTTCCATTGTGGAGCTGCTCTTACCATCAGAGATAATCTGCTGGAGCACCGCTGGTCACTTCCCGAGCTGAAGGTGCTATAGCCCTCCTTAGAAAGAGGTGAAGGACACTCATCTCCCCAACTGAGTGAGCCCCAGGACTATTGAGACGATAGATCAAGATGAAGCGTGGTGTAGCAGTTAGAGTTGGTCTAACATATATTTTAAACACACCCAATACATATCTAAAGCACACGACTTCCCCCTCAAGAATGTTGGGGACGGTTGTGTCACTGTTATCACAGAGCCGCAATTCCCAGCTACCTTTAAAAAAAACTACAGTTCCCATGATTCTTTCAGGAAAGCCATCTGAGTTAAACATGCACTGAATGTGCTTTAAATTTATGGTGCGGATGTGCCCTAAGACCTGGGAGACCAGGGTTCAAATCCCTCACCAGCCCTGAAGCTCACTTAGGACCAGTCGCTGCCTCTCAGCCTGACCACCCTCACAGGGTTGTTGTGAGGATAAAATGGGGAGCTAGAGAACCATCTGTGCCACCTTGAACTCCTTGGAAGAAGGGTGAAACATAAATGTAAAAATGAAAATAAAACGACAATGTTTGCTCTCCTTGAACCCTTTCAGATAAAATATTCGGATCATTTACGGAGACAGGTACAGAAAGATGAGTTAGGCTAAGATCTGAGGCAGTTGCAGGACCAATTTATACCAAACTTGACTTCCTTTATTTCCTTGTTCTTTTCTGTTGCCTCTGTTTAGAAACATAAAAATAAGTTTTTTAAAAAAAGATTATTTATGGATCTGGGGAACTGGAATCGCTTTGCCTATGTCCCTGTGCTGGAATGCCTGTGATTTGCTAATGGGTATGTTGAGCTGTGGAAATTGTTCAGGGAAATAAATAAATGTCATCTTTACTCAGAGTACGGGGAAAGGTACAGTCTGTGTGCCATAAGTTCTCATATTGCAATTTCATGGTTTCCAGATGGTGTGAAGAGAACACGTCAACAGCAATCCATCTCCACTTCGGTATAAACAATTTGAGGTGTCAACAACATGTTGTTATGCTTTGCTCCAGGAGCAAGCAAAGGAGTTCCGTGCTCTGCCACTGATACAGCCAATGTTGTCTTAATGAAGTGCCCTCTTTCTGCTAGGAAATGGGCTCTTGGCGAGCACAGCCATTTCTCCTACACCTGCGCAACATATTTGCCTGAGGGTTATCCTGGATGAGGCTTGAACACACTCGAGGTCTCTTGTGTAATGAAATGCGTCCAGAAGTGCCTGGGTTCTTCATTCACCCATTCATTCATGCTTCTAATTTTTATTGGGTTAAGCTGTTTATATGCACTCCCCCCACTTCCACCCCCACCCCCTGCAAATCTCTAAAGTCTGTGGGTACCTGCCTTTGGTCCTTGGGTGCTCCCATCTTCTTGGCTACTTAGGTGCAGACGACTGTTTTGCCATAGCTGTCAACTTTCGGATTTTAAAATAAGGGATGCCGCGAGGGCAGTGCAATGGCACCAAGTAGCCTCGCCACCCTGCGCTCCAGAGGCTGCGTGCGAACGGGTGAGCAAAAGAGCGAGCGCGTAGACGGCAGGCAGGCTGTCTGTCTGGTTGGGCGTGAGGGTCTGGCTGCACAAGGCATGCAAGCTCCGGCCCCAGTCGGTCTCAGACTCCTTATTGGCAGCCGAGCAACGCAGCTGAGGAGCCTCCCTGGCCGGCAGGGAGGGAGAGGAGCTGCTTCCTTTGAAATCCGGGAAATTTAAGGGATATCAACAATCCGGGATAGCAGCGGGAAACAGCATTGGAATAAGGGAGTTTCCCACCAAAAAAAGGGAGGGTTGACAGCTATGTGTTTTGCTTGATGGATTCAGGAGCAGGTTGGGAAACGTAGGTTTGCACAATTAAAGTGGATTAAAGCACTCTGTCCCCCGAGCGCAGGGGTGGGGAGCCTCCGGCTTGGAGGCCAATCCTGGCCCACCAATTTGGCTTGCAAGTGCAGGCTCCCCCAAACCACGGCCACCTGTCCATCAGCTGCGTTCAGTTCTGCATTGGGTGAAACAGGTGTGTCCAGCCGATGCAGCAGGATTTAACCCCTGCTCGACAACTGAGCTTGCCAAGTGGCAGAGAGGCGAGAAAGAAAGCGGCCTCTTGCAGACTTGGACTGGGAAGCGGGCACAGCTTGCTGGTGGTTTAATTCAACCAGGTTGGTTTCAGAAGACTGCCTTGGACGCCAGTCTTGCTGCGCTACAAGCAAGTTTTCCCTTTCTAAGACCAAACCCCCAACAGCACTCCACATTGCCTTTCTGCTAGAAAGGGCACTGTGCTCATCATTTCTTGAATGAATACCAAGCAATTAGCAGCTTCCTACAGTACAGCTGGACGGGCACCAGCTGGAGTGATAAATTACAGCTCCTTGGTTGATTTCCCAAACAACCTCTTGCGTGCAGACTGCGTGCCAGGGAGTCGTGGAACTCATCCAAGCTAGGAGACAGTGCGAGTGACATCAACTGCGAGGGGGAAATAATGAGTGCAATTTTTCAGCAATGCTTTTCTAATCTCTCGCTCATTTATTTTTATTTTTAAAAAACCTCTCTTGCACAAACACAACACACACACACACCCCAACTCAAAAGCTAATTGATATATTGTGTTACTGCTGTAGCAAAGCAAATGATCCTCGGAGTTGTTATTTGATTTGTGGAAGATTAGAGCAGACAAAGTTGGGGCTCTTCCAGGCAGATTGCTGCTTTATTCATCAAGGGGATTTCGGCAGGGGTAGAATATCAGATCTGGAATTACTGCTCGACAGGAAGGCGATGTCAAATGTAGTTGGGTTTTTAAATGCTCAATTAGCAATGTGATGTGACTGTGCCTCTTCTTATTAAATATTATTAGTAATTTGCTTCAATCGTTTTTCAGGGGGGGGGCGGATTTTAACTATGTTTACAAAACCTCCTTGCTGTTTGATGGAGAGCTTGCTGTATAATTGATCGAAGTTTGATTCCCTTCCCCCTATCTTTGGCTGGTATTTAACTTCTTCCTAACTTCTTTTATGGGGGTTGTTACCTAACATCTTGGGACCCGGGTGGCGCTGTGGGTTAAACCACTGAGCCTAGGGCTTGCCGATCAGAAGGTCGGCGGTTCGAATCCCCACGACGGGGTGAGCTCCCGTTGCTCGGTCCCTGCTCCTGCCAACCTAGCAGTTCGAAAGCACGTCAAAGTGCAAGTAGATAAATAGGTACCGCTCCAGCGGGAAGGTAAACGGCGTTTCCGTGCGTTGCTCTGGTTCGCCAGAAGCGGCTTTGTCATGCTGGCCACATGACCCGGAAGCTGTACACCGGCTCCCTCGGCCAGTAAAGCGAGATGAGCGCCGCAACCCCAGAGTCGTCCACGACTGGACCTAACGGTCAGGGGTCCCTTTACCTTTACCTAACATCTTGCCCACACATAGATATAGGCTGGAGAAACAGGAGACTTCAACCTTTGCACCCACAGCTTGTGTCCCCCAAATGAACTTTGAGTTTAGAGGGGTACAACTGGGCTACTAACAGGCAACTATAGTTTCTCTCTGGGTGCCTTCAGATGTTCTTTTTATTGTGCTCTCGTGGTTCTTTGTTCTCAGTCAGGCGGTCAAACGTAATCCTACTTTCAATTCCATTTGAACCTGCAAAGGTCTCGAGGCAGCCACACTGCTTCATTTCCCCTCAGTGCATCATCCCATAACTTCCAGCTGAAATCTCATAACTTGCACTTGATCCAAAAGCTGCATTTAGTGCAGAATGCTGCAGCACAATTGCTGACAGGAGTGAGGCCTTGGTGGCATATAATGTCTGTGGTCAGATATTTGCACTAGCAGAGATGGGAGGATCTGCCAATTTTGGTTCTCTGAGTTGCATTTCTGCAGCAATTTACGGTTCTTAAAAGGAAAAAGGAAAAGAATGAAAACTTAGCAGCGTTTTAGTGCAAATTTCTCCTAATAGACACATTTTGCATGCCGTTTTGACTGACATGCTCATTTTTGCAAGCCGTTTCCCCTAATATGATGCCTTTAGGTTATTTCCATTGACATATTTCTTTTTATCCACTTGCCCCTAATATATACATTTCTGTAAACGTTAATTTGCAAACTTTGGGTCAGTGTGGATTTCGAAGGGTGTCTGGCTGTATTTCAAGTCTCTTATTGATTTGGAAAGTATGATAAATTAGATAAATTCACCTTTAAACACAAACTGAACAGGATCCCACGCCCACCCAGCACAATGATAGGGAACCTGTGGTTCCCCCAGCTGTTGTTGGACTACAGCTGCCATCATCCCTCATTACTGGCCATGCTGGTTGGGGCTGATGCTGATGGCATTTGGCATCCAACAACATCTGGGAGACCATGGCTTCCTCAGCTCTGCTTTAGCAGAACATTCATGACTTTCTCAAAGCTTATTAAAGTCAGCTATGAGTCAGATCCCCACTGGAAAGAGGGGAATGCTTTCTCTTTATAATCACATTTTAATTCCCCCACCCTTGCTCTGATTAAGAATCATATATCACCATTCCTCGTCTGCTGCCCCCAGATAGTTCAGATATCTACCCCCGACATTCTTCCTGCTTCTTAACTTGACCTAAGTGCTGCCGCCATTGTCTTCCATCTCACGCCCGGCAGGAAAGCTGATTTCTTCTGCTTGTCCAATTATTTCATAATAGAAGAGGTCATCGGATTCCTGGGACGTGAATAAAGAAGTCTCTCTCCATGATTGGCAAACTGGCCCAGTAGTTTACTTTCCCAGGAGTTTAAAAGTGAGAAGTTGCAGGTGCTCAACACGACAGGAATCTCTTAACTTAGATTATGGAAAGAGCAGCTGCCCAAGGCATTCACATCTGTCTCAGTTGCCTTGCGTAAGTTGCCCTAGTGGCATCATTTTCTCAGAAGAGAACATAAGAGCAGCCGTGTTGAATCAGATTGAGGTCTATCTACGTCCAGCATTCTGGTTTCAGCTCTGGCTGGCTATCAGCCTCTGAGCAGCTCATAAAAAAGGGCCTTCTCCGATTACAGAGTTGGGGAACCTGTGGCCCTCCAGACCAGAGTAGGCCTATGGGCCCCATGCCTTTTAGGGGCCCAGTTACAATGGATCAAAATACAGTCGTACCTTGGAAGTCAAATGCCTTGCGACCCGACTGTTTGGGCTCCCAAACGCCGCAAACCCGGAAGTGAGTGTTCTGGTTTGCAAACGTTCTTTGGAACCCGAATGTCCATTGTGGGTTTCGCGGGTTCCAATTGGCTGCAGGAGCTTCCTGCAGCCAATCGGAAGCTGTGCTTTGGTTTCTGAACGTTTTGGAAGTCGAATGGACTTCTGGAACAGATTTTGTTCGACTTCTGAGGTACGACTGTAATATTGTTAGTTACCATATATGAGACTGGTTAGCCCACAATTATCTCTAAATCTGCACCTATACATACACATTAGCATGTACAGAGGTTTGTGCAAATCCATATCCTCTTCTGTCTTCTTTTTTGGCTATGTGTTTCTGTTTTTGGCATTGTATATATATGCAGCCACGCTACTAAGTTAAGGTCATAATGTGAGTTCTAGGAATCAGCCACATAAAGTTTAATGGAAATGAAACAGAAGGAAGAGTTATTTCTTTTACATAAACATCCAGGCGGAAAACTGTCGCACTGACCAAAGTCATCGTCGACTTCTCTTACATAACCAATAACACTTTATTGTTAAATGTCATGCAGGAAAACTCCACTGGCCCTTTGTGTAAATTTATACTGCAGAAGTCTGCATTATGTCAGTGCCGTTTCTAGCTCAACCTCTATG
The DNA here is from genome assembly GCA_034641385.1 of Darevskia mixta. Lineage (NCBI taxonomy): Eukaryota > Metazoa > Chordata > Lepidosauria > Squamata > Lacertidae > Darevskia > Darevskia mixta. The sequence continues at coordinate 21,916,318 of JAWWNH010000014.1, read as the reverse complement.
GAGCAATTTCATTGAAGTAAGTCAGACGTTCAGACCTTCAGACGTTCTGTAGTTCACCTGAGGTGAGCCACCCACAGAAGCAAAAAGAGCAAATAGAGCCTTCTCTCCTAACCTTCCTCCTATGTGTGTGGTCAGTGCAAATGGGATTTAAAGTACATTATCGGTTAAAAATTAAATAAAGAAAAGCAGGGGGGAGGCAGAGAGAAGAGAATGGAATGCCTGGTTCCCTGGTGGCTCTTTCCCCACCCCCTATGTGGGAGGGAAACAATTGGGGTGCAATTTGAAGTGGAGAAATAGCAGAGAGGGAAAGGGTCAAGCATTCCCTCCCACACCACTTTTCTGCTTAAAATTTCTCTCCCCAAAGCTGCTTTTCAAGCGGGCAAGCACTGGGCTTCACAATGTATAGTTTACCTGTCTTTGCTATGAAATGTTCTGGAAACTGCACACAATCCATCACAAATAACAATCCATCAAAAGCACCGGCTGCACTAAGATGGACCCTTGGACTGCTTCACCAAGTACCGGTACTACAAGGTCAACCAGCAAACAGTGTTGAGTCTTTAAAATTTGGCAAGCAAGTCAGGCATGATTTTAGGGGAAGGGATGCATGCAAATGGATCAAGGGTCAATCTCTGGCATCTCCAGTTAGAACTAGGAAAGACTCCCGCCTGAGACCCTGGAGAGTTGCCTTGAGTCTGTGCAGACAACACTGATGGACCTCTGATCTCATTTAGTAAGGCTGCATCCTATACTTATGTTTTCAGCACTCTTTGTAACATAAGAAGAATCAGCTGAATGAGGCCAATGGCCCATCTAGTCCAGCATCTTATTCTCACAGTGACCATCCAGATCACTGTGGGAAGCCTGAAAACAGGACCTAGATCTTGGATAACTTTTTGGAATACTTTGTCTTCCTTCGTTTTTGTTTATCCCAACAAATGAAAAGCATTTCTAAAATAGGAGCTTGTCATGACTATGGCTTTGGTTGATAATCACGTATGTAGCAAGAAAATAATATGAAATACTTTATTGTCACTTGTACAACTTGTATACAGTGAGATGTAGCTCTAAATGATCTCCTTTAAAAAAAAATCCTCATCTCTTCATTTGGAGGGTTGTTGTAAATGCAAGTGCTGGGCATGAATCAAGCTTGCAATATCATAGATGGGAATGACTTCATCAGCAATCCACATCTGACAGAAAAGAATGTGGCACAGAGGCAAAAGCTAGATTGTTTAGTCTTTGTTACTGCAAGTGTTAGGACTCAACTCACAGGCCGCCCGCCACTTCTGGCTAATGATGTGTTGTCTTGTGGATAATTCTTCACACCGCACATCCGTTTGGCCCAAATGATGTTTTGAGTCATTGTTTCATTGTGCAAGTAGAAACAATTGTGGGATTTGTGGTTTATGTAGTGTTGTCAGTAGTATGCATCATTTCTTCATATATCATAACCCTCTTTCATGTTAGGTTGAGGGAAATGGGGAACCAGTAAGAATTTTTTTTTTAAAGGAGGACAAGCCAAGTATCAACGGCTTCAGAGGTGACAGATGGACCAAGGTCAATTTTCCTACAAGCAGATGCTGATTTAGTTACTAGTTCTGAGGTCTTCCTACAAGTCCCTCCTTCAAGGGAAGTGTGAAGAATGATGATCAGGGGTTTTCAGTGGTGGTTTTCTATTGAGTGCCAGGTTAAAATATACCTCCCCTTGTGCTGGTGGAGAACCGTAACAATAAACTATCTATCTATCTATCTATCTATCTATCTATCTAATCTATCTATCTACCTACCTCCCCTTGCAGATTTTGATGGACTACAACAGGGGTAGGAAACTTTTCAGTTGAAACTGAGAGGCCTTAAGCTTGCCTAGAAATAACACTCTTTGACTAGAGAAGTGATGGGGAACCTGTGATCTTCCAGATCTTGTTAGACTCAAACTCCCATCATTCTGGACCATCAGACATGCTGGCTAGAGCTAATGGGAGCTGAGAGTTCAACAAGATATTGAGGGCAATAGGTTAGCCCAGCGTTTCTCAACCGGTGTTCCGCGGCACACTACTGTGCCGCGAGACGTTGGCTGGTGTGCCGCGGGAAAACTGTTGGGGACCCACGCCGCAGGCGCGTGGCGGCGGCTCCAGTGGGGGAAAGGGAGCGCAGAGGGCCACCGCCGAGAGGAGGCACCGCGGAGAGGCTGCCGGGCTCTGCCGCGCATGCGCAGGCTGGGAGCTCACCGCCGAATCTGATTGGTTGCCAGGGACCAATGGGAAGTCGGAGGAGGGAGACGCGGGGGCTGCCGGTAGCCGCCGCCATTTTGCTGTTGGGGGGCGCTGAAGCCCAGCGGCCGCCGCCGGAACAGCTCAGGAACTTCAGGCGGGGAGATGTTGCGGCGGCGCTGTGGAGCCCGGAGCGGCTCCTGTCCGCTGCCCGGACTCACGGTGCACTCCTGCCTGCGTGAGCTCCGGGGTCCCCGTCCAGGCCCAGCGCCTGCTGCTCGGTTTCCCCCCGCTCGGCCTCGACGACGGGGAGCGGCGCCTCGGAGAGCTCAGCATCCACTCTGGTGGGAGCCGGAGAGAGGTGGCGCGGGGGGGCTGGGGGGCGCTGGTGGGCGCGGGTCGGGAGGTTGGAGGTTGCTGCGCTCGGGAGCGCGAGGGCGGCGGGGATCCCCGGGCGGTTGTGTCTTCCTTGCGCTGCCGGTTGGGGCTGTGGGGCTGCTGCTGTGGCGAGCCGTTTAGGCTTCCCTGGGCCGTTTTACTTTGGGCGCATAGCTCCGTGATTTCCGTTGCCATGGCGACGTTGCCGCCGCCATTTTGTGGGTGCACAGCGTCTCCTTGTGATTTTTTGACATTTTCTGGTGGTGGTGTGCCGCGAGATTTTTTTCATGAGACAGGTGTGCCGTTGCCCCGAAAAGGTTGAGAAACACTGGGTTAGCCACACCAGGGTTACTTATTGGTGAGGGGGATGCACTCTGCATATACTCAGAATTACTTTGCCAAAACAATAATCTCACACTTTGTTGGCATTCCAAGTATGTGAAGAAGTAGAGCCCCGGTTCAAACTAAAGCCAAACCATGAAATGAATTTACCAAAGTATCTGGGGTGTTAATATCAGAAGATGACTTCTATAATCTCCTTCTCTATAAATACATGACTGGAGTAGTGACGTGGATCATGCAAACATAAACAGACTTAGAAGCTTAAATAACAGAGCTCAGATTTCTTTACAGGCCACATTTCAGTCACACATTTTATTACAAAAGTAGAACATGCACTTGACCTCTGAAAATTAAATATAGCCACAGAAAGTGAATTATTTCAACTATCAACTCTTCTGCTGTTGATACCCTAGAAACACCAGACAATTAATGTTCTTCTTTCTTCCCTGAAGCTCAGCTGCCTACCTTTCCCATTCTAGAAAATGAGCTTTGTGTATATTGAGATTGCATACATGCCCATGCCAAACAGGTCAGTAAATAGTGAATGGCTGATATCAAAGTTTTATTAAACCAGGTACTTCCCTCTGGGGTCAGATAAACTCAGCAAATCCTTTTTAACCATAAGTTAGTAGAAGTTCATATGATGAAAGGAGCAGCACATAGAGAAAATTGTGTCATGATGGGAGGAGGAGATCTTCAGAACACCTGGGGCTTTTTTCCAGCTTTCTTTTTCCTCTTCACCCTGCCCTGCTTCCTGCAAATACACATCCAAGTTCAGTTGGTGGCCCTAGTGGCAAAGCTTTCTAGGTTCTAAGCTCAAGAAATCTTAGTCAATTAGATTTAAAAAAAATAAATTGGCATTATTAGCATGAGAACAGCAGCTCTGAAGAAAAGTAGCATTCTTTATTTTTAGACGCTGCAGCTGTGTTGTAGAAGAGGCAGTCTATCTTCTTTTTAAATACAGGAATAATTTAATTATGGATCACACAGAGGACATAGTGGATTGGCAGTATTATACTACCAAACTTTAAGACAACTCCATCCCATTTCCACGTCTTCCCGATACAGAACGTGTGCAGGAATGCTGCAATAGTTTTGGCACATCACACATATATTCCTCCTGGGGAACAGGCTGCAACTGGCCCATTATTTTAAAGTGAATAGTTAACAGTAAAGGAACTAGAAACTAACCCACTATGCCTATTTATCACTCTTGGGCTTAGCTGGGACTTCATCACACTGAAACCAACTGAATCTTGCTTTCATTTGATTAGAGTCTGCATTCCTTTCTGCTATGGCTAATATTCCAAGACATCTCTTACTATCTATTGCACCTGTTATCTTTTAGCTTCACAAGTTTTAGTTTACAAGTTTTTCTTCTTCTTTGGGCAATATCCAACTAAAATGTTTCACAAGCATAGGCACTTTGGAGTGCACACCAGAACTTCCTCTTGCTTCTCACCCCCCCCCAAAAAAATCTGTTGTGGATTCCTCCCCACAAGCCTCCAGAGCAAATTTAGGAAGTACTCAGGGAAAGGGGAATTTAAGCATGCTTACACTCACAGATCCCTCTGCAATAATCTACTCACATAGGTGACCACTTCAAACATTTGACAATATGGGGTCTGTCTCTCAAAAGCTTGTGCTACAATTTTTTTCCACTTCAAAGTGTCACAAGAAGTTTTGCCACGCCCCTGCCCACTGCTACTAGCATGGTTGGACTTTTAATTTACATCCAGCTGCAGCAAGGAGCATACTAAAGATGCTCTTTCCCTCAGATGCAAGACTGAAGATGCAAATGATCCTATACAAGCCCATGCTCCACCACACCTATGTGTTACAATGTGCTACAATGGCGTCTCTCAGGGGGATAGGAATCAAAATGTGGGACATGAACTTCAAATTCTCAAGTGTCGCATTTTCAAAAACTACAAGTTTCAAAACAGCTTCTTTTCATACAGGTTTACATAACACAACAGTAAACCTATATAACAGTGTGCCAGATTCAAACAGATCTTCCAGTTGGGTAATATGCTTTTGATTTAGGAAGATGTCAGTATATATATATGCACTCTTAATTAGCTTCCAGAAATCCAGCTTGTGTTTTAACCATCCACCAAATTTGGTTAAGCTCTTCCTACCGGTATCTTACATTTGTGGTATATAAAATCATGGGTACATAAAATTATTGCGCAATATTTATATCAAGAAACAGAGGTTAAACTGTTTCCAGTATTCAGCCACTGCTGAGCCAAAGTCATTAAAATGTGCTGGCGGTAAGTTTATGGTCATACTTGCATCTAATTTAGGACTGGGGAATAAGCTGTGATTAACAGCGCTTCTTGACTTCAAGCCACATCTCTCTCTGTAAAAATAAATAAATAAATGGATGATGCTACAAGCCTATACTCTGGCTGGAAAGAACTCCTAAAAGTTGTGCTCAGATATTCACATAAACAGCTAAGTGCACAGTGTATACTGCTGAGATATTGGGGCCACCTAAAGGCACTTTATCACACATAGCAGTTTCATACAAAGCTTGAAGGCGAGTATGCTAAACGAAAAAGTATTCCAAGTTCATGAAACATCGTTCCAATTAGCAGACAGGGCCCATACTCCACTTTAATCATTCACATTTAATAGGCCAGAACAGTAAGCATTTTAAAAGGTATTTTTTAATATATATTTTTAAAAATAGATTGCAGTCAGGGGCCTCCCTAACACTAGAGAGTCAGGATGTGCAATCTAAATGAAGCCTAAGAGAATTCTCTATCTTAAAGGAATATAGAGTCCCACTGAATCAGAGTAAAGGCCCATTTAGTCTAAAATTCTGTTCCACAGAAGCCAGCCAGATGCCTCAAGGAAGCGCACAAGAGGACATGTGGCGCTGTGATCTAAACCACCGAGCCTCTTGGGCTTGCTGATTGGAAGGTCGGTAGTTCGAATCCCCACGATGAAGTGAGCTCCCGTTGCTCTGTCCCAGCTCCTGCCAACTTAGCAGTTCGAAAGCATGCCAGTGTAAGTAGATAAACAGGTACCGCTGTGGTGGGAAGGTAAATGGCGTTTCCGTGGGCTCTGGCGTTGTCACTGTGTTCTGTTGCGCCGGAAGTGATGTAGTCATGCTGGCCACAAGACTCGGAAAGCTATCTGTGGACAAACGCCAGCTCCCTCAGCCTGAAAGCAAGATGAGCGCTGTATCCCATAGTCGCTTTTGACTGGACTTAACCATCCAGGCGTCCTTTACCTTTACCTTACATAGGAAAATACTCTGTGCTGCGTGCTAACACCAACTTAATGAATCAATAAACACATTACTTTTGTAATTTTTGTAACATTTGTACTACTTATCAGTTAGAATGAAACACTGTATGACTCTATCCATGTTTTTGACACTGCAAGAAGATGCATGAGAAAGCAAAGAGAGAAAATAAAAAAAGGGTTTTCAAGCTTTAAAATTAAAATCAGAGATCAAGTATATAATATGTAATTTCTCACTGTCAATGTACTATTTAACAGAACTTCTAATCCCCTGCACAAAATACGAACTGCATACCAATAATAATTTATATATCTGAAGACTTCTTCCCCATCTCTTTGGAACTATTTCAAGCTCTCAGTGCTTCTCAAATTAAGCTGCAGTGTGATGCAAGCAAATTGTTTATATTTAAAGAACCACCTCCTCATATTTTCAACAGCGCCAGGAATAAGATAAATGTCATGGCTAGAATTCAAAGAACTGTGCAACTACTTTCATGGACCCAAAGAGGTTTTGGACTTGCTTTTGAGCAGCATTTCTCTGCCTTCCCAGATTCAAGATGATGTTAAGGGGAATTTCAAAACAGTTGTGATATGAAAGGGGGCCAGGTGTACAAGGAAATGAATTTAGAAAAAGTACATATATCACTGGATATATGTACAAGTCCTTGCATGAATCTCTGTGGTTTTCAACTCAGTTTTACTCAGTGTTGAAATACTGAAATTAATGTACCTAATTTAATCATGTTCACTAATTTCAGTTGGCCTACTCTATGTAAAACTTAATTGAATACCACCATAAGCCATTAATGGAATTTTAGGCATCTGAGAAACAGTAGCCAGAAGCAAAGCCTAGTTTAAAAAAACTCCACACACATTGCTGATGTAAAGCAACATACACTCTCCTCTCTTTATCAAAAGACCCCATATCAAAATTATTCAAGCTTCACATCACCACATGGGAAAGTCACAATGGCTATGAACCATAAGCCATATATTTAATTTACATTTGTTACTTTTAAAACCACTATGTATTCTCATTGAACACTTAATATGGTCATCTTTGAAATGCTGCTGTTTTAGCTAAGTAGCAGTTGATTTTATTTTATTTTTAAAGAAGAGTGCGGACCAAAACAATAATTTTATAACGTTTGTTTTTATATAAAAAGAATCTTTACAATTTGACATGACATTTTCACATTTGTTAAATAAAGTAGCCCACTTGGTGACCCTGTTAGAAATCTGTTCAGTTATATGAAGTTGTTTTCCTGAGCTAAATGATACCGATAAAGTATATGCATTAATTATAGCAGCAGAAAGGGGGGGAAAGTTTTACATTTTAACATGTCCAACAAAACAAAAACCACATTCTATCAAGGCATAAATGCTCTTATTGGGAATGTGCGCTCAGCCTCTTTCTTTCTTTCTTTCTTTCTTTCTTTCTTTCTTTCTTTCTTTCTTTCTTTCTTTCTCTTTTTCTTTCTTTCTAGCAGTTACATTCAGCCACCGTCAGACAACAATGATAATGCATGGAAATGTTAGCTTGAAGAGTTCAATTCCATCAGAAGAGATCAATTCCATATCATCTGTTGCTGTCGTGATCCAATCAAATATCAAAAGACAATTTTATTACTATCTAAATTTTACTGAATAGAACCATCACAGAATTGTAAGGAGTCATTTTATCCAACATACATCTGGGATTTTAAAATCCACTGTAGCCACAGATTGAAGATTGAGATATTCTGAAACTATTTTCAGTTTTTAATTAAATGTCACAATTAAGCCCACACTCTGATTCTACTGGGACTCTGACCTACTTTGCGGCCAATTGTTTAGAAGACTTAGAACAGAAAGTCTAGTATACCAACAGTGCTCTAGTCTCTCACTGTGATAAAACAAGTAAGCTGTTTTACAAGGTCAGAGGAAAAGTTCCTTTTCCAACTCCTTAAATAAATCATGTCAACTACATAGCCAGAGTCATCAGTTCCTCATGGAAGGAAGTAAAACCTATACCTTCCTCAGTTACTTCAGGCTTTGAATGTATCCTTATTGAGATATGAGATAAATTTTAGATAAGCAATGAAATAAAATATTTAAATCTGATATAAGCTAATATACAAAACTAGGCTCCAAAACATGTTGGAATTGAGAATAATACAAAACCTCTAGAAGTTACAGTAATACATAAATAAAAATAAACTATAGTTATAAACCAAGTTATTCCCCATAGGGAGTTTAAAATCCCAAACTGTTACCAATTATAGAGGTACATATTACCGTAATGTAAGCTTCTTAAAAGAAGCAAAACATACTTGCCTTCTTGATTCTATTAGCTAACACCAAATTCTATTAATTTATTCTGGCCAGGAAGGCAACTGTTAGGCTAACTCTCTCTAATTAGGTGTGCGATAAACCCAGAAACTGAGCATAAATGAACAGAGAATCATTTGCACTTTTAATAAGAAACAAACAAACAAAATATGTATGTCAAATTAATATTGCTTCTGTTACACTTATTTCCTGTGCAACACTGGCCAAAATTCAAAGCGTACTGAAGATCATGAAAATATTACCACTGACTTGAATGGACTTTTGATAAAATCTTCTAGCAGAGTTTCAGCTGCTCGATAGCTAGCTCTTATGAGAGCAGCTGGCCTCTCTGTTCCCACTGAGCAATTGTCGCGGATCAGCATTCTCAGTATGACACCTGAGCAAATTAAATGAGCATGATATAAAGAGCTTAAGAAAGCCTCTCTGAAACATTGGCTTTGTTCTGTGCAAACTGTGCTACCACTCTTTTGACTCTGCATTCCTTCTCTCTCTCTCTCTCTGGAATTAGTATTTTCTCCTTTCCACAAATGCCAGAAAAGCAGCGATAGAGGAAGTCACTTTTCACCACAGACCCATTTCAGTCCCGAGACTGATAGAAGAGGATATAACCAGACTCAGAGTTTTTTGAGATGTCCGATGTCAACCCGTAGAATTCTTCAATTGCTTGTGCATCTATTTTCTGAAACGAAATGCAGAGGATATAATTTCTGTAAAAAGAAAACCCATTCCAATTTATCTAGCATGGCTACAACAATTCTAATTGAGGTTGGGAGAGATCAGAGTGCTGGAGCCACTGCCATATCTCAAGGACAATCAAGAGTCTGGGGTCTTGTCAATTCAAAACCTTCAGTGTCTCACCCCAAGACCACCCCATTTCCGGGTTTTCAGCTGGCTACTGCCAATGACAGAACAACTGGAGAGAGCTTCACAGCAGGGGCGTTTCGTGCCTCTTGGCTACCCGGGGCGGGAAGCCAAGAGGCACCCCCCGGGGGCGGGGCGTCGCGGCGTGTGCGTGCGTCATGACGTCATGACGCACGCGTAAAGCGCGACGCCCCGCCCCCGGGGATGCCGGGCGCCAACTTCGGGAGCCTCCGAGGGATGCCTGAGCGACGGGCGGCGGATTCGGGAGGCTCTGCAGAGTCTCCCAAAGTCGCCGCATGTCACCCCCCCTCGGTTCGCCGAGCGGCACGAGCAGCCGCCCGGCGCACCGAGGGATGCCTGAGCGACGGGCGGCGGATTCGGGAGGCTCTGCAGCCCGCAGAGACCCCGAAGCCGCCGCCGGGGCTCCATGGGCAAGTCAGGGCAGGGAGAGGGGCGGGCCAGCGAGGAGGGGTGTCACCCCTCTCGCTGGCCCGCCCCTTTCCATTCCCCGGCTCTGCAAGCCAGCGGCGGGAAAAGCCGCTGGAAGGGGAGGGGTGCCATTTTCGGCGCTGCCGGGCGGAGCCACAGGGGCGGCCAGCAAGGGGGGTGACACCGCTCCTCGCTGGCGCCCCTACAGGTCCACCCCGGCATTGCCGAAAATAGCCTTTAAAAAAAAATTTATTTTTTTTAAAAAATTTTTTTAAGCGCCTAAAGTGTCACCCTCCCTCAGGGTGGCACCCGGGGCGGCCCGCCCCCCCTTGCTACGCCCCTGCTTCACAGCAATTTGGGAACAGCTTGGGCCTCCACCACAGCAGAACCTCATCAGCAATGTTTCTCTTTGCTGGTGGGGGTGGGAGGAGACAGGACTGCATGCTAGCCCCCTTCTTCCAACCAACAACAACAGTGGGTGGGGTGGCAAGATTACAGCCTAAACTCCCATGATCCCTAGCTAACAGGACCAGTGGTCAGGGATGATGGGAATTGTAGTCCAAAACATCTGGAGGGTCAAAGTTTGGGGGTGCCTGGCCTAAACTCTTATGCTTCATAACAAAGGAAAAAATATAGAAGTTAAGGGTAATAGCAAACATTTCGGGAACACATTTCTGCTCATGCAACAGGATTTCCCCTTCCCCTCTCCTGCAACTGCCCACATACCCCTCAACCCTCTTGAGCAGGTTTGTGCAGGGGGCTGCCAGGGGCAGGGAATACATTCCATAAACTGCATTCATACCTCTAGCTAACAAATACCATTGGCTATCATTTTAAGATTACTACAGTAGCTGTTTGCTAGAAGGAGACACACTGAAAAAGACACTCCAAAGAAAATAATATGCAAAGGCATACTCTCTTTACTAGAAATGTTACCATGTTCTACTAGCATTGGTAACAGGTTAACAGTTTCTTTGCAAAATCTATTGTCTTGGAGATAATCTAAAAGTAAGTAGTAGACACAGAATAACTAGTCTAACGTTTAGAATCTGGAATTACAGACGTTCTTACCTCTACAATGTCATCATCAAAGAGTAACCAAAAATCATGACTCTTCACTATTGCAATATAGTGTCCTCTGTTAGGTCCACTGTGAAGAAGAAAGCAATTCACATTATGGTCATCATCAACTTTAACATCATTTTTTCCTCAGAAGAAAATGTTAAAGAATTCTGACAACTACTTCCGCTTATTTTATCTTTTAAACACAACATTTATATGAAAACAAGCTTCAAATATTGATTTTTCATAAAGAACAAGAACCAAAGAATGTGAATCTAAAACTAAAGAACAAGACGTGCTCCCCCTTTTTTTTGCTAATTTAATCGCTGTATAAAAACAACACTCAACTATGACACTTGAAGGAAACAACAACGCTGGCACATAACACTACAAATGTTAATAGAGTCGATCAAAGGCCTATTGTTTTGATGATTTTAAAGAATGATACAATGTTGTTTCACAGTAAATCAGTAGTAGTAATGTGTCACATTGTATTTTCTTACCTTCCACAGTGGACTACCACAGCCACAAGATCATACATTCTGTCGGGATTAGTGGCATCTCCTGATGTATTAAACAGCCGAAGCTCTAAGGGAAACACTACCCTGTAGGAGAGTTTTGTATATCGATGTAGCTGATCCATGTATTTAAATCTCTTCAGATGGAGAGCTAGGATCATAGGCAGCTTTTTCACCTTCATCCTGAAACAAAGTATTTATTTTAGTGTGGTCATAAATGTCCAAGATTCAACTGCATTTTAAAACCTACGTTTTTCTGACGGTGGGCAGTAGCCAATGAAGTCATATCTCACAGCAGACTTATTAAAATCAGTCGACTTAAGTATACAAATATGTTAAACAGCAATACATTCACACAGCAATTACCACTTGCTAGCTGTTGAGAACTGCGTGCCCCCAAAAGCACATAACAATGTTTGGAAGGTGCCATAGCAATTTTGTGGGGAAGGGAAGGGAACATGGTTGAAACCAAGCAAGTCACAAACTATTATATACAGAAGACTGAAAGCAGTTTGAGAACTTGGAACAGAGCTTCTGAAGTAGGAACTAAAAATATTTGTGTGCCACTGCTTGCAAGCAACACTGAGCCAAAAGGGTTGCGCATTTTGTGAGCATGTTCTACTCCTGTAAAACATTCCACTCCTTTGGGGCAATTTTTCACATCTTTGAAAATAATGTAGATTGTTTGCAAGCGGTGTGTGTGTGTGTGTGTGTGTGTGTGCATATTAATGGAAATGGGAAGACATTCCTGATGCTGAGCCAACACTCCCTCCTATACAATCTATACAGTACCTGACTATCTGGGGCAGTCCATTAAAAAAACCATGCAGTGGCAAATGAATAACATGCTTAGGGACATCATCAATCCACAAGGCATTATTTTCAGGGGTGTGTGCATTTTTACAATGGCATCAACATGCTCATTCTGCAATTCCTAGTTGGTATGTAAAAATTAAGAAAGTTCTAAAATGTTCACTAAGGAGCAGCATGTCAGAGCTTTTTGCACCCCTTAACGAACCACTTTTCACACTAAAAACCAGGCATCATTAAACTTCAGTAGTACATCACTGCTTGCAAATGCATGCTTTACTTTCCTGAAGCACAGCCATGCACTTAAAAGCAAACAAGATGAAAACAGCAATGGTTTGAACAATGAAGGTTGATGGACAGGTAATGTGCACTATTACATAAAATTTACTTGGAATACCACACTTTATAGACATTAAATTAAAAACTGAACTGAACAAATATACAAGGCTGCAATTCCAACCCTACCTATCTTGGAATAAAGGTAAAGGTACCCCTGACCGTTAGGTCCAGTTGCAGATGACTCTGGGGTTGCGTCGCTCATCTCGCTTTACTGGCTGAGGGAGCCGCCGTTTGTCCGCAGACAGCTTCCGGGTCATGTGGCCAGCATGACTAAGCCGCTTCTGGCGAACCAGAGCAGCGCACGGAAACGCTGTTTATCTTCCCGCCGGAGCGGTACCTATTTATCTACTTGCACTTTGACGTGCTTTCGAACTGCTAGGTGGGCAGGAGCTGGGACCAAGCAACAGGAGCTCACCCCGTCGCAGGGATTTGAACCACCAACCTTCTGATCAGCAAGCCCTAGGCTCAGTGGTTTAGACCACAGCACCACCCGCGTCCCTCACTATCTTGGAATAGCCCCCACTAAATTCAATAGGACATTGTTCTGAGCACACATGATTAGGACTGTGTTGCAAGTATACCAACACCAATATTTTATTTAAACTTTTAGGAACCATAGTTATTATTAACAATTGTTGGATCCTACTGGTAAACAGTGATGGTTAGAGCAAAGGCCTTACTGCTTCATTTTATCTAGTGTGAACGTTTTGAACACATCCCTTGTAGAAAAATTGATATAATGTAAAAAGTAATAACATTTCTAGATTTGGAGCTCAATTTTAACCCTAGCCTCCAAAGTGAGATCTGCTTTTACTTTTTTTAAAAACCATATAGTCTTATCCCTCTGCTTTCCTCCCTTCTGATTCTCTTGGTTTATCTCCTCTTTTTCTTTTTCTTAAAAGTGTAATAAAACTAGCAATGGTGCTACTGGTGTGACCCACCATGAGGTGAAAGTGAAAACCAGTTGTTGACCCAAGTAGCTAGAAATCTACCACTTCCATGGTATAGAACTACAGCTACCGCAGACAAAAAATGCTGAGTGAACATATTCAAGGACTGATAGTTTCCTGACCCATAGAATCATAGAGCTGGAAGAGACTTTGGAGGCCATTGAGTCTAAATCCCCTACTCAGTACAGGCTCTATAGTGCAGGATGCAACTGTGGCATACCTGACAAGTGGCTGCCCAGCATCTGTTAGAATACCTCCAACAAAGGAGAGCCCCCGTTTTCCAAGGCAAGTCTGTTCTATTGTATAATAGCTCTTGCCACTAGGAAGCTTCTTTGAATGCTTAGCCAAAATCCCTTTCCCTGCAGTTTCCACCCAGTGGTTCTAGTTCTGCCCTCTGGAGCAACAAAGATGTCTACTTGTCTGCATGACAACCCTTCAGATATACCTCCTTTTATCAAAACTAAAAACACTCAACTCTTATAGAAGCATCAAGTGAAATTCCACAAAAGTACAGATCAATTTAATTAACGACTTAAGCATAGATGAGAATAGTCTTATGAAATTTTAATCATCACTCAGCTAAACCGTAGTTTAAGTCATACGTCATCATCACCATGAAGATTCAAAACTCCAAGGAAAATAATGGGAACATATATAGAAATGAAAATGTTACACAGGTAAATGAGCCACATATACAATTTTATAAACAGAACAATTCATGTCAAAATGTTTACAGTAGCCTATGTTCTCCTATACTTTAATTTTTACAAGGATATAAAAATGGATCCTTTTCAGCTGCCTGGGCTCAGATTACATATAACAAAAAGCCAGAGATGGAGAACCTGTCGCCCACAGCCTAATTTCATGCAGCCTCCTCCTTTGGCAGCCTGCTCTGAGGATGAGAAAAAGCCCCTCCCCCTTTGGCTCTGGCTTCTCCCATTGCCAGCATGCAGCCCTTGAAGAGGGGGGAGGGAGGGTTTCTCACTCCTGAAATGAGGGGGGGGGGGAAGAGTGCAAAAAATGAAAGCCTGATGTGGGCCATTCCCGTCATATGCCAAAGCTTACCATGACGTCCAACAATTCCCATTTCTCACACAGAATCTTTGTAAAAAAGCTGGTTAAAGATAAGATTTTTAGCCTTCTTAAAATATACAGTGCTCACCATCTCCAATGATGGATCATATCCTGATAACATCTCACATTGCTTTGTCCAGCCACTCAAGGTTGGCTGCTCCAAATAGTATTTGTCTGAATACTGGTACCATGGTAACATCTGGAGCTTGAGCCAGTGTAAGTGTATAAAATTTGTAGATGAAATACAAAAGGGAAGGGGGTAGGTGGGAAGACAGCGAAGACAATTAGGATTAGCTTTTTAAATCATACTGAAATATTAGGGGCTGAAAATGTGAGAGGCAGAAATCACGCAGTTAGGTAATCAATCCCACTGAACCTCAAGTATCTTGGTTGCTACAGAACATTTATTGGTGTTATAACCAAATTAAGCTTTCAAAACATAACATAAGGAAAAATATTTGGATAGTTTGCTAACAACTGTGAAACGTACAATATATGCTTATGGTACCTTTTGTGTGCTTCCTGTTTACTGCGACACTCTTCACAGTAATATTTATATTCACTGCACAGGGTTTCTGTATTGCTGAATCCCCTAAAATAGAAGAACAGGCATTAACGTGAAAGACAGACCAACTCTCAACATCTTGCTTAAATGTAATGAATGTAAGCTGGTAGCGATTGATATGCCAATCCCAAAGGACAAGAAAGCCATAGCAGGTATAATGACATCTAGTAGTTTAAGTTTGGTTAATACAGAGCATGAAGAGCTCCATGAAAGGGAAAGGCTTGAGATTCCCAGTAGCAGTCTAAGTCGGTGCAATAAAAGATACATTTTTACCAATTTTCTCTCTTGTTAACTTGCATAGTATGGATGAATACAGAAATGTGGGAATGGCAGCCTAGGATATTGTGCGACTCCCTTCCCTACAGAGGTGCATCTAGCATATTTGCCATATAGCTTTTGCTATATGCTGAAGATGCATCTCTTTAGCCTGGCCTGTGACAGTCAAAGTATGTTGTTTTGCAAGACCCACCTCTTTTGCTGAATTTATAGTGCTCTGGCTGGAATAGTATTACTTATTTTTATAATTGTAACCATTTCAGCTGATTTTATATGGGCATAATATATTCTTGTAACCTCCCTGGAACCTTATGGTGAAGGGTGGGTAAGAAATCAATCAATCAAACAAACAAACAAACAGTCCAAAATTTGAATATCTTCCATACCTTAAACAGTGAGTGATAGACGTGTTTTGCTCCACATCAACAGAAAGGTCTAAAAAATCTTCATCTTTACTGCTTATCTGCAATTTGGGGGGTGCAAAAAAAAATTATTTCCCTGCACAAAGCACATTTTGAGACAAGATCTCAAAGTGACCTATAAATCAAATGGTGATAAAAAGCTAATAGGGTTTTTCAAGATAAATTACCATTTAACAGGCCGTACAATCACATTAGTAAGATGGGTTTACCATTTTCTTCTATTTACCAGTATGCAGATGAGAAAAAATGCATTTTTTTTCACTTTAATTTTTTGGTTTGCTCTTTGTTTTTCTTACAGCAGATGCAGAAGCTTTATGAAAGATAGAATAGAATACACTGACAAATGCCTAAGGCAACACTTGTCAGAACTTGGTTTGGACACCTGCTGAACTCTGTATGCTCTCCAGTGAGCAAATGAGTTGATGAATTGGGAATATAATTTGTCTCTTATGAATATAGTCTTAACAGTATAGATATTAGTTTCTGTTCTGTAATATCCCGTGTGTAAATACTGACAAAAGAGCAAGTGATACAAATGGAACTAGAATCTTGATGCCTTGGCTCTGACTGGGACAACATCTGCAGATAAATTTACATAGTATTAATTGTTCTTGGTAGAATAAGCATATGAATATTGGACTGCAAATTTCACAGCTGCTTTCCTTTTCTGACCTTTGTTACTGAAAAGTGAATTCCATCAGTCTTTGCATTCCCAATACCAGACCTGAATCAAAGTCAAGATGTATCTAAATCTATTGCTGCTGCTACTTAGTACAAAAACTCTGCTAGATGTTTGTTTTGAATCGTACAAAAAAATTAGAGCACTAAATTTTCTTGAAGTTAAGAAGCACTGGGTAAAGCTTGGTATGTGGCATCCTACCCAGGAGGATACTATGTAACAGCAATTTTGAAACTGGGTGGGCTAGGAGAGGTTAGGGGACAGAATGCCAGCGGTGGAGGGTCAATATCAGAGTACAATGGATATAAAAGCAGACACATACCAGCTAAGTCTTGGATAATTCATTCATTAATGATGCACACCTCTCGTTGAAAAATACGCTTACACATTGTCTGTATTAAAAGCTACATAAGATTTTCTTTGAAGTTCCACATTCAATTGTGCTTTCATGCAAGACATGCATAACAGCACTAGAATTTTTTATATTAGAAAGTCAGGACCCTCAAAAAATGCTGCAGTGCTCTGAATACTGGAATGCAAGGATAAAAGAAATATTGATGTTGGAGTCCTGTGTACTGAAAACTCTCTTTCTTTTAAAATAATGGTAACCAATTTTAAAAGAAAGTGCCATACATTCTCACTTTTAGATTAGGCCTTTTATATTCCACATTTTGACATATACCTCTGAACTTCAAATTACGTAAGTTGTCTATCCTATCATTTATGATAAGGGGCTGAGTTGAATGTAAATAGCTATTTTGACTACCGGTTGCCCGCATTAGGGATGACAGTTCTTTAATTTCAAGGAACAGAAACTCTGAGAATTCTAGCAAAACTGAGTGTTAACATGAAATGCAAGATTTCTTTGTAAATAATTTCCCCATCTCCTTGAAGCAACTTATTAACACATATGGCAGGAAGACGCTTGTTGTAAATGTTTTTCTGTCCCGATCTTTGGTACATAGAAATCCTACATATTTTCCATGCAATTCTTTTGCAAAAATTGGAGGCACTCATTCTTGTTTGCAGAATTAGAGAGAAATTCTAGGACTACTCCATCATGAAAGGAAACATGTGAACAAGTGTTAATTTTAATAGCTGCTATTAAATGGTTAACTTTCATCAAGCTATACTATGAAATAAGCAGCTTCATTTTTCTCTGTGCTCAAATCCTCACACAACTGAAATCTTAACACCAGTAAACCATCATTTCCTGGTTTGGATAAAGTGGAAAACTCTAATTAGAGGCTCCTCACTTTGTTTGCTCACACTGTGAAGGAAGGAGTGAAAGGGCTGTGTGTGGAACGGAGGCAAAAGCCTCATTCAAATTACTGCTTAATAAGCTGAGATATGATTATCTAAATACAGTCAAAAGAGTTGTGATACACTACAGAAACAACTACACTTGATCTTAGCTAAAAGGCCGAGAAGTGAGAATGCTCCTAACCCTTCTTTTAGATTCTTTTATCCTCATTTAGATTCTTATAGTCTTTTATATATACCTTCTGTTTTAATAATTTTAGCTTTCCAAAACATTTTTACAGATTTTAAATGATTGTTCCCCACCCTACTTATGCTGGTCTGTGACCATAATAAAGATTTGATTGATTGATATAGAAACAAGGATACAAAAAACACATTTGCACAATAAATGAAATCAAAGTAATCTATAGGAAATGCCTACCGTTTCACAAGTAAGACATCTGGTTTCATTTGTTAATGTTCCCTGAAAAATTTCATGAACCCACGTTGGGTCTGGTGGACTGTTGTTATTTTCACTGTCAATGCTGCCATTCGGTAAACGGCCGTTTTGCTTCTCTTGTTTACTCTCCTCTTGCAAAATATCAGCAACTGTATTTAGCAGATAGTTCAAGAACTCATGCGCATCTTGCTGCATATAGTTGTCAAAAAGCTCTGCAAAACAAATTAACTAGGATATAAGACGGTTGAACAAAAAGCAAGTAAGTTATATCTATAGACAGACCACCTTCCAATATTATGCAAAAGAGTTTTGCAATAAACAAGCTCCACTCTCTACTAGTATGCATACTGGCCATCATAATTCTGAGGATTTTAATAGTTTAAAAATACTGTTTAACATTATAGTCTTTAGGATATATGTTATGGCTGTTCCAGCATATTCTAATAAAAAGAGGCAAAGTAAGTGTAAATTATATGGTCATCAAATTTTAAATTTTACTGGAATTTTGTTGTGCATCTTAGTGATATTATGTGATTGCAAACCACCTCAATACAGGGTGACATTTAAACCTTTAAAATAAAATATTTATTGTAAGTGTGGCAAAATACAGGGCTATGCCCCCATTTAATAGGAATAATAGGGATACTATAGTACTTTAACTATCACCAGGGTGGGGGTGGAGAACCATAAGTTCAGTTTCTGAGTGTCAGTCCAAATTAGAAGAACAAGAATGAACAACGGAGAGACAACACCCTTTTTCTGACTGAGTAAAACTGATAAAGGAAAACGTGTCATAACAGAAAAATAAAGCATTACCATTCTCTTTCCGAAGTCTTGTTATGAACTTTTTTGGAGGTATTACTCCAACTTTTTTCTTCTGGGTAGCTATGCTGTGGAAAAGATCAGCTAAGCAAGTAAGAAGACTTTCCTTTTTTCTGGGCTGACTTTTGTATGCCAAGACTTTCTCCCGAAATGGACGACAAAAATAAAGTGCCTGAAGAACTGAATTGCAGTAGCATGTATTTCCAAACTAGAACACAAAGAAATTATCTATTAGTTCTCACTGAAAAGGAAGACTGTTTACAAAGAGAGTGGTGTGAAACAAAAGTGTATATCAGCAAAAGTGTCTCTTACTGATTTTTGGATACTGAAGTATAATTTATCCATTAACTAGTGGCAGATTTAACAGTCAGCAAAGCATGCACCTTTTACTGCCATCTGGCTTCTCTGTTGTACACATTTTATTTTTGGAAATATCTGACAACCAATGGGTTTTCTTTCTACAATGCAAAATCTATGCAGCATTAATAAATGTAATTGTTTTGAAAATTCACCAGAAAAACTCTGGGTAATATCTAATGTCAAATAATAGTCTAACTGAGCAATGGGGCTGCCTTTTCTCTGCCTCAGATCTGTTTTGGAGGGTCCCCCCAAACTTCCAGAGAAAATGTGAGGGTCATGAGGGAGGCTACAGGAAGTGGAGAGGAAGGGGGAGCCCCATTCCACTCATAGAAATCTGTTCCACTCCCGGGAAGTTACATTTGGGTATAACTCTCTATGTTGTATTCTCCATTTTATAAAATGTATGCACTGTTAATGCTGTAAAATTCTAAGTTCACAGTACCCGTTCCTTGTCAAGAGGCTGATAGCTCTGTTTAGTATGGTTACAAGACTGAGAATGAGCCATAGGCTCATGTACTTCCTCTGACCCCTCTTCAGAGCAAGTTCCCTCTTCTTCCTTGTCAGGCTTACCTACGGTCCTATCATTACAACTACACCAATGTTTCACTTCAAATTTTGGCTTAGCTTGGAGTTCTGATTAGGGTCAATCAAGGTTAGAGTTGGTGCAGAAGTAATCCTGAATCACTGTTAAGGTCACTAAGAGAAGGGAATTATTGCTAGAAAGAGAAAAGAGAAATGTGTGAGGGCCCACGGCATTATAGCAGCCAAAATCACCGCAGAATCATGGGGTTGTTGTTTTTTAATGGGGCAGGGAAAAACAACCCATATATCACTATTTTAAGTTTTGAAAGCCATACAGTCTACCAGCTGTTTGAGGCATCTTTTAAACAGGTCCAACTCCCAGTCAATTAAACTACTGCAATGAATTTTATATGATTGTCCTTTTGGTATAATAATGCATCAACTACCAACATTAGAATACAAGGTTTCAGTCCAATTAAGATGGGAGTTTTGCTTGTTGGCTGCTTTTAATTTTTAGTTTAAAGATATCCTAATGCCATTGTTTCTAGCTTCAGCAAATCCTCTTAACTTTAACTCCAATGTACCATGGACATGCACCATGGACACCCAGCACACTGCATTTGGTTCTCTGCATGTTCTGAGTGGACACTCAGGCTGGCATATATGGCAGGCATTGGCTAGCGTCACAACTGGCTCTCATGAACAGTGAGAGACCTAGGCTATACCTCTCCTGAGGCTGTATGTACACTGCAAGAAAGAAAACTACCAGAGATGGGCAAGCTGTCTTTCAGGGACTCTTCTTCACTTTTACTCACCTTCTCATTGAGTAACCCCTACCAGGCTTCCTAGGAATCCCAGGATTCTCCAGAACAGTTTAAAACACTGCTCTTGCACTTAGTTTAGAGTCTGAACTTAAGTCTGAATAAAGATTGAATATATTTTTCCACTCAAAATAAAAGACACGTTTAATCAAGTGCTGGAGAGCTTTTATAATTTCTTTATGCCCAGAATTTGTGTGCCAGTAAAGTGAGATGAGTGCCGCAACCCCAAAGTTGTCCGTGACAGGACCTAAAGGTCAGGGGTCCGTTTACCTTTACCTTTTTTTTTTAATAATAATTTTTATTGGTTTTACAATTTTAAAAGCACATTACATTTCAGTCAGGTTTTCATTGCCTCCCCTCTCTCACCATGGGAGACTTTAATCCAACCCTCCCTCTCACGGAGGTATACACATTCCTGTTGCCCCTGACTTTAATAATATTATGCCTTAACTTTGCGTCGGCCTGGCCCTACTCCCAGGCCAGGCCATTCTTATGTCTATTACATGTCTCATGTGACTCCCTCAATTCCTCCCTATTGATTTCATCTTTCATCATCTTATCCTCTTATCAGGTTCATACTTCTTCTTTTAAATCATCGTCTAATATACACAATATCATAACTAACTTCACACCTCCGCATTTATCTACTTCTATTTCTTCTTATGTTTCCCTCCGCCTCCCCTTAGTCTCCAAGCATCTAGCTTTGTTATGTCCTTTACTTATTCTTAGCATTAGCCGTGTCCATACCATTGTCCTTAAATCCAAAAAAAATATCCTTTAATGTCAAATAATGTCCATTCCGTTTACCTTTACCTTTAAGGCACAGGCAAGCAACTTCTTTCATATACATTCACTTTCTTTCAAAACAAGTAATATCTGGAACTTACATTTACTAAACCAAAATAATGCTCATTGACTGGAAACTGTTCCGGACCAATTTCTTTCTCCAAGGCCGAGGCATTAGCGCCCTAGAGGGAGAAAAAAAACCACACCAGTAATTACCATGACCTGTTCTATGGCACAGTTTACCCATGCAGGCAAATTAGGCAAAGAGTTTGCTTAAGAACAACTAAAGGAGGATGCCCAAAACAAGAATACAACCAGTGATGCAAGTTTTTCTGTACATACAACAGTATGGCTGTGCATGTTGAGCGGACAACTGATATACTAGTTTGTAACGCTAACAAACAGTACTTCTGTTTGTTACTTCTTCACACAACACATAGTTGCTGCTGTTTCTAATTTGTTTACAGTATTTATAGCCTGCTCTTCATTATTTTCAATCTCAGAATTGGGAACAAAGTAATAAAAACAGAGAAAAACAATATACCAAAATTACAAATCGTATAAACAGGTCTGACAAACAATGTGTTAACAATTCTGTCATAAGACAAACAAGCGGGACTACATTGACAAAAATTGAAATTTCCAATTTAACCAGATGCCTGGGTTAAAAAAACACAGAACACTTTCAAATAGATTAAACCACCAATGGTTTTAGCAGCAGCTCCCATGTCATTTTTCACTTACGGCAACCTACTCACTCCCCTTCTTTCTCTCACACAAAGAGAGCTAAAGGTCAGAAATTATACTAGAAATGCAAACCTGCTATGGCAGGCACATTATCATTAAGCCATAAAACATAATATAATATTGCAGCTTGCTGTTATTAGGATAGAAGGAAGGCAGAGAAGCCAAACTAGTTTACCAGGTAACATGCTAGCAGTTCCCCAGCTGCTCCACAATCTTGTTTAAGTGACCCAGGCCAGTAACTACACTCTGAAATTAAAATGGTTAAAATGGAGTATGCCTTTACTATTTATTTATCTAAGTTATCTTGGTTAGCTAAAGCTAGTTGCCATCCAGAGTGTTTAAGGAGCTCTGAAGGATCATTATGTTTTGAGAGATCAATATGGGAGGGAAGAAGCCAAGCTCATAGCTGCGGAAGCCTGACATATTACTAAGTGTATGGAGGGAATCCTCAGAATTCTATTCCATACTAAAGTGTTATAGAGTCAGTTTTAACTAGAAGGCCTGAAAATTAAAGGCACCCATGCTCATTTTTGAAGGTTGTGGCACATTACTGGAATAGTGATGTTTAAAAATAAAGATCCTGCGCATGTTAGTTATACGAATGCAAAAATTAGCTGATCTTTACATTGCTCATTGACTTGATAACATGCATCTGTTCCTCGGACTTATGCCTGTCTTGACAAATTTGTGAATATAGTCCAGCACTTATAAGGACTTCCTGGATCAGTTAAACGTATTCAAGTATAAGCCTTAGCCATGGCTATTCAGAAGTAAGCCCTGGTATGTTTAATGTTGCTCTTTCTTACATTTGTATAGGACTCTAGATTAAATTTTATGGTAAAGGAGAAAGTAGCATTAATTTGCACACCCATCATTTCTGACATTAACTACCGGTACCAAGATATCATCCCAGTACGAATCTCCTTCCATTTTTATGTATAACTGGAATATACTTAAATTTACTTAAATATTTAAATATAGTCATGACGGAGGAAGTAGCAACACAAGAATGTGATTCAATTCCTATTGATGACCTTACTGCCAATATTTTCTTTTTAAAATGAATGGATGCTCCTCTGTAGGATGGATAAACAGTTTTGCAATTATAGATCCAGCATTTCACATTGAAATCTTTTATGAAGTCACTGGTTTAAAAATACAAAGAGTTCAGAAATCACAATTCTGCTTGAACCTTTACCAATGGTCGAATAAAGTGACATTGGTTGTCTTTTGAGGAGACTTACAGGGAGACTCTAATTGATGAATGAACTTTGTACAAGTTGCCCTATTTAAAATGTAAGGAAATATACTTTTTCAACAAAGCACATGACGGGCCGCATAATTAAGTGCATAATCACAGCGTCAAAGTATACAGAAGAAGCAGATCAGTAAAACAGAAAACGTATTACCAGTATGCCGTGAACATAAAACTATTCACTCTACAAAGTGACAATTTGCCTGATGGTACTGTTTAAACCTGTTGCATTCAGCAAGTTTTGTCAAGGGATGGTGAATTTAATATGATTGGGTGATTTGTTTCCCTGGGGTGGTCTGAGCTGCTAGGATACTGACAGAAGAAAAACAAAATGGAAATCTATTACCCAGCTGAGAACCCCCTCTCACAGTAACACTTTGTATTATCTTCTATCTGCTGTAAGCTACTTTGGGAGCAAATTTTTGGTTCAAAGCAGCTTGAAAATATGAAAAACTTATTAGCGTTTGTACAGATAATTGGTTTTTCAAGAGTGTGTTCACCATTATACCCCTTTTAAGGTTGCACTTCCATTGCACACATGGGGAGCTTCCCAGCTTACAAACCTACCAGTACTTCCTGATTAGTGCTAAGCTTAGTTTGTCAACTTCAGACTTAATGGCAATCAATAATTATATCAAGCCATTGAAGCCAGAGGAGAATCTGAGTGCTAGTCTTTACTGCTATCCCACTTAATGTTATCGGAAGATTTGACAGGAAGGTTTCGGGGGGGGGGGGTATGATTATTCTTTTTTCCTGAGTTTTTACCATTTTAATGGCTGGGTCAGTCCATTTCATACTCTCTCTTTGGCATGCAGCAATAGGCATGCAGCAATGGGCTGTGCTTGATTATGAAGATTAGGTCACCCTTCACCTGGCCTTTGATTCTATCCCTAGGTTTTAGAAATATTTATAGGGGAAATGGTTAGGTTCATTTGGCCTCATTTCCTTTACACTCCTGGCTCTAGGATGGGTTTGTTTTCTCTGATGATGTATCTCAATATTTGACATATTGGCTGCTGTGTTGTGCTTTCTTATCCACTTGTAATTTATTCATTTTGGAAAGGAAGGTTGGATAGATACATTAAGTATTGAAGAATTCACACTCTACATGTGATTGAATTGCTTTCTTCAACACAAGCTGGCAGCATTATTTAATGATATATGAACACTACCAGATCACATACAAAACCTTTAAAGTCCCATGTTTCGAACCAATCTCAGAAGTCAAAGAACCTTATTGTTCTCATACAAAGATTGAACTATTCTCACAGTGGAGAGCAAACTTGCATAACCTCTGGTCTGGGTAATCAGATTCAGTGCCTTCTTCTACCAGGATGCTTAATCAGCCATACATACTTGTTTAGTATGCCTCTTATTAGCACAAAGGGCAAAGGCTAAACTACAGTGTTGTAATAGGAGTGAAGCAGCCCTGCCACAGACCTGATCTAGATCTCCTCTCATAGCTCCTCTTTAAAAAAAAAAGCAAACCACGAAAACCTATGCAAATCTATGCATTTAACATAATATGTAGCTGGGCTTTGAAAAGAAGAATGTCAAGTCTAAGTTTAAGTGAGGAGAAAAGAGTAGAGCTATCTGTCATTATCCAATGCATACACTGCAAATCTACTATCCATTGCATTTACCTCATGATGCTCAGCCCAACCAAGGGTTCTCACAGCAGCATACAAAACCAGAAATCTAGAAGCATTTTAATATTCATTATCAGTATTAGAACTATTCCAATGAATTTTGTGGCAATGCAATTAAATAATTAGACATTTTGATAATGTCTTAATCAGTATTTCATCCTATTCTCCTTCCCATTGCAAGAAAGTCTTTCATCCTATTCTCCTTCCCATTGCAAGAAAGTCTTAGGGCTCAGAAACAGGACGAAGTCAACTTTCTTATTTCCAAAACTGAGGCTTTCTTGCCGTAAACACCTCACCATAAGAAGATGTGCATTTGCAAGCAAAGTTCAGGCAGAAATGTCCACTTCTGGGGACATCCCAAAGCAATATAGTGGGAACATTACAGTACTTTAGCAGAGTTGTTTTTTAAAAAAATTAGTTGCCAAATTACTCAGGTCCAGGGGAGCCACAACAAAACCCTTGGGAGGACAGGGGCCAGCTGGTTCTCAAGAAAGAGATGCCACTAGCCACTTCAATGCAAACTCCAATACTATTACAGTGGTACCTCAGTTAAAGGTAGATAGCCGTGTTGGTCTGTCATAGTCAAAACAAAATAAAATAAAAAAATTCCTTCCAGTAGCACCTTAGAGACCAACTAAGTTTGTTCTTGGTATGAGCTTTCGTGTGCATGCACACTTCTTCAGAGTGGTACCTCAGGTTACATACGCTTCAGGTTAAGAACTCCGCTAACCCAGAAATAATGCTTCAGGTTAAGAACTTTGCTTCAGGATAAGAACAGAAATTGTGCTCTGGTGGTGCAGCGGCAGCGGGAGGCCCCATTAGCTAAAGTGGTGCTTCAGGTTAAGAACGGACCTCCGAAACGAATTAAGTACTTAACCAGAGGTACCACTGTATTTTCATAGACCTGTGGGGCTGAGGCTGATAACTGCTACAAACCAACTGGGCCCAGATGAGGCAACATTTTCAGTCTTCTGCAGAATGGTGACATATCTTTTGGGAATATATTTCCTATTAGCTTTGCTCCTACCTTCTAAAAGGCTTCTACGTCAAAAGGGAAATAGTATCAAGTTTCCCCACTCTTAAAGTAAACAGTTAAGGATTTTAAGGTGAGAAGAGAAAAGTCCAGTCAACACACTTAACAGATTATGAATAAAATCCACATGTGCCAAGAAGAATGTCCTCCTTGAGGGGGCTTTTTAATTTACTCAGGTCTTTACTTGAAAGCCTCATTTGCTACTCTCTTTCATAGCTACTTAAATGAGCCGCACGTCAAAGTATGCCAGTGTTGACATCAATGTTGTGCCCTCCAAAGCTGATTAACAGCGGTTTTGATCCTGTCCTGCTTTCTCAAGTAATTAAAGCATAAGGAAATGAAACCTATGTAGAAAGCAAGCCTAGGAAGAGGAAGCTGAATATTCAAATGAAGACGGTGACAGGCAGGACACTCAACCTGCTGGATGAAGCAAGCTCTTAGCCCACAAGAGCTTATGCCACAATGTGTTAGCCTTTTAAAAACACAGGATACCTCGCTTTTGGTGCAACACGCCAGTTACCACACCAGAATGCTTTAATTTGCATGAGGAAAAGCACCCTCCTCGCTTGAAGCTCCACGTACTGCCTACATAGGAGCTACCTTTAGGCCCACCTCCAAAATCTTTGCCATTTCCCATTTCCACACCTTTTTCGTTTTAAGGGGCTCACTTATCCAGCTCACTCATCTTTCCTGTCACCGCCTCCAGGTCATGATCCAGCAGCCCAAACCCCCGCACGCTTCTGCTTTAAGGTTTGCCCCAAAGCGGCAGCCACCCTAATCCAGGTGGGCCTCACGCCCGGCAGAAAACGTGTGCTCAAGCGGAAATACCCTCCCGCCGCCCCTCCAGGCAGGGAGGTGCCCCCGGTGGCCTCCCGTCCAGTCTCGGCACACGCCCTCAGGCCCCTTCGGAGCCCAGCTCGAGGCGCTCCCTCTCCCCTGGGGGATTCCTCACACCGCCACCGCCACCGCCATCACCACACAGGGCAGCCGAAAAGGGGCGGAAGAGGAGATAGCAGCGCCCACCCCTTCGCCCGCTCCTCACCATGGTACAGATGGAGGCGAATTTGGAGACTGTCATTAGGATTTCCATCCGCGCAGCGCCATCTTCCACCCAATCACACGTCGAGGCGAGCCGGGGGAGTTTCCCACCGGAGGAGGAGGAGGAGGGGAAGGGGGAAAAAAAAAAAAAGACCCGGGCGCCGCCCCCAAGCAACGGCTGAGGGAGAGCGGGATGCCTCCGCCCCCCTCCCGGCCCAACCACTCCGGGCTCCCCGAGAGCTCCGCCCGCCTGACGAAACGACCCGTAAGCAGTTCCAACCGCCGAAGGGCGCGCACGAGACAGACGACGGTGGGCGGGGGGTGACGGAGGGCACGCGCTGCGTCCGCTCGCTTTGCCCTCGGCACTAAACCAACGGCCCCTCTCCGCGCAACCTGGCGCGAGACTCTTCCGCCCGCACGAGCCCCGCTGCCCCTACGGCTTGCTACCCGGAACCGTAGCGCCGTAGTCTCGCAGGCCCCCAGGAGCGCAGCCAATCCGCTTTCCCTGATCAGCGCGAGAGCACGCCGGCTGCCTCTCCGTGGCTCCCCGAGGTCCTAGCGCTATACGTCGAATAGTTTTTTTTATTTTGGGGTGTGTTTTTCCCCCTCCCCGATCTTGCTGTTCCTGGTTAATACGCGTCTCTCTCTCTCAAACACTCGCGCAGGTGATGCGTTGTGTGTTTTAGGCTCCTGCGAGCACGAAACAACAGAGGGTAGTAGTAGGAATGTTAAGTGTTTCTGCAGCGGGAGCAACCACCAGTCTCTTCGGTGATAGTTGCAGCCATGCTCCCCACCCCGCTCCAGCTGCCACACCCCTTTAAGATTATGCAAGCTTCGAAGATTATACAGTAACTTTATAATTATACGACAGTAATAATTAAGGATGCATTGCAGCGATTATTGCAGATCCCTGTGGGTTGCCTTTCATCTAGATATAAACCGTTTTATGCGCTCATAACATGGGCAAACGATTTGGGAGAGCTCCAATATATTCATTAGGTTGCTTTTCTCTTGGAATGGAAGCGCCTGGTGTTTCCAGGCTTCCTAAATGCTTGGCTTTGAAGCACACAGTGGCTAAAAAGCTCTCTTTTCATGCCTGGTTTGGCGGCTCTAGGACCCCGGAGAGAGGGATGCTGCAGGGACCCTGCTGCAGAAATAGTAGCCACCGACCACCGCGACCCTCCTCATGTGCACACTACACCACCTTAAAGACTGGAATTTATTATAGCATAAGCTTTTGGGGGACACACTCCACTGCATCAGACACATAAAGTCATGATCAGATGCATCATCAGCCGTCCCATCAGGCTATAGGAGAGGGAAAGAAATGGGACTGCTGTGCTGAAAAAGCATCTCTGTTATGTTTCTTCCTCAAAGGTCACAGCAGTCATTCCATCCAGTTATAAGAGGAGAGAGAAATGGGACTTATCTCCATCAGTGCTGTGCTGTTAAAAGACCAGCGGCTTTCATAACTCCTTGAAATCTTTCCACTGGTCATGCCAATAATTAAAGTGCCAAGAAACTCTGCAAAATGGTATGTTCACGTTACCAATAACTGCAGTCAATGTGTTCCCACCACTAGTTTTTGAAGCTGCATTCACATGTTAGCCATAACCCATATCAATCCTGTAGTTTCTTCACAAATGCCGGTGTTTGATGCATTTCTCACCTCAAACCAGCTTTAATCCAACTAGAAATCTGGATGTGGAGTAAGTGGGAATGTGAACGTATGAGCCAGCTGCATGCGCAGTTCTAGGGTGGGTGTTTACAGTGGTGGAAAACCAAAAAAGTCATGTACATGGAATGAATACATCCCGATCCTCTCTCTGATGTGAACAACACAGCACAAATGCAGCTTGAAATGGCAGCAGGGGTAAATGATCTTATAATCATAGAATCTTAGAGTTGGAAGGGACCCCAAGGGTCATCTAGTCCAACCCCCTGCGATGCAGGAATCTCAGCTAAAGCATCCATGACAAATGGCCATCCAACCTCTCTTTAAAACTCTCCAAGGAAGGAGACTCCACCACCTCTCATGAGAGTCTTTACCACTGCTGAACAGCTCTGTCAAAGTTTTCCGAATGTTTAGTCAGAATCTCCTTTCTTGCAACTTGAAGCCATTGGTTCAAGTCCTACCCTTCATAGCAGGATAAAACAAGCTTGCTCCCTCATCCATGTGACATCCCTTAGGATATATGAAGATGGCTATCATATCCATGTCCTCTCAGTTTCCTCTTTTCCAGGCTAAACATACCCAGCTCCTTCAATCGCTCCTCATAAGGCTTAGTTTCCAGACCACTGATCATCTTGGTTGCCCTCCTCTGCACATGTTCCAGCTTGTCAACATCCTTCCTAAATTGTGGTGCCCAGAATTGGACACAGTATTCCAAGAGTGGTCTGACTAAGGCAGAATAGAATGGTACTACCGGTATTACTTCCCTTGATCTGGACACTACATGCAGCCTAGAATAGCATTAGCT
The DNA here is from genome assembly GCA_034641385.1 of Darevskia mixta. Taxonomy (NCBI): domain Eukaryota; kingdom Metazoa; phylum Chordata; class Lepidosauria; order Squamata; family Lacertidae; genus Darevskia; species Darevskia mixta. The sequence goes on along the minus strand of JAWWNH010000014.1, from coordinate 21,886,596 downwards.
TTTTTTGCTGCTACATCTTGCTCTGTTTAAAGCAACAAATATTAAAATACCCCAATATTGCTTCCCCCCCAATCCCCTTTCCTTTTGTGCTGTGTGTTTTATTAACTATTTACAGCATTTAAATACCACTCCATAGCTGTCAACCTTTCCCTTTTCTTGCGAGGAATCCTATTCGGAATAAGGGAATTTCCTGCAAAAAAAAAAGGGAAAAGTTGACAGCTATGTACCACTCGTGGGTCAAAAGTCTCCCTGAGAGCCTTACAAAAATCAATTCTAAGATGGTCCCTGCCCTCAGGTTCACATTCTAGAGACACAAGGAGGGAGGGAGAAGCGAAAGGCAAGCTTAAGCACAAATTGCATTCCTTATGAAACTGTTATTATTGTGGCTATCTAGAAGAGGAAGAGCTCCTGATTGTCAGACTGCTCATACATCTCTTCATAATATGGCCTGATGCAGTTTAATGCCACTGTGTAAGATGGTAGTACGTCAAAATGTTGGTCATGCATTTAGCACTTGTCTCCCATGTGATGGGCCTCCAGGGCTCCTTGTATAAATAAAAGGTGCAGAGAATCTTTTCTACCTCATAATGTGGCACAATAATATTAGAACTCGGCACCATCCAATGAAGCTGAATAGTGGAAGATTCGGGGCAAATAAAAATGTACTTTTTCACACAGTACATCTTTCAACATGTATCCAACTGACTAATTAGCATTTGCTCAGGGACTCTCCAAGGTCTTAAAACATTTGAAATTGGCAGTGCCCAGTATTGCATCTGAGGTATTCCCCATTGTGTGAGGTGTTGAGGCAGTACATACGAAGGCAGGGTGGTGTGTGTATGTGAACCTGATTAGAAGAACTGATGCTCAATGGTTGAGCCAAACAGGTGCAAGGAGCAAGCTTAGCTGTTGTCCCCAACAGTCCAGAGTACACCTCTGTAACTTTCTCTTACGTGCCATTCATTCTTTCGAAATTAGTGCAGGAAGAATGCTGCACTTGAGGTTGCTTAAAGGTAAAGGTAAAGGGACTCCTGACCATTAGGTCCAGTCGTGACAGACTCTGTGGTTGTGGCGCTCATCTCGCATTATTGGCCGAGGGAGCTGGCGTACAGCTTCCAGGTCATGTGGCCAGCATGACAAAGCCGCTTCTGGCGAACCAGAGCAGCGCACGGAAATGCCATTTACCTTCCCGCCGGAGCGGTACCTATTTATCTACTTGCACTTTGACATGCTTTCGAACTGCTAGGTTGGCAGGAGCAGGGACCGAGCAACGGGAGCTCACCCCGTCGCAGGGATTCGAACCGCCGACCTTCTGATCAGCAAGCCCTAGGCTCTGTGGTTTAACCCACAGCGTCACCAGTGCGCCAAAAACCTGCCCTCCATCGCAGTTGTTCCTCCGTAAGAAAAATAAAATGTCTAACACGACCTATCCGCTGCTTGCAACATACAGTTATTACACAGATGGTGCTATTCACAGTGGCACATGACTCCATTCAACCCGGCTCCCTGGGACCACGTGACGGCAGCCAGCCGCACGCGCTGCCTAACGCCTGTGTCAGCTCCTCGGCCTCTGGCCCCATTTTGCCTAGCAGGGGCCTCCTGGAAAGCGCGTCTACGACAACTGCCTGCCTCCGTTCGCCGTACTACGGAAGACAGAGGTATTTATTCCATGCTCGGCTGCTTTCTCCCCAGAACCCGTCTCGCTTTAATATATATATTAAAGTTTCCACGCCAGCACCCGACGTCGCAGTCACTCCGGCGTTTCTGCGGGACAGCCGTACATCCCGGAGGGCCCCTGCACGCGGGCAGGAAGGAGCGGAGAGCGCAGGAAGCCCCGCCTTCTTTCTTTTCGACCTCGGACGCCATCTTACAGGTACACGGCGGAGCTCGGCTGCTCCTCTTCCACTCCTGAGGGGCCGCTTGTAGCGGGTCCGTGAGGGGCTTGGGCGCGAAATGGGCCGGTGGCGGGGAAAGGGGGAACTGCGCCGGGCGGCGCTTGGAAGTGGGGGGAGCGAGAGCCGCTTCGCGGAGGGCGGCCTGGCCTTCGGGAGGGATGGGAAGAGGAGGGAGGCCGGCGAGGTGGGAGAGGGTGGCGGCGGCTGCGGGACCCGGGAGCGGCGCTAGTGGGGTGCGCTGGCCTGGGAGGAAACGGAAGCAACGGGCGCGATCCAAGCGCACGTGGAGGTTCGCGATGGAGGCCGCCGCCTCCTGCTTTCTCCTCGTTTTCTCAGTGGGCTGAGCGCATGCCTTGCATGCAGAAGGCCCCAGGCTCCCGTCTCTGGCTTCTCCAGTTAAGGCAAGGCCTCTGGTGGCAGGGCTGGGAAGCACCCACGCCTCAAAAGGACTAAGTGCCACTAAGGGGCAATAGTCTCTCCTGGGAACGTTTCTTATCCATTACGGAGACACCCCCCCCCCAATTCAACCCTTTATCCCCTGCTCTTGAGGCTCAGTGGCTTTTCCAGAGGCTTGGGCAGGGAAATCTTTTGTACCGCCTCAACTCCTGGTCCTTTTTATACTGGAGGCAGCAGAGTGGCTTAACTATGCATGTGCAAATGAACTTGGAAATGTTTTGGAGGGTATTGTGTGTATGCACACGAAAGCAAAAGTGGGTGTAGATAAGTTGGATGTAAAATGCATGTATATGGATTTCAAGATGTTGCACGGGTAATTATTCTGACGAGATATTCAGGCTCGAATTAGACATGATGCTAAACGTGTTTAATGCTAGACACGGGCTTTTCTGCAGTATTGTAGTGTGAGGGGTATATAATCTCTCCCCACTGACAATCTTGACATACACCCCCTCCCCTCATTGCTATTTGTTTTGGGGAAAAGCTACCATTGTGCATGTTTTAATTTTATTTTCTGTTAATTTTTGATCCAATTTTATTTTCTCTTTCAGTAATCCGTCAAGATGACCAACACCAAGGGGAAGAGGAGGGGGACACGTTACATGTTCTCAAGACCCTTTCGCAAACATGGTAGGGAATATTTGTTCAGCTAGTTTAGTTGGTCAGTGGTTTTTTTGCCTCTATTTGATCCAGGAATAAGGGATATTTCAGTAAACTGATGTGACCACCAAGGTCAGGTGAACCTTCACACCCCATAGTCCATATGCTATCAGTATCAGCTGAGACTTATGCATATTTAATTTTAAAAATGTCTTTCCATATACACTGCTAGAAATCACTAGATGCAGGCTAGAAAGCTCAGAAAGCAGCACTAATAGAGGGGCTTTGGGAAGATGAATTGCTTCTATGTGTAGCTTTAGTTTGTTTATATAACCTGAATGTTGTAATTCAATTTTAATAATTTTAATACATTTCATAGAGTTGTAGAGTTGGAAGAGATCCCAAGGGTCAACTAGTCCAACCTCTGCTTAAAATCCTCCAAGGAAGGAGAGTCCACCACCTTCCCAAGGGAGTCCATTCCATTGTCAAACAGCTCTTACTGTCAGAAAGTTCTTTCTAATGTTTAGTTTGAATCTCCTTTCTTGTAACTTGAATCCATTGGTTCAGGTACTACCGTATCTTTCAAAGAAGAGAAAACAAGCTTGCTCCATCCCTCATGTGACAGCCCATTAGTTATTTGAAGATGCCTATAATATACTCTCTCAACCACCTCTTTCTCAAGCTAAACATACAAAACTAACTTGAGTAAAAATATGATTATTATTACATTTTTTCATAGGTGTGGTCCCTCTCGCTACCTACATGCGCATCTATAAGAAGGGTGATATTGTTGACATAAAGGTATTTTTAAATTTAAAAATGCTCTAATACTAAATCTAATACTGTAGTTCTCTCATTGTCCTTCTAAAACAGAATTCAAATTAAATACAATCTAACAGAATAACAAATATTTTTTGCTTGCCCTACCTAGAGTATTGAATGCTGGGATTTGAACCATGCTCGCATTTCATCTTACAATGTAACTTGGAAAATACACAGAGGAGTATTAATTTGCCAGAAGGTTGCCCTCTTCAGTATATCACACTATTGCTGATACAGAACTTTACTTGAATCTTTTTTTCATAACACTCTGGAGCTTGATGATGATTGTCTCTTATGATTGCTTTTGTAATAGCAAAATGAGCAAATCATTTCACCGGCACTGAAAGCAAACCAGAGATGTCCAGTTCTTAAGATAGCATTAATGTGTAAGGATAATTGTGGCAACCATGCGTGTATTGGTAAAACCATTCATCAGTCTGGATATGGCTGCTGCATGATCTGATTTCCTGCTACAGGATAAGTGAGCAACTGGAAGACCCAGTACTTTGCTCTAGAATTTTATATCAAATGGTAAACATTGCTTGATATACAATGCTAGTCCATTCACAGTAGACCAATTGAAATCTAATCCATTGATTGCAATAGGACTATTCTGAGTAAGGCCTGCTAGATATTGCCCACTGTATAATCCAAAACATAGTAGCTTACCTGATAGTTTAATTATTAGACAGATGCTTAGTCTAGTTAAAGCTTGGGAACCTGACATTGGAGGACTTTGGGACAAATATATATTTTTAAACATGTCCTTTCTGATATCTGATATTGGAAGCTTTTGGGAAATGTTGCTAATGTTAAGCTATGGTAATATTTTCTGTCTGTCTTTTATTAACAGGGCATGGGCACAATTCAGAAAGGCATGCCCCACAAATGTTACCATGGCAAGACAGGAAGGGTATACAACATTACCCAGCATGCTGTGGGCATTATTGTGAACAAGAAAGTTAAGTAAGTGCTACTAAAATGGTTTGGAGCTTTAATTGCATTGATGGATTCCTTTCTCCCCATTCACTTTGCCAGTTAGACATTTGTTGTCTCCATTGGCCATTCAGGTGGGGCAGAGACAATATCCTTTTAAAACCCAACCAGTTAATACTTAATTGGCTTGGATCCTGTCAGAGGAAACATATTGAAAAGTTCTTCAAAACCTGAAAGCTTGCATGTTCCTACAGCAATCAGAGTTGACTATGCTCTGAAACCAGCATGGTAACCACGTGTACTGACATGGGCTCAGCTGTTAGTCCTACCTGTTTTAAAAAACCCCACAGCAAATGCTGCTAAATCTAACAGTGTTGATGTTCTGTGTCTAGGGGCAAGATTCTGGCCAAGAGAATTAATGTGCGAATTGAGCATATTAAGCACTCAAAGAGCAGAGACAGCTTCTTGCAGCGTGTGAAAGAAAATGAAAGAAAGAAAAAAGAAGGAAAGGAAAAGGGAACTTGGTTTGAACTAAAACGCCAGGTAATGTATTGAGATGTGAACAAAGTATATGTACTTTGTCTGCAAACAATGTGGGGTGTTTTGTTTTTTTTGTGGAAGTGGAGAGGAAGAGCCTATGTGGCTTGAACATTCTATGTGACTAAGATGTCAGGAAGCAATTAAGTTTCTGACGAGAAGAATGTCAGGTAATTAATTCCATTAATACATTTATCAGATTAGAAGGAAATTTAGTCATAAACACTAGTGGGGGTTTTCTGCATAATCCAAGTATGTTTCAAATGCATTTAGCCTTGGTATTATTTTTATAAAGTTATTTTCAGTGCTAGTAGGTAATATTTGTGCTCATTATGGGGGGGGGGAGCTGCTGTTGACTTGCTTTAAAAAATTGCTACTATGTGACTCATCCTATTCTCAAGTGATACAGCAAACTTACTAGGGAAAAATATATTTAACAAATTATAAAATGATTCATGCATAGAATTATCAGTTGCCATATTGCGAGACAAGGTATCATGCTTTCTCAAGTCCAAAGTATTGTAGTTTTTTGTGTTCTAGGGACATATCGCTGCAGTAAAAACAAGGAAAGCCCAACAGATAGCACCTGAACTAAACAATGCTATTGTAACTTGGACTTATGTTTAAAATTCTTTTTCTGCCTTCTAGCCTGCTCCTCCAAGAGAAGCCCACTTTGTGAGAAACAATGGCAAGGAGCCAGAGCTGCTGGAACCAATTCCATATGAGTTTATGGCATAGTGTATGAACAAAATAAAATACCATGTTGAGGACCTAAGTTTGTGTTGGCGTGATCAAATTATTCTTAACAAGCACTGTGCTCTTGTAAAAAGACAATAACTATTTGGCATGAATGGAGTGTTGAGTTGAATTATAGGCAGAAACAATCACTTAAAGATAGCCAAGTTCTTTCTTGCCCCTAAGGGCTGTCCAATCCCCAATGCACTATAAATTGACCCAAAATTCTTACTTGTGGGTATGCTGTTAATTTAATTCCAGCTAAGTGAGCTGGATGTTTAAAAATACATAAATAATACTTATTAGTTAGAGCTGATTAGCATAGTCTCTCAAAGCATTGGTTTGGGTTATAAAATTTAGTAAGTTGGGCAGCGTTTTTTGTGTGGGTTCCATTCCTGGCGCCCTGCACGCATCGGCGGAGCATGCATGAGCCCGACCTGTTCCGCCCCCTTTCTGCCCTCTTCTGGGTCCAAAAGGACCCATACGTCGGTGGTTGCACATCAATTAAATGCACACAAAATGGTTGTTGCCTCTGTGTGCATGTGTCTATACACAACTTACCATTTGGCTAATGAAATCAACCTATTCTCTTGCACTAATGGGATGAAGCAGAAACCAAGTGTTTTTTCAGTCTATAAAGGGTACATGCAGATGGAGTCCAGCTTTTGATCAGTAAGGATTGTTTATCTCAGTTATCTATGCCAAGCTATATCTTTATAAACTTTGGTCAACAAAATCCATTTTGGAAAAGTTGAGCACATTCCAACCGCCCATTCTGTGGCTGTGTGTCTGGGGAAATGGCACGTAGCTCACCTGTGTGAATTGAGAGTTTGACATGCAGCAGACTCTAAAAAATAACACCCTTTGTTCTTATAAATTAAGTGCTGTTCATTACATTGATTGCGCTTTCCTCTTGTCCTTGATGGCTTAGTACAATTATGCTTTCTGTAGTTATAGGAGTGATGTTCCAAAAATACACCAACGTAGCCCAGTTTAATCACTTGGTGATTGAACTACAATTGGGCTGAAGTTGCTGAATTGAGTAGCCTCTCAAAAAGGAATCCAGTCTCCATTGAAGTTTTTTGTCCTTTATTGTCTCAGGATAAGGGATGACAGCATCCCTTATTTCCCTTCCTCTACCCCTTTCTACTACATTTGCCTCTTGCCCCCCACTAACACTAGGGGATCCACTTAGTGTGAGATTATAAACCCATGTCGATCTTTTAAATATGAGATTCTGCATTTTAGCCTTGTCACCCTGCTGCTTGGCTTCCTTCTACAGAAAACACATCTGAGGGAATCAGTGAGAAAAGGCAGTGATCTGGGAGGTAAAAAATGGGATAAATGGGCTGGTACGTCAACAGAAAACACTGGTTCAGGTAAAACATCCTAGAAATTGCATTTTTTTTTTTCATGGGTTCTACACCACGAGTACTGCGATGTCAGACATCAGATCTCTGCTGACAAAACACAGATCTGGTGCCTTCCAAAAAGAACTGCAGCGTGCATTCTTAGGGGTCCTTGTAATTTTTACCAAGGATTCCCTTAAAACCACCATCAGATCATAGGTTAAGGCTGAAGGTCTAGCTCAGGACAGGGTATCTGATTACATGCTGGATGTCCTAGATTCAATTCTTGTCATGTCCAGGTAGGGCTGGGAGATTCCTACCTGAAACTGAAGGACCTCCATTTGTCTTGAGCTAGATGGACCAATGGTCTGACTATAAGGCAGCTTCCTATGTGCTGTTTTCTGTCATTCTACATAAAAAGCATAATATCCATGCCTCAGAACAAGTTGTGCCAGAAAACACCATGTCTTTATCCTTGGCTGTACATTCTACCAACAGATTTTGGAGCAGCACATATTTTTCAGTCTTCTAAAGATGTCACCTTTTTATACTATTTAAGTCTTGATCTCTGTGTCTTTGTTTCTGTGGCTCATCCCCCTATGTTCTCTTCATTAGCATCCTTTTTTCCAAGTATTTCCATTTCTGAATCTTCTGCAGTCCTTCCCTTTGTTTGTTGCTATTCCATCTTCTGTCTCATCCAGTCTTAGCTCTGTATCCTCACCCCTACATCTGTCATTCAACTTATACCTGGCCAGCTCATTCTTGATGGGTCAAAATGGTACACTTCAGACCATGTGTATGTTTCAAGAGTGCCATACAAATGTGCACTTTTACAGAGAGCTGCAGAAAGCAAAATATGGGAGTCAGAAATAGGTTACATTATTAAAAGCAGCTTTTGACTGGAAACAAACCTATCAAGGTTTTTCTCTTTTTTAATCAAATAAAAAATGTAGGTGGGCAAAACAAGTTTCCTTGTTAAGCTATGTGGTTTCTTTGTTGAAATCAACTGAATAGAAAAAGTGACTTCGATTCTATGGGAGAAACATTGATGAGAGTGTGATTCAGTCGGGTGCAGAGCCGCCCACTACAAAAGGTTACAAGTAACACATGCTTCTCCACTGTCCCAGTTGTGGGATCTCCATTTTGCACGTGTGAAAAGGGTTAAAGGACATGCAAGCAAATCCCCTTTGTTCCAAGCTCAGATGAGGCAGTAATGCTTTTGAATACCTGTTGCTGGAGGCTAGAGTGCTGCTGTGGCTGGGTCCTGCTTGCAAGTTTTCCACAGGCTTCCAGGTGGCCACTGTGAGAACAGGATGCTGGACTAGGGCAAATGGCCTGATCCAGGAGGCTCTTCTTCTGTCCTTGTCTCATAATACTGGAACTCAGGGCAATGAGTGAAGACAAAAGAAAGTAACTTAAAACTATAATCATCGTTCATTTATAATTTGTATACCGTCTATCTTACAATACCCAAGGCAGTTAACAAGCTGAAGAAACAAGGAATGTATAACAATCTAATACAAAAATGTGATAATAAAACATAACTAAGCAACCTACATAAAAAACGTAACATTCAACAACCATTAGAATAGTATAGAACAGGCACGTCCAACAGGTAGATCGTGATCTACCGGTAGATCACTGGATGTCTGTGGTAGATCACTGGCTCCCCCAAAGAAGCTCAACAACTTTGGCTCCCCTAAAAAAAGCTCAATATTTTTGCCCTGTACCCCCCAAAAACAGGGCTTTCCTTCTCTCTAAGAAAAGCTCAGCAACAACTTTGACCTGAATGCCTAAAAAATGGGGTTTTCCTCCTCCCCAAAAAAGCTCAACAACTGAACCCCCCAAAAGGGGGTAGATTACTGCCAGTTTTTAATTCTGTAAGTTGGTCACAGTCTCTTGGGAGTTGGCCACCCCTGGTATAGAATAATAATACCAGCATATAAAAAGTAAACAGAAATTCACTCTTAACAATTACAATAAATAATTTCTAAACTACAATCAATAAAACAACAGCAAGCCATAATACAATACAAATTGAAAAGCGGAGACTAGAGGGTGGAGCAAGGCAGGTGGAAGGAGGCCTTGCCTGATGAAGTCTCTCCCCTCACCTATGAATCTATGTAAACGGCTCAGGACTGCAATACCTCAAGGACCGCCTCTCCCCATATAAACCAACCTGGACTCTGTGTTCCTCACCTGAGGCCCTGTGGAACGCCCTCCCGTCAGATGTCAAGGAAATGAACAACTATCTGACTTTTAGAAGACATCTGAAGGCAGCTCTGGATAAGGAAGTTTTTAATGTTTGATGTCTTACTGTGTTTTAATTTGTTGGAAGCGGCCCAGAGTGGCGGGGGCAACTCAATCAGATGGACAGCATAACAATAATAAATTATTGCCGGGGAAGTCCCTAACTCACTGAGGTTCTGAGACCCATCAGCTGCCCTCAACTGGTTTAGCCAGCCAGTCAAAGCCATTCCTGGGATATGGCTACTGTCACATGCTGAACAGCTTCTAGGAACCACAGGAGGGAGTGAGAAAGACTGACCCAATGCTAGGCAGGAGCACTCCATACTGCAACATTTTATTGCAGGTTCCCTTTCCGAATCATCAAAGTACACAACCTTTTGCCGCATTTCGGGAACTGCTCTGAACTGGTCATGACATGCCCTGTATCTGTGGTCTGCTAGCAGTGCGTTCACACCCATGAAATTGAATTCACACTGGAAGGAAACAATTCAGAGTGCCAGCTAATAAACCATCTCAGAACGCGCCTCTATTAGCTGTGATGTTCCATGTGGATCCACATAATGGTGCCTCTCATCTCTCCTATATGTGAGGGTGTTTCTTTTTCTTACAGATTTCAGCCAAACAGCTATGAAGCGCATCCCTCTAGAGGACTAAAACGGGAACTCATTTCTTTTAGTGTGTCAGTAGTTTTATTTTATTTTTACACGGGAGAAAAATATATTCAACAATTTTACTACTCCTTCCAAAGCCAGCTTAAAAAGTAGATTAGTAGTGCAGTGTAATATTTTTGCGATGTAGGTTTATTGCAGTTACAAAAGCAATATTGCACTCTTTTTTCTTTTTTTTACTCATTTCACAACATGACTGAGAAATTCAAATTTTAATGGCATTGTTTATGAGCAAACCGGAGAGGCACATGAGACACAACAAACACTCATCACACTGTTACCAGAGATAAAAATATGGAAGAGGAGAATAACAAAAGCGTGGCCCAGAGGCTAGTATAGTTTAAACTCTTCTCAGTGGAATCACACAAATCTAACTAGATATGCCAGGGGAGCCAACATTGTGATATCCAGAAGTATTTAGACTACCGTTCCTATCAACCCCAACTAGAGGCAATCAATGTGGTGCTCTCTAGTGTTTCCCAGTATTTCCAGCTGTTTTCAGACTACAATTCCCATCATAACTGACCACTGGTCTTGCTTGCTAGGGATGATGGGAATTGTAGTCCAAAAACAGCTAGAGGCTCAAGTTTGGGAAACACTGGCTTTGATCATGATTGACCATGTGGTTTGGGTCATTTTTAGCTTGTGTACCCCATGGTCCTCTCACCTACCACTGCCCCCACTCAGGTCCTGAGTTTGAGCCCCATGTTGGGCAAAATATTCCTGCGTTGCAGGGGGGCTGTACTAGATGACAGTCAAGAGTCCTTTCCCAACTCTACAGCGTTTGGGGCAGGGACTGGGAGTAAGCCGAGGGAAGGGGGCTGTGGGGTGGTTCTCCCAGCTCCCTATCCCTGTCGCCTCCCTCTCCCCATAGCTGCTCTCAGTAACACTCAGTGAAGCAGCTTTGTTTTTGCAGTTAGGAAAAGTACATATAGCGTCTCCGCTTATCGCAATAAAGGTGAAAGGCTTCCACCTCGCATCTTTGGAAGCGGTGCTTTGAAATCCCCTCACGTCCTGAACTGCAGGCCCACACAATACACTTAAAGGGGACAATGACAATAAAATATATTCTATTCTATTCTATTCTATTCTATTAAAGCACATTCAACGCACATTCCAAGCACAAGACTCCCCCACCCCAAAGGATTCTGGGAACTGTAGCTTGCTAAGGATGTTGGGAACTGTAGCTCTGTAGCAGACAGTCCTATCCTATGCCACAGCAGATGCATGCCAACTGTGGTAGCCATAGGAACCTTTCCTCCCCAATAAAATGTTTTAGTAACTTTTTAGCATGCTTCCACAGAACTCCTCCTGTCCTTACAGACCAATCCTTTCACCCCACCCGTTTTGTCACGCAGTTGTCACATAGGCTTTGTATAAATATATCTTTAAACAACTGTGCACACCCATCTGATATCCCTGAATTGGTTCGGAGAGTATCTGCATTGCATCATTGACAGTATGCCTCTGAATAGCAGTGGCTGGGTATCGCAAGTGGGGAGAGCGCTATCGCACTCAAGCCCTGCTTCTGGGCTTCCCACAGAACCTGGCTGGCCAATATGAAAGCAGGGTGTCGCACTGAATGAGCCTTCGGTCTGATCCAGAAGGGCTCTTCTTCTGCACTTACACTTCTGCTGCTTTGTGCTAGAAAACTGCTCTCGCGCGTGGTCTGCAGCTATTCTTCTGAGAGAATAGTTTCACTGGCACCAAAACAGAATTGCTGCGATTTTAATTTTCATACAAAAGAAGCTCACATAAGCAGTCTTCTGTTGCCAGACGCCCTGATTGGATCATGGTTTCCAGATACATGTAAAAAGATGCTTAAAGGACAAAAACATGACATTTGTTTGTGACAGCCACACTTATACATGTTGCAGGTAACATTGCTTCCCATGACAGCTGTACACAGAGGGGCAGCATGGTCCTGTGCAGAATTACTTAGGGTGTGTTCACATGGCTCCCTTAGAGTGCAGTGAAATTGCTTTTTCCGGCATGTTTCATGGCTTCTTCCCTCCCTAGCTGTTCATGTCAGCACAGCTTCATTCATTTCTGCTTGCATTCACCCCAGTGGGCACTGGTGACATGGTTTGCATCCGTCTGACAATGGAAGAGTGTTCCTTCATGGGTGGAGACAAACCATTGGCGAGTTACAGCACATTGCTGTGGCTGTAGAGACTGATACAATAAAGACATATTTTGTTGCGGCTGGAGCAAAGGAAGGCATCCAGTTGTGCCGATGCAGGTGCACTTCTTCATTTCACCTTTTGCAAAGGTGTTCACACATGGCTCGAGACGAATTAGGAGCAGCTTAAGGACTCTGATTGGTGTGAAGCCAGTTTGAGAAACAACGCATCAAAACAATAGGCAACAAAGCACAGGGTACATATGCATAACAGGGATTTAAAAACACAGCACTGGAAACACAGTGAGTGCACAATAAACAAGGAACACAACCTATGATGTAAATCTAACTGTATTTAATTACGTGCACTTTTCTAAAATAATTTCTATATTGGCAAAGAAGCGCAAAGGATAGATTTTTTTTAATGGCATGACTGGAAGGATAATACTGAAGATGTATTGAGGTGTACAGGTACATCATCCTAAGAATACCTGTCTGATACATGATAGCCATACAATGGGGGGGGGGACAACTTCTGATAAAAGATGGAGGAGTCATGCTAAGGAAATGCTCTTAAAAAGCATGGGATGAGCATAGCTCAGTCGGTACAGCATGAAACTCATAATCTCAGGGTTGTTGGTCTTGGCCCCATGTTGAGCAAAATGGGGGTTGGACTAGATAACCCATCATGGTTCCTTCAAACTCTGCTATTCTAAGATTCTGTGATTCTAAATATGTATAACCACTGAACAAGTAAATCAAGGTGAATCCAGGATGAATCCCCATTGTATTAGATCCCCCCACCCAGCAAGCAAATCAGACCAAATGTTCAATAAAGACCAGACATGGTCTAATCTCCAGGTAAGTTCCACGTGGACAAATCAGGACACATGCCCAATAAAAGCGTTGTCTGGAGGAGCTGGAAGACTTCTTTGATGATGTCATGATGCCCCATAAAATGTAAGTGAACAAAGCATAGCAATTCCACACAAAGCAGGTCATAGGTGGAGGCAGCCCCAGGTGAGCTGAATCCATTGGATGTAGTGAGGCTTAGTAAACTTGCAAAGGCACATGATTGTATTTCTTAACCAATTTTTAAAACCAATTCAGGCTCTTGTATTCATCAATTTAAAAACAAAGTGTAGAAATGGGTGGGATAAAAAGAAGCACCATATTTTGCTATAGTGACCAGCATCTTGCTTTACAGAGGGCAGTCCTATATTTGAAGGGCTGTCCAGTCTGGTTAAAAGATGGACCCTCAGATTACACAACAGAGGCCATCAATATGTCAGCACCGACCTGGACTAAAACTGAGCAGGTGTAGTACAGCACACCTGACCGCAGTGAAACTGCAGCGTGAAATGTATTGTATTTCTTGTTAAACTGCAGCCATGATTTCTAAATTCTATCTACATCAGCTAACGCAAATGTTGCACAAACCTGTGTCATCTTTCATCCTCCTTTTTTTGGAGATGCGTTTCCTTTACCTTTTTTTTTGTTGTTGTTGGCTTTGCCTTACTGGGTCACCCTCTGCCTTTTGGCAGTCTGTGCGTACCATAGGAGCGGACTCCTAGAGACCAAGGTCCCCTCCAATAAAATACTGGAAACCCCACCTCTCCATATTTTATTCACGTAGGTCGCAGGCACTCTCGGTGCGTGCGGAGCGGGGAGTGCTCCCATTCATTCACGCCCATCCAAGCCGCAAGCCAGGATCGAGCCGCGGCTCTCCAATAAAGCGCGCCCCTACACAAAGCTCCCTCGTTTCGCTGCCGCCGCCGCACAACCTTGGAACGCCATTGGAACTGGCAGTGGAACCGCGGGCATCTCCCATGGTCTGCGCTGGGCGGCGCTCGGCGCGGTGCGCGCACAGCTCCCGGCCCTCCTGCGCGCGCAGCGCCGGCCCTTCCCCGGCCCATAGATGGAGGCGAAGGGGCGGAGACAGCTCCCGCCCGCCTGCCGCCCGGCGCGCTTTAAAGGCTCGGCGGCTGCGATCCGAAGCAGAGCTGGTGCCGGGAGCCTGGCTCGCTGTCCTTTCTCGCCTCCCCTCCAGCAGCCCTCTGGAAAGGTCGCCTCGCCGCCGCTAGCTGCGCCCCTCCGGATTCGTCTTCGCCTCGCCGGGCGCGGGAGGAAGGGGAGCCTACTATCCCCATGCGGCTGTCGATCATGTCTCACAACTACCTTTTAGCTCCGATCCAGGAGTGCCCCTCCGACTACCTGGTCAAGGACGTGAAGCTGGCTGTGCTGGGAACGGGGAGCGTGGGGAAAAGCGGTAAGCGCCAAGGTCACCGCCGTGTCCGCGGAGGGGCTTCTGCAAAGCGGGATGGGAGCCGAAGCGGGCGCGGGGGGGGGGCTGGCTGGCACGTGTTTTGAATGCAAAAGGTCCCGTTTGCCCAACCCTTGTAATCATAGAATTGTAGAGGTGGAAGGGACCCCAAGAGTCATCGAGTCCAACCCGCTGCAATGCAGGAATCTCAGCTAAAGCATCCAACCTTCAAGGAAGGAGAGGCCACAACCTCCCGAGGGAGTCACTCGATTCCTGGTCAGTGTGGCCACTCTTGAGCTAGATGCATCCTTGGTTTGACGTGCCTATAAGGCAACTGCCAGATGCTGGTGGACTAACTCAGTCTCCCCCCCCCCAACCAGATGCCCTCAAGATTTTGTGAGCTACAGCCTCCTTCATCCCTGACCATTAGCCACGCTGATGGGAGTTGCAGTTCACAACATCTGCACTGGCTACCCTTGCGCAGACAGTAGTAAGCAGCAGGGGCGTAGCTAGCTGATCCAGCACCTGGAGCGGCAAGCGTGGGACAAGCCGCCCATGGGGGCAGGGCGAGCCGCCCAGGGGGGCACCGTGGCAATCCACCCAGGGGGGTGGCGTGGCGAGCTGCCCACGGAGTTCACCTGGTGGGTGCAAGCCCCATGCTGCCGTTTCGAGCTGCCGCATCACTCCCAGGAGAGACACATAGCTCGGGCGTGCTGCAGGCCAGGCCCTGCGGTAAGTGCCCCCCCCCCCCGTGGTGTGCCATTTTGTCACCCCTTCAGGGACCGCACCCCCACACCCATACCTATGCCCCTGGTAAGCGGGATTGATAATTTTCCTGGCTTGTTGCAAGGCAGCCACCTCTTGTTCCCAAAGCCATCCACGTTTCAGCCCTCTTGTCTCCCAGAATGAATGAATGAATGAATGAATGAATGAATGGCTTCTGGGGGAATGGAGACATGTACGTGCAGATCTTCTCCTGACACAAAGAAGCTGCGAACATATTCAGAGAAGAGAGTTGCTTTCGAAGCAGACTCTACACGCCTGTTGCGTTATAGGCTGGAGATGCCTCCGCTGGCAAGCAGGCATGGTAGCTAAGGAGACCACACTCATTTTGCTGAATGCTTTGTGTGGCTGTGTTTGCTTGTAGCAGAACATCATCGCAGCCCCCCCCCCCCTTTTTGCAAATGCTATTTTTATCAAAGGGATGTGTGTCGTTTGATGCGTCTTCCTTTGCCACCTGTAACCGCTAGTAACCCAATAACTCTCGTTTCTTTTCAGCTATGATTGTACGGTACCTAACCAGGCGGTTCATTGGAGACTATGAACCCAACACAGGTGAGCCTCTTTCTTTCATAGAATCTCTCTGTGAATCTGGGTCTGGTGCTTGTGGGGATCATGCACATATAGCCTTGTTTTTGCTCCTCTGGAATGGTTCCATTCCAGGGAAGTCTGGGAAATGGATCTGTGTGTATGCTTCCCATAACACCATCCAGCCCTTCTTCTGTGCTTGCCCAACAGGGAGGAGAGGACAGGGAAGAAGCAGTGTTGTGGTTTTGTTTGTTTTTTTAATATAACCTTATAATTTTGCAGACCCTAGGTCTAGTGTGGTTAGACTGAGTCTAAGACTAGAACTGGAGAGATCCAGGTTCTGATTTCAACTCTGCCATGAAGCTTCCTGGATGACCTTAGGCAAATCACTATTTGTCAGCCTAGCCTCCTTCACAGGGTTGTTGTGAGGATAAAATGGGGGAGGGGAATGAAGCACCTTGAGCTCATTGGAGGGCTAGAGATATAATAAATGAACACTGACAAGTGAATAGAATTACACCCTTCCCCCAAAGAGCCCAGGAAAGTGTATGTGAGTTTTTATCTTCACAGCAACATAAAAAGGTAAATTAGGCTGAGAAAATGTGAATGACTCTTGGTCACCCAGTGAGGTGCCTGGCTAACCCTCCCCAATTCTCTGACCACACCGGTTCCTTTTATTTACATTGCACCCCCATGGAGAAAGAATGTGTTTAACATCAGTTCCCTTGCTTCTATAATATACCTCCTACCTCCAAATAAAGTGCAACAGTTTTTAAATGAACTTCCATTTTTCTTTCTCCAGGCAATCTCTATTCAAGGCTCGTTCACGTTGAAGGTGACCAGATTTTCTTGCAAATCCAAGACACCCCAGGATGTATTGAGGTACGGAAACAATCATAAATATGTCCATTCTGTCAGCTTTCTGAGGTTTGATTCATTCCATCAGTAGATACCTGTATGAATGTTGCTGAGAAAATTCCCATTGATAGGAGTAGGCTGTTATCTTTCACGTTCATTTATGCAATCTGCACATTAATGCAAATGGCGTTCTGTGACTGAAGTCCAATGGTTAAAGGGTTGGAGGAAACAAATTGAAAAGATTTGTTGCATAGAATGTGGAATTGCATGGCAATTGTCTGTGACCACAACCAGCAAGTAACTTGTAGGCATTTCAGAAGACCCACTGTGTTTTCAAGAGGGCTTATTTCAAGCAAGCATTTTTCAACAATTGTAGAGTATCTCCTTTGCACGCAGAAGGTCCCAGGTTCAATTCTCGACATCTCCAGGTACTGCTGCCAGTCAGTGTAGACAGTACTAAGCTAGATTCACCCATAGTCTGACTGCATAAGGCAGCTTCCTATTATTGCAGTCTTAGAAATAATGCTCTCGTAGGCTGTTTAGAAAGTGGTGTGACTTTTGCTACGTTTCATGCAGAAACTAAAAGTTCTTTGAAGCTCTTTGTTTCTGCATTATACAGTAGAGTCACACATCTTGCTGGTTGGGGGTCAAAAGCCACCAAGGATGAAGACCTACACATTGCCTTTGGCAATCCCTTCTAGATTCAGATGCAAAAGCATCAATGGTCATGCTGGTTCTGATGAGTCTCTAAAGCTGTTGCACACATGGCACAGTTATAATGCGCCAGTGTCACGCACCCTTTGTGAAGTTGTGAACTGGCTATTGGCTAAGACAGCCTCCACCAACCTGGTGCCCTCCAGACACTTTGGACTACAATTCCCATCAGCCTTGACCGTTGACCACGCTGGCTGAGGCTGATGGTATTTGTAGTCCAAAACATCTGGGGGGCGTCAAGTTGGGAACAGCTGTGCCAGCAACAGATTTCAAGCTGGATTTTCTCTTTCCAAAGCAACCAGCTCGTCTTGAATCAAACCTATTCTTATTTGGAAAAGCATTTGATATAGTTGCTGTTGAAAAGTTTCCCGCTTGTATCTCATTTATTTAAGTCTATGTGCTCTTTTTATTTCCAGGTGCAAGAAGATGTTGCACAGATGCTGGATTCGCTCTCCAGGTGCCTGAAGTGGGCGGACGGTGTTGTCTTAGTCTATTCCATTACAGACTACCGTAGTTACCAGTCCATCCGTCCCCTTTATCAACACATCCGGAAAATCCGTCCAGACTCTAAAATCCCTGTTGTCATCGTGGGCAACAAAGGCGACTTGGCTCACTCCAGACAGGTCGCGGCCAGCGATGGCCTGCAGCTGGCGAATGAACTGGGCAGTGTGTTTCTAGAAATCTCCACTAGCGATAGCTGCCAGGGTGTATGTGATGTATTTCAATATCTTTGTAAAGAAGTGAGTAAGTTGCACAGCTGCGGCAGCGGAGACAAACGGCGGTCGTCCCTCATTTCTCGACCCAAATCACCTAACATGCAAGATCTCAAGCGACGTTTCAAACAGGCTTTATCGTACAAAGTCAAGTGAGCACCAACCTTGACGTCAGCCCCTGCTGAACAGACTGTTTTATAAAGCATACATTTATAAGAATAATTTATTTTTGTACTGATGCTCTTTGTTTGTGCATTCGCAAGTATGCAGCTTCCTTGCATTACTTTTGTATTAATTGACTCTGCAACCCCACAACTGAGTGCTGGATGGCAACAGAACGAAACTGTGAAAGAGACGGTGCCAATATGCCTATCCCTCTGTTTGATCGTGACCTGCTCTTTAAACTTAGGGCAAGCAAAGTTGAAAGCATTTGGATTTCACGTTTGTCAAACTTTGTTAGTCTGAACTTGGCTTAAATGAGAGTATTTCCATTTTACCAGATGGTGGCTAGGGTTGCTCATCTCTCTTTGACCCCCCCCTTTTAAAAAAACCAAACAAACTTACAGACTGGTGTTTCATTCTGTATGTAAACACGGGGAAAGAATTACAACTGATTTTGTAAAATGCTGCGAGGATCTGAGTTATACAATTGTAAAATAAAACTATTTAAATAAAATAATTAAATATCATTTTTTTATGTGTGGACCCTTCCCCTTAATTTTCCAGAAACCCTTGTTATATTAGCATATTGAAATCAGGCCGGATATACCGGTAGGCCAGGCTCCATAGAACTATGTAACTAATTCCACTAGCCAAATGAAGGTACTTTAAATTCTTGAACAGCAGTCTCTAATACCGTCTAGGACTAGGTATTAGAATCTAGGGGAGCGGGTGGCGCTGTGGTCTAAACCACTGAGCCTCTTGGGCTTGCTGATCAGAAGGTCGGCAGTTCGAATCCGCGCGGCGGGGTGAGCTCCCCTTGGCTCTGTCCCAGCTCCCGCCAACCCAGCAGTTCGAAAACACGCCAGTACAAGTAGATAAATAGGTACCACTGTGGTGGGAAAGTAAACAGCGTTTTCAAGTGCTCTGGTTTTTGTCATGGTGTCGGTTGCACCAGAAGCAGTTTAGTCATGCTAACCACATGACCTGGAAAGCTGTCTGTGGACAAATGCCGGCTCCCTCAGCCTGAAAGCGAGATGAGCGCCACAACCCTACAGTCGCCTTTGACTGGACTTAACCGCCAAGGGGTCCTTTACCTTTACCTTACCTGTGTGGTAAACTGCTTTTGAAAAGTCCTTTCAACACTGGTTCGCAAGATGACTGAAAGTGCCTGCTGTTCAAAGTTTGGGTGTAACCTTCGACGCCTCCCTTTCCATGGAGGCGCAGGTTGCAGCCACAGCAAAGGTGGCATTTTTCCATCTTCGACGTATCAAGCAGTTGGTCCCTTACCTTTCTCGCCCTGATCTGGCCACAGTGATCCATGCGACGGTCACCTCCAGGCTTGATTATTGTAACTCGCTCTACGCAGGGCTGCCTTGAAGCTGACCCAGAAACTCCAGCGGGTGCAGAATGCCGCGGCGAGGCTCCTTACGGGGTCCTTGCCACGGGACCACATTCATCCAGTGCTTTACCAGCTGCACTGGCTCCCGGTGGAGTACAGGATCAGGTTTAAGGTGCTGGTTTTGACCTTTAAAGCCTTATGCGGCCTAGGACCCTCGTACCTACAGGACCGCCTCTCCCGGTATGCCCCGCAAAGGACCTTAAGGTCCACAAATAACAACTTGTTGGAGGTCCCGAGCCACAAGGCTGTTAGACTGGTGTCAACTAGGGCCAGGGCCTTTTCTGTACTGGCCCCAACTTGGTGGAACACTCTGTCACAAGAGACCAGGGCCCTGCGGGATTTGACATCTTTCCGCAGGGCCTGCAAGACAGAGCTGTTCCACCTGGCCTTCAGGTCAGACTCAGTCTAATGGTTTCCTCCCCTTGGTTTTGTTTATGGGCGACAAATGAAGCAGTATTTTAAATTTTAAATTGACTTTTTAACCTGTATTTTAATTAATGGTTTTCTTTTATACTTTGTTGTGATTTTTACTGGTGTTAGCCGCCCTGAGCCTGGTTTCGGCTGGGGAGGGCGGGGTATAAATAAAATTTATTATTATTATTATTATTATTATTATTATTATTATTATTATTATTGGGGAACACATGGCAGAAATCCAACTAGGCATGCCAAAAGCAACTCTCTAGATGCTACTATCCCTAGGCATACCTGCTTGGAACTAAGCCCAGTGGGACTTCAAAGTAAACATGCACAGTGAGTCACTGATCTATGATGCACATTGCAAGTAGGTACTCATCTCTGTGGCCTTCAGAGTTTGCAGCTCAGTCTTGACTGCTTTTTGTATACCTGATTCATACTATTGCTAATACTGGAGTATTCTCACAGTAACTGAGATTCACCCGATTTCTATTTGTGGATTGTGCAAAATCACAGCAATTCATCACCAACATCTTGTTCGGTATATTTCTGATGACACCATCTTCCATGGAATTATCCCTCCTTTATAACATAGGCCCTAACTATATTGAGATTGCAGACTCTAGGAGCATTTGGGATTGTGAATCCCATTAAACTTATAGGAATTCTGAGGAGTCATCCAAAGGATTTGCAAAATAAGCCATCTTAATATTCCTACTTTGATTTCACAGCAGTACATGTGGCTTCATGGAAAATGCTGCATCGTCCCTTGCTGGGAGCTTTAGAAAAGAGCTTTAGAGCAAAGCTTGGTAATAAATGTAATACGTAAACAGCGAATATCATAATACAATAGCCTCAGCCTAGCTTTTTGTTCTGATTCCAATAGGATTAACTCTCTTAAATGTGAGGCCAATGCTCCAATAGAGTAGCCTTTTATTTTGAAACAAGAGTTCGGTGCCTTAGCTTATCTCCAGTCCATTATATTTTCAGCATAAAAGAATAATGATGGTTGGTTTGCCATTATCAGACTTTCCTCTGCCTTTTAATAGCTGTTTGGAAGTCAAACCAAGAGAGAAGCCAGAGGCGGATTCAGGGCAGTGTGGCTGGTTCCGCAACAATACAGGGTTGCAGATCCTTTGGGACTACAACTCCCATTATCCCTGACCATTATTGACTACCCTGGCTGGGTCTTATGTGTGGGAAGGATTTTAATGGATAGGAGAGGGTATATTAATGGCAATTTACCCCTCCTGGCGCCGCATGTGTGGGTTAAACAGAGTTTCAAAATCCCATCCATGGCTGCAAAGTTCAAAGCATAGGAATTAGGCCGTAAAACTTTGTTTTGCGCAAGTCCAGCGATGAAGTAAGCCGGCTTTCCCTTTCTTACCCCGCTTAACAAAGAACCAGGCAACAACGTGTAAAGTAAGTTCAAAAATAAGATTTACTTACTTTATAATCATGCATTGGTTCACAGCAATGGTAACAGTAAAGACTATGCAGGCAAAATGATTATATTTACAGTAAAACCAGCTTCAGGCATGTACCTGAAGAGAGAGAGAGAGGAACAGGAAGTACTGTATGCTCCTTCATCTCCATGAGAGGAGGGGAAATGACATCACACAGAGCCCTCGCTACTAATTGTATTTCTATGGTCTGAGTAGTGGCCTATCTGCAATACAGCTCTGTGGACGTAACCCCTTCTCATGCTAACTAGCAAGAATATGCATTTCTTAGTTTTGCCTGCTAATCTCCCACATCATGGGAGCTGGAGTCCCTATCCCTGCTAGTGCAAAAAGCTATAGCTCAGTAGTAGAGCAGCTGCCGCCCATGCAGAAAGTCCCAGGTTCAATCCTTGCTTTTTCTGGGTAGGGCTGGGAGAGAGACCCCTGTCTAAAAGCTTCTGCCAATTACTGAATTAGATGGACCAATAGTCCTAATTCAGTATAAGGCAGCTTCCTATGTCCCCATGAAAGCTTTGAAGGGAGAGGAAAACAGGCAGCAGGGAGAATATAGCACTCCTCCATTCAACATTGCAGCCTCCTAAGCTTATTTTCCTAAAGGGAAAAACAAACAAATCCCTGTCTGAGCAGTTACACAGATTTGCATGTAAAGTGTCGCCTGTCCTTTCTAACCTTTTCTGCTTTAAAATCCATAAAGTATTTAGAAGCAATCTGAGAAGTATAAACATATAGGGGTGGGATGCAATTGCCGCCGTAATCATGGGTTATACTGTGTGAAGTGTAATGATAGAGAGAAAGGAAGGGTTTCTCCTCCTCCCGCGAGTCGCTGAAATTGCATTTATTACGGTGGCGGGAAAGACAGATGTGTTATTCTCCCTTTGGAAGGGAAGTTAATGGGATGTCTGCCTTACACTCAAGCAACCCCATTGCCCTGGTTTAACACACCCAACTGCACTTTCCGTACGGTTCATTCCAATTTAGAAATGAACTCTGTATTCAGGAGAGATGGGTGTGTAATTGCTTTGGGAAGCATAAGAGAAGCGGCAGATGAGAAAGCTGGAAATGGTTAGAGAGAGAGAGGATTTGCTTTCTGCAGCATGTGCAGGTATTTCTTTTGTCTTGGTCTATCCTCTGGTCAGATGTCATGATGGTATAGGAACCTCCAATCTATCTGCTCATTAGAGACAAAATGTGCGGGGAATGTTCACTCTACAAGAAAGACCCATTCTTTCAAACCACTTTCAGTTCTCTGAAATTATGGCCACATCCACACCATGCATTTAAAAGCAATCTTATACTGCTTTGCCAATGGCTTCCCCTGAAAGAATATTAGGAACTGTAGTTTGTTAAGGGTGCTGAGACTTGCTAAAAGACTGCACGGAGCTACATTTCCCAGTGCCCGTAATAAATTACAGTCTTCAGCAGGGGTGCCAACTTGAATAAAATATTGGGGGGGGGGCAGATAAGCCCCACCCTGCATAATCGATCACATGACACGGTGCATGCAAAGCATTTGTTTTCTCGTGAAAATTGAGATCATGCCTTCTTCTGGTTACAATTGAGGAACACCCCCCCCAAAAAAAAGAAATCCAGGAGGAGGTTGAAACTTCAGTCTTGTATGCCAACCACATCAGGATGCTGGCCAATCAGTGCTGGTTACAGAATCATAGAATTGTAGAGCTGGAAGGAACCCTGAGGATCATCTAGTCCAACCCCCTGCAATACAGGAATATGCAGCTGTCCCATACGGGGATCGAACCTGCAACCTAGTCATTATCAGCACCATTCTCTCACCAACTAAGCTATCCAGCTGAATCGTCATGTCAGCATCATCAGGCACCCATCCAGGCCCCAAATTTTAGCAGGGGCCTACTGTTGACCACCCTCCAGAACCCCTTGGCTTTCTTCCTCCTTGCTGCTGTTGCTGCCCACTGTCTTCGAGCGTGCAAGCAGTGACAGGAGCAAGGAGGAACACCTGCTTGCCTTTCCATCATTCCTGGGCCATGGTGCTGATTGGGCCCAGGAGGAAAAGGCATGTGAATGGGCTATGGTGAAAAGCAACAAGGAGGTGGATCCTCTCAAGGAAGGAGTTCTGAAGAGCACACCTTGCCAAAGAACCCCCTCCAAATTATTATTATTATTATTATTATTATTATTAAGAATAATAATAAATCAACCCCACCTGGAATTAACACTGCATGAACACAATTTGGGCTGCATAAATGAAGCGCGCACCATGCACAGAGTGGCTACATATGAATGAATTTCCCCCCCAAAGGCTGCAATCCTTAGTATATTCTATTGAAGCCAACTGGAACTTGCTTCCAAGGCAATGTGTGGAGGACTCCGCTATAAATCCTGCAGAGAGTCTGAGTGGCGGTTGTCATAGTGACAGATTCTACTAACCCAATGTAGTAGCCAATGTTCCATTGTTAAAAAAATAAATTGTTAACTTTCTTTTCAGAAAACCTCAGTCATGTATGAGTATCATACCATTGCATCTGTTTAGCCCTCTGCAAATAAATACCGGTAAATAAAATTCTGATGACCAAGTAAGTTTCAACCTGGTTCTTTTCTCAAAAAAGTTGTATAGTGGGGCTAATTCCACCCACCCTCTACATCGGGGTGAGGAAACATTTCTGGCTGGTGCGCCAGATTTTTATCTTTCCATCCCTGCAGAGCCAATTTTAACAAACGGGCTGCCCCACACACTTCTCAGTGGCCTGGTGCTATAGTGATGTCAGATGCCGCTGCTCTTTGAAGCCCTAATTCTCTGGACTTCGAAGCACAGTGCAGGCCTATTTGAAAATTGGCTGCATCAATAGGAGTATAGCATCTAGATCAAGGGAAGTAGTAGTACCACTGTATTCCGCTCTGGTCAGACCTCACCTGGAATACTGTGTCCAGTTCTGGGCACCACAGTTCAAGAAGGATACTGACAAGCTGGAACGTGTCCAGAGGAGGGCAACCAAAATGGTCAAAGGCCTGGAAACGATGCCTTATGAGGAACGGCTTAGGGAGCTGGGTACGTTTAGCCTGGAGAAGAGAAGGTTAAGGGGTGATATGATAGCCATGTTCAAATATATAAAAGGATGTCATATAGAGGAAGGAGAAAAGTTGTTTTCTGCTGCTCCAGAGAAGCGGACACGGAGCAATGGATTCAAACTACAAGAAAGAAGATTCCACCTAAACATTAGAAAGAACTTCCTGACAGTAAGAGCTGTTCGACAGTGGAATTTGCTGCCAAGGAGTGTGGTGGAGTCTCCTTCTTTGGAGGTCTTTAAGCAGAGGCTTGACAGCCACCTGTCAGGAATGCTTTGATGGTGTTTCCTGCTTGGCAGGGGGTTGGACTGGATGGCCCTTGTGGTCTCTTCCAACTCTATGATGCTATGATTCTATGAAAACCCATTTACAAAACACCTCCGTGCTGCTCTTCAAACCTCCAGGTTAACATCTCCAAGCTGTGAGATTCATGCGCGTTGCTGTTTTGCTTATGAAAGGGTTCTGCCAGATACCTTTAAATGGTGCATCTGAATCTATTTCCATATTTGTTGCCCTTGGAGAACAATACTCCTGGAGATGACTGTGTGATTCAGCCTCGCGAAAGTATGTAATACTCTTCTGGAGGTAGCAGTTCAGGATGACACAGCGGTAACCATGGTGTGTGAATAAAGAAAAGTTTAGCCTAAATAAATAAATAAAACACTACTGCGCTATAGCCTCCTCATAAGTGAGTAATATCTGTAGTGATCTAAAAAGAGAGAGAGAGAGAGAACGGCAGTAGCATTAAGAAAATTGCATTATTTCTTGATGGTGAGAAATCTCTTCTGTCTGTTATTTTACTTACCCTATCATATTTGTACCCCATCTTCTCCCAAAGGGATTCAGGGGTTGTAAAAGCAGAGAGATGATATAATGCTCATGGTATCCATGATGCAGTGCAACCATGAATCTGGGGAAATCTGCGTGGGCTTCAGGGAATTATTCAGATAGCTGGCCTAGAATTATTGGTGGGTTCAGAAAACCCAACATCTGGGTTTTGCCAACCCCCTAACATTTATCACTAAGGCACTCATAAAACGTCTTTCTGCGGTGTTAAGTCCCTGATTGTTGGCCACATGATATAAGGTCTGAATTTCAAGTCTAGAAGATGATCCTGGAGGGCGATGGCTTGTACGAAGGCTGCAGTGCTCATCAGACGTGTTGAAGGAACTTCCATTAGCATTAGTAAGTGGAAACTGCACCATTTCCTTTAGCATTCTAGCTGAACTTGCTGTCTAGTGGGAGTTTCTTCCAACAAGCTGGAACTGTTCTTTTCAAACCGCTTGTCTCTCTATCCATTAACAGAAATCAATCGCCTTTCCATCTCTTTCCAATGAAGCTCACAAATTGTTTCTGTCTTTATGACCTTGTTTGTGTGGCAACTGAATGTGCCAACAGCACTTCCAGAAAAAGGAGGATTGATTTTTTGTTGTTGTTCAAGGCAGATGAAAGTCCTTTATGACTTCTACAGGCTTATAAAAATCAGACATCATTTCATCCGAAACCTTAGAGTGAAAACAATGATTGCTTATTTGGGGGCGGTGGGGTTCCCCCAGTGGACAAACCAGAAGATGCAATTCCAAGATCCCATAGAACAGGAATGGAGATTTTTGATTTGTAGGAAAAGTCAATGGAGGCCTTCAGCTGATGGTGGCTGGAGACAGAGCCCAAAGTGGGCAGAGCTGAGTTTGCAGCTCTTCAGGATTGCATAATTCAGTCCTTTTAGAGGTGCTTTCAGACTGTCACTTTTCTTGGGTGGAATTCAGTCCTCTACAGACTTCTGTTTTATTGTGCTTTCAGGATGTCAGGCAAAGTGAAGAGTCTGAAGCAAACCGAGTTGCGAGTACCACACAACCTGACTTGCAGCCCCTAAGTTTAGGGAAGTTTTAATCTGTAACATGTTAATGTATTGTTTTTTTAATATTTGCTGGAAGCGACCCAGAGTGGCTGGGGAGACCCAGCCAGATGGGCGGGGGTACAAATAATAAATTATTATTATTATTATTATTATTATTATTATTATAAGTGACCCTGCTGCATTCAGGTATGGTGGAGGATGCCATCCCAGTGCCAGGCTAGCATTTAGCTGCTAGTCTCAGGGCTCCTCCAGTCATCCCTTCCATTGTGCGATCATGATGATTTGTGTTCATGTTGCTGCTGGAGAGCATCACACGTGATCCTGTGTTTGTGCCTGCAAATGTTTTGGGACAGCCATACTGCTTCATTTCCAGTCCATGCAGATCCTTTAACTTCCTTCTGAAATCCCACTACTTCTCATGCCAGAAATATACTGGTTAATTTTTGTCCCACTTTTGATGTGCTATAGGCTCTCTGGACAGCGGTAGCACTGGGGAAGCACCACAGAATGAGCAACAGAGCAGAATAAATCCACCCTAATGCACCATTATCGTGTCCATAGCACATTGTAGAGTTGCTCTTGGCATCTGTCTGTCTTGAGAGACAATGGAGTGCGTCTTGGGGGGTGAAGTCAAACTGCTGCATTTGCAGCACCCAAGTGACCTGCCCCAGGCTGAAGCCTGGGCAGTATGTATGGAGGTCCTCGGCTGCCCAGATGAAAAGATCCCCCTCTCAGCCTTGCTGATGTGGGAGATGAGTGGGAATATGGATGAGGGAATATTGTTTAATATTTCCTATCCCAGCTTGTGTTAACAAGCTCCAAACTAGCAGAGATTCTCATCCCCAATTAAACGCAGCAAAACGTGGCGATCAAGTTCTTTTGAACTTCTATAACAAGGCAGGTTCCTGGCATTTTCCCCCTGGTTCCCCCTTAAAAGTAAATACATGACACATGGCTCTTTAAAAGTAAAAAGGTTTACTCACAGACATTTCCAAGGTTCTACAAGTCTCAGAAAGGCAGGCTAGCTTAGATTAAATGTATGTACATGTGTACGTGGAGACTCTCCTTAAGGGAGGAGGCTCCATCTGGGCCCTCTTGGCTGGAAGCCAAGAGTGCATCTTCTCTGGAAGATGTTGCTTGCTCGAAGTCCCGATGAGGAAGAGGGTGGAATGGCTGCTCACCTGTGGCTTTGAGTAACTACAGGTAAGGCCACTCCCACCTCTGGTCACACAGAGGAAGTGGTCTCAGTCCAGGTACAGGAAACTCTAACTGGAGGACTGAGACCCCTTGTGTACATTCTAGGAATGTTGTGATTGACTGCACCAGTGTTATGCATCCCACAGCTGATGCAGTCCAAAGGAAAACAGAGCAATACATTTGGCACCAGCTTGGCTGCAAGAGTTGCCAGAAGGAGGCATACACGGCAAAACAAGTCTTAGGGATTCCACTCTGGATTTGTGTAAGGCTTACTCCTTCGCCTTTTTTCCTCCCGAAGGTGTCCTGCAAGGCAGCGGAGATTTAGGATAAGAGTTTTCCTTCTGCTAGATGGGCTGCCTTCCCAGGTTGGCAAGCCCCATCTGCCCCTCACTTCCCTCTGTAGTACATGCAGAAACCGCCTTCTTGACCATTGGACCCACTGTTGGTCTTGTCCGCTCCATCTGCCAGAGCCTGTCTTCGCATGCAGGGAAGTCCCTAACTCACTGAGGGTTTGAGACCCATCAGCTACCCTCACCTGGTTTAGAAGGCCAGTCAAAGCTGCCTCCCAGGGTGTGGCCGCTGTTTCATGTTGACAGCTTCTAGGACAGTGATGGCTAACCTTGACACTCCAGAGGTTTTGGGACTACAACTCCCATCATCCCTGACCACTGGTCCTGTTAGCTAGGGATGATGGGAGTTGTAGTTCCAAAACATCTGGAGTGTCAAGGTTAGCCATCACTGTTCTAGGAGCCGCCGGTGAGAGCTGAATGCCGGGAGGGGCGTCAAATTTTGGCCTCAATACACCACCCCCATGCACAACAAAGCAGTGTGTGGCCTGCAGGTTCTGTGTCAAAGTACTATTGTGGCCCACTTGGTATGAAAAGTTGGATCACCCTATTCTAAATAAATAAATATTCCCACCCCCTCCCTCAGCTTCTAGTTACAGGCAAGACAACAGTTGAAGGCATCCATTTCCGGCCTGCAGCGTGAAATTGAAAAATATATGTGCGCGGAGTCAAAAAAATTATTTGTGGTTTCAATCCTCCCAAAACCTTTCATCTCATGCTAAAATATATCTGAAATAAAATGCACTGTAAAGAACAAGGAACACTGGATGCAATTAGGTTTGAACAGAACTCTCTGTACATTCAAATAAAGTCTTCTTTATTTATTGCCTTTTATCTTTCAAAGACCACTTACCTTGCTGTGAACTCTAAAGGGTGTGCTTTATATACAGGCTTTGTGTCCAAAGGGTTTTAGAAATAATCTTACATCAAAATATATATTCTATTCTCTGAATAAAAGAATATATTCCATTTTCCACTCCAGACTTTCAGGATAACTATTTATAGATTATCACTGCCACCTGGGCCCATTTCTTTTGTAAACT
Source organism: Darevskia mixta (assembly GCA_034641385.1). NCBI lineage: Eukaryota > Metazoa > Chordata > Lepidosauria > Squamata > Lacertidae > Darevskia > Darevskia mixta. The sequence continues at coordinate 21,857,445 of JAWWNH010000014.1, read as the reverse complement.
AAGATGATAATAAATGTTAGCACTTCAAGATGCAGAGATTCCTGAGTGTAGTTTAAAACTGAAACACTATGAAAGCAGCGTACATTTAAGGGGGGCAATTTACTGAAGTTGTGGAGTGAGGTTTAAAGCAACAATTTTACTTTCAGTAAAGCAGTGCATGTGATAAGGCATACAGAAGCATCTTAAAATAAACCCCAATCTTCACAGTAAACAATAAGCAAAACAGCTTTAATCCTTTAAGCTGAAGATGGAAAATTGCAATACGAAACCGTCTTGGAGAATCACAGGACCGTACAACAGTAATGTAATTGGTCATTTAAGTCTACATCAAGGAATGGAGAGCTTGTTTTTTTTTTTTTTAAATTTATATTTATTTAATTTTCCAAATTTTACAAGCACATAACAGTCCGGTTAAATTTCCTTTGCCTCCCATCTCCCACCTTAGGAAGCAGTACATACCTTCCCTCCCTCTCACGGAGGTATTTTTTTAAAAAACAATGATCATTTAACCATCTAAACACAACCCTCACTTTGCTTGGGCCTGATCTCCTTCCAGACCAGGCCTCTACATTTCTAACTATTATCAAATGACTTCCACAGCCCCTCCCTGCTGAATTCTTAAATAATACTTGGCTCACGGGTTCTTATCTTGGTCTTAATACATTTATCATCTATTTTTTAACTTAACTTGAATATATCTGCTTCTTTACAATTTCCTCTTAACTTCAAAATACCTTAGATTATAACTTTCTCTTAATCCTCCTTACAAACCTTGGTTTTACCCTTGGCCTTACATCCTAATTTTTAAACTTAATTTCCCCCCTCTCCCCCCACACCCCAGAATCTGGTGTCCGTTTTTCCTTTCATACCAGAAATTAAAGCATATACTTTTGTCTCCAAACCATTAAATCAGTCCAAAAAAACAATAACAACATCTCAACCCACACCCACTCGCTGTTTCACCAATGTCCAGTTCATGTAGTCCATCAGAGCTTCTTTCCAAGTGATTTGCTGCAATCTTCTTTTCTTCCTTCGCCTTCGTCCTGCGTCACAATCCAGGAAAGCCATATTTACTTGCTGTGCTTGTTGCGAGCTCTTTTTCTTGCTGACATTCTTGCTGACATTCCATCTCTTAAGTTCTTTCTTTTTCTTGCTGGCATTCCTTCTCTTAAGATTCTTATTTTTCCTTGTCTTCCTATAAACAGTCCTGCTTCCAGAAGACCCGTTACTGATGCGCGGCTGGGTGCGAAAACTGTGTTCCATAACTAAATCCTCATTCTGGTTCTCACACACATCAGCGTGAAAACCTTCTGGCAACAGTTCATCCGGTATGAGTTGGTCCAAACGTCTCTCCAGTCTTTCCGAGGCAGCATCAAAGGCATCACTAAATTCTTGCAATCTTTGTAGAAATAGGTTAACTTGTAGCTCTGCCTTTGAAATGCCTGTCATTTTGTCAAATAAAGATACAATCTTTCAGTTGTTTACTTCACTGCGACAGTTGTAGTTACAAAATAGCGATCTTCGCCAGATTCCTCCGGCATGAGGGAAGAGAGGGGCTGGTTGCGCTGAGACTAAACTTTGATCAAACGCCACTTTCACTTTTGCCTCGGCTGCCATTTCCCGTCTCTAAATCTTCAACAACGATAGGGCTGGCCTCCATTTTAAGCCCTATACTTTGCTCTCAAATTGGTCCAAAACGTTCAATTTACTCACGATCTCCGAGTCCAAATCACTAATTTGTTGAGGAATCCCAGCGCACGAACAGGAGAAGTCACGGCAGCTGCGCCCGTCAGGGGGATAGATGTCATCAGATCCGATGGGCTCCGGCTCCCCCCGCCCGCTTCCCGGAGACCCTTATTAGGGTCTCCTCGGGAGCAGGAGAGCCGTGAACGAGCCACTGCCAGACCAACCGGTCCCGGGACGCCCTTCCCGGGAGTTTTGGGGGCTGGGGCGCTGTCCCAGACACCCCTTTCACCCCTTTTTCGGACAGGGAACATCAGAGCGATGTTCCCCCCGACTTCTCCCTCCGGCGCCGGAACCGGAAGCAGGAATGGAGAGCTTGTGGCCCTCTATATGTTATCAGACTCCGACACCCATAATCCTGAGCCAGCACAGCCAATGGTCAAGGATGATGGGAACTGTAGTCCAGCAATATCTGGAAATATTATAGTAAGTACCAGGTGAGCTCCTCTTGGGGCACCACAAATAGAAGGGCCATAGCTCAGAGGTAGAGCATCTTCTTTGCTGCTTTATACTGGATGAGACCATTGATCTATCTGATTCAGTATTGTCTACACTGACTGGCAGCAGCTGTCCAGGATTTCAGGCAGGTGTCAGGGACTGGCAGGATGCTGACGAGTGTGTACCGGTGGAAGGGGGGCTGGAGTCTGTGGGGACTGGTACCAGCCAGGAGGCAAGAATCAGAGGCAGGGGAAGCTTCAGAGCTGGAGGAAGAGGCAGGCCAGGCAAGTGAAGGTCTGGATGAATCCCTGGAGATCCACTATTTGGGTGCCATGCAGCTTGCAGACGAAGGCTTTTCATGAGATTAAGACAGTGAGGGAGTCCTTAGGTTTCAGGATCAAAGGTTTACATGGGATGGAATAAATCTGGAGCCACGATGGGGAATATTGAAAAGCTGTATCCACTTACCTAATAGAGATCTTTTGTACTCAAAGTGTGCAACGTACGCCTTGTGAATCTGGTTAGACAGCACACTTTCCCTGTTGCACAGAAATGCTCATAGATTAAGAAAAGAAAAGCACCCTGTAATTTATTGTTGGAAGTGCATAACTTGGGTAGAAAAGTTTATCGTGCTAATTTAACTACCTAATCTGCAGAAGAAAAAGGCAGTGTCAGGGAATGGGCTGAAGGCGAGGACTGGGGAATGCATAGAATTATGGCAGACCAGCTTCTCTCCGATGGAGAGCTGGAGGGGGAAGAGTCACCCCCCTCTTGTCCACTGCGTGTTCCAAAGCAGAGAGAGAGACAGAAGCCAGACAGCTTAGGGAGGAGTTATCCAGTTTCGGGATAATGACAAGGGAACCAGAAGGGAGGGAGCAGCTAGTTGAGACGTCTCTTGAGAGCATGGGGGACCCCCCCCTCACCACGGACTCGGAGGTCTGAACGTATCAGAGAGCAAAGGAGTCAGAGAGAGGGAGGAACTTCCTGTTGGCGCCCAAAAGGCTGCGGAAGCCGGAAGGAGGATTAGACTAGCCAACTGGCCTCCTTGCAGAGAGCTGTGTATATGTGCTCGCAACATGATGCTGTAATAAAAGGATTATATCAACTGCTTGTTAATTCTTATCTGTGAAGTTACCAAAGAGAGGGGCGGACTCTCCACGCCTGACAGGCAGCCATGTTTGCTGCTTTGTTCTCAAAGGATAGTCCCATGGGGACCTCTCATCTTGAGGTCTGAGAGTGAAGTAGGAGCAGGAAGAGGAGGAAGGGTGTAAACTGGATGCAAACTAAGAGGATCAGTCTAAACATCAAAGAGATAGAGGGGTCAGCTTAAGAGGTCAAAGATACGTACAAAAATTTACCAAAAAAACATATACCCATGCCAGCATTCGAGGGTTAAGTCAAGGATAAATGAATAGAAGAACTACGGTAGGTAAAACATTCTAAGATTGTAGTAGAAATATATTGAGGAAAAAGGAACTATTTGTGTACATTCAAATTTAAGAAAATACATGCAAGGGGAGATGACAGGAAGTCACACCTGGAATTTTTATTTTACTTTATGATTATGATTATGATTATTATTAAATCTTTTTGTTGTTGTTGTTATTTTGTGTATGTGTAGGGGAGTATTTGGGGTGGAGTGGGAAGCGAGGTTTGTATGGTTGTTGTTGTTGTTGTTGTTTTTCTCGACTAAGGAAAACCACAAAGCATATATAGATAGATGCAAATAGAAATGATACAAACAGATAAATAGACAAATGTTGTGGTATACGAAATGTCTTTATTTAATTGTAACTGTAAAAATTGAGAATGACATTTTATGTAACTGTCTTTTTTGTTCTATTGTTCATTACAAAAAATCCAATAAAAATTAATTTAAAAAAAAAAGAGGTCAAAGGGATGGAGAATCTGGAGGTCCCTCACTCTAGCTGTCTTAACCTATGATAAAGTTATCTTCTGCAAGTTGAGTTGCGCTCAAACTCCCAACAGAAGTGGGCATGGCAATCATTATTGTGAGATTTGTGAAGCACTTCATACATCAAAAGCGCTATAGACATTAGTTTGGAGATACTTTATTTTTCAATAAACCAAGAATGTCACATGGTTTGATGTTACATCGTGACATTTCTGTCGATGTGTGAAAAAGAGCCTTTGTATTTCAGTAGCAACAACAAAAAAGAGGGGTAAAGTTTCATCCAGTGAAAAATGAAACAGCAATCATTTCACCACTCATGGAAGAATAAGTCTGGAAAGACTTATCTTTAAAGCAGAAAGTCATAAAAACGAACATTAAGCCAGTTTTATGCTTCTCCAGTAAATACTTGCACAGCAGGGTAGCCTTTATGGTTGTGGACAGGCAAAACACATTACATAATTTCAGCTATGAAGAAAGAGGGGTGGAATACTATAAATCTGTCATCTTGGGCATAAAGCTATACCTTTATTGATTCCTTCGGAGCAGAGCAGAGCAGAACAGAATGAAATTTGGAGGCAGGGGAGAGTACAACATTTCCAGCTCTTTAATGATAATGATGTGGGGGGTGAACAGGATACAGGGAGAATGACTTTCACTTCCACTGCCATCCTTGAAACTTGGATCAGGCTTTGGACAATCATGCAAGCACTAGAATTTGCTGCAGCTCAGTTGGTCTCCCGCTCCTCCTTTCAAAACCACCAGAATATTGTAGTTACCATAGAACTTTGAACTAGATTCAAAGTATGCCTGCCACAAAAGCAAGCAATAAGACAGAAATGTGGTCCATTAAGAAACACACACACACACACACACAGAGAGAGAGAGAGAGAGAGAGAGAAGAAGAAGAAGAAGAAGAAGAAGAAGAAGAAGAAGAAGAAGAAGAAGAAGAAGAGTTTGGATTTGATATCCCGCTTTATCACTACCCGAAGGAGTCTCAAAACGGCTAACATTCTCCTTTCCCTTCCTCCCCCACAACAAACACTCTGTGAGGTGAGTGGGGCTGAGAGACTTCAGAGAAGTGTGACTAGCCCAAGGTCACCCAGCAGCTGCATGTGGAGGAGCGGAGACGCGAACCCAGTTCCCCAGATTACGAGTCTACCACTCTTAACCACTACACCACACTGGTGTAGTGTGTGTGTGTGTGTGAGAGAGAAGTTGATCAAGGTATTCAAAGGAAAATAACAAGCTTGCCACTACTTTGGCCAAGTCCTTTTCTTATATATTACTGTTATGTACTGAGCTGAATCCTAGAACAATAGGATCCAGAATGCAGCAGTCTGATTGGTCCACAGGAGCCACCCAATGCAGCTCCAGGTGGAAGTGAATCAGCGACCTGATTGGCCTGCAAGAGCAGCCAATCAGGCTCCTGGATGAAGTGAATCCGCAACCTGATTGGCCTACAGGAGTAGCCCGGAATAAGCCAATCACATGGGGCCCATTGTGTAAATAATGTATATATAGCAGACTTTTTGGGGAAAGATTCATTCCTTGTTACTATGAGCTGAATAAAGAGCATGAAATTCACACTTGACTCCGAGTATATTTCAATTACAAAACTCTGGTCTCCACCCATTCAGTCTTCCTTTATAATCCCCCGTTTCCTTAATGTCATTGTCAGTTTAATGATTAAAGGGTAAAGGTAAAGGGACCCCTGACCATTAGGTCCGGTTGCAGATGACTCTGGGATTGCGGCGCTCATCTCGCTTTATTGGCCGAGGGAGCCAGCGTACAGCTCCTGGGTCATGTGGCCAGCATGACTAAGCTGCTTCTGGCGAACCAGAGCAGCGCACAGAAATGCCTCCCACCAATTCCTTAATCAATTCTACCATATTAGGCTTGCCATTAGCCTTCCAAACTTTTGCAAGCACGATTCTTGCTCATATTATATGCAGTCCTTTCGTTTGGAATTTCCTTGGTATCCTTTTTTTATCCACGGAATTCAAAAGGCGTAACAATGGGTCGCTGGTCATTTAAAATGGAAACCAGCATCTTCCAGTCATGTCTGGCCTTCCAGCATTCCTACCAGCGTTTCCTCCAACCACCCAGGCTCACAACTCTGGCAAATATCCATCCAGCAGATGGTGTCCTTTTCCCTGCTGCGAAAGCAACACTGGAGCTTGGGTCTCCTGGGTTCCTGGCTCCACTGCGGCAGCACATTTGCCCTTAAATCATGCAGACATGGTGCAAATATCGGGAGAACAACTCCAAGGCATTTGGACAACTTAGCTGTGAGAATGGCCAAGGGCTGCTGAAATCTGCTTCTTTCCATTAAGGGAGATCCACATGAAAAAAAGCAGGCTTGGGTTTGTGGCTGCAGCTGATGTAAATGCAGATGGTCATCTAGATATGCACCTACATTTTCCAGAGACCCAGCTGGCTGCATCTGGAGCCACTGGCTGTTGAAATATGACTAATTATACATGACTAGTGTTAGATCAGGGCCTGCAATTTCGGGAAACAGCGTACAGAAATCTCTTTAAACTGTCTGTGTCCTTGTGCGGAAGTGCCTCCCCCCCCCCCGTTTTTCCTCTTGGGGTGGCTGGGGTGGGGTGGGGGGTGAGGGAAGTCCTTATAAGGAGCCGTCACACGGACAAGTCTTTCTGTGAGATAAATGTTTACCACAGATCTACTGTTTATCAAAGCTTTTTACAGATGCATCACTTACGCAAAGCCATGAGTCACGGCAAGTGCAGTGTATGAAATCGCTGACAGGCTGAATGATCCCCTCCCCCTTGCATGACAATAAGGGTCAGTAGAATAATAGAATCATAGAATTAGATCACTAAAAAAATGTTATCGCCCCAAAATGGCTTCGATTAACTGCACGAACAATGAAGGGAAAGGGAGGGGGGAGAGAGGGAGAGAGATGAGTTTAACACGTCACAATCTGAAGCCTTTTATTGGGGATTTTGCTGCTATATGCTCCCCACCCTCTTTTAGAGCTAGTAAACTGTATCCCATCTCAAAACAGGCAGCTGCTATTTAGGTAGCCGGTGACCTTCCTGTTGTGTCGTGGCTGAAGTAATCCAGATACACATCTTCATGAAACAGCTCTTTATTTTGGAAAAACAGGACTGAGGAGCTGGGTTTAGGGTGGCTGTATTTGTAGGAACAAGATTGAGCTAGAACGGATACATTTAAGCGGGAACCAATAACTCTCATACAATTCGGCGGGAACCAATCAGGCTAAGGATTGTAGTTGTCCCTTGTAAAACGACAAATGAGCAGAACCCCCGCCAAGTTACAGAATGTTTGAACTAATACACAACACTTCCATCCTATTTGATGTCAGTTTGTTCTGCAGTAAATGTGGGAAGAATTTTTATGAAATGCAAGACTTTGCCTGGGGTGCTGCATGTCACAGACTGGTTATATATAATGGCAAAATAAACAGGCATTTCTCAGCAATGGCGAATCCTTCAGCTTGGGAGCCAAGGACGACAGCACCATTGGGTTTCGTGGCAATGCTTTTTATCTGTTTGCTCTCACTGAAGCTGGTAGCATTGACTTCTGAGTCTTCCTAGTGCTTTTCTGTTCACAACCAGAGCAGAAAGCTTTCTGTTGTCAGGAGAAGAGATGAGGAAAACTGGATACAGAAGGGCTGCAAGATCTTAGCATATCCCTCAAAGGGGAGATTATCTTGAACCTTAGATTACAGCGGAAGTCTGGGCCACAGTTAGATAAGGGAAAATCCTGGGAATGGCCTGGCTAGATCGGAAGAGATGACATAAATTATAAGGGCCTCAGTTCCTGAGAAAATCCTGGTGAAATGAGTGGAAGTCAGAGATTTACAGCAGCTTTCCTCCACTCAGTTTAGCTATGGTGGCCTTTGCTCAATAACCACAGAGCACAGACTGTAAGGTATGGGAGGAAGCTCACATTTATACAGCATCCCACACCACGCATAGACCCTTAAATATGAATCGGGGCTGCAATGTACAGGCCAGAGATTTTTCTTGGTCTGTACCTCTGGATTCCAAAAGACACCAGGGATCTTGGGAGGTTGATGGACTAAGGTCAGCCTTATGGGAATAATTAACCCCCGCTCTGGTGGCAGTGAGTTATTTGAAGGGAAGGATGAACTGAGCAGTGGGGTACTACTGTCTGTGAGAGCCAGGAACTCCCCTCAGACGGCATGGGGCCCAGGGCAGGTGGGAGGCGGCCATTGTTATGTATTCAGTGGTCTGTGTTTGCCTGAGCTTGAGTCTGGACTAAGGAATCTGAGCTCCTGCATTCTGATTCGAGACATGATATCCAATCACAGAACATTTCAGGATTTGGGCCTCTGCCATTGGCCCTTAAACTCTGAGTCATGATTCGCAGCTTGGAAGTTTAGACAGCCAATCATGTTGGGAGTGGCTGAGGCCTTCAGAAATGTATATAAGCAGTTGCTTTGCCCCTGCTGTCTAGTTCTGTTAGTTCAATAAAGGTTCTTGCTGTTACCACTGTGTCTTGCCTTGTGGGAACCCACCTACACTTCAGCCATCACACCATCTAAATTCTACTAATAGTAGACCCAATGAGATTAATAGACCTAAGTTAGACATATTCATTATTTTCAACAGGTCTGCTTTGAGTAGAACTAACTGTCTAGCCTGGCTGGAAGACTATGAGCTGTGAATCAAGAAGTTGACTTATAGCAGGTCAGAGCAAGTGCCCATCTATCCCAATAATCTCTACTCTGGCAGCATCAGGAAGAGTCCTTTCCCCACCACCTTCCTTATTGCAAATAGCAAGAATTTGAACCTGGGGTCTTCTGCTTATACCGTACGACACTTAGCTGTTGATTTTTCCTGAAAGTCCTGAATTCAAATTTCACCTCAGCCAGAACCTCAGCAAGTAGCAAAGCCAATCCATCACAATGCCAGCCCACACCAGCAGTTAATAACACACTGCTCTTGCTACCTCACGGAGCTGCGGTAAGGTTTGCCAAAATGTCTGTGAAGCACTCCAGACACTGAAATGTGCTACAGTAATGCTGTTTTATTTTTATTATAAAGCAGAAGAACAATGTGATTATTCTGTGTATGTGCATAATAATCATTGTCCAGAGACTCTGGAGTAACTGACTGCTCCAAAGCACAGCACGGTGCTTTTATATACATCCTCCCTGAGACTACCTCTAATGTAATGAGCGGCGAAGCAGACAGGAAATTTGCGAGCTTATTAGCAATTGCAGGAAGGGGAGCCAGAAAGCAGGTTTCAGCCCCGAATCCCTTTGTGGCCGCCTCCAATCCCAGCTCCGGCTTTTTTCCTTCTGAAAAATGAAGCAATAATCACGACGAGAAATGAGAACATATTTCACAGAAAACAGCTCCTTGCCTTTCTTTCTAAATAGACCAGATGGGAGCACAGCCTTGAGATCGCACATCTAAATCTCACCTAGAATATGAGGTGCCCCAGTTCTGGGAAGAGTCCAGGGGGCTTGTGAAATGGCTCACACATTTAATGGCTAAGGGACTGTGCAACTTATTAGATGCTCCCTTGCACCCTGAGAAGCCACTGCTTGAGGCTTCTATGTGGCTAGATAAGCAAGTTCAGGGTTAAGACGGGGGTTTATGGATTGGGGAGGGGTATAGTTCAAGGTGCTTTGTGTGCAGACGGTCCCCTGGCAATGGCATCTCTGATCAAATTATTTCGGCAGCAGACACTGGGGAAGAACTTTGATGAGATCGCTGAAGAGAACCTGTGCGTTAGAATGAATGCTGGGTTTAGGAGAATTAGTAGTCTTCTGACTCAATATAAGGCAGCTTCCTATTCTCGTCCCATTTAATGTGATGGGAGTAGGATGGGGAGATTGATATGGGGGAGACGAGGGATTGCAGACAAATTAATTCAGTATGTATCCGAACAAGAATCTGCCTGATTCACACTTCCTAAACCAATACATGATCAGAAACACAATCCATTCTTTGAAACTGGCCTCTGAGTGGTTTAACAGACAATCCTTCAAAGGGAACTACAGACCCTCCAAGTGTCCCTATTTTCCAGGGACAGTCCTGGATTTACAGAAGCTGTTTCGGTTTCTGATTTGATCCCGGAATGTCCTGCTTTTCCTCAGGACGTCCCTATTTTCACCAGAGAAATCATAGAATCATAGAGTTGGAAGAGACCACAAGGGCCATCCAGTCCAACCCCCTGCCAAGCAGGAACACCATCAAAGCATTCTTGACAGGTGTCTGTCAAGCCTCTGCTTAAAGACCTCCAAAGAAGGAGACTCCACCACACTCCTTGGCAGCAAATTCCACTGTCGAACAGCTCTTACTGTCAGGAAGTTATGAATGTTGGAGGAAGAAATGTTGGAGGGTATGGAGTTATGCAACCCCCGAGCCAAGGAGATAAGTAACTACATAATCTTTAGAAGACATTTCAAGGTAGCCCTGTATAGGGAAGTTCTTAAATGTTTATTATTATTATTATTATTATTATTATTATTATTGAATTAATTATTTTCATCGGAGAAATGTTGGGAACTATGGGAATCAGGGCTGGCCCATCCATGAGGGGCTGTGGCCTCAGGGTGGCAGGTTCCACATGGCAGGGAGGGGAAGCAGATCTATTTCCTGTCCTTATTGGCTGCTGTCGCCTCCTCCTCTGCTGCGCACCCACTGCCTGCTCACTGGGTGCTTGTGGGTGCATGATAGTGGGCATGTGGCAGCACAGCAAAAGGAGAGGAGGAGCTCAGCATTTTGTGTGTGGCCTCTGGTGGCAAAACGACCTGAGCTGGCCCTGCTGAAAACTGTAGCTCTGTGGAGGGGAATAGGGTCTCCTGACAACTCTCAGCACCAGAAACAAACTGCACGTCCCAGAATTCTTTGGGGGAAGCCATGACTGTTTAAAATGGTATCACGTTGCTTTCAATGTATAGTGCAAATGTGGCCTATGTCTCATATTCAGAAGGGCGAGGAGTTTATCAGCTCCTCTGTTTTAATCTGGGCCGCTCTCTTTTGTAATAAAAGATACAGTATTGTTTAAAAAAAAAAAAAAGATGCCCCCCTCCAACCTACAGAAGATTTTGTTAAAATTTCTAGGAAATACAGTGGATGCTCGGGTTGCGAACGCGATCCGTGCGGGAGGCGCGTTCGCAACCCACGCCGCTGTGTCTGTGCGCGCGCGTGATGCAATTCGGCGCTTCTGCACATAGGCAAAGCACGATTTAGTGGTTCTGTGCATGCGCGAGCGCCAAAACCCAGAAGTAACCCGTTCCGTTACTTCCAGGTTCGGCGCGGTGCGCAACCCAAAATCTCACAACCTGAAGCGGCCGTAACCCGAGGTATGACTGTAACTCTAATAAATCCTAGAAGTATGTGGTCTCCAGACAAGCAGCAGGATCTGGTTGCTGCTGCAGGAGAGGCAAGGCCAGGGGTCCGCGGGGGGCTCCTTCCATCCTTCGCTTCAGTGTTGGGTTCATAATCAAAGACGTTGTGAAATTAATCATCACAATTGATTAAAAGAACAAAAGCAGAATCTGCTTGAACTCTCATTCTTGGAACTCTCTCCTGGAGAGTTTCCACATTCTTTGAAAAACAGCACTGGAGTGCATGAAGGAGCTGAATTCACTCAAATATGGCAAATAAATGAGCCTTGTTGTTGTTTAGTCGTTTAACCGTGTCCGACTCTTCGTGACCCCATGGACCAGAGCATGCCAGGCACTCCTGTCTTCAATAAATGAGCCTACTTTTCCCTTATTCCAGCTTGCTCAATTTCCACTATTGTGTTTCTAGTCATTTTGCAAATTGTATGCTTATTTGTGTGCATGTAATGTGTGTGTGTGTGTGTGTGTATGTGTGTAGACAATGGGAAAGGGAAAAAAAATTGCATTTGGTTTAGGGACTGGATTTAAACCCCTTTGCAAGTTTGCCTAAGTAGGTGGGCCACTGAGGGGGAGTTATCACATTTGCAGCCCCTGTTTTCCACCTCATTATTCAGTCCTTTTGTATGTAGCGAAAGAACTAGCACTGAAAACATTAAAAAAAAAAAACACAAAACATTTCCCATATTTTGATGGCGCACATTAATCAGGTATCCTCTAAGTATTCAAACAGTCACCAGATAGTTTGTATTTGATGTCTGTACGTGGCATAGCTGGCATCAGTATGTGACAGAATTTAATAGGTGGCACCAGGACTGTATATGGGACCCCTGATCCAATTATGGGCCCAATCCAGTGCTTTGCAGTGGCCCTGACAGTGGAACCGTCTCCCTCGGAAGGTTGTGGTCTCTCCTTCCTTGGAGGTTTTTAAGTAGAGGTTGGATGGCCATCTGTCATGGATGCTTTAGCTGAGATTCCTGCATTGCAGGGGGCTGGATTCAACTCTACGTTTTCTGTGATTCTATGATCATTTGCTCTGCCCACTCTTTGCCTCTTGCCCTGCCCAGCTCTGACATGCAACCCTCCCCGAAGTAGGAATGCATCCCTCAGGCTGAAAAAGGTTCCCTATCCTTGCCTTAAAGACGAGCGGATTGATTACGGCATGAGCTTCCATGGACCAGAGATGGATGGCAGAAGCCAAGGATGAACAGCAACCTGGGCATCCCTGTCCCAGTGATGTGGGGAGTTGTAGTCCAACAACATCTGGAGAGCCACAGCTTCCTTGCCCTTGTCAGGAGGCAGTGACGGTCACCAACTTGGTTGGCCTAACATTGTATGCAATGAAACTCATAACAAATGAAACTGGTCTGTAGAAAACACAACTTGAAGAAGAGACAATGCACATATTTTTATAAACTAAGCAATCTTTAATAAAAATACATTAAAAAGAAAAAAGAAGATTAGAAGAAAATGGTGCAAGAGAAGTCTATCAGTGGCTACTAGTCATGATAGCTATACTTTGCCCCTGTGTTAAGAGGCAATATGCTTCTGAATGCCAGTTGCCGGAAACCACAGGAAGAGAACATGACCTCATGCTCAGGACCTGGTTTGGGGCTTCCTAGAACAGGATGCTGGACTAGATGGGTTATTGACCTGATCTAGTAGGGACCTCCTTACGTTCTCAAATCTTCGGATGCTGCCATACTGACAAAGCACCAAGATCTGTTTCGCTTCGTTTTCCCAGCAGAACTCATTAGTACAAGTAAACAGAACTTCTGAAAACTACGCAAGTCTGTTTAGCTCAGTCTCCTTTTCTACTTCAGATGGATCGTGCCCTTAATCACAAGCATGTGTAATGATTTCTCAAACTGGCAACTCAGGGCTGGTGGTGGGACTATAATTCTTCATTATAAGCATGGATCATGCCTATATTTAAAGTTGACAGATACGGTAATGACCAAGAAGATAAATTTGTGTGTGTGTGTGTGTGTGTGTGTGTGTGTGTGTGTGTGTTCTATTCTGGCCGAGGATGGTTAAGCCTGCTGTGACCCAGCTTTTATCAGAGGAAATTCACTTGTGTAGGACAGTGGAGATTTAATCTATAGATTCTCAGTGCTGAGCTATTCTGATTGAACCTGCTTAAAGCTTGTGTCCTCTAGGAGTACAGCCTGGTCAGACCTTCTCTCAGGCCGTGACGTGGCACCATCAGGGTAGAGCTTTGAGACAGAAGTCCAGGGACCACTCAGCACAATGTGCAAGAAAGCCCCCCCCCCCAATGCAGCAGGCCGGGGTTACCACATTTCAAATTAAGGAGGACCCCCCCATGAGACCATTAAGTCTGAAGGTACCTAACTGCACCATTGAACTGCATGGGGCTTGAGGACAGAGCCAGGCCTGTGGGGTTGGCACCAGGAGAGAGACCAGCGAACGGCTTCCTTCCTCTTCACCACACCGAGTCCCCTTCAGGCGCAAGAACGCATGAAGAGTGCTAGAGAGGTCAGAGGAAGCCAGCCAGGTTCCGCGAGGATCTCTCGAGCACCGTTAAGTGGGAGGCTCCAAGAAAATACAAGCAATCAGATAGAGAAGACAATTGTGGCTTGAGAACAAGAAACAAAATGGCAATTATAGTAAATGGGGATGCGTCAACAGTTCAGAATGCTTCACTGATTCTTATAAACTGCAGAAATGTGTGTGTGTATATATACAACCTCTGCGCACGATTCCTTCTCAGCAAGTTGATTTAATAGGCAGATGCTGGGAATTCATCGTTACAAAACAATCTGTGATTCCTAGGCATGCCTTCTCAGAAACAATCTCCTTTCCATTCACTGGGGCCAGTGGTGGATTTAGAGGTTTCAAATTTCAGCGGCACCCTGTGTGATGACAAAATTTGCTCTTGCCGCCTCTCACCTTCCATTGTACATCATTTCTGTGGTTCCCCCTGGAGTGCAGGTGAACTGGTTTGAGCATATTACACCGATCCTGGTCCAACTGCACTGCTACCAATTAGTTTCCAGGCGCAATTCAAAGTGCTGGTTTTGACCTATAAAGCCTTAAATGGCTCAGGGCCACAATACCTCAAGGACCGCCTCTTCCCATATGAACCTACCCGGACCCTGAGATCATCTTCTGAGGCCCTTCTTTGTGTGCCTCCTCCTTGAGAGATCCGGAGGGTGGCAACACGAGAACGGGCCTTCTCTGCAGTGGCTCCCCGTCTGTGGAATGCTCTCCCCAGGGAAGTTCGCCTGGCGCCTTCACTATACACCTTTAGGCACCAGGCAAAAACGTTCTTTTTTAACCAGGCCTTTGGTGACCCAACACCATTTTAGAATGTGGGTTTTTTGGGGGGTGGGGCAGTTATTGGGTTGTTGTTTTTATTTTGATTGTGTATTTTGTGGTTTTATATTTTGATTTCATTCTGTGAACTGCCCTGAGACCTCCAGGTATAGGGCAGTATATAAATTCAATTAACAATGATAACGATAATGATAATACTAATACTGAGTGGAGACTTGTGCTGTTTGGCCAACCCCATGTTCCTGAACTCCAGTTTCCATCACCCCAACAAACATGGCCAGTGGGCAGGGATGATGGGACTTGATACCTGGAGAGCCAATTATTCCCCATTACAACTTTAGGTGAACTGAACTGGCAAGTGAGGGGCGTGGCTCTCAAGGAGGCCCAACTGTGGGTGCAATGGGACTCTTCAAAGTGCCAGGCCACTGAACTTGGGGGTTGGGGGGGTCAGATAGCAAAGGAACAAAAATCAGTGGACTTTCCCAGGGAGTACAACTTCAGGAAGTGAGCAGCAGAGACTGACTCTCGGCCTAACTTATCTCACAGGGTGTCATGGTCTGGTTGGACACAGAGGAATGATGGGAGGAACCAGCTGGGGAAGCACCAAAGGAAGAAGCCACAGAACCGGGGAGGTGGTGGTGGGACAAGGATGAGTGGTCAGAGGGAGAGGACTGGGAGGAGGGAGGAGGCAGAAGCAGAAGCCGATTTCCTCCATCACTTCATTAACTGCAAAAAATTCATTTCATAGAATCATAGAATCATAGAGTTGGAAGAGACCACAAGGGCCATCCAGTCCAACCCCCTGCCAAGCAGGAAACACCATCAAAGCATTCTTGACAGATGGCTGTCAAGCCTCTGCTTAAAGACCTCCAAAGAAGGAGACTCCACCACACTCCTTGGCAGCAAATTCCACTGTCGAACAGCTCTTACTGTCAGGAAGTTCTTCCTAATGTTTAGGTGGAATCTTCTTTCTTGTAGTTTGAATCCATTGCTCCGTGTCCGCTTCTCTGAAGCAGCAGAAAACAACCTTTCTCCCTCCTCTATATGACATCCTTTTATATATTTGAACATGGCTATCATATCACCCCTTAACCTTCTCTTCTCCAGGCTAAACATACCCAGCTCCCTAAGCCGTTCCTCATAAGGCATCGTTTCCAAGCCTTTGACCATTTTGGTTGCCCTCTTCTGGACACGTTCCAGCTTGTCAGTATCCATTTAAAACAAACAAACAAACAAACAAACAAACAAACAAACAAAATGTATTTGTTTCACCAGGGCAACAGAAGGCTTTAATCCACTTTAATTATGCAAGCCTAAATTTCCAGCACGTAATTGAATTCCTCCTGATTTTCTTATTTATTTAAAAAAAATAGAGATTCTACAGTTAAAGCATGTGCTGTGTGAAGAAGTGCTTTGTTATGTCTGCCACCCTTTTGGCTTTCACCATTTGAGCTCACTTGTCATTGGAGGAATGGTTATCATGATTGGTACTCCCAATGGGCCTTTGATTTATCAGTGAACAATTCCTGGTGGATTTATCTGCATCTTTCTTACGTGCTGTAAGGCAATTCTGCGGCTGTGCAATAAAGCAATATTAATCGACTCTGTGCATCAAAAGAAACCCATCAAGCATACAATTTTGTCCACCTTAACAATTTTAGATGGAGGGAAATTTTGCCGAGAAGCTTATAAACATCCATGGATTGAAAACTGTTCCTACCATGGACGTAGCCAAGGAGGGGGGCGGGCGGGGGCAGGGCAGCTGCCCCCCTAAATCAATAAAAGTCAATACAAATCTCAGGTTCTTCCTACTCACTTTGCCAATGGCTTTACAAATATTACTGTCTTTGAGCGCCATCTAGTGGCTTCCAGGAACTTGTTCCTAATTTGTTCTAATGAAAGGTTTAAGGACGAGGGTGCGTCTATGCGGCAATTATTTGGGATATTATTGTTGCCATGGTAATAGGGCTTTGTCCATCTTCATGGTGCAAGTCGCCATCAGTTTGCATTGAAAACTCTTCCTATCTATTCGATGGGAGGATGCTAAAACTGCGATTCCTTTCTTCTTTGAGAAATGCCAACCTTTTGGAGGGGAAGAACTCTGCGCAAGGAAGCAAACTGGGTTTCCATCCATGTGTTTGCTGCAGGGAAATATGGGCAGGGGTGGCAGTATTTCGTAATATGGTGCCCTGTGCAAGCCCAAAAGTTATCCCGCCCCCCCCCCCGGATCTTTTCAATTACGGATATTCTCAATTTTGCGCCCTCTCGGCTCGGCACCCTGTGCAGGGGAACAGCCCACAGTGCCTTAAGTCCTAAGGTGCTGGTGTGGGGCCAGAGGACATCTACAGGGCGAAATCAACACTTGACAAATCTCCCCTGCGAGTGTCATCCTGCCCTGCATTCATGTTAACTAGCAGACAATATTTTGTGTTTGCCAGTATAACATTGGGCTCATCCAGACATCCTGCTTATCGAGCATGCATCCTGATCCGCCCGCCTAAAAAGTGGGTTTCTTGCACTAGGATGACAGAGCACTTTAATCTGCTTTAATTGCACAAACCTAACTTTCCAGGATTCGCTTGCTTCCCCCTGAAGACTTCCAGAGTCCCAGCTATGGTTGCTGTGCAAAGAGTGTTCTAAACAGGCAAACACATTCTAAAGACAACCACTAGATGTCACTCTTGTGTAAGGGACAGAATACCACTTGCTAGTTTTTCCCTAGTTTGCTGACACACTAAACGAAAAACACCTTGCCTTCTTTGTGAGAGACTTCAGGAGTTAATGTTTAAAAAGTTGTCCACGGTCAGGATGACTGCAGAGCATTGTGGGTGAGTGTGTGGGTGTTTTGGTGCCCCTTCTGGTCCCCCCCCCCTTTCCTTCCTAAAAGAGGAAGGACTTGGCCTCGGAATATTTCATCAAATGCCACCCACGCTTTCTCTCTGTGTGAAGCTTTTCTCCCAATACAAACAGCAGACTGGTGACTGGGAGCAGCCGCCGAGACCACATAACACCGGTCTTGAAAGATCTACATTGGCTCCCAGTACGTTTCCGAGCACAATTCAAAGTGTTGGTGCTGACCTTTAAAGCCCTAAACGGCCTTGGTCCAGTATACCTGAAGGAGCATCTCCACCCCATCATTCTGCCCGGACACTGAGATCCAGCGCCGAGGGCCTTCTGGCAGTTCCCTCACTGCGAGAAGCTAAGTTACAGGGAACCAGGCAGAGGGCCTTCTCGGTAGTGGCACCCGCCCTGTGGAACACCCTCCCACCAGATGTCAAAGAGAAAAACAACTACCAGACTTTTAGAAGACATCTGAAGGCAGCCCTGTTTAGGGAGGCTTTTAATGTTTAATAGATTACTGCATTTTAATGTTCTGTTGGAAGCCGCCCAGAGTGGCTGGGGAAACCCAGCCAGATGGGCGGGGTATAAATAATAAATTATTATTATTATTATTATTATTATTATTATTATTATTATTATTATTATTGCAGTTTTCAGAGAACTAATTTTGATCAGGACCGCATCAGAGGAGAATACTGTTGCCTGCTGTGATCTTACAATTATCAGCCCTTCCAGAGGCTGCTATTACCTGTTACCTCACCTGTATTATAAAACGCATGAGCAGTAGATGCAAATAATCATTTCAAGGCTGCTTCGGACTAGATGCATACCCTCCAACATTTCTCCGGTGAAAATAGGGACATCCCATTCCATAATGATAATTTTACTATTTATACCCCACACATTTTACTGGGTTGCCCCAGCTACTCTGGGCAGCTTCCAACACATATAAAAACATAATAGAACAGGCTTCCTCAACCTCGGCCCTCCAGATGTTTTGAGACTACAATTCCCATCACCCCTGACCACTGGTCCTGATAGCTAGGGATCATGGGAGTTGTAGGCAAAAAACATCTGGGGGGCCGAGGTTGAGGAAGCCTGTAATAGAACATTAAACATAAAAAAAAACACCTTCCCTATACAGGATTGCCTTCAGAGGGCTCGGATAACTCCATACCCTCTAACATTTCTCCAATGAAAATAGGGACATCCTAAGGAAAAGTGGGACATTCCAGGGGCAAATCAGAAACCAGGATGGCTTCTCTAAATCAGGGACATCCCTGGAAAATAGGGACACTTTGTGGGTCTGTACATGTGCTGCTTTTATCCAAAGGCTTGGCCATCCCGGGTGCAGCTTGGTCATTACAGGATCCCAACCCTTCTTTCCAAGCGCTACATTCACTTCTGGGTGACTTCATGCAATTGGCGGGAGCAAAATTGGGTACAGGGAAATTTGCCTTTCTACAATAGGCTAGTTTCCACACACATAAACACAACCCTCTCTGTTTTCCATCCAGACAAGCAAGAGGCATTCTCAGGGTTCAAGGACATATTCCAGCCAGGCCAAAACACCTGGGGTGTGAAGCAAAACCAGTGACAAATGTGGCCTGTGGAGAAGGTGTCCAGGATCAGAGAAAGAAGCCCAGAGGGCCACATTTGACCCCTGAGCCCGAGGCTCTGCCACCCGTGATCAGGACTGTGGATCTCATTCTTTAGCTGGTTCCCAGTCTAGAAGTCAGCCAGTGGCCCTGATGTGTATTATCTGTGGTGTGTCTGCCTGTCTTGTCTGACCAAGACGGAAAACTCCTCTCAAGTAGTTCATTGCTTTGTTGCTTTGGTTTAATTTTTTTCCTTGTGTTTGATCTTGTATTTTATTCTGTGAACCACCCTGGGAATCTCTTGATGAAGGGTGGTATATAAATTTAATTATATAAATATAGATATACAGATATAGATATTTTTCACATCCAGGGGGGAACTGGGAGAGGAGTTTAGTGACCATAGTTTCCCCCCGACCTGATTGGAATCATTCCATATCTCGGATTCAGCCTTTGCCAAAATATATATCTTTGCAGACAAATGAAATATTGCTATTTTTTTCCAGCAAGAAAAGCACACACACCACAAAATCAATTGAAAGCTGTGCGGCTTAATTATTAATGGCCGCAGAGCTGACTAATCGTGTTTGCACAGCCTTTCTGTAAACAGGTTGATCACAAAACGCCGTGTAGTCCAGTCCCTGAGTGTCTAGCATTGATTCTCAATATAAACACACCTTTCAGCCGCTATCTCCCAATGCAACAAGTTTAGAGAAGATAGCCAAGATTAGGCCCAGCTCCATTTTTCAGGACAAAAGTCTGGATTCAGCTGTCTCGGACGGTGGCATGGAGGCATGGTGGAATGCCAGCCTCTTGGGCGCAACTTCCCTCAGAGGCAAAATACGCTTTTACCTGGCCGTGCAGGAAGAGCTCCTCTGAGGAAAGCAGCAGGGGTTTTCTTTCAAGAGTAACTGCACATATTGCCTTAAAGGTAAAGGGACCCCTGACCATTAGGTCCAGTCACGGATGACTCTGGGGTTGCGGTGCTCATCTCGCTTTACTTGCCGAGGGAGCCAGCATACAGTTTCTGGGTCATGTGGCCAGCATGACTAAGCTGCTTCTGGCAAACCAGAGCAGCACACAGAAACGCCGTTTACCTTCCCGCCGGAGTGGTACCTATTTATCTACTTGCACTTGACGTGCTTTCGAACTGCTAGGTTGGCAGGAGCTGGGACCGAGCAACTGGAGCTCATGCCGTCGCGGGGGTTCGAACCGCCGACCTTCTGATCAGCAAGCCCTAGGCTCTGTGGTTTATCCCACAGCGGATGGCTTTTCTATCTGCTGCATCTATATCTCATGCTTCCCCTATGACAGGGTGAGGGTGGCTGTGAATGGGGTTGCACTCACAATGACTTTGCAAAGTAGGTCTGGTTGAGATGTGCATTGCCTGAGGCCTCTCAAAGGAGCTTTGTTGAATCCAGGCCTAGCCGAGTCCAGGTCTAACATGCTCCGCATTATGACAGTCTCACACTCAGGCCACCTTTGCAGCATACATTTAAAGCGCTATGGTACCACTTCAAACTGCCATGGCTTCTGGAAGCTTGCTAAGGGCACTAAGAGCTGTTGGGACACCCCTTCACAGAGCTACCATTTCTAGAGTGAAATTCCCCGTGAAAGGCCTTGATTATCAAACCGGTATTGGAATTCTTGTAGAAACAAGGTTTGTACCCGACACTGCGCAAGTGGGAGGCAGATTGTGCAACGGCTGGTTCTGTCCCTTTCCCTCCTCCTGCAAACCCCATAATCCTCTCCAGAAGGTCGGGGAGATCTACTGAACATCTGCCGAATATTGTGGGCTGTGCCTTATCGGGGTGCAGGATGCGTGTGTGCCAGAGTGCTGATCCGGACAGAACCACGAGATGGAGCCTTTTCATCAGACTTCTTGCAAGTCTTGCTGAGTCTGGCATTAAGAGTTTTTTGCATGGTAGTCTCTCCCGACTCCCTCCCTGCTCTCTCTTCCAGCGTCACTGATTGACACTTTCACCCTGCAACTAATATGAGTCCCCCACCTCCAGGGGTGGGCTGTGACACAGGGGAATGGATTAAACCCAGTTTCCCCTTACTGTGGCTCAGCTCAACATCCCCACACCTGCTCTTGTTAAAAGAAAAGAAATATCCAGACCCGTTAAATGAACCCGCGCCTTTTTAATGTCACATCTGTTTCGGCCCGGATAGTGTTCTGTCCAAGGAGGAAAGCAAACCTTCAGAAATTCTCTCTCTCTCTCTCTCTCTCTCTCTCTCTCTCTCTCTCTCTTAACAACCATCCACTGAGAGTCATGAGAGGTCACACACATGGTATCGAAGGTCAATATTGCCGATCTGAAGTTTTGGAATTGCGTTCGTTGTGAGTTTTCTGAGCAACAAGTGAGTTACCGCAGCCCGGATGGCATCGCAAAAATATCAGTGCTTGATAAGCGATAGGCAGCGAATCAAACCTGAGCTCCTTGGAGGAAAGGTTGGGATGGAAATGTAACAGACAGACAAACAAACAAATGGCACACTTTAGTTGCCAGGCACAAGGAAGCACATAGTTTCTCACACCCCATAGGGTTCACACATTTGGGGTGGGGGCTTTGCTCTTATGCCTTAAATAAACACTCATACTGAAGAAATGAAGCAGTGAAGCTGTATCTAGAGTGGGTATTGCTGATGGGGAAACCATCACAGGAGTCATTTCTGCCTAGCAGGCTCTGTCCAGCTTTTAGAAGGATGCAAGACTAATAAGAATGGTAACTCTAACTGTAGAGATGGGTGTATCTGTATACTGTATTTCAGTTCCTCTTATTTTGCCCACTCTTCAGTTCAGTTCTCAACATTTCCACATCAGTTTGTGTGTGTGCATGTTTTTAAAGGCAGTCCTCATGAAAATTCATCAGCATTTTAGGGCAAATTTATGCTACTCTACAGATTTTAGCATGTCATTTTGCCTAATCGACACATTTTTGCAGACCCATTTCCTCTAATGTAAATGCTTTTGTGTATGTTATTTCAAGAAATATCTGCCCTTTTTTGGCATACTTTAGTATATGCATTTTTGCGCACATTACTTGCCTGATGAATTTGGCCCTGCGAAACCTGGAGAAGCGTGAATTTCAAAGAGCAGCTGTGTCTTGGTTTGCATATTGTTTCAAAAAGTGCAGATTAGGTAAATTCACCTTTAAACGGCAACTTAGTCCAATCCACCACCCCCCATCTCTACCCTACTGTGCATTCATATGCCCATCGTGCCATCCAAGCAATGGCCAGACCCAGATCGGCTTAGCATCAGCAAAGTGGTCCCCTGAGACAACAATCATGCTGCTACTGGGGAAAAACAGTGGGCCTTCATTTCAGCCAGTGCTCACTAGGGAGCCTGAATCTGATTTTAGCACCAAGGCATGGAAATTCTAGCAATGAGAAACACGATGTGAAAGGGTAGCTCTGAGCATCTGTAGAGTGTCCAGAAGTGGAGGCTGATGCGTTTGGGGCAAATGGGACACGGCCCCACCAACCTGTACTTAGCCAGCCTGTTTTCTTACTTCAAAGTCTCAGTTTTGCCCCTGTAGAACTCATCAGGGAAGAAGTTGGGGACAAGACTAGACTTAGTTGTCTCTGCCCATCATTGTCTCTGGCGCCACCTAGTGTTGGCCTCCCTGCCTTCTGCCCTACCAGTCCCAATGGGATGCTTTCTCTAACATAAAGTGTGGCTTCCTGGGGACATCTCCCCTGGTGAACGGCATCCTGAGAATTATTCACTCTCAGGGTGGAAGGCACTGCTAGACTAGTCCGGGAAAGGGCTTGCTTTGCAAAAATAAAATTATTGTCCCCCTTGAGTGCAAAATCTAAGGAGGCCTGACCCTTGTTTTTCCATCCCCTCGCCCCTTCTAGTCACGCTGACTTCCCAGTAAACATGTTTTCTTTTCCAGGTACAGCACTTGTAACAGTATTTGCTTGAATTAGGGGGAAGTTTGCTCTGCAAACTGCATTCACCTTTGCCAGATGGGAGCAGCTGTTCCCTTGACATTCTCCCAAGGCTTCTTGTTTGCATAGACTCTTGTCGGCAAATAACCCACCCTAAACAAGCCATTCATGCTGCCTTGCTCTCCAGAGCTGATAGGAGAGCCCTGAGTGGTGTCAAAGGACACCTTCTCCCTCGTCTTTCCCCTTCATTAACAGACAGCCACCTCCAAGACGGCGCCACTGGACCATTTACCTCCTCCATCAATCATTTCGATGGGGCTGGTGGGAAGCCTTGCTATAGAAAGAACGAAGGAAGCAAGAGCGATTGCAAAGTTTTGCTTTCGTGAAATGTCTCGAGTGTGCCAAGCCGACACCCTCATGTCTTGGTGAAGCAGAGGCACTGTCCCTACCTACGTATCTGGAGTGTACTCAAGCGACGAAGATGTGATTTGGATCCAAGGGCAAATTCCAGCCATTCACCTTTCAATGACCAGCTAGATAGTTTTGAATTTGAACCTGGGACGCCTTGTCTTAAAATCCCAGGCTTAGGGTTGCCAGACTTTAACCAAGGGATGAGGTCGTTGCATTATTGTTCAGCCTGCGGCTGTGCTGGCATTAAGGTGAGCTGTCCTGCAGTCTGAAGGCCTTTTCAACGCGGTGGATTGGTGTGGTTGTTCCAGCAACGGAATAACCATGTAGCTGTATAAAGCAAAGTGACAACACACAAAGCTGTCGCACAGCAAAGTGTTTGCAAAGGCATGATCACATAGCAAAGGCATGTTCTGAACTGAGAAGAAAAAATGTAGCCTAGGAAGGGATTGTTTGGGAAAGGGTTACCGGTAAGTATTTCCGCCCCCCCCCCCCCAGTCACGGCTTCTCTGAACCAATCAGTGCTTTTTTTCTGGGGGGATGCAGGGGTATGCATACCCCTAAACATTTTGTGAATCTATGTTTGGCCTCATTGAGGGGCAGTATTTCAATATGAGTAGGAAAATGAGAGTACCCCTAAACATTTTTATTTTTATTTTAGAAAAAAAGCACTGGAACCAATTAATGTCTTCCAATGCTCTCTCTCTTTGGGCTTTCCCAGGACATTTTGTTGTTTGAGATGGATAAGATAGTCTCTTTCCATGTGCGAAAGCCAACCACACTGACAGCTGAATTTTAAGAACATGAGAAGAGCCTTCTGGATCAGGCCAAAGGCCCACCTAGTCCAGCATCACACAGGAAGTTGCCTTATACCATCAGGCCTTTGGGCCATTTTGGTTAAACTTGCCTATAGACTTGGATTGGCGAAGATGCTGCTCTCTCTTTCCTACCGGAACTTGAGTTGGAGAGCCTGGGGTCATGGACTTGCAAGGGGAGCTGTCCAGCCAATGCCCAACATGGGAACTGGAGCCCGGACCAGGACTCAAGTGCTAAATGGCAGGAGAGCTGTCCACAAGGTAGCTGAGCCCCAGACCAAGGGAGCTAGGGCATGATAGATGTGGCCTCAGCAACAGACAGGCAGCAAATGAAGGCCCTTCCGTTGCAACTCCACCCATTCTGGTGCCTCAGCAGAAGCTCTCATCCTGGAGGCACTTAGACCTTAGACCTCAGACCCTGCTGTCTCTGCAAGCACTTGCTTATATATGTTGACTGACCTTGTAGTCAACTAAGCCCCACCCCCCACTGTGGAGCTACCTGGCTGTTAAAGGACCCTCACTTTTTTCTGCAGTCTTTGGATCCTGTGATGCTGGGAGGGGGAAGACAAGAGCGCTGAAAACAATTCAGAGTCCTCTGTTGCACAGTACACAATGCAAAAGTTGTTGGTCGTGACATATAGAAAGCCCTATTAACATCTGCTATAAATTTTGGAGACCTATTTGTTCTCTGTGCATTTGGACACCTCTTAAGAGATCGCAATCAAATTCCTGAGATCAAGGAGCAGGCTTTTGTCCCTGCTTCGATACCATCAGACACAATTTTGAATCAAGATGGCTGACCGAATGTTTCAAAACTGCCCTGATTCTAACCATTGATTTCAAAACGGCACTGATACTTTCGCTTCTTAGAATTTCCAAGTAATGCTAATTATGAGGCTGCTAGTTAGGATTTGGGGGCGAAAGCCCAACAGACTAAGATTAGTTTGTCAAAATGGAAATATAAGGAGCAAAATCCATTCCACCCCCCTGAAGATTTGGTCATCAACCAATTCAAGCATCGTTAAACAATCAATCTGACTTTTAGTGGGCAGCTGTTTACACTGACGTTCGTAATTTGGAAGCTCATCTCAGCTGTCCACTGCGCAGATGTAAACAGAAGTTCCCAGCTGTTGCAGATTGAGAGGCTGGGCGGAACTGCTGAGCACAGATTTTTATTGGGGGTCATACAGACAAACCCTCTTCTTTCTAACAGTAGGGGTCATTCTCCCTATAGCACTGACACCAGCCCAGACCATTTATAGCTGGTATGTCCTTGTCCTAATCTAATGAAAGTGGCGACACCCTTTCAGTGTGTCCATGCTGTATATAAACTTTCTTCCTTAAAAATAAAATTAGTTACTAAGCGTTCTGGAGAGGATGATTTTTTTTAATAAAAAACAACAACACACCAAGGTAACCCTTAAAGTCCATTAAAAAGAAAGAAAGTGGGTTTGGTGCACTAGGGTGACACAGCACTTTAATTCACTTTGATTGTGCATTCTGGAGGCACACTTAATCTGACTCGGTATAAGGCAGCGTCTCAGGTTTCAGAAAGCTCCTGTATTTCACAGTCAGAGGCAGCATGCTTCTGAATGCCAGTTGCTGGAAACTGCAGGAGCGGAGATTTGCACTCAGGTCCTCCTTCGGGGTTTCCCATTGGCTTCTGGGTGGTCCTTGGGAGAAGAGGTTCCTGGAGCAGATGGGTCCCTGGCCTGATCCAACAGGCTCTTCTTGAAACTAGCATGGAGTTTGAGGAGGATGAGTGAGACCTAGGAGAATAGACCTCAGGGGCTGGGTGAGAACAGGCCCACAGACTGGAAGTTAGTTACCTGATCTTAGGCTTGCCCTCCCTCTGAAAGAGCAGGTTTGGAGTATGGGGGTGCTCTTGGATCCATCTTTGTTGGTTAGGTTTACTATATTCTGTTTTGTTCCCGGATAGAATCATAGAATTGTAGAGCTGGAAGGGACCCTGAGGGACATCTGGTCCAACACCCTGCAAAGCAGGAACCCTGCCCACAGCTATCCCTGGGCGGGCTTGAACCATCAGCCTTCTGGGTAACAGCCAGATGCACCGACCCATTGTTAATTTCTTGCACCACCTGATTGTAACAACCTTATAGAGTCAGTGTGGTGTAGTGGTTAAGAGTGGCAGACTCGTAATCTGGTGAACCGGGTTCGTGTCTCTGCTCCTCCACATGCAGCTGCTGGGTGACCTTGGGCCAGTCACACTTCTTTGAAGTCTCTCAGCCCCACTCACCTTGCAGAGTGTTTGTTGTGGGGGAGGAAGGGAAAGGAGAATGTTAGTCGCTTTGAGACTCCTTCGGGTAGAGATAAAGTGGGATATCAAATCCAAACTCCTCTTCTTCTTCTTCTTCTTCTTCTTCTATCAATTATATTGATTTCTTGGAATTTTCTATCAGAATGGTCAGCTTTGCTTATGTTTATTGCTTGTATGTTTATAAAAACCAAATAAATATATTTAAGAGAGAAAGAAGAAGAAGAAGAAGAAGAAGAAGAAGAAGAAGAAGAAGAAGAAGAAGAGTTTGGATTTGATATCCCGCTTTATCACTACAGTACCCGAAGGAGTCTCAAAGTGGCTAACATTCTTCTTTCCCTTCCTCCGCCACAACAAACACTGTGTGAGGTGAGTGGGGCTGAGAGACTTCAAAGAAGTGTGACTAGCCCAAGGTCACCCAGCACACGACAGACGCGAACCCTGTTCACCAGATTACGAGTCTACCACTCTTAACCACTACACCACACTGGAGAGAGAGAGAGAGAGAGAGAGAGAACTGCTCACTAAACTCCCCCAATTTTTGTGTGGTATGTGTGTACTGTGTGGCAGAAAGTGCTAAACAGACCCGAGACAACAGGGAATGTGATATTCAGAAAAAAACTGGTCTTAATGGTAGAGTGCTGACACCGAAAATATTCATTTAATAATGACATCTTTATGTAACTTCTGTCTTCAGAAAGAATTGTCTAGCGCAGTCTTTGCCAACCAGGGTCCTTCCAGATGTGGACTACAACTCCCATCAGCCCACATAACACACAGTCTGTGGCTGATGGGAACTGTAGTCCAAATCATCTGGAGGGCCCCTGGGTGGTGGAGGCTGGTGCAGAAATGTACTTTAACAGAATAAATGTACTTAATTTTTTCCTGCTTATAAAGAGTTTGACAATAAAACAAACCTATCTAATCTTGAATCTAAATCAGCTTGCATGAGCTTAGGAAAATTTAGAAGTGGCCTTGAGTCCTCCCATTTCTTTATTATACCTTTTCTTATGTCCAGTTTTATCTCGCTAGAGGATTGCTGCCTTTTGTGTTCTGGTGAAAAGGCAAGAATGTTAGAGATAACTCTGCAAACAAGCTAACCAGGAAGAAGGGAATTTAAAAAAACCGCAATGAAAAATATCTTGGGTTTGCAGAGGGCAATCAGACCTGCACCTATCTATGCCAAAAGTGAAAAAGAACAGTTGCAACTTTAATAGAGTTCAATCTCTTTTCTGTTTACAGGGAAATGTGTGCACTGCATTTTCCTATCATGCAAATGAGTGACAGGGTGCTTTTTTGGTTGTGTGTGTGTGTGTGTAATTTACAGTTGGTAAATATGCCACATAATGAAAATGCTTTCTATATTTAGAAGGATGGCTTCTGTTTTTAATGTATAAGCACATTGCCTACCATTTACCTGCCATAAAACATAATTAAACAGGCACATGCATGCTCCCTTGACTCTGGAAATCTACTTCAAAAGAGGAAGATGTGGCTGGCAAGTTGTAAAGTTTATGGCACCTAGTTGTGATTCCGGGTTTATGGGGACATGGCCCAACAGTGAAACACAGTAAGCCTCTGAATAATACCAGTGGCTTTTGTGGTCGGGTCCTGTCTGTGGTCTTCCCATAGGCATCTGGTTGGCCACTATGAAAACAGGATGCTGGACTAGATGAGGAATTGGCCTGATCCAGCAGGGCTCTTCTTTTGTTTTTAGAATGCTACTGAATGGAGAAGTCACCCTGTATCCTTATAATTCTGTGGGAATAAGAAACGACCATCTCTTAACAGAATGGCCAATATTTGGGGGACTTTAGTCACCTCCACACTGTTCAGCGCATGAAGTTAAAAGGTCCTTATTATCTATGTGTAGCAGGACAACACATATGTTGGTCACTAACGCTAAACATACTGGTTTTGGGTCTTTTTAAGCCAATTGGCAAGGAAGTAGCTGACCCAAGAATCCAGGGGGACAATACAAAAAGAGGTTTGTTTTAAAACTAAGCCTTTTTTTAGGAGATTGGTTCATGCATGTTTGGAACTTTGGATAATGGCTGAGGAAAAACAAGCTCCCCCGGCCAGCCTGTCTTCTCCAGAGATGTACAGGTGATGCCAATCCTGGGAAAATTGGGTCATTATAAGCCGCTATGTAAAAGTAGCGTCTATCTTTGCTTCCCTTTTAACAAGATTAGTCTTGCTTTTCTCCTGCTCTTTATGTGGCTGTCTAATGGCCACCTCTTCACTCTCATGCTAATGTGATTAGCTGGGCATGGGGACCATACTGGGAGATACTGTCACAAAGATCTCTTCTTACTTGAGTGCACCTCTTTCCTGAATGCAACATCTTGTGTTGGTAGTCACAGGGGGCATTGTTAACCCGAGGATTCGAGCAGAAAGGGATATTTATGATACCCCCCATAAAACCTGATTCAGGGAGACATTTAGGAAAGGAACTGGGCAGAAGACAGATGTGTTTCCTTTCGCAGATGCAGAGTGGGGGGGTGCCTCTTGCTCGCTTCGCATATGGAGCAACTCTTTATGGTGTTTTACAAATGCTTTTTTTTATTTACAAGTAAAGCATGCCCAAGTTACACAGACAAGTTACACTGGAACATTTATCCTCCATCTTAAGCACATATACACAGAAGTGAAAAAGCACCAATCTCAAGGGAGCTTGCTTCTGAATAAGTATGCTTAGAGTGACAGCAATAGACACGTTTCGGCAACCCTTAGATGTGGGGAAATCTGGTGTTTTCTACATTAGAAGAAGAAAAATAGAAGATTTGGATGCCATTGGAGTTTTGAACAATCTGAGCAACATAGAATACCAGGTATCCTGTTTTTGATTCATAAGAAAACTATACTAGAAATGATAACAAACCCATTAGCAAAAGAAGAATTAAAGATTTGGTGAAT
Source organism: Darevskia mixta (assembly GCA_034641385.1). NCBI lineage: Eukaryota > Metazoa > Chordata > Lepidosauria > Squamata > Lacertidae > Darevskia > Darevskia mixta. The sequence goes on along the minus strand of JAWWNH010000014.1, from coordinate 21,827,927 downwards.
CCGGATATCAGAATTAACACCTCCTATATCACAACTGATTCCCTTTGCATTGCACCCCTCCTTCTACACATCTGAAGAAAGCTGATTACGAAGTGGAAAGAAAGAGACATATACTATACTGATCCACTTGAAAATGACACTTCTGTCACAGCCAGGCAAATCATGGAAAGAATGGAAGAGTGTGATGTGAATTGGCTAGTAATCTATCAGGTAAAACACTTCATCTCAAATTCAGCAATTAAAACTCAGGCAACTAGACCACTGACACCATTTGAAAATCTTTTGTATAAAATTGATAATATGGGGGGAGGGGGTACAAAATACTTACTGACCTAGCCATTGGACAATGTTCGGCTATTAAACAAAATTGGAGAAAGGACCTTTGGTATCAAAATTGAAGAAGCAGATTGGAATAGTATATGGGGAAACCCCCGCCACCACTAAATTCAGCATCAACCCATATTAGGGAAAACTCTTTTAAGTTAATAAACAGGTGGCAACAGAAATAAGCAAAATTACGAATCAGGATGTACAATGCAACCCATGCCTAGGTTTGTTAACGATTTTTAGAGACGCTCCACTTAAATGACTGCACAAGGGACTTTTCACTTTTCTTTTGGAGCTGCAAGATTGCTCATAGCAAAAAAAACTGGAAAGGACTTGATCATCCACACATCACACAATGGAAACAGAATGAACAATCACTTTATCCGAGAAGCTACTGGTAAGTAAGCGTATATGCCCTGAATGATGTAACTGATACAGACAATTTTGCTGAAATATGGCACCCCTTTTATAAAGTATTCAAATGAACATCCTGGTGACTGGCACCCACCAACTACACATATAGATTTATGGGGGAAATTGTTTACCACCTTAAGCTGGTTGGAGGAAAGGTGGATTATAATGTGATAGCTAAATAATAAAATAATAGTTACAGGTAGGTAGCCGTGTTGGTCTGCCGTAGTCAAAACAAAATAAAAAATAAAAAAATTCCTTCCAGTAGCACCTTAGAGACCAACTAAGTTTGTTCTTGGTATGAGCTTTCGTGTGCATGCACACTTCTTCAGTATAATAAAATAATAGTTCCACTGATGCAGTGGTAGCCTGTCGTACTGGAATTTCTTGCTTTACTTTCCCTCCATGCAAAAAATGCCTCATCAGGAATTTTAATTTTTCAGTCTGTTCAATGCAGCTTCTCTGGTTCCCATGAGAATTTTTTTTTTTTAATCCAGTCTCACCCCGGGGCAAAGAAAGCACTACTTGTTTTATGTACAGAGCAGACAAAGAAGCAGCGTATTTCATGTATTGATTATTTACTTTGGGAAAGAAAACATCCAGGTTGAAGGATGGCGTGTTTTCTTTCTGGACAGGAAGAGATAGGGCAATAGAATAGGCAGCCCTTATTCTGCTGACATGGGAACAAAGTGGTGGTTTGTTGGGGAGTGCGTGTGGTTTGCTTCTGTCACACACTTTGGGATACACTCAAAAAGGCCTGCCATTTCCATTAGGTTTTTGTGACTCGGGAAGTGCTGGTTAGTGCAAGGGAAGCTGGTCCATTAGGGCAAATAGGATGCTGTCCCACCAACCTCAGCACGCTCTCACCTGGGGACATTCTTATTTTCAGCTGGACCAGGGGATGTCTATTGCTGTCAGCTACCTCCTCCTTAGTCTCAGTGATCTCCTACTTGTACAGCTCAGCAAGGAGGAGGATGGGGACTGTTATGTACTAAGCTTGGATCCTAGAACATTAGGCAGGTAGGATCCTAGAATGCAACAACTGATCGGCTTGGAGGAGAAGACCAATCAGGCTCCAGGAGGAAGTTAATCAGCCTATTAGGCTGGTAGTATTGTAGAATGCAACAACTGATTGGTCTGCAGGAGAAGACCAATCAGGCTCCAGGAGGGAAGCAGAATCAGCCAATCAGACAGGACTCATTGTGTACATAATGTATATAAAAGCCTGAGGTTTGGGGGGGGGGAATTCAATCACTGTTTTACAAGTTGCAATAAAGAGCATGAAATCACTGCAGGACTCTGAGTATATTTCAGGGACAAAATGTTTGGTTCTGCCTATCACTGTCTTTGGCTCCAGCTTCTGTTGCCCCCCGCTCCCCCGGCCTGCTGCTACTGAATTAGCAATGTGCTGGATCCTTGCACTAAGGAAAAGATCGCTCATAATTGGTGGAGCATCTTTAACATCTGCACACTCCTATGACACAACTTTACTTTGGAATGCTCTCTCCAGGGAGGCTTGCCTGGTGATTTCATGACATATCTTTAGGTGCCAGGCTAAAACATTCCTCTTCTCCCAGGTCTTTGGCTAATTGATTTTTGTGTGATCTTCAGATGAAAATTAATAAATGATAATAATGATAATGTTTTTCTTAGCAATGACCTTATATTATCTGGGTTTCATCAGCTGCTGGACTTCCTTGTTAATTTCCCCCCCTTTTGCGGTGCTGGTTCCAGGGAGCCTGCCCCACCCCCCGTAGTTCAATGGATTTACTGGGCTTGCCTAGTACTGGTGGACCAATTGCAGAAACAACTGACAGCAGTGCTGCAATCCATGTTGGCCGGCTGAGTGAGCTGTCATTTCGGCTTCCAAGAATGCCCTGGTGTGATGCTACATTAGGGCATTGTGGGAAGTGTAAATGGGGTTTAGACTCAACCAATCAGTACACGGGCCTAGGGAAGTCATGTGGGGCCTGGAGCCCCAGCAGCTGTCCATGGGTGTCTGTGCTGACTCTAAGCCTGTCTCTTTTTCTTGCTGTATCTGGCTATTTATTCTAGAAGCCTACAATTCCCCTCTCATTTCTCCCTTTCCTCTGTTGAATGGGCTGTGCTGGGGAATTATGTGGGTATTTCTACTGCTGTCTGGTTATACTTTCATTAAATGCAATACAAATCTCTGTATTTAACTTTTTAAATAAATGAAATAATAATACTAAGTTTTCTAGATAGAATCCATTAGGAAAGAATTAAATTGCAACTTTTCAGATGTCTAATGTATTTCTTGGTCATGTGCTCTTCTTAAAAGCAGGGGGAAACAATCAATGAAATGCCCAGAGCCCTAACAGCAGAAACATCTGTTTGATTCAAGTTTCTTGGATGAATGAGCAGAAGGAAAAGCTCAACTGATTAACTCTGCAATTTATCCAACGTGGTTTTGGGGTAAACAGAAATCCCAGAAAGGGCTCTTAAGGACACTGAAATTATCCTGCTGGCAACAGACCAGTCAGGCATGGCACACACCGGATTCTAAAGCATTTTATCTGTCACCTGAAGTAGTTAAAACAAAATTAAAAAATTCCTTCCAGTAGCACCTTAGAGACCAACTAAGTTTGTTCTTGGTATGAGCTTTAGTGTGCATGCACACTTCTTCAGAAGATATGCCAAAGGGGACATAGAGAAATCAAAGGCATGCAAATACTGATAATTTATCTGTGGATGGTGCCTTTTACTGCCTTACAGGTAGGTAGCCGTGTTGGTCTGCCGTAGTAAAAAAAAAAAAAAATCCTTCCAGTAGCACCTTAGAAACCAACTGAGTTTGTTCTTGGTATGAGCTTTCGTGTGCATGCACACTTCTTCAGATACACTGAAACAGAAGTCACCAGACCCTTATATATAGTGATAGGGTGGGGAGGGGTATTACTCAGAAGGGTGGTGGGAATGGGTGATAGGCTGATAGCTGTGGTAAACCTGTTGACGACTGTTAACAATTGCAATTGGTCTAACAGGAAAAACTATGATTAAAACTTAGATCTGCTCAACAAAAGATCCCACCCACTTCCCTTCAACCTTTCCCCACTCAGCTTGGTGTCATTTCTCAAAAAAGCAAAGTGGCAGAAAAAATTGAGTATTAAACTTTGTAGAAAACTGAAGCAACAGAGCTGCTAAAAAGAATTAGGCACCACATGATCAACTATGTTAACAGGAGGGGGCACCGACTCATCTCAATTTGTTTCATAATTCAGTGTGCACATAGAGTTAGTTATGAACCTTAAGCATACCGGTAGTAGACTCAAATGGCATACGCCTTGGAGCAGGACTGGAGAGTTTATGGGCTGTATTATGACCTGCAAGGGCTACTCTATAGCCCTCCATATTTGCTATATGCAGTTCCTTGACCATTGGCCATGTTGTCTGTCTGAGACTAGCAAGAGTTGGGAGTCCCCTGTAAATACTCCTTCCTTTCCTGCTCATTTACTCTATGCTACGAACTGTTAAAAGAAAACGAACTGTTAAAAGGAAAATCCTGCTCCTTTTCCCTTATGGGGTATCTAAGAGACCGTATAGTGTCCTTAAGTGGGTTGCCTATTGGTAGGAGAAAATTACAGAGGCCAACCAGAGTATACAGAGAAGCAAAGTGGCTAGTAAGCCTGATCTTTATTAACTGTTGCAACAGGATCCCCACTCACCACATGCAGGAGGGAGGAGAGAACCCAGAACAATGGTGCGCAAGCCCCTATATGGACTTTTGAAATTGCCCACCCTGTAGCTCAAGACCACCCCCAAAAACATACATACATCACAGAAGGAGGCGGTCTACATCAGACTCCTGTCTGCCAGGATACCTGATAATGGTCACTGATTGCTGTACCTGGGAAGCCTGGGCATTCTTTTGTGATGGTAAATACTTTTAGTTCCTGAATCCAGGTCACAGGCTCACTCTATTCATACACAAATACGCCTTAAGACAAGGTTTGTAAGCAAAAAGACAAAGGGAAGGCTTTCCCCATTTTCTCCCTCCTTGCAGAGAAATATATTGAGGTCAATTTGGGAGAGTCAAAATGGCTTCAGTATTGCTCTCCTGTACTATTTCAGACACGTGGTTTATATACTTACGTATGTGTTTGCCTTGTGCTTATGAACCGTTTATTTTATATTTGGGACCTTAAAATTCTTACAACAGAACCTTTTAAAATTCCAGCCGGCTATTAAAATAAATTTGGATTTCAGAACAAGTGCTCCAGTTTACTCCTCCCTCCCAACCCCTTTTCCTTTTGTGTCATGTCCTTTAGGCTCTCTTTGCCTTCAAATGTAATGCACATTTATGAGATATGTATATACATTTCATAAACGCGCAATACAAGATTTTTTGGGGAAATAACCCGAGTTGTGTTTATTTTTTTTATTCGACAGACTCCGCCCACCCAGAGGGCGAACGCATTGCGCAATCGCGGATGCCGCCGTCTCTTTTCACGCAAACTCCAGCGTTCGCGCTCTCTCCGCCCCGCTCTTCCTGGCCCCGCCCAGTGGCAGGACGGTGGGCGGCAAGGGACAAACTAAGGATGGCGAGGCTTGGAGGGGCGTGGGCTCCAGGGGTACCACGTGGTGCGCCGCCACTCCAAGCATGGCCGGAGAGGAGTCTGTCGGCAAAGAGGAAGATGCCGCCGCCTCCGATCAGCGCAAGCTCAGCGAGCCCGGCGCTACTCGCCGCCGCCCGCCTTCGGCACTCCTGAGGAAAGCCTTCATTTGCTCCTTTCCGGACTGCGACGCCATTTACAACAGGGCCTGGAAGCTGGACGCGCACCTGTGCCGGCACACGGGAGAGGTCAGTTGCGCGGGACTAAGGAGAGCGGCCATTGGGCGAGAGCGTGTCCGCAAGAGGGGCCAGGTGTCCTGACGGGCAGCAGGAGGGAATCGAACCTTGGGGCCCGTGAGCGCGAACGCGGCGGCTGCTATTGGAGCGCGGCCTGGCTCGCATAGCCAATCGAGGGGAAGCGGGCCGTCACTGGCCGGTCGGGGGGTGACGCGCTTGTTCGGGGCGGGGCTCTCTGGAGATGACGCGTTTCCGGATAGGGGCATGAGGGATATTTTGAGGGGCTGTCAAAAGCTGCAGTGGTGTGTACGGCGCTCGCGTGAGAATATCATTAATATACAGTGTATATATTAATGATATATGTATTTATACGTCGCCTTTTTCCCTGAAGGGACTCAAGGAGGCTTACAGATAAAAAACAAAAACAAAATAACCACTAAAAACATAGAAGACACAAACATTAAGAAAACAATTAAGTATTGATAAAAGTTAAACTATGAAAGGGGGGGGTTTACTCCTGAGTAAATGCAAATGCAAATCTCTCAAGAATATTGGCCAACCTTCTAACTACTAAAGGGGTGAAACTGGTCCTAGACAGTGACTGGGGGAGTTTCTGTAACAGGAAGCAGTAGGTCAGATACTTGTGTATTGGACAAAAAGTTAACATTGGGTACTTTTTTGTATGGAAGTGAGAGCTGGACCATAAAGAAGGCTGATCGCCGAAGAATTGATGCTTTTGAATTATGGTGCTGGAGGAGACTCTTGAGAGTCCAATGGACTGCAAGAAGATCAAACCTATAAATTCTTAAGGAAATCAGCCCTGAGTGCTCACTGGAAGGACAGATCCTGAAGCTGAGGCTCCAATACTTTGGCCACCTCATGAGAAGAGAAGACTCATGGAAAAGACCCTGATGTTGGGAAAGGTTGAGGGCACAAGGAGAAGGGGACGACAGAGGACGAGATGGTTGGACAGTGTTCTTGAATCTACCAACATGAGTTTGACCATACTGTGGGAGGCAGTGGAAGACAGGAGTGCCTGGTGTGCTCTGGTCCATGGGGTCACGAAGAGTCGGACACGACTAAACAACAACAACTTTTTTAAAACCTTTGTCAAATGCAAGTCAAATAGAAATGCTACATTTGAGCATCAGAAAATTGTCCCATGTAAATTAGTGTAATTTGCATAAATCTGCATAAATCTCTGGAAACTTTTAAAAAAGAAATCCCCCATCAGCTAAGTATGGTATTTGGTGTGCAAGAGCAACTGTTTTGGGAAATTGGTAGGATGTGTAAGATGATGAGTAAAGCAAATAAATTTGTGATATAAAATCAGCTGTCTTTCTCCTTATCAGCTGCCTTTCGTTTGCAATTATGAAGGCTGTGGTAAAGGCTTCACTAGACAATGCCATCTTAAGCGACATTTTCTTACGCACACTGGAGAAAAGCAATTTGTGTAAGTATACTATGGGTGTGGGTGGGGAAGGTTTTGGAATTGTTAGAACAACAAAAATTCCAACAGATGTTAAGATCTGCAGTTTGCAGGTTTGCTGCCACAGAAATAGGATTGGGTGAAGCTGGCAGCTGTATGTTTGCGTAACTAATGGGATTAAAATATTTTGTTGAGGTTTGGCTAAATGAAAAACACCAGCCTTATGGGTGAAGTGGAGGATATGAAATGAAAAACTTTTAAAACAAGTATGGTTCTGGAACATAGGATATTGTAGTTGGGACACCAGTTTCAGCTTTTAAGTCAACTGTTTCTCTTTTGAGGCCTGCATTTCCCTCCAAGGCAATCTGTCTGGGGCTTCATAAAATGCTGCCTTATACTGAGTAAGGCCTTTGATCCATCTAGCTCAGTATCGTCTGTAGTGACTGGCAATGGCTGTTCAGGATTTCAGGCAGGGTTCTCTGGAACCTGAGCCCTTCTGCATGCAAAGCAGATGCTCTACCACCGAGCTACAGCCTTTCCCTAGCATGCTGGCTGTGGGCAGAGCCAAAGCCAGCAGAGGCCAGAGAGTAGGACCCTATATGCATTTAAAGTAGCATCATACACCTTTGAATAACAACTCTCTGCACCCTTAATAAACTGATTCTTTGTGGTTAGCCATGGCTATTTAAGCGATATTATAGTGCTTTAAATGTATAATGCAGATGAGGCCTAGGTTAAGCCACCCCCTTTTCTTTCTCCTAATGATAATCCCCATTTCCCTCTTCCTGGCACCCATTTTTTCCCTCTCTGCCCAATGACTAGCTTGAGAGGGGAGTGGCATATGCCTCTTTCCAAAGGTGGGAACAGTTTACCCACCACTGTGATACATTACGTTATTCCCCCTTCCTCTGTGTGTGTTGTTTCTTTTTACTGAGATTCTTCATAACATACTTATTTTAACTGTAACATATTTATTAGAGAAAAATAATTAGAAGGGGGGAGGGAAACCCTGTACTGACTAAAAAGGTGCACTGGTGTGTTTATTTTTAAGATTCATTTATAAAAAATGTGTGGTGCATTATCTTAGGAGATCTTCCTCCTTTCTCATGCAAGTGCATGTTGCAATGTATGCCTGCAGCCCCTGAGAACCAAGAAAGTCTTCCCTTTTACTCTCTTAACAATTATTGTTTTATTCATTAGCCAATATATACACCTTAACCAATTAATTTGACCAATTCAATGATTTGACTAAGGTTTCTTTAATTAGCTGACATCTGGAAAGGCCAGTTGCACCTGCTTGTATTCTTTCATATTCTTTATAGAGAACATACACTTGTGTATTTGTAGGTGCATGGTGGAGGGCTGCAACGAGAGATTTACAACAAAATCAAACTTGAACAAACACTATGGTCGCAAACATTTACAGCATTGTAAGGAATACATAGTAAGTGGCCTTTTTTATTTGCCCAAATAGGCTTCGAATAGGTATATAAATGAATAATGATAAATAATCCTTTGCTCAGTGTTAGGAAATGATTCATTAAATGTGCTTGACTTATTAACTCTTTTGCCAATGTTAGAGCTTAGCCTGTGCATCTAGGTAGTGATTAAGCAGTAAAATTATCTGTATACACATGGTCAGCTTTTACCCATTGACAGCTATGGCAGGGGGACATACCCTATTTGCTTGCAGGGTGCTGTTTGCTTGTAGCTAAGGGATGCGGGTGTCGCTGTGGGTTAAACCACAGAGCCTAGGGCTTGCTGATCGGAAGGTCGGCGGTTCGAATCCCCGTGACAGGTGAGCTCCCGTTGCTTGGTCCCAGCTCCTGCCCACCTAGCAGTTTGAATGCACATCAAAGTGCAAGTAGATAAATAGGTACCGCTCTGGCAGGAAGGTAAACGGCGTTTCTGTGCGCTGCTCTGGTTCGCCAGAAGCTTATTTGTTTTGCTGGCTACATGACCCAGAAGCTGTACACCAGCTCCCTTGGCCAGTAATGCAAGATGAGCGCCGCAACCCCAGAGTCGGACACGACTGGACCTAACGGTCAGGGGTCCCTTTACCTTTACCTAGCAGTGGAATCCCAGTCTGTGCTGAGGACTCTAACCAAAGCTTTGCTGCATGCTGTGTGCAGGTAAGCTACTAGTGTGCACTACTGGATCAAGTGACTACATTAAACCCCAAATGTCCTGGGTCCTTTCCTCAGCTTTGCCATAGTGATCTTTATGGCATGATGTAAAATTGAGCATATGCTAGTACTTTACGTTAGCCTGCCTCTAACAGTAACTATCTTGATTTTTCCAGTGTGACTTTGAAGGATGTGGGAAATCCTTTAAAAAACACCAGCAGTTGAAAATCCATCAGTCTGAACACACTGGTGAACCGCCGTTCAAGTAGGTGACTATTCCTGTTTTTGCATGAAAATAAGTATGGAGGTTTTCAGGGTGCTTGTAGGCAGGTATTTTAAACGGTTGCCCTGAGGAAGATGATGTTTTTATTTAACAGAGCCCGAAGACCAAAATTAAAGGCTAAAATTCAAAGCCCTGGGAGAATAAAAAGGTATTCACCAGTCACTTAAAATAGGATGCTATCTCCAACAAGGCCCTCTCCTTACGCAGCTCTGTTAAGCATCATATATGCTGGCACTGTGAAAATAAAACAAAAGCCATCATGATCAGTTAGCTGCCATTCAAGACTTGAAAGTGGAAGATGTAACCTAAAAATGTGGCACATTGCGCTTCCAACCGGAGAACTCTTCTTTCAGAACAGTAATTGGAGCATCATGCTAATTTGGGGTGGGTGAGTGATGGAAGTACAGTGGTACCTCGGGTTACAGACGCTTCAGGTTACAGATGCTTCAGGTTACAGACTCTGCTAACCCAGAAATATTACCTCGTGTTAAGAACTTTGCTTCAGGATGAGAACAGAAATCGCACGGCGGCGGGAGGCCCCATTAGCTAAAGTGGTACCTCAGGTTAAGAACAGTTTCAGGCTAAGAACGGACCTCCAGAACGAATTAAGTTCTTAACCCGAGGTACCACTGTAAAGGAAAAGTCCACTTTCACTTACATGTTTATGAACTGGGATTTTTATTTCTGTTTTGAGTGTTGTGTGTTTTGTTTTTGTCATGTAGATGCAGCCACGAAGGATGTGAAATGCGCTTTTCCATGCGTGCCCATCTGAAACGTCATGAGAAGATTCATGAAGGTCAATTATTCCTCTTGCTTCGGCTGTGTAAAACCCAGCCCTGTTGTAGCTTTAATGGGTTGCCTTCAAATATAAGGCTCAAAACTGGAAGTTATGGAAGTAGGTCTGTTGGTTTTAAATCAGATTGAAATCAGTCACAGCGCAGGGGTGTGTGTCATTTCAGTAGCAAATTATATGTAGGGCAGGAGTGCGAAAAGCCTTTTTTGAGCCTACATTAGGGCTGACTTTGGGGATGATGCTTCTCTTAAAGGTGGTTTGTAAAAAGCCTCTTCCCCATTGACCCCATGCTGGGTTAACATTTCATTGAGGAATACTATACAAGTCACTGTTAAGAGCAGTGGGGCTAGCCCATACTGTACCAGAAACTCAGCTTCAAATTAAGGTAATTTGTTTACTCTCTCCTTGGACAGCAAGATCTAGGCAGAGCCTGGTAAAAGATGCCCTACAGGAGGGGAAAGAGAACCTGTGGCCCTCCAGCTGTGGATGACAGTTCTCACCATCCTGTTAAGGACTGCCTTACTCCTTATGTTTGGTCTTGACCACTGAGATCTTCTGATAGGGCACTTTTCATTGGTCCCACATACCTCTGAGGCTTTTTCCTCAGGGCTGAAGGGACGCGGGTGGCGCTGTGGGTTAAACCACAGAGCCTAGGGCTTGCTGATCAGAAGGTCGGCGGTTTGAATCCCCGCGACGGGGTGAGCTCCCGTTGCTCGGTCCCTGCTCCTGCCAACCTAGCAGTTCGAAAGCACGTCAAAGTGCAAGTAGATAAATAGGTACCACTCCAGCAGGAAGGTAAACGCCGTTTCCGTGCGCTGTTCTGGTTTGCCAGAAGCGGCTTAGTCATGCTGGCCACATGACCCGGAAGCTGTACGCCGGATCCCTTGGCCAGTAACGCGAGATGAGCGCCGCAACCCCAAAATCGGACACGACTGGACCTAATGGTCAGGTGTCCCTTTACCTTTAGCATGGGCTGGTAATTCCTGCTGGTTTTAGATGATTTCCTAAAGACTGAGCTATTCAGACAGGCCTTTCAAACTTCAGGTGCTTTGCCAATCACCTTTTACTGTTGTGTTTGACATGGTTACTGTTTTTACTTCATACTGTGCTTTTTATGTTGTATACTGCCTTGTGATACACTTATACGAGAGTGTGGTTTGTAAATAAGACAGTCAATCTGTCTCTGCCCATTGGCTGGGGCTCATGGGAGTTGGGAATCCAACAAACGTTTGAGGGGCTGCAAGCTCCCCATCCAGGCCCTACAGCATGTGGCTTTGCATTTATTTACTTTTTTTATATTAAAAAAGGCTGTTTAAACTGAAGAAGTATCTGAAGAAGTGTGCATGCACACGAAAGCTCATACCAAGAACAAACTTAGTTGGTCTCTAAGGTGCTACTGGAAGGATTTTTTTATTTTATTTTGTTTTGACTATGACAGACCAACACGGCTATCTACCTTTAGCTGTTTAAACTGTTTTTCTTAATAGGTTATGCATGCAAAAAGGATGGCTGTTTATTTGTTGGGAAAACCTGGTCAGAGCTTTTGAAACATATGAGACAAAGTCATGTTGGTAAGTACTATCAGAACCTTTGCACACTGATTCAGCTTGAACGATTTCTAAAGTTTGAAACCCATATATGCTGTGCATGCAACTAGTTTCAGATGTGCATTTGTAAGCATGGCTGTAATTGTATATACACAAATTGCATAACTCTCCTCAGTGGGTTAAAAGCCTGTCACGTATACTCTTGACAGTCCTAATAATAACCCTAATGCAGGTCAATATGATTCCTTTTCACAGATGGATTTGAGACTTGGGGGATTGTAGCTTGTTCAAAGCCACCAAGTGTGTTCATTGCAATGATAAGATTTGAACCAGGTACTACTTGGTCCACAGCTCTGGACTTTTGGCCACTCTGCTACAATATCTCATATGTAGGGTGCAAGGAGTATGTGTGTACAGCTGATGGATGTGAGTAGAAAGTAGAAAGCAGTTGAACAGGGATGGGGAACCTTTTGCTTACAGGTCAGACCTGCCTGGTGGCCCAATTCAGCCTGCACAGTTGTTTTTGGCCAGCCACACCCACCTGCCAGTTACCTGACATATGACAGACATGGGGAATCGTTGACCTACCGGATGTTGCTGAAATACAACTCCCATCATCTTTGGCCATGCTTGCTGGGGTTGATGTGAGTTGTAGTTCGGCAGCATCAGCAGGGAGCAAAGATCACACCAACCTGTCATACAATGTCAGCTGCAGCTGCCCTTTTGTAGGGAGGCTTGCATTTGGTGTCATTTAAATTCAGCAGTGGGTGCAAGCCTTGCTGCTTTCCAGTGGAATTGGGTTCAGCTTAGGCCGTATGATATATCAGGTGATTGATGGGTAGATGCAGCCACCCAACAAACATAGCCTGCAGAAGTTTGCCCACTTTTCCATCTGGTCTGCTAGACAGCACTGGTTCCCCACGCCTGCTGTAGCAGAAGGCTGTGAGTACTTGCTGGATTGTACTGGTGCAGGTAATACTCTGATATTATATTCTGCTGCTGAAAGTAGTACGCACGTAAATTGTTGCTCACCTCTGAAAAAACAAGAGGCGTCACCGTTTAAATCCTGTTTAGAAATTCTTTTATTTCATGTTTTACATTGGGTTCTCCCCCCCCCCCCAATTCATTGTGTCTTTCATATCCAGAACCGATAACCTGCAGCGTGTGTGGCAAAATATTCCGCCGCAAAGATTACCTCAAGTGCCACCAGAAGATCCACGCTGCCGAGAGAGAGGTGCTTAAATGCCCAAGGGAGGGCTGTGGCAGAACGTACACAACCCTGTTCAATCTTCAAAGCCACATTGTCTCATTTCATGAGGCAAGAAGATCGTTCACTTGCGACCACCCTGGCTGTGGGAGAGTCTTTGCCATGAAAGTAGGCATTCTCAAGTTCACCTTAACATGCACATTTTTCTTCCTCCTCTCTTGGTTGCACGTGTATAAACTTTTAATTTTTGTTCTTTGCAGCAAAGTCTTGTAAGGCATGGTGTTGTACATGACCCTGACAAGAGAAAGTTGAATTCAAAAGTAAGTCAAAGGTTTCAGTTTGCTCTCCCCATGCAGTTTTAGAAGTGTGAACCTGCTTTGAATTGCAGGGCCTGAGTGGAGGATGTGACAGGTTTATTACTGAACAGGGGTAATCTGAACACTGGGGTCTACATCAGTGTTTACCAAACTTGGGTCTTTGGCTGTAGTTTTTGGACTACAATTCCCATCATTCTTGACCACTGGTCCTTCAAGCTAGGGATATTGGGAGTTGTAGTCCAAAAAAGGGGGGGATGGGTGCCCCAAGTTTGGGAAACTCTGGTCTACATGATGGAATTAGTTTATTGAACTCTTTGTTATTAGCAATTTCTTTGTGTGCTGCTAATAGCTCATAGTGGTTGGCAAATGGGAGCTGATGATTAGGTGATAACTTTAAATGAAATATCCATCAGATCTTCTTTGTGAAGGTGACGTATATGCACAGGGCAGGGGCTGGGCTGCGTATCTACGTTGGCTTGAAGGACCTTGGAGGTGCAGAGTTGATCTGGTGTTTTGTATTGAACCTGCTGGCTTGTAGGAGTGCCTGCTCTTTGCCACATCCTGCTTACACCCTACTTCTGCATTTAAATATCAGAGCAAATATCACAAAAAATACTGTTAAGTTGGATCCAGAAATAAGCCAGCTATAAAAGGGGCTGACAGAAACATATTCTCCCCATCCCGTCCTGAAAAACCTCCCAAAGAGAGGGGGGAACGTATTGAAGGGAATGTGCGGCAAAGGTTGAGGGGATCCCTGAAAACTGGGCAGAGGCAACTTCCATGAGTAAGATTTCTACTTGTGAAAAGGGCCTCCACCAAAATTTCAGGGATTTCCTCGCCCCCAGCGCCAATCCCATTCAATAAAGTCCCCAGGCAACTTATCAGGGAAGTCAGAGGGAACTTATCTCTAAATCCAGGGCTCTTTTCTGCAAATGGAAACCAAACCCTGAAACTTCTTGCCACTTAAGAAAACAGACAAGAGCGAACAACAACACTTGACCATCATTTCCCACTGATTAGCTGCCAAGATTGCTGACCACAAAACGTATACGTACTTTTCTTAAAGCTTTATTGTTTATATGTTTATCCCCTTCTGTGAACCACAAATCTATGTGTTTCCTTCCAAAGGCTAAAAAGCCACGTCCTAAGCGGAGCTTGGCCTCACGTCTGAGTGGATTCATCCTGCCTAAAGCATGTCAAAGAGATGTTTCCTCTGCAGATGAGAGACTGATCACACCTGAAGCGAGCGCCACGTTGCCTACTGTGGAAACACTGTTCCTTGGCTAGAGTATCAGATGAACATGGACAATATATTCATGCATATGAAGTTGAAAATGGCTTTATGAAGTAGCCGTTACTGGCAAGTCTATGGGGGTCTGTAAAGAAAACTGGAGAGACATTCAATGTTTTTTATAAAATAAAATAAAAATTAAATCACTGCTTAAGGGTTTCTGATTCAGTGCTGTCCTTTCTCTTCTCCTTCTCATCTCCTTTGTTCTTCTCCATTCTTTTGTATTCCTGGATTTCTTTGTTCGACATATGCCTCAATACACACACGCTCCTTCCTTCTTTGACAGTGCGGGGCTCAGAGAGGTAAGTCGCTTTCCCAGGCATCGTATCCAAAATCTGACCAAAGAATGCCAGCTGAAAAGGAAAAGATGTACTGGCATTATGAATGTATTACTTGAGCCTTAAAAAAAGAAAGAAAAAGGTTTATTGAAAGGACTTTACCGAAGTGTAAAAAATCAGACATAGGCTGGTCAAGATGGCGACGTGAAGGGCAGCCTCGGCTTGCACTCGGTAAAGCTTCTGCACCTTTTCTTTTCTAAGCTCCTTTTATCTTTTTAAAAGCTTTTTAAACGTTTTTTAAGACCCTCATTGGCGTTTTAGGATTGTTTTTAGGATTGTTTTAAGATTGTTTTATGGTTTCATTACTCCTATAAATCTGCAAGCTAGTGTTGCAGATGAAGACTGCTAAGGAGTGGGTTGTTAAAGAGAACTACGCTCATTAATTAGTGCAGCTCGCCTTGTTCTGACTTTGTGGTTTGAGGGATCTTCTCCCCTCTCCGTCTATGCTGATATGAGAGGGAAGAAGCGCACTAGGCAGCATTCCAATGAGGTCGCGGACTCTGCCAAGAAACAGATGAAAATCAGTGATTTTCTATCCAACAATGACTTGTCAGAGATTTGTAGCAACTTCCCTACTGCAAACAGTTTTGCTGCTCTTGCCTCCAGTGCTACTCATGAAGAGTCAGGCTGCATGGAGGGCGTGACACAGTCAACCCCGAGACTACGTGAGGAGGCATACTCCTCTGAGCCAATACAAACTACCTCAGCTGAACTACTGCAACCACCCGCCCAGCTCAGTGCGGACCGAGGGATGCTGGAATTGCTAACCTGCCAGTCTGGACTGATAACGCATACAATTACCAGCTTGTATAAAAGGCTGGATGGTATTGAAAAGAAGCTTGAAGAAGTGCTCAGTCTGGCCAAACGCCCCTCCCCTCTTCCCCAGTCTGACAACGCTTCTAACCCCGCTCCCCTCCGTACACGTCTGCAGGCCGACTCTGCACAACAAGAAGGGTACCTGGACGAACAAGCTCAAAACTTGAATTTACAACTCCAGCCCTGTAAACTTGCGGTGCTAGTGGGAAACCACCCCTTGAACTATAACAAATGGGTGGATAAACACTCAGTTGCCAACTCCCTGTCCCAACTGTTGGGGCATATTCTACGTCCTACCGAGATTGTGGATATCTTATGGCTGCCTCCAGGGCCCTTCTTGAGGCGTATGGTTATTAACTTTAGATCCATTCACCTACCTGCAAGAATCTCAAAATTAAACAATTGTACAAGGAAATGGCACATATATTTTACAAGGGTGTTTACGAACCTGATCCGTAAACCGTTATCCATCAGGACAGGGGCCATCTGCTTTGATGCTAGGCCTGACTGTCGTAGGAAATTAGCGAATGGAGGGCTGGAGCCAAGGCCCTCTCGTATAGGCAAAGCTATTTCCCAACAGGACTCGGACAGCCCTGCAGTGTATCCAAGTCCGCTTGCAACGGATTTAATTGACTTTTTACACCCTCCTCTTGGCTCCCTGGCTGCCTCACATGAAGTGCCCGTCACTGGTCCACCTAAGCAACACCGGACTGCAACGCTCTCATCTTCATATGCCTCGATGCCAGATCTGGAAACTTCCGTTACATCAACTCCAATATGAGGCCATGAGCCCCAACACCTGTTAAACTCAAATCCTCTAAATATTCCATCTCAAGATACAGTTGCTGACCTTCTACCTTTACATTCTACACTGTCCGGTGAAGCCTACGCTCTTAAAGCAAATGCTGAACACCCTGACACCTGCAACAGTGTCATCGAGGACCCTCTCGGCCATATCAACCTGTTGGCCCTCCAACCCAAGCCACCACATCTACTTAGTGCCCAGCAACCTAAGGCCGGTCGGAATTCTTATACGGGGCTGAGAGAGGAAGACCTCCTGATTGTCTTAGCAAACGACTCCAGGGCTAACGGACTAATAACCGATGCCCCAGAGGTAGTGGAGGAATTATATCTGGAACCGTCCGGGGCCCCAAGTGATAGCCATCCTTCCGATATGCATCTAGATTGACTTTATGCCACGGCTGGGAACCTAGTGCAAAAGCTTTCTCTGCAGTTGGTATCGTGGAACGTGGCAGGGTGGTTTTCTAAGCTGTGCCTCCCTGAGTTCACAAAGTTAATAAGGGCACATGATATAGTTTGTTTACAAGAAACCTGGTCATCACAGCGTATCGAATTTGCAGGTTTTAATGCTTTTTCTGTTCCGGCAACCAAAAGCCACAAGAAAGGTAGACCCTCAGGTGGATTGTTAACCCTAGTGGCTCCCCATATAAAATGCGAACACATCCTGTCGTCAAATGCCAGCTGTAAAATATTAGTAACAAAGATTAAGCTAGAGAACCAGGAAATCCTATTGTTTAATGTGTATTTCCCCCCCACTCCTACGGTTACAACCAAGAACCTTCAATGGGATCTTATCACGCACGTGTTTGAAAATCTTGATCTCGTCTATCCTGACCTACCCATTATTTTGACTGGAGACTTCAATGCGCGTCTAGGCCAAGGGCGGGATGCATACTCTAAAGCATGGGGCATCCTAGATACATCAGTTCTTCCAGACTTTTGCTCTTGGGATCGCAAATCCCAGGATCAAGTTATTAACCAGGCGGGCCTGCGACTTATTAAGCTGACCACTACTAGAGCCCTGTTATGGCTCAATGGGCTAACCGAATGGGAAGGCTCTGGGAACTTCACCTATATATCCCAGCAGGGAAATAGTGTGGTCGATTATATTCTGCTACCCGCTGCAATGATGCCCTATGTGTCTGAGTTCCATGTAGGTAACCCCATGCTTAGTGATCATCTTCCCCTACACTGCAAACTCGTTTTTCCATCGAATAACACAGTTCACCAAACCTCTCCACCCCCCCGGGGGCAGAATCCTCAGCTCTCAAGGATTTTAGTTAACGAGTATACTCTGTCCCTCTTCCAAAGTCTGGTGAACTCTGAACGCGTGACCCACTTGATCTCTACAGAGATACGTGTTCCCTCCCCTGAAAGTGGAGTCACTCGGTTCGAGGAATTTATTGACCTTATAGTGGCTGAACTGGCCCATCCGTTCTCGCATAGTCCTCCAAAAAGGAGGGGAATTGATGATTGGACTGACAAAGAGACTTTAGTTATTAAATCCGAAGTCAGGAAACTATATAGAGAATTCAGAGAGACGGGCAGTTCCCGACTACCTGACATCTACTTCACTAGAACCCAACAACTAAGGGAGAGTATCCAGCTCAGCCGGTTAAGATACAATCAGACATGCTGGGAAATACTACTCTCAACCATACTAACAAGAGATCACAAGAAATTCTGGAAGATTGTAGCAGATCACCCACAGTCACAGAACAAGCAGTTGACTTTGATCCCATCGAGTACATGGACAGATCATTTTAAGACAGTCTTCTTTGATAACTGTATCCCACTGGATAGGCAGGATCAGGACATTCTTTCTCTCCTAGACGAGTGGCCCCCGGTATCCAATTCCGAAGTTATAAGTTTAATCGGCCAGATGAAAGTAGGAAAGGCTGCAGGCCCTGACGCCATCCCACCTGAACTGATTAAATCTAAATTTGAATGGTGGGCTCCGACACTGACAGAATTGTTTACGCTGGTCGATAGATCAGGAATTATGCCCAGCTCCTGGCAGCAATCCATAATTATCCCCATTTTTAAAAAAGGCGACAAAAAGCTGCCGTCTAACTATCGGCCTATAAGTCTTCTATCTAACATCGGGAAATTATATGCTAAGCATCTGTTAAACAGACTAACTACCTGGCTTGACGACAACAACATCATAGGCCCTGAGCAGGCTGGGTTCAGGTCAGGGAAATCGACCTTACGCAATTGTATGGTGCTGTCTCACCTAGTCGCTAAGTCCACACGACTCTACAAAGAACATCTTTATGTGGCCTTCCTGGATATCCAGGCTGCTTTTGATACCGTCGACAGGAGGTTACTATGGTCCAAACTGGAGACCATGGGCGTAGAACCCAGACTGCTTTATCTGATCAAAAAGCTTTATACAAATAATACCTGCCGCATAAGAATCCATCCTGGGAACGAACTGACAGCACCAGTCATTATAAACAGAGGAGTAAAACAGGGCTGTGTACTTGCTCCCACGCTTTTCAATCTTTTTCTGAATGACCTTGCCTCTTCACTAAACCAGGTGGATGCCCACAGTCCGAAACTCCAAGCCTTAAGTATTCCCATCCTTCTCTACGCGGATGATATGGTTTTGCTGTCACGGACCAGAATAGGGCTAAAGCGACTGGTAAATGCCTGTATTGAGTATATGTCCAAAATGAAATTATGTTTGAACTTTGAGAAAAGCAAAATCCTGGTGTTTGGTAACTCACGCAAGACCTATAGCTGGGTTTTTGGAGATAAATCCATTCAGCAGGTCTTCAAATTCAATTACCTAGGAATCATCTTCCACCATAGGCTCCTCTGGTCTCCACACCGAGATTCGGCGGTGAACGCCAGTAAGTTGTCTATGCAGGCTATAATGCGCTTTTTTATAACAAGGGGCAATTCGTACATCCCTTCTGCGCTCAAGGTCTTTAACGCCAAAATTATTTCTCAACTGCTCTACGGCATTCCAGTCTGGATGCAAGGGTTCACCCAGATGGTAGAACGAGTGCAATCAGCCTTCCTCTATAAGATTTTTTCAGTCCCACGATGTGTCCCATATGCAGCTTTATGTCTAGAGGGAGCCCAACATAAGGTTGAGTCTGTCGCCTGGGCAAGATTTCTTATATTCTGGCTAAACATCTGCCTTGACTCTGATAGAGACCCTCTCCTCCAGGCAATGTTATCGGACACCTTCCTTCCCCCAGGGTTAAAATACTTCAACAGGAAGGTTCAGCAACTGGGCCTCTCAGTGGAATTTCTGCGTTCATTGTCCTTACTTTCTGCCAAGGCCACATTAAAAACTAGGTTGTGGGACATCGAGCGCCAAGAACTTATAGTGGCAGCAGGCAAAACATGTTCCCCTCTCTATTTCCATCTTCCGTGGGCACATGAAACAAAATGTAACTATCTCGATTTTCTGCTGAACCCCCCAGAAAGAAGGGCTTTCTCGTTGGCCAGGTTCAATGTAAATCCATCGAACCTCCTATGGGGTAGGTTCTCAGGCAGGGCGGAGGGTGAGAGGATTTGTCCATGTGATGACCACCAAGTGGAAAGCCTCGTGCATATGGTTTTCCATTGTAAACTTTACGATGACATCCGTCTGCAATTCCTGGATCGGCTCTGCATCCCTAGAGGGAGACCAGTGCAGGAGGTCTTACAGTTCCTATTATCAGGGAAAGACCAAGAGCTTACCAAATTGGTGGCTCAATACCTACATTTGCTTTTCTCTCGCCGTAATATTCTGCAGTCGGCTGAGCCATCAGAAGTCCCAGAGATGTGACGGCGGACAGCGGAGTCTTTTCTCTTTTCTTTTTAGCATGCTTTGTACCACTAGGAAAGTATCAATCCAGTTTTGTTTATATGTGTGTCTGTTTTATGCCAATAAAGGTTGATGAATGAATGACATAGGCTGTTGCTGTAGGAACGTCTGCTAAATTAATGTGCAACGAACACTGTTGGTGGCGAGCAGAAATTCGATCATTTTACAGATTCTGACTTGGGTCAGTTAGAAATGCCTGACGAAGCACAGCCTCCTCCATCTTGTGTGTTGATTTAGTGCGCTGGTGAGCATCTCGATTGGGGTTGGAGACTTGCCTATCCCCCATTATGATATTTTCATTATTGTTCTGGCCTATTGGGACAGATGCCACTTCACTCTGCATGCTTACTTTCCTTATTTGATTGACAACTGCACTGGGGAAAGATAAGTAGCACCCTGTACTGGCTCTAAGGCAGGGATCTCCAGCTCCTGACCCCACATCTCTTTGTAGAGGTGAAAATTAGTTTACCTTCACCCCGATTTCAACAGCAATTACTTTCATATAACTGTGCTGTTAAGGAATGTAGCCAACATTAAAACGTAAGCCTGTATTCCTTATGCTGGAATGTGTGGCGTTAGACATGCTTTAAAGCAGGGATGGGAAACCCGTGGCCCTCCAGGTGCATTGTGGCTAGAGATGTGAAGGCCTTCAAATTTCTAATTGTGGGCTACAACTCCCATCATTCATGATGGCTGGCCAAGGTAGCTGGGGCGATGGCTACTGGGAGTCATAAGAACATCTGCAGAGTTTCAGGTTCCCCAAAGCACTTCACTCCTCAAGGTTATGGGCAAGAAAGAGGGAACTGGCTGTTTGAAATCTCATTAAATTATCTAAAAAACAAAAAAATGATCCAAATAGTGTTGGCAGAAACATAAGTCATACTAAAGGTCAGTTCACAATATTGGCCAACTTGACTGTGAGAGGCCCTCCATGAAAACTTTGGTTGTAACTTACCATCTTTTCCTTTCCATCACCACCCCTCTTTTGCTGCAGTGTAACCCGGACATGATGCTTCTTGTCAATCCACTGCTGAATCTGTTTTATCTTTGTGTCTAAATCGTGCTGCTCAATTGCTGTGGAAAAGGTTAGCTCCTTCTGCTGAACGGGGCCTGTTGAAATGATAAGCAAAGAGATTGTTAAGATTGTTTTAAAGCAGCTGTGTTCCAAACTAGCTCAGATTTAATTATGTATGGGGTTTTTTTGGGGGGGGGGAATTGCAGCATGAATTTCACATGGCAAAAGTATATGAAGTAGCTCCTTATTTTCAGAGGCCCAAATATCCTTAAGAGGACAAGAAATGTACAGACAATTGTTTTTCCTGCTCTCCCTGTATAAAACAAGATACACTGCTCTTCCTTGCTGCCAAGTTATTGTTGTTTTAATATGGCTAATAAACTGGCAAAGCATATGCTTTCATTCTTTTTAGAGCATGACTGTGTGATGTAGCGATTTGGATCTATGCTCAAGTGGCAATGGAGAGCTTTTTTTGTAGTCTTAAGAAGTGTGCCTTCTGCCAACAGTGCTGTAGTTATAATAAAGAACTATGTAGGGCATTAAAATCCCCAAAGCTAGTGGTGGTTCTGGGAACATCTACTTATTCTCTCCCCTCCACTTTCTGCAGTTGGGAACTAAAGCAGTAATATACGAGAGCCTGCAATCTCCGTTTAAAAAATGGTGCTATCCCTGTATGAAATCCTGGGGCAGATGCAGATCAGCATACTTCCCATTATTTTGATAACCAACTAGGGTAATAAATATGCATTTAGAAACTGGCTCTTTAAAAAATGCAGGAAAAAAGGACTAGAGTCTAATCCATCTTTAAAAAAATGCTTTTTAGAATTATGGACTGAATAAGTGCTATACATACCATTTTTAGAGCTAGCTTTCTGCTTATCTCTAAGTCTGAGCCGCTCTTCGAGGATCTGCTGCCCAGACATTAGTCTGTACACTGGAGGGTCTGTCTTCTCGTTCAGAAGAACAAGCTTCACTGCCCTTTCATCCATGATTCGAATCACATCTGCCCTGTGGGTGTTTCCCTGGTTTTCGCCATTCTCATCAATCAGCTGAATAATCCGATGGGGGATTTTCCTCCCAACGCTTTCAATATTATTTTTGAAACTGGGGATTCTTTGCTTTGCTTTTAGGTCCCCCTTGGCATCTTCATGAGTACAGAATGCTCGTGTAGGGACAGGCAGAAGTCCTTTTTGAGAATCCCTCATTATCCAGGTTTCCGAGGCTTTAGTCCTTTTTACTGGTTGCACCAAGAAACTGGCGAAATACTTAGTGATGTGATTCACTTCCTTCCTTCTGGCCTGATCCACTAGTTTCTTTAGGCACAAGGCAGCCATTCTGGATACATGGGGGTGGGGGAATGCCCAGAAACCTAAAAACAATATTTAAAAATGAGAAAACCTTGTGAAATAAATATAGTTTCATAAACTGCTTTGAGGTTTTATTACAGCTGAGAGGTATATATGTCTTTTGAAATAAATGAATATTTTTAAAAATGCACTGAAGGTGCTTGCTTAAACTATCAAGATATCCTTTCCTATGTAAACACCTGTAAAATTATATGGTATACAAGTTTTAAGGTGCCCAGAAATATCGACATGCCCAGGCCTTTGCTGCTGCTTCATTACAATATGTTATTTTTTAAAATTCCTGCCTGTTTTCAGATGTATTGCATTGCATTCTAATTAATGTATGACAGGATTTGTTTTTAAATTGCACACCCCCTTGGAACTGCTGTGGGAGGCAACAGAATGATACCTTAAGGGTATACCACACTTTATTATCAGTTTCATCCTGTAGTATTGAGGGAGAGCGTGCATGCGCCTGCAATCTGGCCCGCCACAAGGTCTGAGGGACAGTGAACTGGCCCCCTGCTTAAAAAGTTTGCTAACCCCTGCCTTAATAAATATATAACCCTTTGCATGTACTGGAGCTGCATCCCATTGAGTTCAATTGGGACATTCTTCCTAGCAAGCGTTTTGCAGCCTAGGGGTGCAATCCTATTCCTGCTCACCTCAGAGTAAGCCTGATTGAACTCAGTGGAGCTTCCTTCTGAGCAGACATGCCTAGGATTGCTCTGTAATTAGGTTGCATGGACACCATATCTGCTTAAGAATTTGGACAAATAAATAATGTGCAATTTTTTTTGCAAAAGCATGAACGGCGGATTTGATACACGTGTATGTGTGCATATGTATGCATGCATGTGTAAGAATCTTGCACCCCTTATGACAATGCCAGAGCATAATGTGTTGGGAGGAAATTTTGCTCTGTAGAGACTGCAGGGGCTACAAATGCACACACCCCTTTCGGAATATCTATGCGTGAAACATTTGCCGGGCAAACGAGTGGGCCCAAATCAGAGTAGGCCTACTGAAACAAATGGACCCCAGTTAAGTCATGCCCATTCATTTTAATGAGTCTTCTCTGAGAAGGCCCTACATTGGATACATACCATTATTTTTTATCATTTTCACATTTTTGCACATTTCCAACGTTTGCACACCTGTGTTTTGTCAGATATTTTCTACTGAAGGGAGGATGGTTGTGGTCATAATTCAAAGATTTTTATGCTGCCTGTGTGTGGTGCTTTATTGATCAATATTACGCGTGCTTGTTTCTATCAAATGTAGTAATCGGCCATGGTATTGCTTGGCAATGAAGAGTGGGAAAGAAAGAAAACAGGAGATTTATAAAGTACAAAAATCAACTGGAGAGGATGAAAAGAAGCAATTTACAGTTCTTGCTCTGGAGTCATCCAGTGGAACGGGCTGTACATTTAGGGAAACACAAGAAAGGACTTCATGAAACAGTGCATCATACAATTCTTATAAAAATGCATTGCAATGCGATGTTTGCTCTGTAACTGCTTTAGTGGAGTGGTGGGGAACTTGCTGTGGGCCTCAGAACGTGGCTAGACTGCAAGTCCTATGGTTGGAATCTAATAACATCCATTGGGACATTAAAGAGAGATTCACTCAAATGAGCATAATATATGGCAGCAACTGGTGAATGTCACACTCCTGCTTTCTATCAGCGCATTAAGCCCTCTGCAAATCCTCATGTATTAGGTGCTTGAAAAAGTGTGCATTTCACCCAGAGATTTGGGGTGGGATCTCATAAAACTGACTAGCAACTTAATGGGGTGCAGCAAAAGGCTTTATACACAGTATACACATACAACCCGCTGTACCACGCAAGGCTGCTGGAACTTGGGAGACCTGCCCGTAATCCCAGATGTGGGTTAGACTTCTGGCACTGCGCTCTCTCTCCGAAGCACCCTGTTCTCGCGCGCCACCATTTGGAGCGAGGGCTCGATCCGAAGCCGCGCCTCGAGGCTCTGGCAGGCAGACACAGCCCTTCTCCGGAGCAGCAAGCGAGGGGGGGTGTCGTTCACTCCAGCCGCGGGTTCAAAGGCCTCCTGCAGGGCGAGCCCCTCGGCTTACCTGTCAGTCCCCCGGGGGCCGTCGGCAGCTCCAGCGCCGAGGAACTGGGGACAGGAAGCCAAACGACCCGTCGGAGGGGAAGAGGAAGGGCTTGCGGAGGAAGCGGGGCGGGGAAAGGCTGAGCCGGTCTTCCGAGAGTGCCTGGCTGGCTGAGCAGGGGAAGGGAAGGGAAGGATGAACGGACTAGCCTCAGGCAGGTGCCTCGATCCGGGCGCTGCGTCCTAGCGGGTGGCTGGTGCAGAACGCGCCAGTCGCGGGTGCTCCTTTTGCTCCCTAAAATAGCAGAGCAAATGTTACATTGGATACGAGGTTTCACAGCTAAGGACGGACTGGTGCTTTTCCAGTTTGCCTGGACCGACTCCCATCATCCCAGATCACTGGCCCTGGTAGCTAGGGCTGATGGGAGTTGCAGTCCAGCAAAAACACGTGGCGGGCCAAAGGTTCCCCCAATCCTGTTATAGCATCGTGTGTACGCAGAGGGTGCCATCTAGCTATCTAACTGAACTACATCTGATCTTGGGAATCATGAGGTACGGTATGTGCAGATGTTTTGCCCACAAGATGACTCATATAAACCTTTCTGTGCTGTGAAGCGACCCGAGATCTGTGGATGAAGGGCGGCACAGAAATTAAGTAAATAAATAACAAATGAATAAGGGTTTGCAGGGCTTGCATTCTTACATCTATTATCAATGACACTACATTTATTTCTCACCTTTCCTGCAAGGAGCTCAAGGTGGCGTACATAGTTTCCCCTCCTTATTCTACGCCACAGCATGGTGACTTGCCCAAAGACACACAATGAGCTTCACAGCTGAGATTTTAACCCTGTTTGTCCAGTTCCTAGTTCAGCACTCTGAGCGTTAAACCACACTAGCTCTCAAACAATTAAGCATATGTTTTAAGCAGGCACAGCCTGTTAGATTAGTTTTACATATGTAGATATCCGTAATGTACCAATTGATTTAATAAACAGTCAACTAAGATTGGATTGATAAAACACATGTTAGGTTTTAAACATCAGGTTACCAACCCTTTGCCCTTTAAACTTGGATTTTACCACAGCTATCAACCTTTCACCCATTTCCACCACCCCTCTGAGTAATACCCCTCCCCACCCTCTCACTATATATAAGGGTCTGGTGACTTCTGTTTCAGTGTATCTGAAGAAGTGTGCATGCACACGAAAGCTCATACCAAGAACAAACTTAGTTGGTCTCTAAGGTGCTACTGGAAGGATTTTTTTTTATTTTATTTTGTTTTGACTATGTCAGACCAACACGGCTATCTACCTTTAATTGGATTTTTCTGTTAGGTTTTCTTTTTTCTAAAAAAAAAAAAAGCTTTTCCAAGCAGGTTCAATCCCAGGTATCTTCAGGTTGAACTAGGAAAGGTTCTGGAGAGACCCTGAGAGACTCCTAGGAGTTTTGGCAATGTTGGGGTGCACACACCCAAGTTACCGCACTATTAAAAAACCTCTTGCTGCTTACTGCTTATGGGTAGGTCAAATTATTTGAAGAGTTAATTTGAAGTACACATCCAGAGTCTCTTCAAATTGGTGCATAAATCTACACCACAAATTAAAGGACCTTTCTCTTGTTATACCAACAAAAATTTTGCGCATACACGCAGGAAGTCACAATGCCTACAGCTGCCTGTTTCAAGTTTTGCGCTTTTAAAAGTTAATGTGCAAATTAATCCGGACAATTGGGGCAAGGGGGTGGGTGGGAGCTGAGCAAATTAACTGTTTATTGTATCTGATCTGGTGGTTTATGCAAATAATGAAAACGTGTGCAGCAAGATGAATTAAAGCTGGGGTGGGGTGGGGGAATACATCTTTTTGGAACTTTGGAAAAACTATTCTGAATAAGCACATTCCACCATAATGTTGCCCAAGATAGGCTTTTAAAGGAAGTTTCATTGAATGGCAATTCTAAAAACAAGCTCTGTGTGTTTTCTGGTAGCAAATGAGTGAAAAATGAGAGAGGGAGAAAACACCACATAAAAAAAACAAAACGTTGCCAATGTAACGAGTGTATTAAATGTCTAGTTAAACATGGCAACTGTATGGCGCGGGCCTTTCCGCTGTACATCTAAGACATTGTTCTGCAGCTTTTGCAAGCTGATGGGTTCAGCTGCAAAGATTCTGAAGGCTGCTTTGTTGCCAGCCTGGGACACATCCGTGACCTTATTAGAGTGGAAGTGAATGCTCTCCTTTTTTGCAACAGTAAATCTACTAATTTTACAGTCAGTTGAACAGCAATAGATTAATTTGTTTAAAGTCCGCATTCACAAAGCCAACGCGAACTTCACTGCCTTGAATACCCTAAACTACAGTGTGGATTTTCTTCTCTCTCTTTTTCTCGGAAGGGTAGACACTATTACAGCTTGCCCCTAGAATGGTCTGCGCAGTTCACTGTCACCTGCTTCTCAGCACAGGTGCTGACCTCTCCGTCTATTCTCTACCTCCTGACAGACTAACAACTAGACTGATCCTTTGTGTGCAGCAGCGAACGCTTTCCAAGCGACTGGACCAGTTTTCTTCAGCATTCCACAGGAAACAGGAGAAAGGCAAGGTTAAGGGGGCATTCAGAGGGTCAGAACGGGTTAAATTTAGTTAACATCAGAGGTTATAGCTTTTAACAAGGAGTTTGAAGGAAACTTATTTGAAGATGCAATTTGTTTCTTCTTTGTCAATCATTTTCCTCCCCTGAATCTCTATTGATAGTGACAGCTTAACAAAGTTTTTATATGCTGGCTCCCCCCCAACTCCCCACCCGCCGGCCAGCATCCTTTATGCAGGATAAAGGGGCTGGAATGCTCAGAAAGAGATGCAGGTGGAAAACGACTTTATAAAGCTTCCATGATTTTGAAATTGAGGGTTGAAAGTAGGTCCCCTGCTTGGCTAAGTCAAAATTAATTTGTAGATGTTAAGAAGATGGACACATTATTGGCAGAAGAGGGAGCTGCCGGCGGCAGGCTGTTCTATGGGCCGCATTTTAACAGCCTGGTCTTTGTGTAGGGGGGTCTCTCCACATACATATCCCACTCTCTTTTCCCTTCCACGGAGAGGGAGCTCAGTGAAATCATCATCTATATGAGATTCCTGTTGGTGGTTTGTTTTGTGGGGAGCTACTTAGCATAGAAATGAAGCACATGTAGCCGAGAGGTTTTGGTGCTACAAAATGTGCCACCCGAATATTCCTCCACTGGCTCCTTTTGTCTTTCCAAAATGTAAAAATTCTGGGTAGGCTGTTCTTGAAAGTACAGTTTAAAACATTTTTTTAAAAGGAAATAAAAAATAAAAAAACTCCTTCCAGTAGCACCTTAGAGACCAACTAAGTTTGTTCTTGGTATGAGCTTTCGTGTGCATGCACACTTCTTCAGATACACTGAAACAGAAGTCACCAGACCCTTATATATAGTGAGAGGGTAGGAGGGGTATTACTCAGAGGGGTGGTGGGAATGGGTGATAGGCTGATAGCTGTGTTTTAAAAGGAGTTATTTAAAGTAAACTCCTTTGATTTAGTCGCATTAAAGCCAGTGTTGTGTAGTGGTTAGATGGCTGGATTAGGACCTGGGAAACAAGGGTTCGGGTCCATACTCAGCCATGAAGCTCACTAGGTGATTTTGGGCCACTCACACACACTCTTATTATAGCATGGCTTTTGTGAGGACAAAAGGAGGAGGAGGAGGAAACCCTTGAGCTCCTTGGAGGAAAGGTGGGATACAAATGTAATAGTAAATACATAAAATAAAACATAAGAAAAACCTTTTGCAGGTTCGCAGTGTTTCTCAACCCTGTGCCTCCAAATGTTTTTGGCCTGCAACTCCCATCATCCCTCGCTAGCAAGACCAGTGGTCAGGGATGATGGGAGTTGTAGGCCAAAAACATCTGGAGGCACAGGGTTGAGAAACACTGGGTTACAGTAACAGCTCTTGGTGCTGAAGTACCACCCCTCTCCTCCTGCATTGGGCATCCCATTTTACCACCACCCTACTCCCCAACTTTATATGAAGAAATATTATTTAATGAAAGCCATGCCTAGAATGCCTTTCCATTGCAACTTTAACAACAGCACCCTCCACCTCAGACAACCCGAGATGCTAAATGTGTAATTAGGGAGCGTGCCACGGAGGCCGCAGTGCACCATGAGGTTTAACCCTTCCTTCCCGAGCTTGATCCCAATTAAAAGCATCCTCCCCCTGCTGATGTTTGCCTAAGAACAGGAACCAGTGGGGAATTAGGACCGAAGAAGACCCATCTAGCCCAGCATCCAAATCTGCAAGCAGGACCCTCTCCTTACCTGTGGCTCCCTTCAACTGGCATTCCGACACACACTGCCTTTGATCGGTTAGGGAGAGAAGACTTACTCTTGCAGGGCATCTGTAAGGCATGTCCTAACTGGCGAAAGCCTAACAGCTCAGCCATTTTCACACTGCATCCAACAGGGTCAAAGTTGGTGCTGGGGAATGTGGTCTCCTCCCCCAGGCAAAGATGAACTGATGCACTTACTGTAAGCTACCTTTCCCGAGACCCACCTAGAGCTAATTCTGCCTCTGTACATATCAACATGATGTTACTCCCTGGTGTAAACCTGTTGACTACAAAATACACGGGTTTGTGTCCCACATGCCCTCCAAGGGCTCAAGGTGGTGTATAAGAGGGGGTATTCCGTTTTATCTTCACAACACCCCTATAAGGTAGGCTAGGCTGCGAGAGTTAACTGGCCCAGAGTCACCCAGTGAGCTTCATGGCTTGGTGGTGATTCAAGCCCAGGTCTCCCATGTCCTTCCAACCCTCTATCACATTGGATCAAGATACACCCGGGTGTATTTGGGTCATTTATTTAGAAAGGGGAAAGGGGAATGCCTGTTACATTTTCTAACAAACTCCTCTCGCCCCCTCCCTCCCTGCTCTCACACATCTATTATGAGAAATGTCTGGGATCAGGTAATAGCTGCCTTAGGTACCAGATGATATTATGTTAATGAAGAGTGGGATAAATGCTGTGGCAAATTTGCATATAATGATCACGGCCATAGCCTTTCCTGAAGTGCATATCCCAGTGTGGCTGCCCCCAAACAACAGACCTTTCCCGTACCAGCCATAAAACTCGGGGAAGAGTCTGTTAGAGAGACAGAACGGCATTTTCTAATTTCTGTCCTACATTTAACGGTGCTACTGTTGCGGCTCCGAAGGCATCAAGTAATTACGAGCATGAGAGTGGTTACACAAATGAAATATGCGATATAATGTGGCTGTGTCAGAAGCGGGTATTCATCTCGCAACGAGCATGCCCAGTTATAATCAAGCTGTCACATTTTGTCCATAGAGAAAGCAAGCAAGGGGGACACACAGAATTGGGCCTAGGTGCTGGGGCATCTCACACGGGACGCTTGTCTTTATGCTCCCTTCCTTTAAACATGTTACTCTGAAAGCTTTGCACATGACGCACACCTGAGACTTGGTCAGTGACGCAAAGAAACTTTAATCCCAGCCAGGGGATTAAAACCCATCCAAATTGCACTTCTCATTGTAGAACTAACACATGAGGAGCAAATTGAGAACAGTGGTAGAGAACCAAATGCAGGCCTCTGAGCCTCTCTACCTGGTGTTTGGGACTCTCCATGTCCCACCCCCTTCCCTACCCTCTCCCCAGGCCGTACCTCTCACAAGCCCAGCTTTGCAGCCCCCTGTAGTGCTTTTTCCTGGCTGGAATGGGCCCTTGGCCCTTTTGCTTGCTTGGCTGGAGAATCGAGAAGTAAACATGTACAAAAGTAAAACATTTGACCACCTACTTTTGCTCCTGGGCCCACCCTCTGATGGTTGGCAGTTGGCCCAGAAGGCAATGTGGCCCTTGCCCCCCTTTCCGACCCAGAACATAGTCTTTCAAGGATATTTTCACTGGCACTGTAGTAAACAGTGTCCCCAAATTTCAGGCACCTACAATCTAGAGCGGGGTTTCCGAAATGTGGGTCTCCAGCTGTTTTTTGGACTACAACTAGCAAGACCAGAGGTCAGGGATAGTGGTAATTGTAGTCTGAAAACAGCTAGAGACCCAATTTTGGGAAACACTTGATCTAGAGGTCCCCCACTACACAAAAAGTGCCCAAAATATTCCCCAGATTTCCAACAGAATCTCTGTACATGGGGCATTTTTCACCCTAGCCAATGCAACATGCTGAGGTAAAAAAGTTTCCAGCTAAACTGATCAAGAGAAGCAGATTTAAAAGCCTGGGATTTA
This sequence comes from Darevskia mixta, assembly GCA_034641385.1. NCBI lineage: Eukaryota > Metazoa > Chordata > Lepidosauria > Squamata > Lacertidae > Darevskia > Darevskia mixta. The sequence goes on along the minus strand of JAWWNH010000014.1, from coordinate 21,796,902 downwards.
AAAAAAAATGTCCCAAGAAATATGAAGTGTTGTTAGTTTGCCTGCTGCCTTACTGCTTGCTCTGAGGTGAGATTTAAAGCAAGGCAGAGCAGTAGCACCCAGTAGGGAATCCAAGCATAAAGGGCAGCCAAGGAGAATAGGCGGAGTCATGAAAATGGACAGGAAATTTTGGGAGGATGAAGCCAGGGACTGACACAACCACAGCCTGTACTGTTGTGCTGAAATCTTTTGAAAGGTATGAGTTTGGGCACTGTGGTTCTGCTGCAGAGTTGGCACTTGGAAGAGAGAAGCATATAGCTTACAGTTTTACGCAGTGCCATTTTTCTAGAAAAATAATTCACCATGACTGCCTCCCTTGTTCTCTTAAGCATGGCAATGGCGCCCACCTGAGAGGTGCTGGAACTTGAGTTCCAGCTGAAAAAAGCCCTGGTTTTTATGGGGGTATACCTGAAGGAGAGGTAGGAAAGTCAGGTTCTGTCAGTGGACCTGGTGAGGACTAACTTCCATTTGGTTCCCCACCACCCCCTTTCTGCAACCGTTTCTCGTGGTGGCTATTCCACCGGAATATTCTGTAACTTTATCATTGAACAGTAAAGGTAAAGGTAAAGGGACCCCTGACCATTAGGTCCAGTCGTGACAGACTCTGGGGTTGTGGCGCTCATCTTGCTTTATTGGCCAAGGGAGCTGGCGTACAGCTTCCAGGTCATGTGGCCAGCATGACAAAACCGCTTCTGGCAAACCAGAGCAGCACACGGAAACGCTGTTTGCCTTCCCGCTGCAGCGGTACCTATTTATCTACTTGCACTTTGACGTGCTTCTGAACTGCTAGGTTTGCAGGAGCAGGGACCAACGGGAGCTCACCCAGTTGCGGGGATTCGAACCGCCAACCTTCTGATTGGCAGGCCCTAGGCTCTGTGGTTTAACCCACAGCGCCACAGTACGGTAATCCAAACGAGCTGTAGGTTTGAAAAACCAACAGTAGCCTCTGGAGAGCCCCTTTGCTACCTTGCAGATTTACCTAGTCTCCTACTGAGGGCAGCCTTCTTTATTTCTGACAGTGCCCAAAAGAATGTGACTACATTTTTGGGTAGAGGGGGGGGGGGGTTATTGTGTTATATTAAAATGGCGGTTCTCCGACTCAACCACTATGATGGATGGCATGTGCTGATGTTGGGCCTGACAGTCTCAAAGTGTTTTATTTATATGTTTATTGCTCCATTCCATTCATGAATCACTTCCTATGAGGCATCTTGAAGTGACAAACAACAACAAAATAAACGATCAACACTGGAAACGTATATTAAGCAATTTCATATATAAAAGCAATTAAAGAATGTATGGGTTAGGGTATCTTTTTTTTCGTATATGTTCATATAATGTCCCCCCTTTACACAGTTGTGTGTTTTGTTCTCCCCCCCTTTTTGTATCATTTTACTTTCTATTTGAAAAATTTTCAATAAAATATAAATTAAAAAAATAAAGTTAAAGCAAAACAATTTCATACATAAAAGCAATTTCAAATCTGAGACAGCTGCTGACTGATAACCCCCCCCCCCCACTTAAAAGGCTTGTTGGGAAAGGAAGGCCTTCAACAGGTGCTGAAAAGATAATAGAAACGATGCCTGTCTGATTTGTAACGGGAGGCAGTTCCAAGGGGCAGGTTCTGCCACACTAAAAGCCCTATTCCTACATGTATAGAACAGACTTCCTGATGAGTTCCTGCCTTTAGGGCAGTGTTCCCCAACCTTGGGCCTCCAGCTGTTTTCGGACTACAATTCCCATCATCCCTGACCACTGGTCTTGCTAGCAAGGGATGATGGGAGTTGTAGTCCAAAAACAGCTGGAGGCCCAAGGTTGGGGAACACTGCTTTAGGGGACCCCACCCCCGGCAGAGCGCAGTGATCCATTGTTTATATAAGGGGTGAGACAATCTTGAGTTGGTTTCTCAATATGTTTATTTTCCCTCTTCCTTTTATTCCTTATCTATTAAACTGTAAGCCATTATTTTAAACTGTGAACTGCCTTGATCATATTTATATGAAAGCAGCCTCTAGTAAAAATAAAATAAAATAAAGGCATACATAATAGCTGGACCCAAAGGTCTACTTTAGACTTGCCCGAGGGCTCGGGAGCACACCCAATCAGATTTTTGAACTTTTCATGTTATTCAAGCAGCACACTGCTCTCCAGCTTTTTGTCACTTGAAGCAATTAAGTCTACATGATGGTTATAACTGATATTTTATTCTTTTTCTATTAAAAAAAAGGAGAAAGAAATATCAGTTATAACAATCATGTAGACTTAATTGCTTCAAGTGATAAAGTCAAGTTCTGCCCTCCCACACTGCTGAAGTTTTATTCTTTTTCTAACTTCAGCAATGTGGGAGGGTAGAGCTTGACTCGGTTTTACCATTGGGTTTTGGGTTTTCTCCGTTTGTTGGGTTACAGTTGATAGGAAAGAAATTGTAACGTTTATATTGAGTTCAACTTTTTGAAAGTCTCTCCCCCCCCCTTACACAGTCTCTCCCCCCCCCCCCCTTACACACACTTTTCCAATTCCACACGCTTATGCCTCTGGTGGCAGTAATTAGCTCAATGTGCTAATGAGGACCCTTGGAGGAAAGACTGACAGGACTAATTAGTGGGTGAATTTCACTTTAATAAATGTATGGGCAATTTTCTAAATGCAGATGGCCCAGTCCATCCTGGTGGGAGTTCTGCCCAGAGCCACTTCATATGGTAAGTGTCTGAGAGAAGTGGTTAATTGGTAAAATGCTACATGATACTGATTAGAAGAGAGCTAATGGCTGCCTTTGCTTCCCAATGTATTATTCATTGCCAGACAATGTGAAAACCTCGTATCCTTCAAGAGGTCCACCACAGCCAGGTATTTTCAGCAAATTGGATGGGGGTTACGAGAAGCACCTACCTGTGCAGTGGCAAGAGCTCAAGTCATGGATTTCTTGCCCCAAAAGAGACTTCCGTGTTGGAAGGAGCATGAAACACGCATGTGTCTGTGTTCCTGTGGGCATACACATGTCTTGGGAAGCCACGGCCAGCCAAAGCTTACAAAACACACCTTCTGAGCCACCATAGAGCCACTTTCTGCTGAGTCAAAGCATTGGTTCGTGTTGACCAATGCAGCCTTTCCTGATGGGCTGCATCTCACCAGCATCTCAAGCAAAAGCTCTTCCCAGAGATTGTTCTAACTAGAGAATCTGGGGGGTTGTATCTCTCACCTTCCACAGGCAAAACATGCATTCAGTGCTAAAGCAATGGGCCCTTTCCCTTCATAGGTAGGTAGGTAGATTTAAAAATATTAATTTTTTTCATTTTCACAATAACCTTCAAATCAAATACATTGGTTCATAAGCTGACTTCCCATCCTCATTTCTACAGCGTTTTCACTCAAACATTTTCTACTGCATTATATTTTTATCCGTTAAAAAAAGTTTCTCTAGTACAATTACTTTGTCATTTTTCTTCCGCGGCTTTTATCTCGAATCCCGCCCACAATTTCATTTGACTGTAATATTCTTTTAAAGAGTCCACGAAAGGCCTCCATTTTTCTATTAACTGTTCATCATTTTGATCTCTTAATTTCGCTGTCAGCTTTGCCATTTCTGCCATAGTCCATGACTTTCAAAAGCCACCCCTTCTCCTTCGTTGGAACCTTCTCTTCTTTCCATTTCTGTGCATATACTATTCTAGATGCTGTTGTCACATACATAAATAGTTTGGGCACCTTCTTTGGCACACCTGTCCCTAGTATACCTATAAGAAAGGCTTCTGGCCTTTGGGGAATAGACAACTTTTATTCTAGCTTTTGTCTTTCATCACATGGAGTTTGTTACTTAGCCAATATGTAACTGTACTGATTCTTTATGTGCCCATGTTATGGTTTTCATGGAATCATAGAATTGAAGAGATGGAAGGGACTCCGAGGGTCATCCAGACCAACCCCCTGCAATTGCAGGGATATTTTTTTCATCTTTTAATTTTCATTTGTTATTATATAATTGTCTTGTTTTATATACTTTATAAAATAACAAATCTTTTAATAAAAGTACATAGGCAGGGACACACAAGAGCATGCTCTGTTATAAATCACAATCTGGATTTCAAGCCAGGATTTCTGGGAGCTGAATAATTTTTGAGTTTAGCAGCTTCTAAATATCAAATAACTTTTACTGTCGCTCCCATTGGTTTCAATGGACAGGCATTTCAGGAGAGTGCAGTTGGTTGACAGATTCAGACTACGTTTGGGTGGCTGAATTAGTGTTAGGACACATGTACTGCATATTACGCAAGGATTTATGACACCTATTTTCACCCTCCTTGTTAACCCCTTACAGAGGGTCAGTCTTCAGCATCTGGTTGGTCACTATGAGAACAAGGATACAGGACTAGATGGTCCATTGGCAGGAGCAACCAGTGGGGCTGAACAAGGGGGGTTCCCACCTTCCAGAGGTGCTGGGTTCCTGCTGCTTACTACTACTAAGAAGACGAAGAAGAAGAAGAAGAAGAAGAGTTTGGATTTGATATCCCGCTTTATCACTACCCGAAGGAGTCTCAAAGTGGCTAACATTCTCCTTTCCCTTCCTCCCCCACAACAAACACTCTGTGAGGTGAGTGGGGCTGAGAGACTTCAAAGAAGTGTGACTAGTCCAAGGTCACCCAGCAGCTGCATGTGGAGGAGCGGAGATGCGAACCCAGTTCACCAGATTATGAGTCCACCGCTCTCAACTTCTACACCATACTGGCTCTCACTCTTCTTCATCTGGTCCTCTTTTTAATAAACAGAAACAAATACCCAGCAGAAACCACATTGTAAAATTATTGAAGTAAGGGTATTGTTGCCCTGTTGCTGCATTTCTTTGCTTTTTAGACAGCACAAGAGCTGTACTTATACGCCACAGAAAAACACGCAGGCTTTCCCCAGATTAATGAATAAATTAAAACCGTTGCCAACCTGTGGGGCTAAATTCAGGCCTGGTGTAAGAGGCTGCGGCCCCTGTGTCATAGGAGTCACTTAGGCACCCAGAGCTCAGCTCGGACCACAGTCTCTTTATTTTATAATAAATTACCACATGGATAATCAAATTTGATATTCTCTCATAAAGGTTTAATTAAGAAAAAAAGCCAAATCCCCTGACACAGAAAGCCTCTGACTAATAGTACTAATAAAATGCTCTGAAATGTTTGATAGAGCTTTCACATACTAATTGGCTTTCATTAACTTTAACACTGGCTGAACTGATCAGAGGAGCGCTGGCTGGGCTCACATACTCCAGTAACTGCTGCTGCTGCAGATTATTATTACAGTAAGTAAAGAAGGGAAAGGCAGATGTCCCATTTTTCATATTTGGGTCTGGAAGCAGGTTTTTCTCCAGCTCTGATTGGCCAGTGAGCCTTGGATATTTTGTTTTCCACACTAATGTATGGGTTTGGCTCACTTACTAAATCGGGGTAGGGGGAATTTTTGGCCCTCCAGATGTTGCTGAACTACAACTTCCACCATTCCTGGCCAATGGAAATTGTAGTCCAGCAACATCTGGAGGATCAAAAATTCCCCATACCTGATCTAAATAATGAATTTCCAACTTCTTAAGTCTGGGAAGGGGCGAAGGGAATACACTTATATTGGACGCAGGTCTCACCAATCTTTTGGAATTTTGAGGAACTGTTGTGGGCACCAGTCACAAAATGATTGTTGTGAGGGACAAGACATAAAACAAAATTTCTGCCATGGAGGATTACACAAAATGGCGTTCTTTCTCTTAGCTGGGGCTAGCCAGATATCCCCAGAAGCTTGCAGAGCGGGGCAAGACGACAACAGCCATCCATTGTTGGTTACTTATGGCATCTGGTAGTCAGAGGAACATAGAAAGCTGCGCTTATACTGAGTCAGACTATTAGTCCTTCTAACTCAGTATTCGGTACACAGATTGGCAGTGGCTCTCTAAGGTTTCAAGCTGGGGCCTCTCCTAGCCTCACATAGAGATAGATACTGGAGCAATAAAACTGCTAGCACATTTGCAAAGCTAAGCAGGGTCTGGTCTGGTTTCAAACTGGATGGGAACCTCATGTTAAGATTCCAGTATTACATTCTCATGTTCTCTGGGCTCACATTGCAGACTAGGCCTCAATTGTGTGCAGCTGGCATAAACTTAGTGGAAAGCTAAGCGGTCAAAAAAACATACTGCAGTGTGAAAGGGATGTTAGAAATCAGAACAGAAGGGTTACAGTTCTAATCAGTAAAACTAATGCAACAAACCTCACGTGTGAATACATCCTTAGTTTCTTTTATGGAAACCAGCTGTGTTAATCACTCTTTAGTTAGAATGATCAGATTTAGGCTCTTGTCTGATGGGCCCAATCTCCCAAGGGGAATGCTTTCGCAATCTTGGCTTGATGATTTCATTGCATTGCCCTAGCTACGTCCTGCACGCATGACATGCGACATCAGTTTCCACCAGGCAGGCCTCCAGCAGCCTCGTTGCGTTTACTACAAAGCACACCATACTAAAGCCATTGTAAAATCATACAGTCAGTACTGGAGTGGAGTGCCTACCAGGCTCTTGCGGACAGCAACTTGCCAACAGCACTGGTATCTTAATTAGGCTGGCCCCTCTTCTGGCATATCTCTTCTGGCATATTTGTGCCAGGGCTGGGGCTGGCATAATTAGCATGCTGGCACCAGTGAGCCCAGAGCTTTATGCTGGCATATGGACCCAGAGCTGAGGTGAGCACCAGTGCCAGGCAAGCAATTTGCCTGCTAGCTAGAAAGCCATAGGGAATAGGAAACGAGGGGGGAACAGGTTCCAGTGGTGGAGAATCCATTAGAGCAGATTGCACAGGGTCTTCAGAAATGGGCTTGCTCTTGAGGCAATGACTGCAGGTTTGATTCAGAGATGCTCTAGGTTGTGCTAGCAGAAGTCACCATGTTCCAGACTAGTCTTCTGACCTGGTGCCTTCTAGGTGTTTGGGGCTAAAATTTTGGCTAAGGCTGATGGGAGTTGTAGTGCAACACATCTGGAGGGCGCTTGGTTGGCAATATCAAATTTAGATGGTAATGTGAATTATCCTGCTTCAAAATGTGGCAATGCAGCACTTTTGCACTTGGGCTCCCTGCTGCTTATTCTGCTAAATGGGGCCACGGATCTCTCTCTGCCCCAACATCCTGCCCTGACAACCCCACAATCCTGGGGGAATGGGAAAATGGAGAAGGTGGAAACAGACCCTCCAGCTCTATCTAACAGGCACCAAAGCCAATTCTCATCCTGAGGAATTTAAAATTGCTTTGATGCCCCGTTTGCATTGGAGAAAGGACATTGAAAATATGCCAAGCACCTGTGGAGATTCTGCACATATAATCCTTGCAAAAGCCCAATGTATGTACATTCAGAGAAACAAAAGGAATATGTGGGAGATTGCAGTAAAATCCAACAATGCATATTTTTGCTAGTTAATAAGTTTAGGGGCTAATGACCCAGAGCTGATAGGCCTTAGAAATGTAATTGGTAGAGAGGGTTCTGTGTGATGTCATTTCCTCTCCTCCCCCCCTCTTCCTTCAACCAGCAATAGGTGCAGCTACGCCTTCCACTTGCTCTGGCTCAGGCACATGTCTGATACTGTTTTTACTACAAATGTAAGTATTTTACCTGCATAGTTTTTTCCTGCTGCTGTAGCTGAGATCCAATGCAAGACTGTGAGTAAGCAAATCATATTTTAAACTTACTTCCCAGTCTGTTTTCTGAATCTTTGTTAAGCAGGTTAAGAAAAGGGTCAGTCAGCTTGCTTCGTTTTCAGAATTTGGCCAGAGGTAAAAGTCATTTAGAGGCTGGTGTCAGCAACAATGTCTCTTGAGTCTTCAGAAACTGTCAACAAGCACCATTAAGACCCCAATGTAAACATCAGCATTTCCATATATACATAAGATATCCTTGAACAAGGCAACAATTGCATTTTAAAGTTCTCTGGTTTTTCTGTCCAATTCATGTCTAATCCTAATATACCAGCTACTAAGACATTTTGGAAGCATTCTGAGTGAATGGGTGGCAACGTAAAATTAAACAAGTGCAGAAGCCGAAACTTGTGTTTATAGAAAGTGAAGCTGTATCCCTGACAGGGAGGCAGCAGGAATAGATCACTTTCTAACAGAGTTAAGGCAAAAACTTCAAGATTGTGAATTTGAAGCTGTGGGAAACATTATGTTAAGAAACGAGGCTGTGCTGAGTAACACAGACGGCAAGTTAAAGGAGAGCTCATTTAACCCCGATTTAAGATTTGCTTAGGCTATTAATGCTTGTGGGGATGAAGCACTGACAGAAGTTCAAACACATGCAATGGGACTTGAAGGAAGTGAAAATATATGCCACAGATTAACCAAAAAAGCACCTAAAGAAGGGCTTGTACTTAGACTAAGAAAGACCCCACCTAAAGCTAGTCCCCAAAAAGATAGCAGCACAGCACAGAATAATCATTGTAATAGGGTGTGGACACATTCACAAGCCTGGAGCATGCCCAGCCTGAGGTGCCATGTGCCACCAGGGCTCATTTCGCCTAGATGTGCACAACAGAGAGAAAAGAAGCAACTCCAAAAGTGGAGAAGGAAGGTACACTGTTGGAGAAGTGTGGTCTGCTACTACTGATGTTGTGGGGGCGCATGAAGCTAGATAGTGGATCTGAGGTGATGCCAGACAATTTTTGCAGTGAACCTGCAATGTGTGCGCGAAGACATTGCACTAGTGGCTTTGGAAAGCGTCAGAATTACCGGTAACTAAAGGGTGCGATGATAGCACAGCTGGGCTGAACAAAGCAGATCTTAGGTCAGGTGAATCTGTGTGTTGTGTTGAGTTCCCTTTGGCTCAAGAACTTGTCTCTTAAAGGGCAGTGACCACAACTTCCCTGACAATTATGACAGTCTTCGCTTGCAGCGCACATGAGACACCGTGTGAACCTCGGCTTTCGATATCTTTGAAATACCTTGTGACCTAAGAAGAACCCAAAAGCTATTGGGTAAGATAGACTTGCTTTGGCAAAGATATTTGCCGCAGTGCTCTGTGTTTCTCTCTGTGTGTGATCAATTAGATTGTTGCATAAAGCACCTAATGTGTGTGTTGCTTTAGGTGGAGCATTTGATTTGCGCTTTGTTCCTCGTTCTACTTTGTATTCCCTTAAACTTGGACAATCTTGGCCTGTGTGGTACTGTTATTGTTGCCTGGAGAACGTCTACTCCCCACTCTCCTTAGGACTTAAAAGGATGGGAACTGCCTCCTAATTGCCCAATTAGTCCTAATGCCACGTAGTGTTGACTATTTAGTTACCACGTATTGTGTACAGAACTAATTGTGGTGAAAGCCAAATGAATAGGAAGGAAACAAACAAGCTACTAGAAAATAATTACATGGAGTGTTTCTTTTTAGTACCTCTAGAGCAGATTTCATTATAGTCAACAGCTTCTAAAGCTGCTCGAAATAGCAGTATTTGTCATTTTCATAGAAACTTGATAATGACATTAATTTATCTTAATGGTCTGTTCTATTGTTATAAATAGTAAAATTAGCTCAAATTGTCTTGCTTTTGCTGGTTTTGGATAGCTCCAAAGGGCCCCACAACAGCAGATGAGTAGGTAATTTGGTGTGCTTGACAGACTTCCAATAATTTGTTATGTGGAACATGAGTAATGTTAGTGCCATTAATGTTCATTTTCCTCTAAATTCATTACTGCCCTTTTCCCTTTTATCTTTTTTAATGTCTAGGCCATTTTTCTATATTTCAAGTGGCTCCACCAAGCCTATTCATATTCCGCTGTAGTAGCTATTAACATTCTGAACATAGCGAACATCAGGTAGAAAAACAACTCTTTATGAAATGATGAGTTTGGTGGCTATTTATGACCCAAAGCAGGTAAAACAAGGTGGTATTAAACAATGGTCATAATTAAGTCAAATCTAATTGCAAAGAAATTTAAATGTTGTCATGTTTCTTGCAAAGATTAAGAAAACAAAATGCTTCATGAAATGTCTAGGAAAGTGCAAATGCTTTAATATATAATAATCATCGCAACAACAAGAGGGGGGGGGGGAACCCACCAGCACAACCTGTTTCCCCGAGTATCATCTGTGTTTAAAGTTCACAAGATATTTTCATCCAAAGTGATAGCTGAATACACAGGATGTTCTACTGCATTTAATTCTTATTAGCCTTGGGAAATGGTCCTTTTGATTGAGGTTTGTTGACATGATTATTATCTAAACAAATGAGAGAGCATTTATAAGGGTAAAAATGAGTATTTGTAAATGTGTTTACTTTTCGATTGTGTTTGCCTTCAATTCCTGCCTCTTTTACTTCCCACGACGCTGTGCTTGGGTTTTGTACTGCTATTGAGATGAGGTACAATATTTTGCTTTATGAAGTCTCAATAAGATAAATACAGCATGAGCAAATTGCAGTGTACACCAGTGTACACTGATGTATCTGAAGAAGTGTGCAAGCACACGGAAGCTTATACCCAGAACAAACTTAGTTGGTCTTTAAGATGCTACTGGACTATCTATACATACATACATACATACATACATACATACATACATACATACTGCGTCAGACCAACACAGCTACCTACCTGAGTGTACACCAAATTCAGTTGTCAGTCTCAAGACAATGTGATATAATAAAGAGAATGCCTCTGGACACGTGGAAAGTTTATTTTTACTCCCTGAAAAATAAGAGCCTATTACACACATTTGTGATAAAGGATCAAGGCTTCTAGGAAATGCGAGTGTTATTTCTAAGCATGCTGGGATTAGCTTTCACTGAGAAAAATGAAGTGTTCACACTTACAAAAGCATCTTGGACTAGCTTGAAACCTTCCTTGTCCTTTTGTGGAACATTTTCAGTGGCAGTTTGGGGATGGTGATAATTTGGGAGAGCTAAACCAGCTTGTAGCAGTGGAAACAGAATTCTGTGAGTAAATGAGGGCTGCCCCCAGAACTGTCATTGGATTAGTGCTACATAATGATATATACCGTACTTTTCCATGTATAAGACAAGGTGGTGTTTTTTTTACTGTAAAATAATGTTTAAAAACTGGGGGCGTCTTATACGGTAAATAGGAGTGTGATTGGTTGCTGTTTTGGATTGGCTGCCGCTGCGGCAATTTGGCTTGCAATTTCCTGCTGCTGTTGTTTATTGGACTGGCGCTTGTAGCAGATGCGAGCGATTTTCAGCAAGCGGTGTGAGCGATTGTAACCGTCGGGTTAGTGATTTACTGCGTTCCTTCCCAGAAAACCTGAACAACCTCTGGCAATCCTCCCCCCAAAAAGCTCAACAACTTTGGGCCATTTTCTTAAATTTGAGTCCCCCCAAATAGGGGGCGTTTTATACATGGGGGTGTTATACACAGAAAAGTATGGTAATATCTTAGAAAGGGAGCTGTGGGAAAATTGCCCGGACAAATGCTGCGGCTGCCACTTCAAAACAGGCAGCAGCAAGACAACAGCAAAAGGAGGGACACTTCCCCGTCCCCCACCCATTGCAACTCTAGATTTTGTTGAGAAGTTCTCCCACCTTGGGCCTGACTCAGAGAAAGGTACCGGTAGTTGCATTTTACTTCCCATTAAACTGAATGGAACAGGGTCGTGGCAACTAAGTTGATTTTCATTGGGACGTAAGGCCCTTTCACATATCATAGAAATGATCCATCACCAGGGAGCTGCAGCCAATCTTATTTCATTCATTTGAGGTATATTAATAATTTGCCCTTCATCGGTGCAGATGCTAGGGCAGCAAAAATAAGAACAACCCCTCCAAATCATAAAATAAGCAACAAAACTTACAAAATACACAAAATCATTTTAGGTATATACAAAGAAAAGAAAAAGTAGTCAAGGCCCTCAAGCATGACTAACTTCTTCAGGTCAGGAGTCTTGAATGATACATTCAAAATGCGTAGCTATATGTGCTGTTAACAAACTCAGTTTCTCAAATGTTATGTATTCAGTTTCTGTTTCCAAGTATAAGAAAAAGTTTCTTTTACAGTGATACCTCGGCTTACGAACTTAATCCGTTCCAGAAGTCTGTTCTTAAACTGAAACTGTTCTTAAACTGAGGCGCACTTTCCCTAATGAGGCCTCCCGCCGCCAGTGCCCTTCCACCGTTCAGATTCTGTTCTTAGGTAAAGGTAAAGGGACCCCTGACCATTAGGTCCAGTCGTGACCGACTCTGGGGTTGCGGTGCTAATCTCACTTTATTGGCCGAGGGAGCCGGCATACAGCTTCCGGGTCTTGTGGCCAGCATGACTAAGCCGCTTCTGGCGAACGGAAACACCGTTTGCCTTCCCACTGGAGCGGTACCTATTTATCTACATGCACTTTGACGTGCTTTTGAACTGCTAGTTTGGCAGGAGCAGGGACCAAGCAACGGGAGCTCACCCTGTCGCGGGGATTCAAACCGCCGACCTTCTGATTGGCAAGCCCTAGGCTCTGTGGTTTAACCCATAGTGCCACCGAGGTAAAGTTCTCAAACCGGGACACTACTTCCGGTTTTGCAGAGTTTGTAAATCAAATTATTCATAAACAGGACTGTTCTTAAACCGAGGTACCACTGTGTAAGATTAATGCCATGAGAAAGACAGTGAGTTCATGTTCTTTTTCAACGAGGTAACAGATATTAGTTTTCTTCTGTAGACTCACGCATAGTAGCAAAGTATGCTGATCACATTTGGTTAATTAAATATTTTCACACATGCTTGAAGATAGAAATGGAAAGTTATTAGTTTGAGGGTTTGTTTTTAAAATGGTGTCACAATATGCTAGCTTTCAGTCTTTGTTTCTCAACAGCACCTTCCTTGCTTGCATAAGAAGGTGGGAAAAGGAAAAAAACACACAGCAAGCATTCATTTCTAAGATCATGCTATTTTGTGGCTTTGTGTAAGGAGCACCATAATCAATATCCTAATCAAAATATACTGGGGCACGGATTGTTCTTTGTATTTTATTTTTTTAATATGGAAGATAATGTTTTTGTAATGCAGGGTATCAGTGATAACAGTTCATAAATATTTATCCTAATAACGTAAATGCATCCACCTGCCTTCATTTATAAAATAATAGCCTTTGAGAGTAAGGCACAAACCTTATTCCATTTAACTGACTTTCCCTGCAGTCCATTAGACTCGCCTGTGTATTCTGCTAAGGAAGCTGCAGCGTGTCAGCAGCCCATAATGGTTCATGGAAGATAAATGGAATTAGGCAATTGAATAATTACAGGGGCACTCTCTATAGCGCTATAAGTAAAGGTCTGTCAGCATTTCCATTAGGAAATCCAGTCCCCCAGCTTCAGCAGCATACATCTGTAAAGTTTGACTGGGGACAAAATTCAACAAACAGAAACTCATTGTGGCGGGGAGATATATTTCCATGTTTGCTTCAAAACCTAGTGACTAACTTCTAAAAAGTGCTCAAGTGGCCCCTCAGCACACACAGAGCCTCTACTTGCACACCATAATGAGCAGAGTTGTTTGCAATTTATATGCCAACAATCATCACATTAAAGCTGCAGTCCTATGGGACCTACCTCCAAGTAAACATAAATAGGATTGCAATCCTAAACACTCTTTAAGGATGTGGTACACACCACCATACCTTTAAAACACCCCCCACTAAGGGAGGGGGGAGAGAAAAAGAATCCTACAAAATCTACAGCCATTCTGTTTTGTTCTTTTTGAAAATCAGTACTGATAGAAGTTGCATGGTTGTTGTTTTTTAAAAAAGAATTTGTTGTTGTTGTTCAGTCGTTCAGTCGTGTCCGACTCTTCGTGACCCCATGGACCAGAGCACGCCAGGCACGCCTATCCTTCACTGCCTCTCGCAGTTTGGCCAAACTCATGTTAGTAGCTTCGAGAACACTGTCCAACCATCTCATCTTCTGTCGTCCCCTTCTCCTTGTGCCCTCAATCTTTCCCAGCATCAGGGTCTTTTCTAGGGAGTCTTCTCTTCTCATGAGGTGGCCAAAGTACTGGAGCCTCAACTTCAGGATCTGTCCTTCTAGTGAGCACTCAGGGCTGATTTCTTTAAGAATGGATAGGTTTGATCTTCTTGCAGTCCATGGGACTCTCAAGAGTCTCCTCCAGCACCATAATTCAAAAGCATCAATTCTTCGGCGATCAGCCTTCTTTATGGTCCAGCTCTCACTTCCGTACATTACTACTGGGAAAACCATAGCTTTAACTATACGGACCTTTGTTGGCAAGGTGATGTCTTTGCTTTTTAAGATGCTGTCTAGGTTTGTCATTGCTTTTCTCCCAAGAAGCAGGCGTCTTTTAATTTCGTGACTGCTGTCACCATCTGCAGTGATCATGGAACCCAAGAAAGTGAAATCTCTCACTGCCTCCATTTCTTCCCCTTCTATTTGCCAGGAGGTGATGGGACCAGTGGCCAAGATCTTAGTTTTTTTGATGTTGAGCTTCAGACCATATTTTGCGCTCTCCTCTTTCACCCTCATTAAAAGGTTCTTTAATTCCTCCTCACTTTCTGCCATCAAGGTTGTATCATCAGCATATCTGAGGTTGTTGATATTTCTTCCGGCAATCTTAATTCCGGTTTGGGCTTCATCCAGTCCAGCCTTTCGCATGATGAATTCTGCATATAAGTTAAATAAGCAGGGAGACAATATACAGCCTTGTCGTACTCCTTTCCCAATTTTGAACCAATCAGTTATTCCATATCCAGTTCTAACTGTAGCTTCTTGTCCCACATAGAGGTTTCTCAGGAGATGGATGAGGTGATCAGGCACTCCCATTTCTTTAAGAACTTGCCATAGTTTGCTGTGGTCAACACAGTCAAAAGCTTTTGCGTAGTCAATGAAGCAGAGGTAAATGTTTTTCTGGAACTCTCTAGCTTTCTCCATAATCCAGCGCATGTTTGCAATTTGGTCTCTGGTTCCTCTGCCCCTTCGAAATCCAGCTTGCACTTCTGGGAGTTCTCGGTCCACATACTGCTTAAGCCTGCCTTGTAGAATTTTTAGCAGAACCTTGCTAGCGTGTGAAATGAGTGCAATTGTGCGGTAGTTGGAGCATTCTTTGGCACTGCCCTTCTTTGGGATTGGGATATAGACTGATCTTCTCCAATCCTCTGGCCACTGCTGAGTTTTCCAAACTTGCTGGCATATTGAGTGTAGCACCTTAACAGCATCATCTTTTAAAATTTTAAATAGTTCAGCTGGAATATCATCACTTCCACTGGCCTTGTTGTTAGCAAGGCTTTCTAAGGCCCATTTGACTTCACTCTCTAGGATGTCTGGCTCAAGGTCAGCAACCACACTACCTGGGGTGTATGAGACCTCCATATCTTTCTGGTATAATTCCTCTGTGTATTCTTGCCACCTCTTCTTGATGTCTTCTGCTTCTGTTAGGTCCTTTCCACTTTTGTTCTTAATTGTGGTAATCTTTGTACGAAATGTTCCTTTCATATCTCCAATTTTCTTGAACAGATCTCTGGTTTTTCCCATTCTGTTGTTTTCCTCTATTTCTTTGCATTGCTCGTTTAAAAAGGCCCTCTTGTCTCTCCTTGCTATTTTTTGGAAGTCTGCATTCAATTTCCTGTATCTTTCACTATTTCCCTCGCATTTTGCTTGCCTTCTCTCCCCCGCTATTTGTAAGGCCTCATTTGACAGCCACTTTGCTTTCTTGCATTTCTTTTTCATTGGGATGGTTTTCGTTGCTGCCTCCTGTATAATGTTACGAGCCTCCATCCACAGTTCTTCAGGCACTCTATCCACCAAATCTAAATCCTTAAACCTGTTCTTCACTTCAACTGTGTATTCATAAGGAATTTGATTTAGATTGTATCTTACTGGCCCAGTGGTTTTTCCTACTTTCTTCAGTTTAAGCTGGAATTTTGCTATAAGAAGCTGATGATCTGAGCCACAGTCAGCTCCAGGTCTTGTTTTTGCTGAGTGTATAGAGCTCCTCCATCTTTGGCTGCACAGAATATAATCAATCTGATTTCGGTGTTGCCCATCTGGTGATGTCCATGTGTAGAGTCGTCTCTTGTGTTGTTGGAAAAGAGTGTTTGTGATGACCAGCTTGTTCTCTTGACAGAACTCTATTAGCCTTTGCCCTGCTTCATTTTGAACTCCAAGGCCAAACTTGCCAGTTGTTCCTTTTATCTCTTGACTCCCTACTTTAGCATTCCAATCCCCTATAATGAGAAGAACATCCTTCCTTGGTGTCATTTCTATAAGGTGTTGTAAGTCTTCATAGAATTGGTCAACTTCAGTTTCTTCAGCACTGGTAGTTGGTGCATAAACTTGGATTACTGTGATGTTAAAAGGTCTGCCTTGGATGCGTATCGAGATCATTCTATCATTTTTGAGATTGCATCCCAGTACAGCTTTCGCCACTCTTTTGTTGACTATGAGGGCCACTCCATTTCTTTTACGGGATTCCTGCCCACAGTAGTAGATATGATAGTCATCCGAACTGAATTCGCCCATTCCCGTCCATTTTAGTTCACTGATGCCCAGGATGTCAATGTTTATTCTTGCCATCTCATTTTTTACCACATCCAGCTTACCAAGGTTCATGGTTCTTACATTCCAGGTTCCTATGCAATACTTTTCTTTACAGCATTGGACTTTCCTTTCGCTTCCAGGCATATCCGCAACTGAGCGTCCTTTCGGGTTTGGCCCAGCCGCTTCATCGGCTCTGAATCTACTTGTACTTGTCCTCCGCTCTTCCCCAGTAGCATGTTGGACGCCTTCCGACCTGAGGGGCTCATCTTCCAGCGTCATATCTTCTATATGCCTGTTGTCTTTGTCCATGAGGTTTTCTTGGCAGGGATACTGGAGTGGCTTGCCAGTTCCTTCTATTACTAAAATAAATACTAAAAAAGAATAGTATTATTATAACTTTATGCATTGCCTTATGCCGAAAGGTATTAGGGCTACTTAAACAAATAAATATTAAAACAATGCAATGATAACAACCACAAGTGACCATACTCGGCATCCCACCGAGTATATATTTCCCACCATAAAATCGTCATAAGCAATAACCCGAATTCTTTTTCTTATTGGCGGGTGTGTGCTTTAAAGGTATGGTGGTATGTACCACACCCTTAAGTATTTCTAGGATTGCAATTTGTCAATTGCAATTATTTATGTTTACTTGGTGGTAGGTCCCATAGGATTGCAGCTTTAATGTGCTACTTGTTTACATATAAATGCAAACAACTCATTATGGTGTTCAAGTGAAGGCTCTCTCTCCAGTGTGGTGTTGTGGTTAAGAGCGGTGGACTTGTAATCTGGTGAACTGGGTTCGCGTCTCCGCTCCTCCACATGCAGCTGCTGGGTGACCTTGGGCTAGTCACACTTCTCTGAAGTCTCTCAGCCCCACTCACCTCACAGAGTGTTTGTTGTGGGGGAGGAAGGGAAAGGAGAATGTTAGCCGCTTTGAGACTCCTTTGGGTAGTGATAAAGCGGGATATCAAATCCAAACAACTCCTCCTCCTCCTCTTCTTCTCTCTCTGTGTGTGTTGAGGGGGTATTTGAGCACTTTAAGGAAGTTAGTCACCAGGCTTTGAAGCCAACATGGAAATGTATTCGCCCTTAACGTTTTATGGCCAATACAGGTTGCATGCATCATATTCAGTCATAGCTGGCACAAACCTATGTGCATCCCCTATGGGAGAAGTGGAGACACTACGGGGGATATCTTGTGTGACCAAGAGAACGGCAATCAACTGGACTTTGTATATATGACACTATGTTAAGAAACATGCTAAAATGCAGAAATCTTAGGTGCAAGATCCTAAATGCCATTAGGTGCACTCTTATTAGGCTGTCTCGTTGAACCTCAGCGTGCATGAAGGGAGACGTTCCCAAGTATGCAAGGTAAGGAAGATTAGACTCAAGCAGGTAATGATTGTCAAACCATTAATAACATCTTAAATTCTGGACATATCTGGGATAGATTTTGTAGAATCCCAAATAAGAGTTTGTACTGTATGAATTATTATCCCATTTGAAGCACAGAATATATCTCAAATGGCTTTAAAACCATATTGTAGTGAAATATGCAGTTTATTCCATTAACTACTCACTGAGTCAATTGGAGAAGTGCTGTTATTAATTTCAATGGAAAGCTAAAATGCAGTTCATTTTCTATAATTGCAGGCCCATGGCCTAAAGAGACCGTAAAAGCTTTTAATCCAAGGCATTTTTAGAAGGGCATGATCAGAATTACATTTAGCATCCTCATAAGGTACGTAATTATGAAAGCCTCTGTAAAATACAAATGAAAAGAGCTGCGCTTGGTATGATCTAAATCTCCAGTGTTGCAAACCAGACAGGTATCTGATGCTGAGCCCCATCTAAACACAGTTTTAAAAAGGTGGTTAAACAAACAAATATTTGCATCTCAATCCTAAATGCATTTCTTTGGAAGTACCAGGATAATTGATCACATTTGTAAGCCTCTGCCTTCATTTGAGCAGCTCAAATAAGCAAAGGGGGTTATTATATTATTATACATTTACGGATTGCATTTCACATGAGTCACAAGGTGATTTACAAACATACAATCCAATTATCCACAGTTAGCCTATTTTATTTTCGCAGCAACCTTTTGGGATGAGCTAGGCTGTAAGATAGTGACTTACCCAGGGAGCACTGGACCCAGGTTTCTTTAGTCCAAGGGAAGCCATGTGGTGCCCTCAAGATGTTGGGAGTTTGACAATCTCTGGAGGGCAACACATTGTCTATTCCTGCCTTATTCCAACAAATGGTCTAGTACATCACACTGGCCTGCAGCTCTCCCCTTCTTCCTGTGGTTACCCCACTATTCATTCTCTTGCCCTCTCCCTCTGGGCCCAATCAGCACCACAGACTAGGAGGAGAGGGCAAGACGAGTGAAGGTTGTTGCTCCTTCTCCATGCTCTTGACACAAGCTATGCTCTTGATACTATGAATGGGCAGGTAAAACAGCCAGAACTTTGGGGTTTGGGCCTTGGCATGCAGTGCTTAATCTGGGAATGGCACTTGCTTTTAAGACAAGTGGGGATTTACTCTAATCCTAAACCCTATGACTCCAGTTTGGGGTAGGTCCAAAGCAACCCTTCCCCAAATGTTTTGGGCTATAACTCCCATCATCTCCGAGCAGTGACCATGCTGGCTGCAGCTGATGGTACTTTCAGACTTTTGGTGAGCTCGCTTGGTAAACACCTTTTTCACTAACACACATTCTAAGAATCTCGTATTGAACAGCAACAATCCTGCATCTCACCCGATTTGTCTGGGAACTTACATAAGTTATAAAGCAAAATGCTTATTGGTGACACACGGAATCAGAATATGCATGATACCGCAGTGGGGAAAGCTCAGGAAAATTTGCACATTTACTACAGCAATGGGGAGTAGCTCAGCAGAAACAAAGCATACAATTTATTTGGTTTGAAGAAGAAGAGTTTGGATTTGATATCCCGCTTTATCACTGCCCAAAGGAGTCTCAAAGTGGCTAACATTCTCCTTTCCCTTCCTCCCCCACAACAAACACTGTGAGGTGAGTGCAGCTGAGAGACTTCAAAGAAGTGTGACTAGCCCAAGGTCACCAGCAGCTGCATGTGGAGGAGCGGGGATGCAAACCTGGTTCACCAGATTATGAGTCCACCACTCTTAACCACTACACCACACTGGCTCCCAGTGAGAGAGTTAACTAAATAATTCCAGCCATGATTAAACTAATACATGCATTGCAGACACACAAGAAGGAACAAGCACACATGGCATGAGAAGAGGCAGAAGAAGGGCAATAAAATGGGCAAAAAAGGATGCCAGACAAAGTGGACCTTTGGTTGGATCCAAAAGGGCTCATCTAATATTTACTTATATTGAGGATGAATGCTCTGTTTCTTCCTGGCTACATTTTACAATAATGCATTCTCTCTCTGCATTCTTTCCGGTGGAGATAGATTGCACCCAGGCAAGTGTAGCCACCAAGTTTTCCTTCGTTGCTTTTGCATCAAGGCATTGGAAGTGCTTTATTTTTAGCTAAAACCGCCTGTGGTTGCTTAGGGAACCCGTTACTCAGTGTACCTTATTTTCACAGAATCCCGTGGCTTGAACAGCTGATACATGGGTGCTCTGATGCCATTGTTTTTCCTAGTGGAAATAAATTAGAATCTAGACTGGATGTTTTCCTGGGAGAAGCAATATTGAATTTGATACTTGCACTGGGTGTGTGGCAGCTGCTGCTGTATGAGTTGGTGGTTGGAGTGGCAGAGAGGCTAAGGCCAAAGTCCTAAGCGGGGTTATTTGGGAGTAATTCCTACTGGAATGAATTGGGTTGCCTTCTGATGTAGTCCTTAGTTACAGAGATCATCAGGTTACTATTAGTTGATTAGGGGAAAAGATAGGTCTAATACAGCCTCCTCTGTGTAATAGGGGTTAGTGGCATGGTTTTGAGGATGGATTTGGGAAAGGACCAAACCACCTGGATAGCTCAGTTGGTTAGAGCATGCTGCTGATAATGCCAAGGTTGCAAGTTTGATCCCCAGCTGCCTATTCCTGCATTGCAGGGGGTTGGACTAGATGATCCTCAGGGTCTCTTCCAACTCTATGATTTTGCACATGTCCCCAGTGCTGTGGTCCTGATCCACATCACACAGCTGACGCAGTTGTTTTTAAGGTCACAAGATGAGATCGGGAGATAGGATTGCTGACCCCTTGCACCATATATTGTTTGGCCCTTTGACAGGCAAGTGGGTTAAAAACAAGAAATCTGCGAGAACAGAGAGTGCTCTCGCCATGTGAGGTCAGGGAAGAGTACTCATAGATCTCTGAGGATCAGTCTCCATGAGCGGAGCTCCAATTTAGTTGCATATCCTGCTCACAGAAGCTAGCTGCAGAAGAGTGCTGTTCAGCATTCTCATCATGATTATCCATATATCGAGTTTACTGGTCAAGACAAAACCATCATGATTATCCATATATCGAGTTTACTGGTCAAGACAAAACCAAGGAGTGCACTGTAAGAACCAATTCTTTGCCTCATTGGGTTTTTCTGTGGCTAAATGGACCAATTTGTACAATAAAAGTGCTCTAGATAGAAATGGTGGATAATGATAGCAGGAAACATACGAGATTGCACAGGGCATGATGAGCACTTTAAAACAACTGAGACTCACCTAACCGTTTTGTGGCCTGATTCACCAGGTAACGTAACAACATAGTCTTTTCCTAGAACAGAGACAGTGCAAAAGCCAAAACCAGGCACCAATAAAAAGGGAGAACGGGGGGTAGGCCCTGCTGGCCATGGAGTAAGCAGCAGAAACTAAGAGCTCCTGGAGAAAATATTTTAAAAGACGGATTTCTCACTCAGAAGAACAAGTATCATGAAGCAAAGAATACAGGTCAGTCCTTAAGAACTTTTCAAGCAGGAATGTAATCTGGAGTAGTGAAATAATAAACACTACTGCTTAATTTCTGGGCTAGATGCCAGGCCTGGGCCGGACGCCAAACTTATCGGCTGGAAAAGAATCTAAAGCAAAGGACTTGTGAAGACAAAAGATGGACAATTAGAAATGATTGGACATCTTACATTTAAATAGTAGAGAAGAAAAAGAAAGGATCAATACCCAGGACAGCAAAATATTTGGAAATATTGGAGTAAATAATTGAATATAATTAATTGCTCTTACTTCTGGTCTCCGGGCCTGATAGTGTGCTGGAGACTGGATTTTATTGCAACAAAATTACTTGAAAGGGAAAAACGACAATAAATACTACAAATATAACAGAAGCGGGTAAAATCCAAGCCGAGACATTCGCATTAAACTGTAAGGAAATTATTGTGACTTTAAGGCATGTTAAATAGCAACTCGGTGAAGCAGTTGAGTTGGCTAGATGCCAATAGACAATTCCTAGGGGGCAAAGCAATCCAAAATAAATTGGGTGAGGGGGAAAAAGCACCCATCAGATCGAAGTGTCCAGCGATTAACCAGAGCCCAATCAACAGAAGCAATTATGGCAAGTAGACAAGAGAAACAAAGTGGAGATGGAAGTAAGAAAAATGAGAAAAATGGAACTCGGAGGGGGAGCAAGAAGGAGTTGGGGGCGAAATCTAAAGAAAAAAGGCATCAAGAACCAGTAGATATCTTGGATAAAATAAAATAAATGATGCAGAAAGGCAATGAGATTCTCAGAAACCAGATAGTGACAGACATTACCACTCAAATAGACAAAGCAATTTCAGAGATCAAAGTAAGAATAGATAAAGTAGAAGCAAAGATGGACCAAATCCAAGAAAGAGTGCAAAACAATGATGAAAAGATAAAGCAACATAATGTGAAAATTGAGCAGTGGGAGCTGAGAATGATGAGAGTATTTCAGGAGTTTTACCAAGAGTTATATTCAGCAGGTAACAATTCTATGGGGAAGATGAAAGAATATATTGAGAGACACTGGAAGATAAAGCTAGAAAGGAGGGATAGAGAGGTTATGGAACAACCAATTTCAGAAAAAGAAATAGAGGAAGTTATAGGAAACTAAAAAGGAGGGAAAGCCCCAGGAACAGGTGGATTGGGAACAGAATATTACAGTACGTTGGGACCAAGACCTTGGTCACAATATCCATATGAATCAGTGGGAGAAATTATGGAGGGAGGATATTAGGTTTATAGTGTGTTACAATCTTAGAGAAATTGTTATGAAAATGCTCTTATCAGTGGCACCTCACCCCAGCCAAACTGGCCAAAATGTATAAGAATAGATCTGAAAGTTGTTGGAGATGTAAAAAGGGGAGAGGTTCATATATGCATATGTGGTGGGAATGTGAAAAAATCAGAGAGTTCTGGGACATTGTATATAATGAATTTAAAAAGATATTCAAATTCCCATTTACAAAAAGACCAGAGGCCTTCTTATTAGGAATAAAGTCAACTGAAATCAGGAAAGAAGTAAGACCACTCTTTATGTACGCAACATCTGCAGCTAGGATTCTGGTCGCAATGAATTGGAAGAGTGAAATTACACCTACAAAGTCAAGAGTGGCAGGTAAAATGACAGAATACATCCAATTGGCAATAATGGGGAGAATTAGAGGGTATTCAATGCAGAGGGTGAATAAAGAATGGATAACATTTAAAGAATATTTGAAAAACTACTATGATAGCAAAAATCTCCTGGCAGACCTTGAATGATTCTTGTAAAAATAAACTAAAGAATTTTTCTCTGAAGGAAATTAAGGAAACAAAGTACAATAACATGATACTGTGTAAAAAAATAACAAACGAGATTCAGTTTTTTGAGAAGAAGCGGAATTTTTTTTAATCTTTCTTATCTTTATTCTTTATTTTCTTTTTCTCTGTTTTTCCTCTTTCCATGTAGTGTACGTGCATAAATTGTAACATGGTAAATTGTTGTGTAAATATGTGTTGAATGTTTAATAAAGATTTATAAAAAAGAAATGGAGGATCAACAAGATCAATTAAAAGAGGTGTGGGGAAAGGAGACAACAGGACAGATAAACAGTCAAAGCTGGGGGGAAATATGAGAGAAATGCCCTTTGAAAAATGTTGTCTATAAGGATAAAAGAAAATTACTGCAAGTTAGTATGGAGATGGTACTTAACACTGGTAAGATAAAATCAAATAAACAAGGAATATTTGGTGTTATGTTGGAAGGGATGCCAGGAAACCAGGACTTACGTTCCCAGTTTGTAAATACGTACAAACCTTTTGGCAAAGGGTGTTTAACGAGATAACAGAAACCACAGGGTTAAAGTTGACTGAAAGTCCAGAGGTAGCATTGTTATCAATTTATGATAGGGTGGAAGGTTTGCAGCCTATGAACATTTATTGACAGCTGCACAAGTTATTATAGCTAGGAAGGGGAAGGGGAAAGGTGAATATAAAATGGAAGAATGGTATAAAGAGGTGTGGGATATGGATATTAATGATAAATGAACATGTGCTATTAAGGTAAGACAGGGACTATGCAGGAGAAATGATTTTGAGGAGATATGGAAGGTACTGTATCTGTAGAATTTGTACTGTTAAAACGGAAAGAGGTCAAACCATCGCAAGAGGTGTTGTCATTTTGGTCGGTTGGATAGTTCTAATGGAATGGTCTTGGGGGTGGGGTGCACATTTTTATTTCTATTTATTAACATAGGGAGAATGGGTTTTTTTTAAAAAAAAAATCTCCTAACCTTCAGTTTATATATGATACTGTTGAATCTCATCATTTGAAATCATTTGAGATGGAAGGCACAGCAGAACAAACCCAATCATACAGACTACAACACTATAAAAGAAGGAAATTCGTCTATGTATCAATAGGGCAAGGGAGGGAGAACCTACTCCAAACAAGTTTTCATTACCAAAGATCATGAACAATAGCAGTAGCTCCCCCGAACAGGAAGTCTAGCTGCATTGCTTGCAATTACTAGATCAAGCATTCAGAGGAAGGAACACTTTGGTTTTGTCTGTATATAGGACATGGGTAGGCAACCTAAGGCCTGGGGGCCGGATCTGGCCCAATTGCCTTATAAATCTGGTCCGCAGATGGTCTGGGAATCAGCGTGTTTTTACATCAATAGAATGTGTGCTTTTATTTAAAATGCATCTCTGGGTTATTTGTGGGGCATAGGAATTCATTCATATTCCCCCCCCCCCCCAGAATATAGTCCGGCCCCCCCACAAGGTCTGAGGGACAGTGGACCGGCGCCCTGCTGAAAAAGTTTGCTGACCCCTGGTATAGGACAATGTTTTACTGGGGCAGCCCAGTCAGATGGGCAGAATAATAATATTAAAATTCAGTGCAATGCCCCCGTTTCATATAGAATGTATCAGGTGGAGCAGGAATGCTTCCCTACCTGTTAGGCTTTTATCGTAGCCTGCAGTGAAATGTAATACACTTTTATTTGCAAAGTGTTGCATTAAACCTGAAAGGTTACTTCACCATACCCACACGCTTTTGGGAAGATGATGAGATGAAACTCATTCTTGCAGTGTATCCTCTGGCACCAAGAGGGCTTCACCCTAGTTAATGGATATGGATTTTTTGGAATATGAGTGAAAGTCACTATACCAGTGGCTGCAAAAATATAAGAAAGGATCAAGATCGGAATTGCTGTATTTGGATTATATATGAGATTATGTGCAGGACCTAGAAATAATTATCTCTGGAAGATCAGAACACGGGAAGTCACCAAATTTGTTTAATTTGGAATGTATAATTGGCTTTATAAATTGTATTATGATTTGGTATGATTTAACATTGTAATAATGTGGCCCATATTGGAGTGTTATTAATGAATGCAAATTTTACCTTTGCACAGCACGACAGTTTCCGTGCACACCTGCTTGTTCTCCATCCAGGCAGGCAAACAAACGAGAGGCATCATCAGAGTTCAAGGACATATTCCAGCAGGCTGGAACACTCAAGGACAGTGCAAAGCAG
This sequence comes from Darevskia mixta, assembly GCA_034641385.1. NCBI lineage: Eukaryota > Metazoa > Chordata > Lepidosauria > Squamata > Lacertidae > Darevskia > Darevskia mixta. The sequence continues at coordinate 21,771,439 of JAWWNH010000014.1, read as the reverse complement.
AGCCAGTAATGGGTGTGGCTGGGAAGGGTGTGTTACCTGAGAGCCTGATAAGGTAAAGGTAAAGGATCCCTGGACGGTTAAGTCCAGTCAAAGGCGACTATGGGGTTGCGGTGCTCATTTCGCTTTCAGGCCGATGGAGCCACCGTTTGTCCACAGACAGCTTTCCGGGTCATGTGGCCAGCATGACTAAACCGCTTCTGGCGCAATGGAACACCATGATGGAAGCCAGAGCCGTTAACCTTCCTGCCACAGCGGTACCTATTTATCTACTTGCACTGGTGTGCTTTCGAACTGCTAGGTTGGCAGGAGCTGGGACAGAGCAACGGGAGCTCACTCCGTCGCGGGGATTCGAACTGCCAAGCTTCTGATTGGCAAGCCCAAGAGGCTCAGTGGTTTAGACCACAGTACCACCCGTGTCTCCATGAGAGCCTGATAATGAGTCTTGAAGGGCCACATTTCCCCCCACCCTGTCATAAAGCATGGGAGAAAGCATTCCAGAGAGTGAGGGCCAATACCTTTTGCAAGCCAAAGTAACCGTGGATCCTGCCCTATGGAGGAGGTCTACCTTTGAATGCATCTGGGCTAAATACATTCACAAATGCGTAATCTTAACACAGTAATATACTGCATGAATCTACAGTATGAAAGCGAAATAACTTCCTATTATACAGAGAAGTGGGCTTTTCTTTTTTTTAAAAAAAAAATCAAAGGTCTGTAGCTTTATTATGAACAAAGGTACTTTCGGGGGGTGGGGGTGGGGTGGAAATGACATGCTGTAATATCCTGCATTACATAGCTTCTAAATTGGGAGAGGAGCAGGGGGGAAGAAAAAAAGTGGTGGTGGTGGGGAATCTCATGCCTCACAATGGATAGATGTAATGGGATTGAAATACATTCTCCGATCATTAATACAAGCTTCATATAATACAGAGATAATTCATGAAATCGGCTGACCGTTTTTGGGCCTTGGCTGCATTTTTAAAGCAGGCAAAACCCCTGACCCAAGCAAAAATCTAGATCCAGTCGGGAGCAAACCTAGGAGCGCCTTACAAAAGGATGTCCTTTGTGTCCAAGTCGCACAAGACTGACCGAAACATGCGAGAAGTTAGCAGTTTGGTTTAGAAATGTAAACGTGAGCCAACTCTAGGTAGAAATTAAGGTAGCTGCCATCAGCTCAATGACAGGCGATTCGCCAATAAAATTATTCCGCAAAAAGACGACAGATTGTTTTCCAGCAGTTCACGTGAAGGCATTTGGGCTTTTGTCAGCAGATGACAGAGCAAGGGGTTGGGGGATGCAGTTCCTTCTCTCAGCTTGGGGGGGGGGGGGAAAGCAAGATAGAAAAAAAATCTCTCCTTTGGACTTCCTGAAATTGTAGAACACTTAGCAACAGCTTCCCCCTTTGCTTAAATTATGTCTCTGATTTTGTATACAATCCACTCAAGAGAGCTGAAGACAGCTGCAGTATAAACTGTAAAAATGGTTTTTAGAAAAAAGCGTTTCATCAAAATTCTTACATAGCAAAACATTCACTTTGGAACAGTAATTATTAGTAGACACTAACAGATCAAAGGTCACCTCCCCCCTTTTTTAAAATAATTGCCAGCATTCTTAGTAATCACATCAACGTTAAGCTTCCATTGTAGGGTACAAACCTTTTCGTATACTAAATAGTTTGCTAAGAAATAATCTAATTATTGCACTTCATTATTATTATTTTCTTTTTAAAAAAAATCCAGGCTTTTGTCCTACTTCATGAGAACGGATGACCTGCAAATAAAACTATGGGATGAAAATGGCTTCTTACAAAAAGACACACTTTTAGAAGATTATGGAAGAATATGGTAGGTGAATATGAAAATGTTTGTAAGTGTCTGCCCCTTTGTTTTATGTTTAACTTGTATTACGAATCGCAAAAAGATACTGTTTGCTGCATGTGTTGTCAAATCTTGTTCTGCAGAAAAGGGAACTAGAGGATCATTTGTGTGTGTGTGTGTGTGTGTGTGTGTATCTCATAGAGAACTGGCCGATTTTGCCAGGATGCCACTTACCTACACTATTAACAACTATATATGTCCAATACAGTGGGGAGGTGAGAGGTTGCAAGATACCCTCTACCACTCATATCATGAATGGGGTGACCTGGTGTAGACACTAAACAGCCATGTTTCTAGTGGTTGCACCAGCACTTATCTGCAGTCTAAAGCTGAATATTGGAAACCACCCAATGTAACCACAACCAGGCCTGTGCCAATTCTGAGCATCCTGCAACAGCGTTGTGCAGGAATGAGAAGGGATATTGTGTATTAGCATAATAGGAATCTCACCTGTCATTTAAAGAAAGAAAAAAACAAGTTTCTAAGCCTTTTGACCGAAGACATTAATTTGAATTGGTGTTGAGTGAATCCTGGAAGTCTGGGGCGAACTTCTAGCGGCACTGAGCTGGAGCGTCAGTCTGCTGCATGGCTCCCCATCTCACCATATGACTAGCAAGGCAGAATAAATTATGCAAAGCACAGAGATATACTTGCAAGTTTTCATAATTTATTCAGATTACAGGATTTAGGTTTATCACAGCGGGTTCACAACCTTGTCCGTAGCACAGCGCAGACGATGCATGTAGAGTGTGTGCACGGTTACGCCTTTGATGCAGAAACAACTCGGGACACAGTGCAGATCTCACTGACTGGTGGCGCACTGATGTGTTCATGACTTAAATCAAATAGCAGCCGCAACCTTGGGGCCGGTACTAACTGGGTGACAAACTCCGGCTGCCATGCTTGACGGTGAAACATGGGCCTGCTGATCCCATGGAACTAGGGACAGGTTCATACACTACAACGGCAATGTGGAGTTTCCTGGCGCAAATGCTTTTGTGGGACAACACTCACCTCATGGTCTGCCCCTGCCCCCCATCTTGGATTTCCATGCCAGCGCTGCATCTCATGGTAGTGGCAGGTGACATGGTGCTGTGCTAGCGGAAGGCAGTGCACTGAGTCCCGCTAGCGCAACAGGATTTCCCTCCTCCCAGAATCTACTTGGGACGGTCAGGAGAATGGCCTGGAGAGCACGCAGAGGGAGGAAAAGGGAGACAGAAAAGGTTCTGTCTGGCAAGCAGAAATGCTTGCGCTGACAGAATGATCTGCTCGGTGCTACTTTGAATGCCACCCTAAATTTCCCAATGGGGCTTTTCCAGCCTTATCGGGAGATGCAAGGCTTTGAACCTGGGTTTGTGTGCATGCAAGGCATCTGCTCTGCCACCGAGCTATGGCCCCCTCCCCCTGTACAGTTGCCTGCAGCTTGTTTGCTGGAGCCATGATTAGCTGTGGCCAGCATGACACCAACCTCCCAACAGCTGAGTTGCCTACTGGGATGTCTCTTCTGATAGAGACATAGGGATTGCAAGACATAGGATTCAACTTGTACGACTGTTCTTTGGTTAAATGGTCAAGAGCACACTTTAACCACAGGTAAGGGTGCTTCTTAAAAGCTTTCTTCCCAAGTGATGCTGCCCACAACATGGGGAAGCAAAATCGGATATATTTTATAGGGGTTGGGGCCTATCGTTGAGTGACAAGAGTTTGCTTGCACATTTCATCCTGCCTAGTTCAAGCCCTCAGATCCAGCTTGCAAATTTGATCCTGCCAGAATCTTGCTTGTACACTTGGGCCCAACACTTAGCAGCAGCAGGATCAGCGAAGCTGGCCTTGGACATGCCGGCATGCCATCGTGCTGGCTGGTTGAATATAAACACTGGGGAAAGCTGTCCTCTGCAAGCAACCCCTCCATGCTCCTAAAAGTGTGTTGTGCATGTGGATGCTTGGATGGGACAACTTGTGGAAAAACAAAGCAAAGCAAAGCAAAAACACAACAAACATGGCGGAAATGGTTGTTTCGAGATGGAAAGAGACACACAGCAAGGTTGAGAGTCTTCCTTTCCCATCCCTAGCTCCCCCGCAAGGTATGAATGTAGCAGTTTTTGGCCCAGCTTTTTACCAGCTGCATCAGTAGTAGAAAAGGGATTGGGGGGGGGGGAGAGAGAAAACACAGCTTGAAGATTTTGAACCAGCCATCTAAAAAAAATAAGCTGCTTTAATCAAAGTGGTGTTTGTTTTCCTTTTTTTGCAAGTCTATACAAGACTTCCTGGCCAGCAGATAACTGTCAATGTTACTTTGTTCCTCTGTTCCTTCAGCATAGGAACCAGTGCGGAGTGGCTCATGCCCACGGTTGAAAGTCCATTGACCGCAACAATCATATCGCCGCATCTAAAAGACGGAGATAGAGAGGGAGAGAAGCCAGTGAGGGCTAGTAACATCTTGACACAGTCGCGGTAGCCTAACCCTGGGATCATTCACAACCCTGGGATGTACTACTGAACAGGCACACACAGGAATGCGCTGTGGCGGATTAATTCTGTGGCTTAAATCTCCATAGGTTTGCGTAAGAGAAAAACAACAGATCTAAAAAGCGATTGGGTGCTGTGTGCTAGTACACAGCTTCTGCACACTATGGTTTATTAAGACAAGGCTCCTGGCTTACCTTCACTCACAAGGTTGTTATTTCCAGCTAATTTACTTGAAATCAACCCTAAATGCCCTAACCTTGGTGGATAAACATTTTTCAAAATTTTGAAAGGTGACTATGCTGTGTACGAAAAAAAGAATGAACATGCAAATAACACATTATAAATTTACATGGGAATACGTTTAAGAGCACACAATTTAAACGTCCTACAGAATGTCACAAAGAATTTGCAGAATCACATACAAGCTCTAGCTATTGTCCTTCCTTGTTTCAGATACACATAAAAAGAAAGAACCAGAACAGCTTACTTGAGTCTTCCGTCGAAATACGCTGGTGTTCCCAGGACAATTGTTTTTATGAAGAAAGGCTGATTTGTGTGATTTTCCTCATAGCCGCCGACAATGCTAAAGCCCCAGCTTGCTAAATTGCTCCTCCGTAGCACCACATCATGGCAACTATGCAGGCAGCTGTGAAAACAATATTATTATTAAATTTCTATACCACCCTTCATCTGAGGATCACAGGGCAGTTTACAATATAAAAATGCAAAAACACATAACATATTAACAAACATAGTAACAAACAACAATTATACCCCCCCTCCATGCACAGGCCATAGATTGTTTAATTAGGTGAAGAGGAATTGTTTTGCCTGGTGTCTAAAGATATTTAACAAAGGCGCCAAGCAAGCCTCCCTGGGGAGAGCATTCCACAAGCAGGGAGCCACTGCAGAAAAGGCCCGTTCTCATGTTGCTGCCCTCCAGACTTCCCGTGGAGGAGGCACACAGAAGGGCTTCAACATCATCCCAGGGTCTGGGTCATTTCATATAGGGAGGGGCAGTTCTTGAGGTGTTGGGGTCCTGAGCTGCTTGAGGCTTTATAGGTCAAAACCAGCACTTTGAATTAGGCCTGGAAGCGAATTGGCAGCAAGTGAAGTCAAGCCAGGATTGGCATTATATACTGTCTTACCCCGGTGAGCAACCTGGCCACTGAATTCTGCACCAGCGGAAGTTTCTGAACTATCTTCAGAGGCAGCCCCATGTATAATGTGTTGCAGTAATCTACCCTAGTAATCTATTCTAATCTACACATAACAGGTAGAATTCAACATCACACTACGATGCATGTTCCATTTGCGCAATCATTGCTGCTTGCCAGACGGAACAATACTCCCCGCTCCTATCCTGTGCTGTTCTGGGGGCTCTTCCAAATCCCTACAGCCAATTTCAGGGGGCATGGGAGGGGAGCAGAGGGGGAAAGCCCCATTGCTCGTTTCCATTGATGGGGCATGTTAGGTGAATCCCTCTCATAAGATGGTAGTCAGCTCAGTTTTATTCAGAGCACACACACAGAAATTAAAGAACCCGAGTAAGTCAGGTCCAACAGGACGCGAGTGGCTCTGTGGGTTAAACCACAGAGCCTAGGGCTTGCCTATCAGAAGGTCGACGGTTCGAATCCCCGCGACGGGGTGAGCTCCCGTTGCTCAGTCCCAGCTCCTGCCAACCTAGCAGTTCGAAAGCACGTCAAAGTGCAAGTAGATAAATAGGTACCGCTCCGGCAGGAAGGTAAACGGCGTTTCTGTGCACTGCTCTGGTTCGCCAGAAGCAGATTAGTCATGCTGGCCACATGACCCAGAAGCTGTATGCCGTCTCCCTCAGCCAGTAAAGCGAGATGAGAGCTGCAACCCCAGAGTCGTCAGCAACTGGACCTAATGGTCAGGGATCCCTTTACCTTTACCTTAAGTTAGGTCCATTAATTTCAACAGGTCTGCTCCGAGTATAATTTTTGAATATTGCCCTTAAATTATAATATGCAAATGTTATGCTAATCAACATTCTGCTGCACATTTTGGGGGTGCATTTCCCCTGTTAGGGTGAGGACACTGCAGTTGGATGCTGTGGGCCTCCCTTTCCAACAGTCACAGAAGAGAGGTCTGCTTCTCCTGTGTGGTGCTACTCTGCATTCTCCAATATGACACACTAGATGCAAAGCCAGACTAAGAGATGGAAGATATCTGCACTCGCAAATGGGTGGTACACTGACTTTTAACTAAGAAATATTAATCAGTTGGCCTAAAAGCTACTCCAGAGGCCTGGCCAAACAAAAATGCCAGAAACGCAGAAGACCACAAGTCAAAGTATGGTTGTCTGATTGTCGAGCAGTACCTGGGAAGCCCCAGCCACATAACCCATGATGGGGACCAACTTGCATCGTATTCATTCTCACTGATGGTGCTGGGCTGGTCATCATTGGCCTGGGGCTGTTCTTCAGCGATCTGGACCTCCAAAGCTTTGAGGGCAACGACGGAAGAGGCAGCACTGGCTTTCAGCATGGCCACTGCCTCGCTGTGGCTTAGGTTGGTCAGATCAATGCCGTTAATATTCATCAGCACATCGCCTGGTGGAAAAAAGAAAATAGAAGCCATTAGTTGGTCCAGAAACCTGTGGCTTTCCTGTGCAAATGAATAGCTTGTTGTTTTCTGCTCCTCACTCGCACCTGGACCCTACAGGCACATGCACCTGTGATGGTACGCAAGGTGGTTCAAACCCAGGTTGGAACAGAAGCATCTGGCATAGTGACGTCCATTTCTGGACTGCAAAGTCAGCAGTCTTTGGGAAAACGGCATACCTCGGGGGCATGTTTGCAGGCCAGAATGTTGCACACCAGGCGCCAGATGGTTTGATGGGGGAGACCACCCTCCTTTCCTGCCTCCCACTTTCAGCCATTGCTGAAGCATCGATAGCAGCCAGGTGAGCAAGGTGGAAGGGATGCAGTGCAAGATTGAAGGGGGAAGAGATGGGGTTCAGAGGCTCTCCAAGGCCTAATTGGGTTGGCTTGGAAATAAGCAGAGTTACCTGCCTTTTGGGAAGGGGAAACATCTTGGCTTGTTTCTAATCCAATCAGAGGATGCATCTCTTAAGTCATGAACAACCTCTTGCTCTTTACCCGTGACTAACAGATCCAGAAAAAGGAGTGAAAATTATGCACGTTGTGCGATACATTCAAGCCCTTCAAAGTGTGCTTTCAAGGTGGGGTGGGAGAAGCCCCAATTTCTTCTTTCTGCCCTCCCCCATATAAACAGTAATAAATGTGTGTCTCTGCTTTAGAGATATGCAGAACTCATTTAGAAAGGAGGGGGGGGGGAAATAAAAAGGGCTAGATGAGGAAAGCGCTTCCCCAAAAATCATTCATACACCTCAAGCATTAAAACTGATGCTCAGAAAGGATGATGGGGCTAGCCTACAATCCCATTCATCCCTGGCAGGAAGGAATGTTCTTCAGATACTGGAACACATAATTAATGTGGTATCTAGCTTGGACTCTTCTATTGTAACTTGCCTATGCAATGGACGTTATTTGTAATGATTACAGGAACGGCTGTTACCCCATGAGATCTTTGCACAGAAATGGTGAACTTCCCAATGAAGCCAATGGGAGGTTTGCAAGAGAAATGGCACCCCCATTCATTTCAATGGGGGTTATGGAAGAGCGAGACAGCTTTGCTAATTGGGAACAATGCAGCACACTGCCTGAGGAGCCCATTCTAGTCCCACCTCTTTTGATCCTGCCATCTCTTGCCAAGCAGCCTTGAGGTTGGACGCTCGTGACGAATATTGGCAACTCCCCACTCTTGCTTCCTCGGCCTCCTGCTACGGTCATGCCAAGGGACTCGTGGGGCTCTTTCTTCACCGTGATATGCTTCTCTTGGCAAGTAACGCATTGGGAAAGGTCCTGCAAAAAGGCAAATACTGTCCATTAAAGTCAGATTGAATCTGAAATCCATATTTAGCCTCTTATAAAGATGTAATATCTCTCCCACCCACCCTAAAGTTAAAGGGACCCCTGACCATTAGGGCCAGTCGCGGACGACTCTGGGGTTGCAGCGCTCATCTCTCTTTACTGGCCAAGGGAGCCGGCGTTTGTCCGCAGACAGCTTCTGGGTCATGTGGCCAGCATGACTAAGCCGCTTCTGGCGAACCAGAGCAGCTCACGGAAACGCCGTTTACCTTCCCGCCGGAGCGGCACCTATTTATCTACTTGCACTTTGAGGTGCTTTCGTACTGCTAGGTGGGCAGGAGCTGGGACTGAACAACGGAAGCTCACTCCGTTGCGGGGATTCGAACCGCCGACCTTCTGATCGGCAAGCCCTAGGCTCTGTGGTTTAACCCACAGCGCCACTCGCATCCCCCCACCCACCCTGCTCCAGCAAAAAAAGAAGAGCTGAGATCTGGAGCACCTCCATAAACTTCCCGGGAAATGCAAAATGTTGCTGTACCCTGTCGTCTGCCTCTTGATACCATACTGGGTTGCACAATAGCCAAGCATCATTTCACCCTTTGGGGGGCTGCTTAGGACAGTGATCTTTTGGAAGTGTGCAAGTGTCCAGCAACAAAGACTCACAACTTGCACCAGCTGTTGAAATTATACGTTCAGGTGTTGCTCGCTGTGCTCTGATTTGCAATGCATACCAATTTTTCATAGAACAGAGGATCACAGGAGAACATAAGAACATAAGAAGAACGTAGGGATGCAAGAGCCAACTGCTGGATCAGGCCAGAGGTCCATCATCTATTCCAGCATCCTGTCCATACAGTGGCCAACAGGATGCCTGCAAGTGTCAGGGACTGGGCAGAGGAGGAATGGTGGAGACCGCCTCCCCAGCCTGACCCTTCCAGAGAAGAGGAAGACAGTTCAGAATTACAACAGGGGTGTCAGGGAGGTCACAGCTCAGAGGAAGATGAGGGGAAAAGTTGGGCAATAATGGGACAGTAGGTGGAGGCAGAGCCAGAGCAGCAGCTGGCTGACACGTTATCACTAGAAAGCATTCCAGACCCTCCATCTCCCAGAACCCGGTGAGCCTTAAAAGTAGGAGAGCAAAGGGCTCTGAGACAGATGGCTCTAAGCGGCAACCGTAAGGGTGTGTGTGTGCTGTTGACGAATGAGGAAGTGGAAGAAAAGGGGGGTGGCGATTTACTTGGGATGCCATTATTCTAAGAGGCTGCATTCTCAAGCCTCTCTCTCTAAATATTGAATAAAACGTAGATGGTAAGGACTTTTCCTTGTCTTATCCGTTCCTAGCAACCTGCTGTGGGGGTTGGTTCCTCTGCCGCCTGACAGCAAGTGGGATATGAGCACAACAGCACTCACCCTAGCAATGGAATTCCAAGGCAGTATATAAATTTAATAAATAAAATAAAAGACTGCCACTGATATTGATAGCTGCCATTCAACCACTCATAGGAAGAGCCACACTACCCACTAGAGCAGACATTGCTATCGTTATTTATTAAATTTGTATACCGCCTTATACCCATAGATCTCAGGGCATTTCAATTTTTTCCACCCTCCCTCCAGCAATTCATGACCCCCCTATGAAACTGCTTGTCACAACTTTGCTAGTAATGACTAGGCACTACTTTCAGTGGTCAGCAAGCCCCACCACCCTCCAGCTTACCTTATGTGGGCTGGGCCTGTTACTGTGATACAGCGAATGAGATTGGTGTTGGCTGATGGGGTGAATCCCTCCATCTCTGAGAATGCTCACGATCTGTGACTTGGCAGGCCTGGAAATGGCTAGGCTCACCCTCTCGCCACTGGCCTGTGGGGAACAAAAAAAAAAAAAAAAAATGAACAGGAAGGGCAGTTGGGGAGAAATCAGCATTATTGCCAGCACCACAGCTAGATAGCCCTAAAATAAAACGGGCAATGCATGACGCAGAGCAATAATGGGGGAGATTTCTGTCTTTTCTTACAAGCCACCAACTGTAGCCTGATGCAAAAGGTATAGAACGGAAGAATTCTGAGCCCAGGAATCTCTTCTGAGTACCAGAACTGAACTAGGCCCTGTGCACACAACCCTTTTGGAGGGCCCTGTTTGTTCACCTAAATAAATGTGACGATGTCCGAAAATATGACGGAGCTAAATGCATAAAAGTCAGCTAATTAATAACTTTAAAAATAAATAAATTTCAAACTAGGAACTTCTGGTGGGCTGTTTTGTTTCATTTTTTAAAAAGAGGCAAAGGCAAAAGATCTTGCCAACTGAGGTGGCAAATATGCAGGTAACATTTTACCCAATCAAAGTACGATGATGCAGCCAAAGAGGTTTAAACTCCGTTCATGCCTATAAATCTGCCACTGCACTCAACAGCCATTCTGCACAGAAACCCATTCCTGAAGAATTTTCAGTATCTTGGAACGGTGATCTATTACAGTTGCAGGTCTGTGATGTTATGCTCCAGGATGGCATAGCAGTTTCTCTAAAAGCAGGAAAACCATGTTGTTTCTCTGGTACGCCACAAGATGTCCTGTTAAAGGTTGCTTTCCTGTGGAAACTGAGATGCTGCGTATGTGTGACACAGTGATCGAGGAGATGAGCTGGGACGGATGAATATGGGTTGCCTAGTAGTTTGCTTGAAGTAATACCCTTTTTTTTTTTGAAAGGTTGACATCTCCTTTGAAACGAGCATTTTTAAAATTCCCCTTTTAACTACTTGCTCCCCTCTTCTCCTTCCTGATCCCAGTCTCTTCCCATGTACCCATTCACAAAGCAAGAGGGTGTCTCAGATGCCAATGCAGTAACACAGGGGTCCCTGGGGTGACCTTGCATTTTGCATTTTAGGTGGGGTTCCCCATTTACAGGGTTCAGTCATTCCAGCTCAAGCTCTGTGGGTGCAGAATATCATTAAAAGGCTCCAGCCTAGCTGGGGATCGTATGACTCTCTGAGCTGTAAATCAAAAGAACTGGACAGGGTACATCATTCTACGTTGGTTTTAAAAGAGACCTAAAAAACCTGCTTTGCACCAAGTCAGATCATTGGTTCGGCCAGACTGGCAGTATCTAATCTCACTCTCCAGCATCCCTGGCAGAAGTCTTGCTATTTGAGAACGTTTCCTGTTATTAAGATCCATGACACCCACTCAAAGGACTGGTTCATGCACTGGCAGTTTTTGATACTCAACAGCAGGTCGCAGCCTGCTGGAAATTGGACATGACTGTGCTAAACCAATTTGAGTGAACCAAAGGACTGGTTCACTCAAAGGACTGCCACTCTATCACACTCTCCCATTGTCATTCTTCAACTTAAACATATTATATTTGGCTGGGGATACCCAGCCAGATGGGTGGGGTATAAATAATAAATTATTATGCTGATAAAAATAATAACAAATTATTACCCCCACGGCAGCCCCCTCCTAGGGCCCTTGGCACACGCGCGAAGCCAACACGCCCCAAAATGTCCAATTCCCCCTTTACCAAATGAAGAGCTAGTGGGGAAAGTTCAGCATCCATGCAGAACTAGGAGAGAGAGGACATTTTCTTTCTACGGGAACCGGCGGGAGGGGAGAGAGGGAGGAGGGGGGTCATTGTCTCTCTCTTGCCATTCCAGCAGCGCTGCAGCCCGTGTAGAGCCCATGCGCCTCATCTTCACCTCCCTGCCCCGGGGCTGCGAATTGTAGGGGGCAGAGGCAGACGCCTTGCTCCTTTCCAGGGCCGGCCAGCTGGCTGGGCATCGGGCAAAGCCAGAGGCTGGAGCGGGGTGTGTGAGCCGGCTGCGAGGCAGAGGTGGCACTAGCACCAGCCAGAGCATGCGGCAGTGGTGGGCAAGCCTGGCTAAGCAGAACTCCAATGGGCCATGCCCATTGAGGAGTTGCTCCGGCCGCAGCCAAGCATGCACTGAGGGCGCCCGGTGGCCATGGGAGAGGGCGGCGGGTGGAGACAACGAGGCCTTGGTCGTGATCGACCAGAATCCATCGATGCGTTGGACATGTCTGATTTAGCAGTATGAGAATCAGATATGACATTTTTCCAATCCAGGGATGGAAAACCTGAGGACTTCCAGATGTTGTTGGACTCCAGCTCCCATCAGTCCCAGCCAGCATGGCCAATGGTCAGGAATGATGAGAGTTGGAGTCCAACATGCCACAGGTTCCTCATTCTGGCTTATACTCTTTTATCTCGCTAGGTTTCACTTAAAATTTGCAACATCAGCATTGTTGGTGACAAGCAGACAGTTGTGACTGCTTTCTCACTCTGCAACAGGCATCCCCAAACTCGGCCCTCCAGATGTTTTGGGACTACAATTCCCATCATCCCTGACCACTGGTCCTGTTAGCTAAGGATGATGGGAGTTGTAGTCCCAGAACATCTGGAGGCCTGAGTTTGGGGGGTGCCTGCCCTACAAGATTCAGCTGAAATTTACCTGGATAATCTGAGCAGCCAGTTCTGGGGTGCCATGCTTCAGGTCGTGCCCGTTGATAGCCAACACTTTGTCGTTGCTACAGAGCCGGCTGTCCTGAGCAGCCAAGCCGCCTTCCAAAAGGTCAAGGATGAAAACCCCAGGCTCGTCCGTTCTGCGCACCAGCTTGATGCCGAGTTGTTCGTTGGAGTCGCGCTTGTGCAGGGTCACGTGGAAACTATCCTCTCGCTGCGGAGGGCTGTCACTGTGGTTGTGAGTTCGGCTCCCAAAGCGTCTCTCTCGGAGCACGGTCAGGTGCAGCGCCGTGCAAGGCTGGGAAAGGATGGCCCTGGCATGATTGTGAGACACATTGCTGATATCAAAGTTATTGACCTGAAAGAAAAGAAATTGAGCCATGCCAGTGGGACATGCAACAAAATGTTGGTGTGTGGAGTGCACAATTCAGGGTACCAGCCAACTATTCCTACTTGCCAAGATCTTCTACTTTGAAAATGTCTCCTCCCCAACACACACACACACACACACACACACACGAGTTTTTACTTGAAAGGGCTTGGATGCTCCCAAGTTGCAATTTTCACATATCCTGATTTGAGCCTTATAGAAATGATCAATAGTAATACACAGGGCTTTTTTTCAGCCGAAACTCAGTTCCGGTACCTCTCAGGTGGGCGCCATTGCCATTATAAGAGAACAAGGTTCATGGTGCGTTCCAGCACCTCTTTTTCTAGAAAAATAGTGCTGGTAATACATACTGCTGTGCTAGTTAAATTACGTTAATGTCTTATAAAAAAAGTAACCTCTCGGGGCATGGAAAGCTAAAGGAAACATAAGGACATCGTTTTACAAAAGGACAACAAGACATCCAGTCTGACTGCCACATTTAGAATGATGCACCAGAATGGAAAAGAGTTATAGGATGAGAAACCCCAAGAGCCGCATAAATCACCCGTATCAATGCTGAAAGGGCAAACTCGCGTTGCCTGAATAATGTTTCCCAACCAGAGACTGCCATGCTAACATTTGCCCAGAATAGAGAATTCCAATTGACTGCCAGGAAATGATAACACTCTCTCTCTCTTTCTCTCTCTCTCCCGCCCACTATTTGATATAGCACAGCACAGTCCGGACACACGCAAGTTGAGAAGAATATATAATTAGATACATACTTGCAGTATTTGATCTCCAGCAAGGAGTCTTCCGTCTCTGGCGATGATCCCATCTCGATAAACCTCTTGAATAACAATGTTGATCAAAGGTGTTTCATTGCCACCCACTATGCTAATTCCCAGCTCGATATAAGGATTGGACCGATGGATTTCTATGGTGGTGATCTCACCTTCCGGCAAACTCGGCGGCTGATGGGTTGCTGCCCGATTGGAAAAGAGAACAATATGGACACCTAAATACATTTTTATTCTCTCAAAACAGAGGAAACTCCTGGGCAACAAACAACAGGATACCTGACATATCGTAATGCAGATCAGCTGAAACCAAACTTGCACAACTTACACCTGGCAGGCTAAACCCTGCCCACTAGATTCATGTACAGGATTGTGACCTGCCACATTCTCATCAGCCCTCCTACTTATGAAACCGCAGGCGGATTTCAAAAAATCCAGGAACTTTACGGCACTACGATGGGCCTCTAGACATGGGTGTGATCAGCACAGCACAGGAGTGGAGAGCTTGAAGCCGGGGGCAAATTTGGCCCTCAGGATTTTAGTAAGATGAGTGAAATTGCCCTGGAGGCTGGCTGTACAGCCACAGTAACTGGTGCCATCCTAAGTGCGGAAGGATTAATTCAGAAAGTCCCATTAAAAGTAAGGCCCTGAGGCACAAATACAGGAAGCCAACTGTAACGAACATGGGATGCTCATGAGTGGCTGACCAGATTGCACGCCACTCTAGGAAAGGGAAGCGGAAGAACTCCTTTCCTCTCTGATAAGACTTCGCTTCCTCTCTAAAACCCCAGACTGAAACATTACCATAGGGTAACTGCAGGTGAATGCTGGTATTATTCAGTTTCCTTTTTTTTTGGTAGAAAAACATCCGATAGCTGAGAGTTGATAATGGGGAATCTAATTTTAACAAGATGTTTGACGATATCTGCAGAAAACACAGTGCTTCAGTATGGGCTACAGAGGAAGCACATTAAGAGGGGAGGATTTACAAACTATCATTCCCATAACTGCATTAAAAGAGAGATTTCATATTTTCACACTAGGGTTTCATTATTCAGAAGCAGCAACCACCAATACCCTTCAATGGATGATGAAGAACCCTTTTAGTTGTATTTTTAATGTATTTTTACCTCTGTGGCGCTAATTGTTTTTCTCTTACACTGCTTTTTGGTTGGTTTTATATTGATGTTATGCTGGTTTTGTGCTGGTTTCTAATAGCTTTACGTTGACTGTATAGATATTGTTTTAATACAGATAGGTATTGTTTTTAATATGTATATCTATATATTATTTTATTGATTCATAACTTTTCTAAACCACATAGAGGAATCTGGCTGTGGGCAGTGGAAAAATGCCACGAATAAGTACATAAAAATGAAAATGAAAAGCTTCCTAATGTCGCTAGCGCAAATGGCTTTAAACTAGGGGTGGGAAACTTGTGGCCCTCCATATGTTGCTGTACTACAACTCCCATCGTCCTGACCATTGTGCCACACTGGCTGTGGATTATAGGAGTTAGAGACCAACAACACCTGGAACGCCATAGGTTCCCAAACCCTGACTTAAAGAAAGGATTAGGAAAAGTCATGGGAGCCAAGTCAATGAATGGCTATTAGCCGTGATAATGAAGTAATTTATCCATGTTCAGAGGCACTATTCTTCTGAATACCACCATATGCTGGGGTAGACAGTGAGCGAAGTCTAACGCTCTGCTTCTACAACTCCTGGAGGCAGCTGGTAGCTCACGAAGGAAACAGATTGTTGGATCAGCCTTTCCCACTCCCAACCCCTCCAGGCGGTTTGAACAACCTTCCCTGGCCACTCCCCATGCTGGCTGGGATGGATGTGAGCCAGAGCAGAGCAACATCTGGAGGGCACCAGGCTAGGAAAGGCTCGACAAGATGGACCTCAGTGGAAGCGGTAAAAGAAGTTCCTACATCCAGTTGGGCTAAAGCTGAACAGACAGTGACTTGGGCAGGAGGAACGGATGCAATCTAGTGAAATAAGCTGCAGGATGAAAGCCCAAGGTGAAGGTGCTCAATCTAGGAAACAAAATGCAAAGTAAGCGCTATGGTTACCCTTGGGTTATGTAAGCAAGCCTGGGTGAATCAGATGGCTACGTACCAACTTGTGTAGGTGCCAGTGGGCATTTCTCCAAGTTGCCACTGTGGTCACCGTGATAGATAGAGGGCAAATCGCATGGATACTTCAAAGGAAAGTGCAGGGAGGCTGAATGGAGATCCATGGTTTTGCATGGGCGTCAATCTTCATCCGTGGATAACGTTTTATCTTCTCTAATAACATCCTCTAATAATGCCCTACACTTCTGCATCTGTCTGTCTGTCTTGGCTGGGCAGGCCTGCTCTAGAAAATGCTTACTGGAATACTCAGTCCACTGACAGCAAAGGCCATATACCCTGTTTCCCTTTTTTTAATATGTAGTCATAAAGTAAGCCATGGCAGGTTTTTTTTACCTTTGTGAGAAGTAAGACGTACCCCCAAAGTAAGCCGTGGTGCCGCCATTGTTCCCGTCGCCTCCTCAGCCCCTCCTGCGTGCGCAGGGAGCTAGCAAACCAGCAAGAGGCGCGGGGGGGGGGCGCGCCTCTTGCGGAGTTCTGCCCTGCCTGCTCAGCGCGCAGGGGGAGGCTGTACCGTACCATACTGACGTAATAAAAATAAGACATCCCCCGAAAATAAGCCACCCTGTGTTTTTTTGAGGGGGAAAAATTATAAGACGGTGTCTTAAAAAGGGGGAAAGACGGTAGTGCGCTGAGCTATGCACCGCTTTGCGGAGCATTTCCATCATCCCAGATCGATTTTAGAAGGCTCCATTGAGGGTGGGTGGGGGGAACCCAAATGGTATATTCTGCTTCGGTGGCAGCTATGGTGGTACACTTCTGAATGCCAGTTGCTGGAAACCGCTGGAGGGTCCTGTTTGCAGGCTTCCCCACGGCATCTGGTTGGCTACTCTGAGAACAGGATGCTGAGCCAGATGAGCCTTTGGTCTGCTCTTATGATACCCCAAATCACCTCACTGTCTGAGGTGCCCACTTCACCCTGCTTCCAAAATAGCACTACAGTTATCTATGTGTGCGTAAACAGTACACTAGGATGAATTTCAAACATCATGTCACTCTTAGTCTTAGGAGACGTCGGTTCAAAACCCAGCATATTTCAGAAGGACCCTTGGCTTAGCAATCAATGTCTCTGTCTCTCTTAATTTCCTTTCCTGAATGGTATTTGAACCCTTCTAAGGCAAAATTCTGAGCTCAGTGAGCTGATTATGATTAGATTTATCAATTATTATTTTTCTTGATTACTTAAAAAGGTGACCTGATTAACCAGGTAGATTTTTTTTTTAAAAGCCCAGTTGATTAAAGTATTTCTCAAACCATGGTTTGCAGCCCTAACTACTTCAGAGTGAGAATGAAAGAGAAAAGGTTTAAAAAATAACAAGCAACTGGAAAAAGTTGACCATGAAAATGATTGCATGCAAGAATAAATCTGGCTTCGGGGCTTCCTACGTTTCAAGGTTTAATACAGGCAGAACAAACAGGATGTCAAAAGAGAAACAGAACATACTGTCAGCTCCTGTGTTCTCCTCAAAGGCAGGGTTGTCAAGGCCAGACTCATCTGTCCACACAGGGACAGTTGCTGATGTAATGTTCTGCTCTGCTGGTGCTGTTCCTGTCCCAGAATGCTCTGCGTCAGGAGACTGAGAACCTGGGTGATCTATCATGCTGTTCTCATTCTCGCTCTCCGCGTCTGCCTGCAATTTGCTGTTTTTTCTTCTCTCCAAGGCAGCTCTTCGGTGGGAAGCACCAGGACACCTAAGGACAAAACACAACCATGTCTTCACACAGATATAAGGAATGTCTGGACGAAAAAAAAGCAAAGCTTTTGGTTGAATAATCTGGAGTCTTGCTTGTGATCCAACTGAGTAGCAATCCATGTCACACACACTCTCCAAACAGACATCTCTGCTAAATAGTTACAGCAGCCTCTGCTGACCTGGTGCTCGCCAGAAATTTTGGACTACAAATCCCATCAGCACCTGCCAGCAGAGCTGATGGAAGTTGTAGTCCAAAACATATGGAGGGCACCAGGTTGGCAGGGGCTGAGTTATAGTGTTATTTTGGAGAAGGGCAGGTATTAGCTAGTCTTTTGATGAAGAACCTTTTCCATCTCATGACTTCAGATATAGGCGTTGTCCAAAGTTTGGGATTCCCTACCTGAATGTTAAATCTTCCGTATATTTTTTAGATGAAAGGTATGGAAAGAGAAACATGAAAGCCCTTCTTTGTCAGACAAGGAATGATAAAAAAGGAGAGCAGCTTGTTTGGCTGGGACTGAGTGACTCCTGCTGGGTGACCATTGACTTGAATCTCCTAACGATTGACACATGTGCTTTTGAAACCCTAACTCTTCCACTCTTCCTCATTGGTGCATCCCAAACTGAACTATCCTTGTAATCCAGTCCAGGGTTAGCTTAAACTTTTAGAGGGGTGATGTGGGCCCATAATACTTGGGCACGAGGGGCAGGGAGCTGGGGAATGAGCTGAGTATGAGGTCTGCTCCATCCCCTTTGTATTAAATGTATGCATCAAACTCTGACTCCAAAGATCAAATATAAGTTGCAGCAGTCTTCTCTCAAATCAACTTATCGTGGGTGCTCAGCAAGTTCCACCGCAAGTAATATGCACAAGTCAAAATGGGTGGCCATGTGGACAGTATCTAACAATGAAAAATAATAGAAAATTGATGTTTGGTTGTTTTTGTATTCCCCACCCCCAAATATCCTGCATTCCTCATCCACTGATCTGTTCGGTCCTCTTTTGTTTCTGCCACTTGTGTTCCTCTGCTGCCATTGGTTGACCTGTTATGATGTCACAGACTGCCAAATCCCAAGGGGGAACTGGACTGCCTTAGAACAGGTATTCTGAAGTCAATGAACAACTTTTGCTTAAACTAGCAACTGCATCGTCATTAAAACATGCACAAATGATGACAAGGCAGAGATTGCGATGTGTCCACCACAAATAAGAATTTGAAGGGATTCCAGTACTAAACAAATTGTGCAAGGGTGGAATCTTTCTCATACACACACACAAATGGTATGGGAAATAAGGGTCTGGATCCCAACTAAATGGAACTTAGTTAATATTGAAATCACTTGGTCTTAAGCCATGACTGATTTCCAAGCGTGACCTAAATTCAACTTAGCTTGAATCCAACCCACTGGACCTTAAATTCTGCAAACAGCACTGATTATGCCAGGGCACCTTTGGCCCTCCAGATGTTACTGAACTAACTGGGGCTGATGGGAGTTTTAGCTCAGCAACATCTGGAGAGCCAAAAGTCCCCCACTCCTGGACTACACAAATTCCAGAGATTTCTGTTAGGTACCAAGTGTCCAGCATAGCCCCAGCCCAGGGTGTGTGTGGTCTGATGTGACCGGATGCACCCGGACAGCGCCATGTCTCTCCACCCCACCCCCTGCAAATGATTCAGCAAAGTTGCCACCCCTGTTGAACGCTGCACTTTATGCTGAGTCGCTATGCCTATCTTCGACATCTGTATGGTTTTGCTGAACACTTGGCAAGAATCAAATGAAAGCTCGACTGAGTCCCGCAGAACAATCTTGGTCCTCTGTTCAGTAATTGACTTTTTGGCAAAGTACATTCCAAAGGACTATTAAACATTTAAGAAGGTTTTGAAATGTCACATGCTAGGGAATTAAAAGTCCACCCAAGACTTGCGCTGGCTCATTTCAGAGGAGCTCAAAGTGCTCTGAGGGGGCCTGTGGCTCTCAAGAGAAGTTGCTGAACCTGAAAATCTGATAAATCAATGGGATGCTAATGAGGCAATAGGGTAATATTGGGGGCGGGGTTAGTGACCAGGAAATAATTACATTTGTGCCCCATTCTTCTAATCTCCTTGTTGAGCTAGCTTGGAGATTCGCCACACACTCCAGAGCTGCCTCAGGGTTACATTGACATTTCATTCATCTTTTATGCTTAAATGAAGCAGATTATTTTGTCAATAGAAACTACCGGGTTTGAGCCAGAATGACTGCAAGGCCAAGGCCAGTCGAGTCTGTTCTAGTTCCCGGTGGTTCAGAATAATAGCGAGTGCTGGCCTTGGACCTGGAAGGTAAGACTGCAAGCCTGAACACATACAGATTCACTGGGGTGAATTTGGGCGATCAATAGATCTCAGGTTTCCCATCTCAGTTTCCCATCTGCAAACAGGAATGGCAGGTTGGAGCTACACTTCTTGAAGCCCCCTCTCAATTCAGTAGGTATTAGTCACACAGGTTAAAGTGTGCATAGGATTGCAGCTTAAAACATTTTACATGTTGAAAATGGCATGGTAACGATGGCTCACAGACATGCTTTGCATGCATAAAGTCCCAGGCTCAATCTCTGGCATCTCCAGGTAGGGCTAAGCAGGACTCTCCTGTCTGAAACCCTGGAGAGTGTAAATACTGAGCTAGATGGAACAATGCTCTTACTTGGTATAAAGCAGCTTCCTAGGTTTCTAATGATAACCATGGATGACATTCATTTTCTCCTGGGTGGACTGCAGAGACAGCATAGGCCAGTCATCTCCAAACTTTGGCCCTCCAGATGTTTTGGACTACAATTCCCATCATCCCTGACCACTGGTCCTGTTAGCTAGGGATCATGGGAGTTGTAGGCCAAAACATCTGGAGGGCCACAGTTTGGGGATGCCTGGCATAGGCCTTGTTCGCAGATTGCGGTGATCCAGAGTTGCAGGCTTATTGTGATTTACTGGGAACAAGCAACATGGTGGGTGCTTGCTTCTTCTTTGTCCCTCCCCTAGCTCGAGTGGGAGAAAAAGCTTGGACACCCACAATTACACATAACTTCCCATGACACCTGAACCCGGAATCATGGTTTAGTTCTCCCTAACAAGTCAGGCTAGCTAGCCAGCCCCAAACCATGTTTTGCTTTGGGTATATGACTACCAGCTTGTTGGGGAGACACAACCACAATCTTGGATTTGGACATTGTGGGAGACCAAATTTAATTGCTGTTTCCTGTTCCCACCCCCCTCCTTCTTGTGCCCAGGGAGGAGAAAACATTAGCATGTGGCTTGCTCCCGATAGCTCATGATATGCCACGAACCTAGGCTTATCAGGGGCCAACGTGGTTCATAAATTCACTCAGAGGATGTAGCTCACCCACAGCAGGTGAGCTTCTAGAAAAGGACCTGATCTTGATGGTAGTATAGTTGGCACCAGGCTTGCTTTTGAGAGATCTGTCCAGGTTTTTCAGTGCCTTACTCGAGTGAAGGAAAGTCTGAGAGGATTAACCCTGAGCACCCTTGCTTTAGGATGTTATTGCCAGTACTGTAGTTTAAAATTGTTTTATTGACTGTATCATGACCCGGGATTTCTGTGCAATAAGAAGTGAGGTATTTTTTTAAAAACAACAACAACAACAACAACACAACACAAATTAATAAATGAACAACACCCCTGAAAAGGAAAAGTGTTTCAGTCCAAAACAGATACATACGAAATCCAGAGAAAGAAAAGCATACTTCAACTCACATTGACATCCATGGCATATAAGCATGTTAGTCTTGACGGGTCAATCCCACACTTTTCAAATGCGACTGAAAGATGCAGAACTTCTAAGTTATCACTGGCAGATGGCCTTTCCTACTTACCTGTTTTTGAGGTGTGCTTCCAGGTCACACCGCTGCATCACTTCCTCGCACGATGAAGAAAAGGGGCACAACACCAAGAGTTTGTCAAGCAGTTTGTGGACGAGGATACTGGATTTTTTGCACAACTTAAAATGGAGCCGTTTGCGGTCCAGAGGGCAGAAATCCTTCTCCTGCAGGAAGTTCCGTAGGCACTTATAGCAGAATGTGTGGCCGCAAGGGGTGTCCAATGGCTGTAGCAAGGGCTGAAGGCAAATATGGCAGACCAAGTCATCGTCCACATCGTTCTGATAATTATACAAGTGGTTCTCCCTTGTCCAATGCTGTTGGCCACATTCAAAGCACAGAGGGTTCAAGTTCTGCTCCACTGAGACCATCTCCTCATTTGTGGTGCCCATTATAAAGCACTCCGGTTTGGCCTCCTCGTCAATGGAGAACTTGCTTGTAGAGGTTTTATTTGTTCATGGTTGTTTTTTTTTCTGTTTAGCAAAGAGTCATTTTTCTGAAAAAGTAAAAAAGATAATCATTATTGAGATTCACTGAAAGAGTGAGCAAGAAGACCTGATGCAAGAGAAATGGTGTCCAGCACTGTTGTGCGTACTAAACTTGAGCTCAACCCTCTGGCTGAACCTGGAGGGAGAAATTTCATGATGGAACAGCTTCCCTATTTTTGCATTTTGGGGGCAGGGTGCAAACTCCATGGCTGGGTATGGGCAGCATACAGATCTTCAACTAGTTCCTCCCACTGGTAGCTGCTATTCTACCACTCCAAAATGATATTGCCACCAGCCTTTGGGGGGCGACCAAAATGGTGGCCATCAGGAGGGAAAAGAGCACCAGCAGATTTTGTCCCCAACCCGCCACTGAAATCCTCCACCACTTTTGTACCCTGAAAATGTGGACATGAAATTGGGTGTATGTGTGTGGGGGAAATAATGGCGAACAAGCAATAGTGTGTACCACAAACCTAAAAACTGAATTAAAATTAGGTGTCCGTGTAACCCAGTTTCTGCGCCGATAAAAGCTGACTGCAACAACCTGTTTAACATGCAAAATGAGCAGTTTTAACAAAAAGAACATAAGAAGTGCCTGCTGGTTCCACCTTCCTGTTCTCACAGTGGTCAACAAGATGCCTGAGGGAAGCCCACAAGCAGGATTCTCCTTTCTTGCATTTACCAGCTACTGGTATTCAGGAAGAAGAAGAAGAGTTTGGATTTGATATCCCGCTTTAGCACTACCCGAAGGAGTCTCAAAGCGGCTAACATTCTCCTTTCCCTTCCTCCCCCACAACAAACACTCTGTGAGGTGAGTGGGGCTGAGAGACTTCAAAGAAGTGGGACTAGCCCAAGGTCACCCAGCAGCTGCATGTGGAGGAGCGGAGACGCGAACCCTGTTCCCCAGATTACGAGTCTACCGCTCTCAACCACTACACCACACTGACATTACTGCCTCCAATCGTGGAAGCAAAGCAGAGCCATCATAGCTAGTAGCCATCAACAGCCCTCTCCTCCGATCCTCTTTTAAAGCCATCAAAGTTGGCGGCCATCACTGCCTCCTGCGGGAGACAGTTCCATAGTTTAACTGTGATCTTTGTGAAGAAGTACTTCCTTTTATTTGGACTGATCATCCAACATTCGGCTTCATTGGATGCCCATGAGTTCCTGTGTTATGAGAGAGGGAGAAAACCTTTTCTCTGTCCACTTTCCCCATGCTATGCATGATTTCCATGGTTAGTCTTATTCTGGATAATATCGTGGAATTGTTTACTATTTACATCATTTGTTCTGGTTTGTTAGGGAGGCAACAGCGGCCTATTTACATGTTCCATGAAAACAGCCCCTTTTGAGCATTGCGTGTGTGTGATTCAGAGCAGAGAAGCAGCAGTGTGCGCACATTTCCGTACTTCCTGTAACTCCACTTTCCAAAGCTGCTTTTCCTTACAAGAGGCTGCCAGGATTTGCACGTAAGCTGTAGTTCAGTCCTAGGCTATGTTGGATACTGAAACCCACTCCCAACAGCTGGAAATGTTCTCTTCTGGCTCCTGGCATTGCCTGGACACTTTTAAACATTCCTTGACAGCTGTTAAGAGCTAGAAGTTTGCTGTAAAAAGAATCATAGCTGAATTTGTCACACAGAGGCACCACATTCTGTACTTTTCCAACGCTCCAATGGTGTCACAGAACACTCGTTCCAAAACATTACACGGAAATGGGAAGGCATAGCACTTGGCCCTTTATTTTCCAACAACGAAAACATTTTCCAGTGCTATGCACCAGCTATTATGTGCTTTTTTGGCTACAAGCGAGGCTACGTGGGGCAGCAGGAGCACTTAAGCTCAAAACAAAAACAATTCATTTCATTGACTTAGCACAAAACAAATGCTCCTATTGTGCAGTAGAGGTTAGAAGACCCCATTCATCAAACCTGCCTTTTAAAACAGGAGGAAACACAAACATGCGTGCAGAGACGTTTGGCTCCATTTCCACCACTACCACCCGGTCCTGTTATGCATTTTATAGTCAGCAATATCAAAAGCCAAACGCATATGTGGAAAGTTTGTCCATCTCAGTGATTAGCAATTAAAACTGTGTGTGCTCTATAATCTACACACGCGCGCACACACACACACCACACACACACACACACACGGTTTTGATGACTGCTGCTTATTAGTAATGTCTGTGTTTTCATATTTTTGGGGTTTGCAATGTGTTTTGTTATTTTGTCGTTAGCTGCAGCGGACATGGAAAGGTAGGAGAAACATCTTAATTGAAAACAAAACTCAAGAGGAACATCAGTTGTCACCTATCTTTTTAATATATACATTTTTATTAGTTTTACATCAAAGTTGTACACCATAAACATTTTCAAACCTTAAAAGTGGTTCTTTCGAACCTTGAGACCTGCTTCCCTCCCTCCATGGGTTCCAATTCTAAAACATTTTCCTGCATCTTTTACTGTAATCTATCTGTTATATAATCATGGTATCCAAAATCCATATTACTTTACAAGTGTCACTGTATTCCTGCCATTGATTTCAACTGTTTACAGTGGTCTCTCAAATATGTTAGAAAATTATTCCAGTCTTTTAAGAGTACTTGGTCTTCCTGATTTCTGATCTTTCCCAGCTGCCATCGATCTGAGCAATGTGCTGTGTACCAATGCAGACATAATACTGGTCATATGACATCCCCCAAAGAATCCTGGGAAATGGGGTTTATCCCTCAGAGAGCTACAATTCCCAGCACCCTTAACAAATGACACTTCCCAGCCTTCTCTAGGGGAAATCATGAGCTTAAAATGTATGTGGTGTTTATGTAGCCCAATATTCTGCTTATTTTCCTGGTTTGTTAACTAACACTAAGCTACAATTCCCAGGTTAAGCGCTAGCTTCCCAGGGAGCGCTAGCTTAATACAAACCAGGATTTTTGTTTCAAACCTGTGGTAAAGAAGGCTCTCCAGTAACCACAGTGAGCCATATCAGGAGATCAGGCTAGGAAACCAGAGCTCTCCCTCTGCAGACTTTATCTTACCTTGAAACAAAATCCACATCTACCCTGTAACTGTGGTTAGACAGTTCGTTGGTATCTACTGTACCTGGGGGGTCAGACGTGGCTCTCTCTTTCTGGCCTTTGGGAGCCTCCCAGACCATGTCCACTCCACAAGCCGCACCCTTCACTGGCCCTCCTCTGAGTCCTTCCTGGGTGCTTTTGCCTGGCCTTAATGCCTCCTTGAACAAACACTATGATACCACTATGAACACTCATGGCTTCCCCCAAAGCACTCTGGGAGCTAGAGTTGGTTCAAAGAGTGTTGAGAGTTGTTAGGCCACACACACCCATTCCCCTCACAGAGGTACCATTCCCAGAATTCCCTGTGAAGAGGGTCTGATAAACTGCTGCCAGCCAACACTGAGCTAGAGGAACCAATGGTTACTCATTCTCAGGCAGCGTCCTATGTGACTTCAAACTGTACTTTCAGATTCTTGCTTTAAAGAGAAACCCTGGTTGGTCTTAGCTACGATTACGGCTGATACTGGCAAAACTGCTTAAGAGGGGAATTTGAGGAGGAGAGCGAAGTTTGCGTGGCTTCCAATGCGCTAGCTGCGGTTAGCAAAAAGCCTGCTCCGAGCGCATTAATAATACACACACACTTGATTTGTGGAACAAAGAGCAAGTCACGTCGGCAGGCTACTGTTATAAATAGGTTTCATAATTAATAGCTGACAGCCAATACCCTGGCTTTTCTAATGAAATAAAACATGAGATGGAGAGAAAGTCACACCGGTGGGAGATAATTAAAATGTCAGTCCCAGCCAAGTAGCTTTGCGTTTGCATGTTAATGAGGTCGCCTCCCTGGCACGTGTTAACTAGCCATTGTCTTAAACAGGAAGGCTAGCAACAGAGAAAGCAACACAGGTCGGTGGCTGGGGGTCTGGGGTGATTAGAGGTTGTTGCTGTGGGGGACTGCAGTATTATTAGCCCCATACTGCAGATGTCCTGAAACAGAATGAACCATAGTTTGCCTTAGGCAACCTAGTGAGTTTGGGACCAATTGAAGAGTTAAGTTGGGGACCCCCCCCCCAATTTCCACTGGTAATCCTGGATATCATACAACTTTGGGAATAGAGGCTTCTCATTGGCATGTTTTCTTGTAGGTAACATTCTGCATTTGGAAACTGTTCCATAGTAGCAATTCCTTCCTGCAGATGACTTAGTCATAAGCAAATGATTAGCATCGATTCTACTTTTTTCATGATTGTGTGTAAGCCTTTTATTTATGCACGAAATCAAAATTTATGTTTAAAAACAACCACCAGAACAAAGCATCATGTACACCACCCACTGCTCTGCGCAAAAACATGCATCATCACACTTATCCCAAAGATTGCCTATAAAAGGATAGCCTTGTATGGCTGCCATCAGCAAAATCATTCTATCCAAAGCAGTTCCATTGAAATCAATGGAAAGTTAAGTGGTTTGGAGATTGTTCCTATCAGGTAGTATAATTCCAGAGGGACGGGGTGGCTAAACACATTGTGCATCCTAAAAATGTTTATTTCCCAGCAAAGATGCAAAGCTATGCAATCTATAAGGCTCTTGAACATTCCAGATTGAAGCAGCTGCAGCATACTCTTGTATTATACGTTTCAGTAAAATATTGCATTATACAAATATTGTATCTTGTATTATACGTTTCAGTCGTAGCTGAACAGCACAGCAAACCCATCACGAAGACAACTGCAAATCCATTTTTAATAGGAACACTGTCGAAATGACAAACGCTCCTGGCATTAGTTGACAACGGATGTATTTGCCCCAGTCGAGCGAAGGAGATCTGTGAGTGCAATTAATGCAAATATGGATAAGCACAATGATACTCAATCCCAAAATCAATTTATCTGTTGATGTGGACTGAAATGTGCATTCCCCCGCCTGGGGAACTAATGGTGTGCTATGCACAGCCTAAACTAGCCCAAATATGCTTCAATACATTCTGGCTCCAGCCCTGTGCTACTTTCACACTTTAAGGCCCGTGACGACACCTTGTCTCACCACCCTTCTTCTCAGTTACCTTGAAAGGAAGATCACTGTTATCAGCACAGTGCATACTCTGTGCTAAAAATATTCATACAGTGTTTCAGCAATCCAGATTCTGCAGCACAAAAAGGAATTCCCAAATAATGATGCAACTCAAGCAAATCTGCCTATTTTTGTTTTGCATTAGCTTATTATTCCATTTGGCACCATTCGTGCCTGGTTGCACAGTAGGGGCCATAGCTCCTTGCAAGCACAAGGTCCCAAGTTCAAGCCCTGGCATCTCCAGGTAGGGCTGGGAGAGAACCTTTGCCTGAAATCCTGGAGAGCCCCTGCCAAGTGATGCTGAGCTAGATGGATCAATGATCTGACTCGGTATAAGGCAGGTTGCTAGGTTCTTATCAAAGATTCCCAGACAATTGTGCCAAAGGACCATTCTCAAAAGCTTTGTTGCCTTCTGCAAACAGTCATGGGGCAGGTAGTGCAGCTTTAGTTGTGAGTTTGCTATCCTTTGCATGGACGCTCTCCTGCATTCTCCCTTGGCAGGTTTCATGAACTACCCCAGGCATAGGCAAACTCGGCCCTCCAGATGTTCTGGGACTACAACTCCCATCATCCCTGACCACTGGTCCTGTTAGCTAGGGGTGATGGGAGTTGTAGTCCCAAAACATCCGGAGGGCCGAGTTTGCCTATGCCTGAACTACCCTCTCAGGCAAGCCATATTTTCCATTGGCTGCAAACTAAATTGCTTTGGAATAAAAGGAGATGCTATCAAGATACAGGACTGGCAGCAGCAGAGACGAATGACAAATAGGGGCAGATTCAGAGTGCCAAGATCTGAACTGGCACGCACAGCTCTAAGGTGTGCAATGAATTCTTCTTGCGGCTACCATGAGAATCACTTTGTTCCTTTCTTTCTCATTCCTTTCAGAGAGGTCATACGGCTGATGGAAACTTTTCCTTATGAGTACCAACAGCATGGGTTTCCAAGCAAGAGAAAGAAAGGGAACTCTTGACCACAAAATTCAGTGTATTACATGGCGATCATGATTCTGCCTTATACCATCAGAGCCTTGAAATGTCATTTCCTTTTGGGCCACCATTTGGTTAAGGCAGGAAATCACATGTGCATTAGATGTTTTGAAAGTATTTGGAGGAAACTGAATTGATGTGGTAGGCTGTCAGGATGTTTCCGTAACTGAGGATATCTGCAAAATACCTGAACAATTGGTGGAAAAGACAGGGGTGAGGTAGCGTCTAAAATGTTTTTCCAGCTATGTTTTTAACTTTCTTAACTGGTTTGTTTATTTTCCTCTCTGACCTGGCTGTTCCAATTTAAGGCCATTATGCTTTAAGATTTAAAAAATGAACAATTCCTTTAGTTTGGCTGTACCAAGAATTTAGACACACACACACACCCTGCAGTCTTCATCACGTAAATAATATTGGGCCCAACGTTGTCTGCTCCCAATACTTGTATGCCAAATTAATTTTTTTTCAAACAATACCCAAGTAGAGAACGGATACTTTATTGGCACATTTTTGTGTTTTACTTTGAAAGATTTGAGACAGCAGATTTGCTAGTTCCACTTAAAGATAGGGGTCTCTGCAACCCCTCAGAGGTCAAAAGCTGCTCATGTACAGTGGTCCCTCGACTTACGAATTTAATCCGTTCCGAATGGACATTCGTAGGTCGAAAAGTTCGTAAGTCGAAAAGCGATTTCCCATAGGAATGCATTGGGAGAAAAAATATTCGGAAAAATTCATAAGTCGAGGAAACCGCATCTAAAACCAGCAACGGATTTCCGTTCGGATGTCGAAAAATTCGTAGGCATGCGGCCACTTTTTTCGTTCGTAAGTCGAAAAATTCGGATGTCGAGTATTTCGTAAGTCGAGGGACCACTGTACTGTACTTTCTGCATAGGGTTAAAGAATGCATGCTAGATATTCTCATGACTATATTCCTGGTTGAACTTTAGAGATCCTTCTGAGTACCTTGCTTGAGGCGAGCGATGCATTTATTACTGGGCAGGTGGTAAAATATCTGAATGTTGTCATGCCTCTTAGACTTGCTATGAAAGTCAGTTCTTTGCTTGTCAATGGACTGACAAAAATAATACCGTATGCTTGTTCTACAATTTAATTTTTCCTTTGTTTTTGCACACATGCCAAGTGGGTGGAGGGTGGAAGGAAAGAACCATGCCAATCTGGGCATGCACCCAAAATAAAACATGTAATTTTATTTTATGCAAAATTTACTCCCACTCTAAACATAAGACATTCTGCCTGCAAAATGAGAACACTTCTTAGCACAGAACCCCAATTTCTCAAACGTAATAGATGTGCTGCTCTCATTGTTAGCCCAGCAAGGAGAGAAAAACATCCCTCGCTGATGATGGAGGCAGGTACCAACATAATGGCAGCCATGTAAACCGTAGTTGGAGAGAGGAACAAAGGAACAAAGATGCAAAGTAAACTTGAGCAGGGAAGAGCAGGTAAATAGCATTTATATTCCAACTGGGAGAGTCTGTCATCACCTACACCAGGGATGGGAAACCAGAGGTGCTCCAGATGTTATTGGACTCCCAACTTCCATCAGCCCCAGTTAGCACAGCCAACAGTCATGGAAGATTATGGAAGTTGTAGTTCGGCAACGTCCAGAGAGCCATAGGTTATGACCATAGTGCTTCATTGCTACCCAAGGCATCAAGGTTTCTGGAGAGAAGACTGGTCATATCACAGTGCTATCCCAAGTGACAAGGCTCATCCCTCCTGAATTTGGAGTACAAGGCTCCTGCAAGTCATGATGAGGCATTGCTATGTACAGCTGAAATGATTACCAGGTGTTGCCCGGGGGGGGGGGAATAGTGTGTTGTACATATACCCTGCGTGCAACAGTTCAGTTATCATCAGCCAAATATGATTCAGGTAATCGGGTGCCTTCCATCAGTCATTTGGGCCTATTTCATGAAACATACTGGGTGACCTTGTGCTAGTCACTGTCTTCTTGAACTAGCCTACCTCACAGGGTTGTTGTGAAGGTAAAAAAGGGATGAAAAGCATGCTGTGTGTGCTGCCCTGTGCTTATATGAGAATGTATCAATACATAAAACAGCACACAGATAAATATGATTGCAGCCCTGTTTAGGGAAGCTTTTAATGTCTGTTGTTTTACTGCATTATTATTATTATTATTATTATTATTATTATTATTATTATTATTATTATCCTCCTCCTCCTCCTCATCATCATTAATTCTATTGGGAGCTGCCCAG
This sequence comes from Darevskia mixta, assembly GCA_034641385.1. Lineage (NCBI taxonomy): Eukaryota > Metazoa > Chordata > Lepidosauria > Squamata > Lacertidae > Darevskia > Darevskia mixta. The sequence goes on along the minus strand of JAWWNH010000014.1, from coordinate 21,741,022 downwards.
AGTGGCTGGGGAAACCCAGCCAGATGGGAGGTGTGTGTGTGTGTGTGTGTGTGTGTGTGTGTGTGTGTGTATGTATATGTATATGTATACACACACACACACACACACACACATATTATTATTATTATTATTATTATTATTATTATTATTATTATTACAGATGAGGGCTAAAATGATTTTTTGTATGGAGGAGCGTCCCGATTCCCTGAATATAGAAAACTTGCAGGTAGAAAGAGGCTAGAACCCTTCTTTATGACAACTAGTTTTCAACATACAGGGAATCTGTTTATAAGGAAGAAGAATCAATCAAGTGACACCTGAATTGTGGTGTATAAGTTTACAATCTTATCTGCTGCTCATGATAACTAGACCTTGATGATCAGCCTGGATTTTCATGAGCCACTATACGCAGAAAGACTCAAAGAGATGCATGGTGCAACATTATTAAAAACAGCGCAAACAAAAAAGCGATCAGACCATAAAACAAATCCTTGCATTCCCCAACAGAGACAATCAGATAAGCCCCAAAATACCATCAACTGCTGTATAAATTTAACAGTGAAATGCTTGAGAGAAGAGAAACCTCCTGGCACCAGAAAGATGTTGTTTTTGGTGCCAGGCGAGCCTCTCTGGGGAGAGCATTCCATAAACCAGGGGCTGCTACTGAAAAGGCCCCTTCTCTTTTTGCTATCCCACACACACAAGCCTCCCACTAGCACCCACCACAAACTCTGTACATTGGGCACGGTAGATTTATTATTATAACGCTAATAATACTGGTGAAAGAATTGCAAGCAAGATGATAGCCAGTGTCAAGGGAAAGAGAGAAAGTGCTATAAAATCTGCCTTTCAAAACATATAATTCACTCAGAAACGAGCCCCTTGGAATTTCAGAATGACAACCGAATAGCGTGGCTGATGCCACTGCTTCTTCTTCTTTTAAATTTTGCACGACGTGCTCCCGATCACGATGCCGCTTGTAACTGCGATTTGTCAGTGAGCATCACTGTGCAGCCTTAAGAAGGTGGCTTCTAACAAATTACATCTTGTAGTTTATCCTTTTAAGAAATAGTATGACAAGGAACATCTCTCCCGGAGGGCACAATTGACAATGCGGCTTCTGCCGTGTTAAGATTTGCTAATTGGGCGCCCAGCTTGGTGCGGCTGCGCCAACACAACAACCCCGTGATGAAAACCAATGCATGATTCACACCAGCCTATGCCTGGTTCTCACATGCATTTACTCCGCTTGATTTCCTCTCTGCACTCTATGTCTCCTTGGATCACCGCACAGGCAGTCACAGCTGTTTTTGGACTACAGTTCCCATCATCTCTGACCTGGTCCTGCTAGATAGGGATGATGGGACTTGTAGTCCCAAAACAGCCAGAGACCTGAGTTTGAGAAACCCTGCTCTAACCCACGGATTGTCCCCAAAAGTGCTTATGTGTCCCCACTTCTATTGCAGCCAATTGTGTAGGGGAGTCATAGCTGGGGAGGTAAGGGCTCCCTGGGAAGAGGGACTGATTGTTGAACCACTCTGCGAATTGTACCTCTATGGTGGGAATAGGGGTTCCTGAACCAACTACAGTTCCCAGGATTCTTAGGGAGAAGCCGTGGCTGCTGGAAGTGGCATGATACAACTTTAAATGTATACGGTCCGACAGTTTCATGCCAGTAAAGTGGCTTGGTCTGCCACCGAAGGCACAAAAGCAAGTTAAAATGACGGAAAGGAATGACTAGTTCCAAATCAGTTATGAATTGAATTTTAAATAATTGAAACAAATGGAGTAATTAAACAGGATAGGGAATCATTTCCGCTTTGGAGCAACTGACTGCGCTGGCTTCAGACTTCCTTTGCCTTGCTTTCCATTTGCCTTAGCATCCACTCCACAGGAACCTGTTCTGACAGTGATCTATATGTCACCTGACTACCATCAAACTAAAAAAAAAAAACACCCTATAAGCAGAGTTCGGATTTAAGCCTAATTACGCCGCAGCTCCGAAGCAGATGCTCGGCCCATCTCAGCGCTCAGCAGAATTACAGCAATCTTACATGGGGGCTTAGCCAGCTGCCTTAACTAGGCACTGATATAGCAGGATAATTAGAGACAACATAAACGGCTCCATATCTGATCTTGTCATATTTTTCATGACAAGCATCTGGCGCTGTAAAGCAAAAACAAAGCTCCGCGTCCATTTCTGATGACTTCACCCTCCATCAAACATGGCTTGCCTCAACGGGGATCTGCTCCATGATTGAAGATGCACTGGCGGAGAGGGGGTGGGCAGGAGTGACAAATGATGCAAAACTGTAAGCAATATTCTTTTGATTCCACCCCACCCACCATTTTTATTTAAGTGTGCTAATTGTATGGCAGTAATAATCAGGGCCCACTTTTATCCAGCCACTATTTTCCACTGACATTGGGGTGTATGGGGTGTTAGGGTAAGGGCAGTACCTGTGGTGGGGGACACGTCGTGCTCCTTCTGGGGTAGTCTGTCCACCTTTGGTCCCCACCCTGCACTTAGCTCTCACCTGTGGCTCCTAGAAGCTGTCAGCATGTGACAATGGCCACACCTCAGTAAACACTTTGACTGGCCAGCTAAACCAGGTGAGGGTAGCCGATGGGTCTCAAACCCTGCATGTGAGGACAGGCTCTGGCAGATTGAGACCAGTAGTGGGTCCAACAGTCAAGAAGGCGGTTTCTTCACGTGCTGCAGAGGGAAGTGAGGGGCAAATGCAGCTTGTCAGCCTTGGAAGGTAGTCCATCGAGAAGAAGGAAAACTCTGATCCTTAATCTCTGCAGCCTTGCAGGATATCTTTGGGAGAAGAAGGGGCTAAGGAGTAAACCCTACACAAATCCAGAGTGGAGTCCCTAAGATGGTGCCTTGTACACCTCCATCCAGCAGGGGGCGCCAACTTGAATAAACTAGGGGGGGCAGGAAAGCTCCACCCTGCATAATGGATCACAAGACACAGAACACACACCAATTGAATTGCAATGCTCATCAACTTGGGGGGCCAGCAGCCCCTAGGAGTTAGCTCCTATAGCTTCTGGAAATTCCTGCAGCCAAGCTGGTGCCAAACGTATTGCTCTGCTTTCCTTTGAACCACGTCAGCGAGGCCGAGGGGGAGCAGGTCTTCTCATCTGGGCATCCCAGGACTTCCCTACACTCTGCCCATGCTTGCACCCCAGGGAGATCACTTCGGTGTTGGAGTTGGAATCCAACAACATCTGGATGTCCACAAAAACACTTGAAAACATCCGCACACAGCCATCCCCATGTTGCTCAGTATTGTTATACAAAGCATTTGGAGGCAGGCTCAGCATTATGCTAAGCTTCCCTAGTTCTAACTGGGTATAAATGACTAATATATTACATTGCCACACGAAAGATGCTGACAGCAGGAAGCTGAAAATGCTGCTAGACGGGCAGAAGCAAAGGCTAAGATTAGAGGTGCCAAGTTTACGAAAGACAGAAGGGAAGTTGGGATAATTTGTGGCAGACCTTTTCCCCTTGCCTCCAGGTGAATCACATCTCCCCACCTTATGGAACATTGCAGTCTGAATGCTGAGCAAAAGTGTGGTGCCCTCACAGGAAGAGGTCTAGTTTGATTCAAAAGTTTCGGGTGCAAAGACATCACATTTGCCCAGCACTGAAAAGGCAATATTGGATACCTTGGGAAGGGGATACAATTTTTTTTCTCAGCTTCTGCATACATACGGTAGCACTCCACCCAGCAGCCATTAGACCTCTGCTTGATGGACAAGGCTGGCATCATTGAGCATCTGTTGAAGCCCAGACCCCAATAGGGGTCCCATGTGATGCTACTCATCCTTCTTATTGTTGTTGCCTGTTCACCTGCCCTCTTAAGGCTGCGTTGGTGAGCAAGGAGAGGAGCGATAACTTCTATACATCTCATCTTCCTCCTCTGGGAGAGGCATGGATTGGGCCCAGGGGGGAGAAGTGAACATATTTTTTGTTGTTCTTTAGTCGTTTAGTCGTGTCCGACTCTTCGTGACCCCATGGACCAGAGCACGTCAGTCTTCCACTGCCTCCCGCAGTTTGGTCAAACTCATGTTAGTAGCTTCAAGAACACTGTCCAACCATCTCGGCCTCAGTCGTCCCCTTCTCCTTGTGCCCTCCATCTTTCCCAACATCAGGATCTTTTCCAGGGAGTCTTCTCTTCTCATGAGGTGGCCAAAGTATTGGAGCCTCAGCTTCAGGATCTGTCCTTCCAGTGAGCACTCAGGGCTGATTTCCTTCAGAATGGATAGGTTTGATCTTCTTGCAGTGAACATATTAGCAGTGGCAAAAGTGGAATAGGAACGTAAGAACAGCCTGCTGGGTCAGGCCAGTGGCCCATCTAGTCCAGCTTCCTGTTCTCACAGTGGCCAACAAGCAGGACCTGAGGGCAACAATACTCCGCGGCTTCTAGCAACTGGTATTCAGAAGCAATACTGCCTCCAATGGAGGAGGCAGAGCACAGCTGTCATGGCTGGTAGCCCTCGACAGCCCTCTCCCCCATGAATTTGTCTAATCCTCTTTCAAAGCCATCTAGGCCGGCAGCCACCACTGCCTCCTGAGGGAGGGAGTTCCATAGTTTCTCGTTCTACTTGTGAGCTTCCCACAGGCATGTGGTTGGGCACAGAGAGAACAGGATGCTGGCCTGATCAAGCAGAGCTCTTTTTATCATCTTCACCTCAGCCTCAGTCTCCCTGCCACCCATCCCTTTCCCGCCACCCAACAGCTCCGCTTCAGCATGCACTTGTGAATGCCCCTTCCCCCCCAAGATTCATGTGCGCTTGAGAATGCAAAAAGGGCTCTTGCTTGCTGGTGGCAGAGAGGGAGGGGATGCGCATTCGGAAAGCACAACTTCAACCTTACGAACGCAGAATATTAGGGCACATTTAACGGAGGCCTTGGAACCTGCATTTCATATTTGTGGTGCTTGGCGTTTCCATAGTAACAAGAAGCTTCAGGCTTTAATTACAGCAGCGACTTTAAAAAGAGTGCTAACTCCTTTCTCTCTCCCTCTCTCTGTTTCTCTCAAGGACACCTCTTGTATGTTGTCTTACGAAAAGCTAATATTAGGTTCTAGAATAAATTATACAGAGAGCTCTGCGTACTCTGCAGAGAAGGACGGGAATCAAAACTGCCCCCACCCCTTCCGCCCCAGTAAGCTAAATTCTGCAAGCTGCGTAAGTCACCGAGTTCCAAGAAATGTGCATTTAATACTTAATTTTGTTTGTGGCCGTTGTGAGGTAGGGCAAGGATATTTGTGGGATGATGAAGCCCTACCCCCACCCCCACCTTCACAACTGGCAGTCCTACCCAGCCTCCTTGATGTCTTTGCGATATCACAGCAAGCATCAGCCCCATGTCCTTTCAAGCATACACAGCAACAAATAAGGATTTAAAGCCGTTTGGGTGAAATAAAATAAAACTAAGCTGCTCAGGCTGCTGAGCGCTGATAAGGAAATGCCCCTTAACTTCCCTTGATTTAGACTTGCAAGCACTAAAAACAAAACACGACTGAGCCTTCAAGAACTTGCAAAAGGAAAAGTTGCAAGAAAGCAAGGATCGGGTCATTCTCCCCGGCTCCCATCAACTGCTGTGCCCCATGCCATCCCTTCCCTGGCAGTGCGGCAGGGATAGCAAGGTCATTTTCTTCTCTCTCCCGAGGCCTCGGACTCCCCTCTGGTGCCTAGAACCCTACAGCAGCAGCATTCCAGTCTCAAGGAGCCATGGGAAATGCCATTTCCCAGGGCTCCCGAGGCCCCAATATGTAACTGCCCCACCATCAAGTAAGTTTGGGAGGAAGAGAAGAGGACAGCGATATCAGGAGGCAGATTTCGTTGGCATCAGCAGGTGATGGTCAAACGCTGGTACACAGCAAACCAAGCCCTGTCCCAGATTTGGAAGGGTTTGGGATTGCCTTGTATTGGGGGTGAAGCATCTCAAACTGCAGGGGCTTGCATTTTGAATACCCCCAAATTCACTCTCATCACCAGTGCTGAGTTCTGTGCCTGATGCGAAATCTGGCGTCTTGGGAATTTCCCGGGATCATCTTCTAATAACTGATGCACTAAAAATTCTGGCAGTTTTTACAATCTGCAAAACCAGAGACTACACTCGAGCATGCACTGTATTGCCATAATTATAAGTAAGTAAGTAAGTAAGTAAGTAAGGAAGGAAGGAAGGAAGGAAGGAAGGAAGGAAGGAAGCTGCAATCCTATAGCCACTTATCTGGGACTGAGTCCCACTGAACTAGATTTCTACTTGTGGGTAGACATGCATAGGATTGCATTGAAAGTTACTGAAACATTGATGTAAAGGAACTATACATAATCACACCATAATCCACAGAAAAATATTTAACAGTGAACACTGGGTGTATGTGTGTGTGTGAGGCTTTGTATCATTAACATAAAGACACCAAAAGAAATTCAGTAATCACAGTTCATTAATCATAACTGCATATTGATCAAATGATAACAAAAAGGGAAAGTACATACCCTATTTCACACACGCTCACCAATTCCATCTAATATATTCCTGTTCGACTTAGTTATGAAGTAATTTCTACTATACAATCAAGTAACTCAAACCAGCTAGATCTCTTGACAAGAAAAGACCAAAACCTTTTTTTAGCCAGAATATATAGAAGGGTAGAGTTTTATGCTTGCAGTCATGCAATTAATAAAGGGAATAATTAACCAGACCTCCCCCGCCCCACCCACACTGGTCAAATGAGTTTGGGAAGGGAGGAGGGTGAAAAATCTGTTTGCACAGGAATTTCAATCTGTCCAACAACTCTTAATATATGGGATGCTCTTTCAGATTACAAAGTCTAATGCATCCTGTCAAACCCTTTCCTTTTTGACAAGTGCGTGTGCTTCCAAAGATCAGAACAGAGAAAGCTGCAAGATTTTTAAAATTATTATTGAAATGACAATAGTCCTTTTGTGCTGTTCATACTGAACCTTTTAAAGCAGAAAAAAGTATTTTACCAAAGGTTGCAGTTCCATTTACTCATACATTTACTCAACTGCATCTTTTATTTAAGACATTTTCCTTTTTACCTTGCCTTTCCAAAAGCTCAAGCTGGTTTACAATTCAAGCTTTTGCTTTGCAGCTAATCTGAAAAAAAACGAGGGAGCAGAGAGTGTAATGTATGCCCTTTGATCTTGTGCATCATCAGAAAAGCACTTGTCTCTCAAAGGAGACTGGAAAATTTCTCAATCCAAAGTTCCATGTCCCTTTAAAAAAAAAAGAATTAGTCACAATAATCCAAATGAGAGCATTCCACTAGCAAAGCACATTAGATACCAGGTTATTCCATGGCATATATAACTTGTTGGCAGTGTCACAGCAATGGGTGATAGTTCCAATTCCACCCACCTGCCCCAAGAGATCTTTCAGGACTCTCTGCCTCCTTGGTCCAGATGGAACAAGATAGGATAGCTCCATTTCTAAAATTACCTATTGCCAGGATCCCATGTCTGTACATTGATATGTTTCAAGGATAACAAACATGAAACTGGATCCTCTTGCTGTAAGTCTTGATCCTGCCAACATTCTCAACCGATGCAACATCCTGATTCTCCAATTCAAGCACAGCAAAATGGCTGTAGCAATAGATCACTGGAATGCTTTTGTAATTGGTTCTACGGATGCAATTCATTTGAAAAACGTTGCATCTGAAGTGGTCACCTCTTTGCCAAGGAGGACCTGAACTTAAGATGCTGGTATTCTGGCCAGGCTGGGACTGATGGAGAGCGCCAGGCTGGGGAAGGGCTGCTCTAAAACTTTTACACTAGAAGATCCCCAAATTCTGTATAAGAGGTATGAAAAGCAGCCCCCGAGGCACAGTTAGTTCACAAGCTCCTTTCTGGTAAGGTGAAAATAGAATAAGATTAAGGGTGGGTGAGTAGAATTGTCTGTGTGATCTAAATGAAGCAGGTGCGATTTGTTTTGCCTGCTCTTTTCAGCAAAAAGCAAAGATCAACCAGCATAGAAAGAACAGACAGTAAACTCTGCAAACAGCTCAAGCTCCTGACTGATGGCTGTGGACTGTTAGCTACTCAGAATCTGGAGAACCCTCTCCACTAAGGATTGCCAGGAGTGAAATGTGCAACCTACAGATCATGTAACTTGCAGTCCAAGTCAGCATGGTCCAATGGGCAGCTAATGAGCAAGATCCACCCCGTAGAACATTTTGATCTAGCACCGCTAAGGTACAAGTGATGAAGGCAGAGAAAGTAGACCTCTCCCAGATCAAGTGCCACATTCTCACATACAGTGGTACCTCTAGTTATGAACTTAATTCGTTCCGGAGGTCCGTTCTTAACCTGAAACTGCTCTTAACTAGAGGCATGCTTTCGCTAATGGGACCTCTTGCTACTGCTGCGCCACCAGCATACGATTTCCGTTCTCATCCTGGGGCAAAGTTCTCAACTCGAGGTAACTCTTCCAGGTTAGCGGAGTTTGTAACCTGAAGCGTTTGTAACTCAAGGTACCACTGTACAAAGGAGATGCTCTACCACTGAGCTACAACCCTTTCCATCTGAGATAAGGCATCCTCCAACTATTTACTCCTTCAGATACATGCTTAAGACTTTATTTACCAAAGCCTTTTCTTGCTGAAAATTTCAATATATGCTGATCTGTGGGCTTGGGGTCATCTGCTGATCATCTTCTGGTATCGAACTGTTACTTTAACTGTGTTAGTTCTGGTGTCTCTTTAATACTTACTTATTTTGTTGTAAGTGCACCAGTCTGATACTTTATCAGTCTTAGTGGTTTATAAATATTTGAAAAATACAAAAAAAAACCCAGCTGTGCTTACTTATGAGTAGACATGTACAGGCTTGCACTGTTAATTGTTACAAAACAGAACAAGAAATGGGGCAGGGACACGGAAAGTTAACAGTGAATTCTGGCACCCTGAAAAAATTAATTAAGATGTCTCACTGGAATAAAGACAATCTTAGGCCAAAAATAAGCCCCAAGCAATAGCAAAACTGAGCAATACATTTATGCTAAGGAAAAAGGAATGGAAGAGCATTTATGTTGCCGCTTGCACTGTTGGGATTGTACTGGTTTTATACACACACACACACACACACACACACACACACACACTGAAATAGGCCCACTGGTGCAAAAGGAATATGCGAACCAAGTCCACGTGACACTCCTGGGGAAGTGTTTTTTTTAAATAGAAGCCACGTTTGGAAAGATTAACAACTCTTTATGCAGCTTGCTACACTATCAATATTAGAGAAAGGATTTTAAACACAGCCTGCAGACAGGCGTCTCAAAGGCAAATGGCCCTTAGATGATTATGTAAACTCTTGCCTATATCCAAGGGAGAAAAAGAGCATACAAATTACGATAATGCTGTATTTGTTCAAGTCAATAGCCGGGCATAATACACCCCTCTATTTTAATCTTCATAATTCTATAGCCATGAAAAGCATTAGAGCCTTCTAAGAAAGCATTTGTCAGATCAAACTGCGGTGCCCCTCCACTTTCCAAACCTATTTTCAAATGCATGTTATGCTTGTCTACTCTTAATAAACCATTCACAATTTCAGATCATTTCCCTTTTATGGACCTCCTCCTTGCAATCATAACTTTTTAATATCAGGAGCATTGGAGGAAAGCCTGGTAATCTGCAGTAATCATGTTTTTCATGAGAAGCTTGGCCCATGTTGAAAACAAGGGGCCCATTGCAGAGAAGGAGGAAAGGCTCTCATTTCAGTGGCTATTGCTTGTAGAGATGCACCTGTATTGTAGTTCAGCACATACCCAGCACGCAGAAGGTCCTCTGTTCCCTCCAGGTATCTCCAGGTAAGGCTGAGAAAGTGTCCTTTTGGAAACCCTACATAGCCGCTCCCAAGTCACTGTAGACCAGCCCTCTTCATTCGGCTGCCTCCAGAGCAGTGTTGGAAACACTCACCAGCCCTACTGAAGAGGCTCCTGGTGACACCAGAGGGACATCACTATGCCTGACAACAACCCCTAACTATTGGATTCTTTTGCCCCATCTTTTTGTGCCTGCCAAACAGCCATGTCATGCTTATGACAATATTTTATTCGGCTTAGGACCGAATACTTACGGGACCACCTCTCCTGGTATGCCCCACAGAGGACCTTAAGGTCCACGAATAACAATAGCTTAAGGGCCCCGGGCCCCAAAAAAGCCAGATTATCCTCCACAAGGGCCAGGGCTTTTTCAGTGTTGGCTCCAACCTGGTGGAATGCTCTGTCCCATGAGACTAGGGCCCTGCGGGACCTGATCTCCTTCCGCAGGGCCTGTAAGACAGAGTTATTCCGCCTGGCCTTCAATCTAGCCTGATCTCCTATTCCTTTTCCCCCCTTCCCTTTTTTCTGAAGAAACCCTTCTGGGTCCCCACATTAAAATTCTTCCCTGGTCTTCCTACTGGCCTAGCAAGACTAACTTGGCCAGTTAGCCCTGGTGATCCCATTGATGTTTGTTTTTTTATGCTGTTTTTAGCTGTTCCAAAGAACGTTCGCAAACCGGAACACTCACTTCCAGGTTTGCGGCGTTCAGGAGCCAAAACGTTGGAGTCGCAAGGCGTTCGGAATCCAAGGTACAACTGTATTAACTATGGGCTAAGGCAGAGGTTTTTAAACTATGGTCTGTGAGTTCCATTTGGGTGGCCTGCAGGACAGTCAAATACATCTGTACTCAGCCCTATGCTTACTCTCCTTGATGTGATGATGGAGGACTAAGATGCCCAGCAAGGAATCTATGATTCGCGTAGCAGTGCAGAAGCACAAGACGCACATCTTTTGCTGTGCATAAGTCAGCTGGATCGATGGAGATGTCAGTCACCATCCCAGTGCCCAAAAATCTCCACATAGTTGCAATTGGAGCCAAGGCAGTAGCAAAACATGCCTGGCGCCCAGGGAATTTCAAACACTGCTCCAGAGGTTGTTGGACTAAAACTCCCATCATCCTTGTTCACCAGCCATGCTGCCTGAGGCTGATGGGAGTTGTAGTCCAACACATCTAGAAGGCAGCAGGTTGGAGACCATTAATCTCACCTGGTATAAGACACATTCATATACCCTTCAACATAGCTGTTAAAAGGTACAGGAGTCCTAGTTTCCTTTGCATGTGGCCACCCTATCAGCAAAATCACTTGCAGCTCACAGGAGCGCTCTTGGAAAAAAAGTACTTCCATGCTTCAGTACACAGATTGCCAAAGTCTAGGAAAGGGTGAGTCAAGCAAGGCTGTACTATGGAAAATGCCATAGTACACAGTTTACCAGAATAGATGGCCAACTCACATTCTTGGTTTAATTTTTAATCCTGCATGACATCATGATACCAGATGCTGACACAACTTGCTTTCCGTTGATCACTTGGAACGGAAGTTGTGTTCCCCTGAAACCTGTTCCAAGACCAAAGGGGAGTTCTGAACACCACTTTTATAACATAAAAAGAGCTTGCTGCACCATGCTGTCGGGCTATCCAAGTCTAGCACCCTGTTTTCGTTGGCAATTTATCTCATTTGTTAAAAACATGAGAATCACCACAAAACAATCATTATCAGAAGTAAATCTGAAATTCATAATCTGGGGGGGAAACCACCACTTTTGTCTACATTTGCAGTAGAATGAGTTGAGGATGAGGCAGGAGGACGGTTCCTATCAATTCAGACTACAAAAGCAGAATGCCTTTTTGAATGCCCCCTGGATTTAATTCACACACACACACCTCCCTGAAAGTACAAAAGCAAAAGGAAGGAAACAGAATAAGTGCTGGATATCTAGGGTGCTAGATATTTACTCACATGGTAGAGCATTCAAAGTGGGCATCATCTTACCTGCAGTCTGAAGTGGTATTTGATTCATTGATTCATTTGTTCATTTATGCATATATCCCCCAACCCCTTCTTCCATCACAGAACCCAAGGCAGAGAACATGTGGTTCCCAGGGAGTTTGCCACCCCAGATCTAGCCAAGTGGTGGCCTCATATGCTCTCAGACCATCCCCTGAGAGCATAGCTCATTCCACCTCCCCATTTTCTGCCAGGTATAGTCTGGCAGTGGTTTTGTCTGCAGCCAGAGTTGGGTGGAGCCAGAATCACTAGTGGATGAGACCACCCCTTTGTCTCTCTCTCTCTCTGGCACCCTCTCTCATTTTTTCTTCTTATCCAGTAGGATGCTGCAGCAGGGAAATATCACTCTTGCCTAGGGATGGGTAAATCTGTTAATTTTCCAGTCTTAAATTCAGTTCTCCACATTTACATATCAGTTTGTATTTTTTTAAAATACAAAATCCTCATGAGAATCCATCAATGTTTTAATGTGAATTTATCAGTTACAGGTAGGTAGCCGTGTTGGTCTGCCGTAGTCAAAACAGAATAAAAAAAATCCTTCCAGTTGCACCTTAGAGACCATCTAAGTTTGTTCTTGGTATGAGCTTTCGCGTGTATGCACACTTCTTCAGATACCTAATGTGAATTTATCCCAATATATAGTTTTTTTCTATGCAATTTTGCCTAACAGGAAAACTGCTTGGCAAAAATGTGTTGAATATAATGCATTTTTCTAGGTTGTTTTCACTAAAACATAAAAGCATATAAAGCACACTTTACCATAGGACATGCATTTTTCTACACATCATTTAGCTTTATTGTTATTAAATTTTAGAACTGCATTGCAAAATTCGGAGACGCGCGAATTTCAAAAGATGGCTGGGTTTCGCTTTCCATTTTGTTGCAGAAAGTGAGAATTCAGCAAGTCCAACTTTAAATGCAAACTGAATAGATTTTCTCCCCAATCCCTACTCTGGTTGGTGATCTGCCCTGATTGTTACATTTTGTTGTAGTTGTTTAGTCGTTTAATCGTGTCCGACTTTTCGTGACCCGATGGACCAGAGCACGCCAGGCACTCCTGTCTTCCACTGCCTCCTGCAGTTTGGTCAGACTCATGTTGGTAGCTTCGAGAACACTGTCCAACCATCTCATCCTCTGTTGTCCCCTTCTCCTTGTGCCCTCAATCTTTTCCAACATCAGGGTCTTTTCCAGGGAGTCTTCTCTTCTCATGAGGTGACAAAAGTATTGGAGCCTCAGCTTCAGGATCTGTCCTTCCAGTGAGCACTCAGGGCTGATTTCCTTCAGAATGGATAGGTTTGATCTTCCTGCAGTCCATGGGACTCTCAAGAGTCTCCTCCAGCACCATAATTCAAAAGCATCAATTCTTCGGCCATCAGCCTTCTTTATGGTCCAGCTCTCACTTCCGTACATCACTACTGGGAAAACCATAGCTTTAACTATACGGACCTTTGTCAGCAAGGTGATGTCTCTGCTTTTTAAGATGCTGTCTAGGTTTGTCATTGCTTTTCTCCCAAGAAGTAGGCATCTTTTACATAGGACTCCCCATTTCCTTTCATATTGTCATCTCCTCAACACACCCCTGCTCTATTTCTCTCTTACGTTCCCCCACCCACATGAACCTGCGCTAAAGGCCACATGAAACCAAGTTCGGGGCCGTAGATTGTCCACCCCTGCTTTTAAAACATTTTCTCTTTTAAAATCTGACAATGTGTTATTTTAAGCAAAAACTTTCCAAACAGAGCAGACGCTAACATCACACACATACGCAAACGAAAAGCTTTCTGCAGGGGGTGATTTAACAATAAGACTATTTAGAGAGATGTCTGCATTCATTACAGTCAAGAACTTTAATAGGTAACTGTAGAATGATTACCGAGTATGTATCCTAGGAGACTAGATAGAGCTCTCATACCTAAAAGGCACAACACTTTCCCTTGTTTCCAATACAAAAAGTACAGGCTCTATAAATAATAGAGTAAGCTTGACAAATAAAGTTAATCTCTTACTTTGGGACCCATTAAATATGTATTTCGGCTTGTCTGGCACAGCAAATTATACACATTCTGATCCTCGCTACATCTCTCTCATTTCCCCTTCCTCCTTCCAAGCTAACTACAGAGAAGTTAGGACCCTCTGTTAGGGTTGAATTTAAAAGTAAAAGAGGAGAGGGTCAGTCTTAGCAGCATTGTGATGGCTGGGATTCTGGACTATTTTAAGTTTAAGCCATGGGTAAGGACGCGGGTGGCGCTGTGGTCTAAACCACAGAGCCTAGGGCTTGCCGATCAGAAGGTTGGCGGTTCAAATCCCCGTGATGGGGTGAGCTCCCGTTGTTCGGTCCCTGCTCCTGCCAACCTAGCAGTTCAAAAGCACATCAAAGTGCAAGTAGATAAATAGGAACCACTCCGGCGGGAAGGTAAACGGCGTTTCCATGCGCTGCTCTGGTTTGCCAGAAGCGGCTTAGTCATGCTGGCCACATGACCCGGAAGCTGTACGCCGGCTCCCTCGGCAAATAAAACGAGATGAGCGCTGCAACCCCAGAGTCGTCTGCGACTGGACCTAATGGTCAGGGGTCCCTTTACCTTTACCTTTAAGGAATCTCTAGCCCACAGACCAAATTAGGGCCAGCACAGGTCTTAACATTGCCTGCAAGGCCATTTCCACCAAGCCATGCCCCACGCCTGAGTCACTGGGGAAGCTGGGGGGGGGAGCTTGCTGTATGCGATCGGTGCTGACAGCGAGCCCTGCTGGTATCGGCTACACTAAGGCGTTCCCCAAGGGGGCTCACCGTCAGCAAGTCCTGCTTCGTATGCTTGCAGAAATGGTTTGGATTCAAACTGCCCCTGCAGATGGCCTTCAAAGGGCCTTTGCCATAACCACTGATCATCACAGGAGGGCCATTCACCTGTCAAAGAGCAAAGTTGGCCCACAGGAGGTGGGGGAACCCACAGCGCCACCCATGGTCAAACAGCTCTTACTGTCAGAAAGTTTCTCCTGATGTTTAGTTGTTTCTTGTAACCTGAAGCCATTGGTTCAACTACAAAACACCCATGTATGCTTGCTATGGCTGAAGGCAGTTGCAGTATACATCGTCTGGAGGGCTGTTATCCCTTTCTCAAGGTAATGGCTAGAATGGACTGCCAAACATAAAATGCAAAAGCCATATGAATACAAACTACCTTTCAAACACAGTGCATTTTAACATAAAAGTGAACCTCATTTCAGGCTACCTGGTCTACCTTCTTCAGTTCCAAAGACAGTTTGGCGGGGAGTGATCCCATGCATTCTTGCTTCTGGAGAGATTTCTCTAAAACAACCCCCCCCCCCCAAACATGAATGCAGTCTCTAAAACACCATTCCCACTTCCGAGATCATGAGGAGGAACGCCCAAGTAGGATTTCTTGCAAATCCTCCGCAGGAAGGTAGACTGATAGCCCAGAACAGCTGCCACAGAAGCTGCTAATGTCAAAGCAACCTTAATATCGATTCCCCTTTCTCTCCTGTGCTCTTGCGCTTTTGTATTGCAATTTTAGCAGGAGCAAAACATACCTGAGCAACGTGCAAAGCCATAGGGCGAGAGGCATTGTTCTTCCTAGTGGAGGAGATCACATGATAACACAGAAGTTCGAGAGAGGAAAGACTGCCAGCGTGCTAGTATAAGCAAAATACACCAGTGGAATAATTAAAAGAGCGCCAGCCACAGCAACCTATTGCAGGCTCCAAGCACAGCGACCTATTGCAGGCTCTGCTTTAAACACTGCAAATTGGTTCTCGCGCATAATGGCACATAAATGCAAGCTCAGCCTTGACAACCACTGCTCGGTACGTGCTGTAGTGGCACCTGTCATAGTTAAAAGGATCCACGGGGCGTTAGTATTCAAACTGCTTTCCCTGGAGGGCATATTAAATAAATCAAGACTTAAAAAACATGCTCCAGGCTTGGATTAGGCATATAAATGCTTCTCCAGGTGTAGAAAGGCAATGCCATCCTGCAATTCCAAATTTTAAGTACTTGTTGAGAGCATGTGCTTACTGCAAATAGTAGGGGGTGATTCCAAAACCACTATATGCACCAGTGGTTTTGAAACAAACACAGACCACTAAGCCAAAATAACCTGGTTGTCTAGAATCCAAGGATGTGCATAGACTGGAAATAGATGGCACAATGCAATCAAGAGAACATTAACGGGATTCAAATTTCCCTTCCATGAGCTCATCCTGGCATGTGCGTTAGAGCAGTCTTACAAACAAGTCCAGAAAAGTTAGTAGCCTGCAGGATTTATTTATTTTTTTCCTTATTCTGTGTGCCTGACATTTATGTCATACATAAATCCTGAAGAGCTGGAGAGAAAGCAGTCAAATATTTTTCAATGGACAAAATCTTCATGGCATTATTGTCTGCTGAAATTTTTTACTCAGTGTGGGGTGAGAAGGTGAGCAGCTATTCATCAGTTTGGCTCCATCCACACTAATCATTCGTATTGATTTCATACTGCTTTGGTTTTTGCCAAAGCATCCTGGGTACTGCAGTTTGCTAAAGGTGTTGGGAATTATTAGGAGACTCCTGTCCCCCTCACAGAACTATAATTCCCACAGCTCTCCGAGTAGAGAGATTATTAAACCAGTTTAAGTTTGTGGCCTGGCTGTGCCCTCTCCCCCCCCCCACCCCAAAGACTGGAGAGATGTGCCACAAGTTGGAACAAACACACACGTCTCTGTAATCACCAACAATCAGCTGATCAATTGCCCCAAATCCGACATCATATATTGCCTGGAACAGTGATGGGGAACCTGCAGGCCTTCAAATGTTGTCGGACTCCAAATCCCACCAGCCCCAGTCAGTGTGCTCCATGGTGAGGGATTATGGGAGCTGTAGTCCAACAACATCCGGTGGGCCACAATGTCCCTTTCCTAGACAAGTGGGGGGGTGTTTTAGGAGAGTACTGAGGGCAGGATAAAGAGGCCTGGCAAACCAAATTCTTCTTGAGGACTGTAGGCACACCAACTCAGCACATTCTGCTGTCTTTATTGTAGCGGGGAAGCAAAATTCTGAACACAAAAAACCCATATAAAATTCTTTTTTTCATCCTTCATCTTCAAACTTCTCTCAGATAAACAAAAAAGGGGCTGTCAATTGATATTCCTTCCAGCCCACACCAAGCTCTCAAAGTCAATTTGGCTGAATGTAAAACAGAACAACAGCTCTATTTATAAGCTGTCCACCTCCTGCAGTAACTTCAGGATGTAAAACATTCCCCATTATACCTGGTCCAGGGGCACACATCCAATTTGAATGGGAGGCAGCTTCAGAGTTTTGCAATTTTCGCTGAAAATTGGCAACAAGACTGAAAGCGTTTCATACAGGCCTTCAGGACACAGATACCAACTGGGCCCCCGAGACTTGTCACTGTAATAATATTCTAAGCAAGGGCATCTGCCGCCGCCATGTAAATCGGAGTCTACAGCTCTCTGACCCCCACCTGTCCTCCTCTATCAGAAATCCTGCCTGATATAAACCACTTCAGATATGACAAGCTCTGAGCCGTAGTGCCATAGGAAAGGATTTTTGTCTGAACAAAAGACTGCATTGACGGCAATTTCCAGACACAGGAGTGCATTCATTTATTTCTGTCACCACGTTTGTGCCCTGCCCCACCTCAGAGATGCTCACGGCTGCATACAACTGGGTTAACCTCCCTGTCCTCTCACAACAACCCTATAAGGTAGGTTGGTCTGATAGCATGACTGTCACAAAATGAGGTCTAGTTTACCCATGAAGCAGAACGAGGCTATAAAGTGGATTTAATTTGTTCAGCTGCAGGCAGGTGGTGCCGTTTTCTCAACGCATCCACATTTAAAAAAAGAAAAGAAACAAAACCTAATACATTAGGCAGAGTGATTCTAGCCCAAATGACTCCCCAATGTACTCATTTTTTTACTGTAGGAACAATTTTAAAAAGCACATGCACACACCATAGAAGAGCTGCCCAAAATGGCATTCTCAAGTGGGACAGTCCATTCTACCACTTCAGGACGTCCACTAAATTAATTAAGACTTACTTCTAAGTTGATATGGTTAGGATTGCGCTGTTAGTCTGGATTCAACCCAATATAATGTTCAATAGTCACCTATAATAGTCACACAAATTTGAATGGAAATTAATGACCAATGCCAGTGTTTGTTGCAATTTCTGAATCAGTGGAAATGTGGATGAGGTCATACCAAAATAAAGCAATTAAGAAAGACAGCATAGTTCAAGAAATACTGGCAGCATAGTTCAAGAAACTGGCAGCATAGTTCAAGAAATAACCAACTCTTTTTGACAATTGCTGTCTGTTTCCTTGTTGGCTTTTGAATATCCCACAATGGCCTTTGAGACCGTAGACAGGGGTAGCCAATGTGCCACACTCCAGATGTTTTGGACTACAACTTCCATCAGCCCTAGTCATCACAGCCAATGGCCAGGGATTATGGGTGCTGTAGTCCACAACACCTGAGAGGTACCGCATTGACTACCCTTTATGTAGTAGGTCATCAGACAGTGAGTGAACAACAGCAGAATTAGGAAAGGCAGATATGGATTATGTAGCCGAGTCTGGTGCTGTGGATGTTTCTCCTTAAAATGGGTTTCCAAAGTCTTCAAAATGATTCAGGGATTTCTCATTTCAGCAACCCAATGATTTGATTGCTCAAGATTTATTGACTGCACTTACTCTGTTTTATGGAGCACCATTTTTTAATGCCATTTTAATGCTTCCCACCCTTCAAGTAAGCTTCAAAAGGAAATGGGATAAAAGGTATTTTAATCAATCAATCATAGTTTCACACATGAAACTGCTAAAGGTACATGAACATTACTACACACTGAAAAAGTGTATCAGTTTCATATTTTTTTAATAAATGCAAAGGTGGCATGAATTGTAACCTGTCCTAGGACCAGCTGGTGAAAGGTGGGTAAATAGTAATTACCGGTATAATAATACGGTAGCTTCTTTTACCAATGCTGATCCAAAATTGCTTCAACCGTATTAACAATGAAATACTGTTTAGCGTTTCACTTTTTTCTGATTAGAAACCACCAAGGGACAATTGAAGCTCTCTCTTGTACTGCCAAGCAAGGTCCCTACAATTTCTAGTTGTGTAGAATTATTATAATGTCTCATCAAGAAGGAGCTTACCTAGCAACCTTAAGAAGAGCAAGAATTGCCCCTTTGTTTTAAAAATTGCACTGGATTTAATAAAACCTGGATGCATCATTAGGTTAATTTAAAACATTGCAAAATACGTTGATGGATGCTACCTAAATCCAATGACTATGCTTAGCTCAGAGGAATGTAGCTATTAAGGCAGAGCTTAATAGGATTTTGCTATTTATTGGTCTGCAACTTGATTCCCCCCGCCCCCATCCAGAGAACTATAAAGTAGACTTAAGCATTCAGAAGTACAGTGGCAAGTTGCATACTTAGATCTTTAAACCAAGGATTTTCAACATTTTTGTCAAAGAGAATTCCTAAAATCCCCAACGTAAAACACATTGGTGAGGGGGTGGAGCTGTATCTGCTACATTACAGTCACCATAATAATATAGACTAGAGGCAATCTCAGAAGTATAAATGCCTGTGAGTAGGCCCCACTCGTTTTATCTGTTTACCACAGTGCGTCACACAAGACAAGCTCCAAGTAACTACATACATTTTATTCTTAGTTCCTGTACAGTGGTACCTCCGTTTACGAACTTAATCCGTTTCGGCCCAGTATACCTGAAGGAGAATCTCCACCCCCATCGTTCAACCCGGACACTGAGGTCCAGCGCCAAAGGCCTTCTGGCAGTTCCCTCACTGCAGGAAGCGAAGTTACAGGGAACCAGGCAGAGGGCCTTCTCAGTAGTGGTGCCTGCCCTATGGAACGCCCTCCCATCAGATGTCAAGGAAATAAACAACTATATGACATTTAGAAGACATCTGAAGGCAGCCCTGTTTAGGGAAGTTTTTAATGACTGGTGCTTTAATGTATTTTTAACCTTCTGTTGGAAGCTGCCCAGAGTGGCTGGGGAAACCCAGCCAGATGGGCAGGGTAGAAATAAATTATTATTATTATTATTATTATTATTATTATTATTATTATTATTCTTAGTCCGTTCTTAAACCGAAACCATTCTTAAACTGAGGCGCGCTTTCCCTAATGAGGCCTCCAACCACTGGTGTGCTTCCACTGTTTGGATTCCATTCTTAGACTGAGGTAAAGTTTGCAAACTGGGACACGACTTCCGGTTTTGCGAAGTTCGTAAACCGAATCGTTCGTAAACAGGACTGTTCTTAAACCGAGGTACCACTGTATTATTACTTCAGCTACATCCCACCTTTCTTCCAAGAAGCTCAACTAGCAGACTCAGACTCCCTCTCCCCATTTTATCTTTACAACACCGTGTGAGGTAGGTTAGGCTGAGAGGCAGGGACTGGCCCAAGGTCACCAGTGAACTTCATGGCTGAGTGGGGATTTGAACCCTGGGCTCCCAGGTCGTAGTCCAACACTCTAACCACTACACAACAGTTCACCTTAAATATTTTGTCCATTGTGGAAGAGAGCACACGAGCATAATGCTTGCCGCCAAGCACCACCACAACCTACACACTAGGTCCATGTCTGAACCAACATATGATGTGTACAAACATGCATCCAAAGTACATTTCTCCCTTAGGGCTATGTTACGCAGTATACATAACCGAACTTTGATTCGTTATCTGTATAACTAGGTTACTAGGAACAACCAATCAGAATTCCCTGGAAAGTGCATGTGTTATCAGCCACCTCTTTGTGGCACTTACAGTCAACATCAACACTCAAGAAAGGAGATTCCGACTAAACATCAGGAAAAACTTTCTGACAATAAGAGTTGTTCGACAGCGGAACGGTCTCCCTCGGGAGGTTGCGGACTCTCCTTCCTTGGAGGTTTTTAAGCAGTGGTTGGATGGCCAGCTGTCATGGATGTTTTAGCTGAGATTACAGCATTGCAGGGGGTTGGACTGGATGACCCTTAGGGTCCCTTCCAACTTTCAATTCTATGATGTTTTATAACTCAACTTTCTAGAACTTTCTATGTGCAAAGCAGTCCTTAGAGGTTAAAAACACAACTGAAAACCAACTGCTTTTTAATTGTCTGCTAGTGGAAGAAATGCCAACCCAGTGTGCGGCAGCCGTGAAAAAGGCAAATTCCTTGCTAGGGATCATTAGGAAAGGAATGGAAAGTAAAATTGCCAGCATCATAATGCCAATATACAAATATATGGTACGGCCACATTTGGAGTACTGTGCACACTTCTGGTCAACTCACCTCAAAAAGGAGATTGTAGAGTTGGAAAAGATTCAGAAAAGATTCACAGTAGTGAGTCTGTTACATGCACAAAGATGGAAAGACTTATCATTACCTACTGTGGAAGAATGGTTGTTGAAATTAATGGCTTTGGCTGAGCTGGCGAACTTGATGTGTCTAATTAGAGGAAAATCATTGTTGACGTTTATTAATGATTCAAAAGCCTTTATGGACTTTTTGCACAAAAAGGAAAATGAGCTTGTTTGGAGACTGAAAAAAGGTTGGTTTATGGAAAGTAGAAGAGTTGGATGTCATTATGGAGCAAGGACTTTGCATAAGTCTATAAAGCTGAAAGAGAATCAATCAAAAGTCTTTCTTTCTTTCCTTCCTTCCTTCTTTTTTCTTTCTTTCTTTCCTTTCTTTTAGTTTATGTGTAAAAATGTGCTTCATTTTTTATGTTAAATGCTGTACATGGCTTTTCAGCAAAGGTGTAATAATAATAAACTTTTTTTAAAAAAAGTAAGATTCAGAAAAGGACAACCAAAATGATCAAGCAGATGGAGTGCCTCTCCTATGAAGAAAGGTTGCAAAATTGGGGAATTTTTAAGTTTAGACAAAAGGTGGGTAAAAGGTGACTTATTATGAAATAAGTTCATAATATTATGAAAGGCATGGAAAAAGTGGATAAATAAGAGCTTTTCTCCCTCTCCCATAACTCTAGAACTCATGAATATCCAGTGAAGCTTAAACGTTGGCAAATTCCAGACAGATTTTTAAAAAGTGGTTCTTCATGCAATGCCTAGTTAAACTATGGAACTCCCTCCCACTGGAGGCAGGGATGGCCACCAACCTGGATGGCTTTAAAAGACGATTAGACAAATTCATGGAGGAAAGGGCTATTGATGGCTACAACCCAAGATGGTTCTGCTCTGGCATCCACAGTTGGAGGCAGCAATGCTTTTGAAGGGAAGTTGCTGGAAACCATAGGAGGGAAGAAGATGCTCTTGGGCTCAAATTCTGCTTGCAGGTTTCCCTCAGCCACTGTGAGAACAGGATGCTTGACTAGATGGGCCACTGGCCGTATCCAGCAGGCTCTTCTTAGGTTCTTAAATAAGAAAGTGCTTGGTCGACATGGCTGTATGTGTCGCACTAATTCACTGACTGAAGTAAAGCATACATACAAAGTTGGCCTCTTTTGAATGCAAGTCCCATTAGTTTTAATGAGACTGCCTTCCACAGAAGGGTTTTTATGTCAACATGCCAGGAACCAAGAGTTTGAGCTCCCTCAAATGCAATTAGACATGCAATCCTAAAAACGCCTACTTAGAAGTAATTTCTATTGAAAATGAACAGAACTTAATTCCAAGGAGATTTGACTAGTATACGGCAATAAGACAAGGGCACAGATGGCCTGCCCAGCAAATATTTAGACTCCCCTTCAGCCCAATGGGAAAGGGAAGCACTGAAGGTCCCTAGGGAAGTAGGGAGCTAGCAAGAAAATGGGAATGTAACAGAAATACGTATAATAAAAAATAGAAGAATGGAAAATTTGCCACTGGCTCCCAAACTGCACTGCTAGAGGGTAGGTTCATATTTTATTCACAGTTAGTTTTTTATGTAGGTCCTAGGCAACCTTCCCAGGGCCATATGCTAGTAGTAGACAGGGTCAGAGGTAGAGATTGTGGGATATATCCAGCCTCATACAACCAACATGCTTAACTCTAATTAATGCATGAAGGGGTTAAGATCATAGAGTAAGCTGTCCTGCCAGGCTTAGCTAAGTCACACTCCCTCACTTTGGGAGGAAGGGCTAACATATTCTTTATTCTCCCACTTTCTACCATTATTCCACCATGTGAATCCTACCAGCTTGGCTCCAAGCTTAGACCATGTAGCTTTAGCCAGCCACCTTTGTGTTTCTATACAAACTGTTTAGAAACACTTACCTTTCTGCAGCCAACCTAAGTTGTGCTACCTGTCTTTTATTGCTGTTGTATGGTAAAGCACATGCATCTGACCTTTGAAGAGTTTGTAAGTAAATCATTTTTAACTTACCAAATATGTGGTCTCTTTCTATGCTAAAGAAAGTAGAAAGTTTGGAAGCAACTTAGAAGGGGGTATTTTAAAGGTCTAACAGCCTGTATTTTCATGCTTTACTTTGTTGCATGTTTTGTGATCTTAAATGTCTGCTGGGGCTCTCTCACCAAAGACTACTTGCCCCAAACCTGGATCTAGGCATCCAGGGAATTCTCCTTTTTATTTTTTACTCGTATTTTCCCCTTCTAACCATATTAAATGGTGCTGGAGGAGACTCTTGAGAGTCCCATGGACTGCAAGAAGATCAAACCTATCTATTCTGAAGGAAATCAGCCCTGAGTGCTCACTGGAAGGACAGATCCTGAAGCTGAGGCTCCAATACTTTGGCCACATCATGAGAAGAGAAGACTCCCTGGAAAAGACCCTAATGTTGGGAAAGATTGAGGGCATAAGGAGAAGAGGACAACAGAGGACGAGATGGTTGGACAGTGTTCTTGAAGCTACCAACATGAGTCTGACCAAACTGCGGGAGGCAGTGGAAGACAGGAGTGCCTGGCATGCTCTGGTCCATGGGGTCACGAAGAGTCGGACACGACTAAACGACTAAACAACAACAACAACAATATTAAAAACCAAACGAAAGTAAGCAGAGCATTATATGTGAATTGTACCTTTGTACAGTAGGCTGGTTTCTTCACATTCACACATCCCTCTCTGTCCTCCATCCAGGCATGCAAGAAGCATTATACTGTTGTAACACCCGCCCCGCCCCACCCCGCCCCCCAAAAAGGGCCTTATGGTGAAGAGTGGGTGGTAACAAGGGGGCAATATTGCTTGCCTTTTTACAGTTCTGTTTTAAGGATTCTGGAGCCTGGAAGCAGCATGCAAGTTTGAAAGAGGGATTGCTGTTCATAATGTGTACATTCCTTCCACTTTTACCTCTGGTCAACAGAATATGCAGTGTTGTTTAATGGTTTAGGAAACTTGCAAAATTTGTTTGATCACGGGTAGCTGTGGGGGCAAACAAAGTGTGTGTACACAGCATGCGAAGCAACACATCTCCCTCAAAAGCTATTGCATGCCTGCAGTCGAGAGATCATGCGAGTGGAACCCTTGCGATGGGCTACATAAAAGGCTGTTATGAAATCCGAAACACAACAAATTTGCCATTGTAATCCTCCTGCGATACCATATTGCTGCTCTACTGACTCCAGCTATTTTCCCCTCATTATTTCCTCACTTAAGCAAGCAGTCTGAGGAGTGTTGCCATCAACGGCAAAATCACATGGTCTCTCTCACCTCCAGCGTGTTTTGCTGCACAGCAGTCGATCCGTAACTACCCCATAACATGGTCTATTGTTGTTTAACATCCAGTTTTATTCTTCAATTACTCTGCTGGCTTGACTCTTAATTTATTACATTTTCTGGTACATTTGATTCTGGATATTATGACATCCTGGCTCATGCCATTAGAGAGGAAACATAAAGCGATGGCAATACCAGGGGATACAGGAGGACAGAATACAATTGTCAGCCTGGAAAATTAAGGCTACCACTGCTTGCTTTGTTTCCTCTGGTGGCCCTTTCCCCATTGGCCCTACAATGTAAATAGCATTTTAAAAAATAAATAAATAAATTGAGGCACCTTTCCTGATGCAAAGTCTGATAGTCTCCTAGTGGATAAGGATATTGGTGGTTGTTAGCCTTGAAAATAGGTAATCACACTAGTCTTCAGTGCCTAGTGACTCCTAAATATGTTTGGATACGTTAAAATTTGATATTTTGCAATCTTTGAATCTCATGCAGCAATTCTAGGCTCACTAAACTGGGCTCAGTAAAAAAAGGGAAAGGACCCCTGACAGTTAAATCCAGTCACGAACAACTCTGAGGTTGCAGCACTCATCTCGCTTTACTGGCCGAGGGAGCCGTTTGTCCGCAGACAGTTTTTCTGGGTCATGTGGCCAGCATGACTAAGCCGCTTCTGGCGAAATCAGAGCAGTGCACGAAAACACCGTTTACCTACCTATTTATCTACTTGCACTTTGACGTGCTTTCGAACTGCTAGGTGGGCAGGAGCTGGGGCCGAGCAACGGAAGCTAACCCCATCGCGGGGATTCAAACCGCCGACCTTCCATTTGGCAAGCCCTAGGCTCAGTGGTTTAGACTACAGCGCCACCCACGTCCCACTAACATGGCTCACGTCCCACTGAAATAAGCATGTGAAATGAACACATGGATAGCTACCGGTAGTTAAGCCAACTGATGAGCTGCCTCTTGAATGTGGACTACTGATTCGGGCTCAGAAGAGTTGCTGGCAATTGTGAAATAGCTTATTAAAGAGGTGAGATTATAGGAAATCTATGGTGGGGAGATTCATGACCAGAATCGCGTCCACCACCTGCATTTAAAGCATATTGCTGCCCTACAAAGAATCCCAGGAACCGCAATTTGTTAAGGGTGCTGGGAACTGTAGCTCTGTGAGGGGTAAACTACAATGCTTAGAATGTATTGTGTGGTGTTGTCCTGTCCAGTTAGGTCTTGACACTTTAGTAGGGCTCTAAACACAGGCCTGCAGCAAGGTTTCTCCTGAGCCAAGGAAGAGATGGAAGCGGGGAGGAGACTGGGGGTTATATACTGAAGGGAAAGTACACCATTAAGTCATTGTGTCTGCATAAAACTCATTTAATGTCTCCCAATCATTCCCTAGGTACTGAAATTATAATATGTAGTATATTGTACGAGCTAGATTTCTTTATCCAGGCCTTTGACACCTGAGATATATGGTATTCTTCTGGTTGTAAATCAGGCAGGTAACAATAAAGTAAAACAGTTTTTAAAAACTATAAAGCAAAAGAATAAAAGCAGCATTTAAACACTAAAGCAGCAGAATAAAAAAGATTAGAAGTACACCAAAGGCCATAAAAGCTAATTTAACCAGAGTAGCTTCTCACAAGTTGAAACAGTTCAATGAAAGGACAACCACTTGTGGCCCAAAAGTCTTCCTGAAAAGGAACCTTTAAAAACAACCAGCAGAGGAAGGGAACTTTATATACTGCAATTGTCTGTGGCAGTAGTATTAGCTGCAATCCTTTACTAGGAATGGGGGATCCAGTTTGCATTTAAAAGCAAATGTACCTAGTCTTCACTTTCCAAAGCAATATCGTGGACATACAATCAGTGCTTTCTTAATAAAAAATGGGTGCCGGTCATTTGTGGTAGGCTGTGGTGATCTTTGGTTTCCTCCCTGCATATGTTAAGTAGAATAGAAATACTGCCACCTCATCCTACCCATCTCCCCATCCTACCCACACCTCTTCTCCTTCTCTCCCTAATGTCTCAACAAACGAAACTGCTGTATAAAAATGTTACATGGAAAGAACAAGAAAGAGACAATGCATATTCCTTTGTAAATCGAGAAAATCCTTAATAAAAAATTTCAAAAAAAAAAGGGGGGGTGCCGGTACTCACTATGAAGTTGTTACAGTAAGTGCCACACTTTTTAATAACAAAAAAAAAATGTGCCGGTACTGCGTACCCTTGAATACCCATGAAAAAAACCACTGCATCCAATGGAGCTGAATGTTGGGAGATTCAGGCAGCACAAATGGAACACAGGCAGCAGTGACAGAAGCCAACATGAATGGCTTTAAAAGAGGATTGGACAAATTCATGGAGCAGAGGGCTACTGGATGGCTACTAGCCACAATGGCTATGCTCTGCCCTCCACAGTTGGATGCAGCAATGCTTCCGAGTACCAGTTGCTGGAAACCACAGGAGGGGTGAGTGCTCATGTGCTTGAATCCTGCTTGCTGGTTTCCTACAGGCATCTGTGAAAACAAGATGATGCACTCGATGGTCTGTGGGCCTGATTCCACAGGCTGTTCAAACTGAAACACAGCCATTCTCTGAAATTTGCTTTTCTCTGAACTTTGCGGTGCAGTTCTCCAGCAGGGTAACGTGTACAAAAATGCATATGATGAGGTAAAGTGTGCACACATAAAAATGCATATATTAGTGAAAAGGACCTAACAAAAATTCATTATATTGCGGGAAATTGGTTTGCAAAAAATGTGTCCAATAGGCAAAACTGCAGAGACCATTTTGTCTGTGAGTCCTGGAAGACCTGCTCCCTGCCTTGCCAATTTTTTTCCACCTAGTATGGGAGGGTGGGGCCCTGACTGACTCCAGCTACGAAAGCTGCTGAATAGACCCTTGGGCTATTTAGGGGGATTTGTTGTTGTAATTGACATTAATTTTTGTATCTTTATTTTTAGATCTTATGATTTATGTGGAAATTGTTTCACTTTGGTTGTGTACTTTTTGATTTGTTTTATTGTTTATGACTTTTGTTACGTGTGCAATTATGTAAATCTTGTCATGTTGCAAGCCACCTTGAGCGGCATACAAATAAAACGATGAGGTGGAGGCTCACATTAAGTTACTAAATAACTATTCTCTGTATGGAATTACACAAATAGCTTTTGTTCAAGGTGCACCCAGTCAATCTTTAAAGGAAACAAGGTTATTTTCATTATGTTACAGAACAGATTTTTAGAGAGTGAATTCTGTACAATATTTTTTAAAAGTGACAATTACCATGGTGATATACTAGTATGCACATTTTAGGATATTACGCATAACTTGCAAAAGAACATGGCACTGTACCAAGGAGAGTAGTGGGTTGGGGGAGAAAGATTCAGATTTTGTCAGAAGTCTCCATAAACAGACAAATATTTCTGAAAGCTTCTAAGCTACAAGAGTCCACATTCCCTGTAATCGGCTTACTCCGAGCTGTTCTTAGAACATTTTTCTAGTATATTACCCAGATCTCTTTGATACCGAGCATGATCTAAAGTCCTGCGCACACAGATTTCTATAAAGAAAAGAAAGATTTCTGTACCACCTTCCCCCACCCCCCAAAAATGGCCACAGAGCAGTTTCACAGAAAATAAACCTAATATTAAAAACAAAATACATAACAAACAAAAACAATGAAGCGATTCTCACTAATTACATAAAGAAGCTCCATTTTTTAAAACCATAAAGATGACTTAACCTCATCAGCCACTAAAAGGTGGGCTTTTTTTCCTGGAACCTGAAAAGGTATGAAGTTCAGGTGAGATGCACCACAGTGAGAAAGTCATTCCACAGTCACTACTAAAAAGGCTCTTCTACAGAGTCACCACTAAAAAGGCTCTTCCACAGAGTCACCACTAAAAAGGCTCTTCTACAGAGTCACCACTAAAAAGATCCTTCCAGAGTCACCACTAAAAAGGCTCTTCCACAGAGTCACCACTAAAAAGGCTCTTCCAGAGTCACCACTAAAAAGGCTCTTCCACAGAGTCACCACTAAAAAGGCTCTTCCACAGGCCCTTGCACTATGAACCCCATTTAATACAAGAACCACTTGGAGAGCGTCCTGCGCTGATCTGAATACACAGGCAGGTTTGCTAAGGGGAGAAGATGCTTTCCCAGGTTGCTCAGTGCTTTAAATGTCAACACAAGAACACTGAGTGGCAACCAGCGCAACTGTCTGAAAACAGGCGTTATATGCCACTGGTTCATTAAACAATCTATGGCCTTTTAAACTGTATTATTATTGTTTGTTACTATGTTATATATTTTTGTGTTTTCGTATTTTAAACTGCACCATGATCTTCAGATGAACGGCGGTATCGAAATTATACCACTACTACTAGTAGTAGTACTACTACAAGTAGTAGTAGTAGTAGTAGTCATAATTTCTAGCCATGAACAGAGTACCTATAAACTCCTCCATTAAAAACTACAGAAACAGGCTACTTTTTATGGAATGTTTCCCACTCCTCGCCTAGACTTTTTGAAATGCACGTAAACAGTCCATGGCAAATCACTCATCCTGGTGTAGTTGCACCAACTCCAGATGGTTTCTGTACTCCCTCCTTTTGCTTCTAAAACTGGAAAGCTATTGCATGTATTTGAAAACTCATTATCAGCGAGACCAATTCAGCAACCGCTTCCAACCATACATAATGAATTCTGGATTCACTTAAATCAATGGCATGATAGTCCTATTGATTTTAACAGAATTAGGAATTCATCCTTGGCTCTTCAGTAAATCCAGAGCTTAAAACATCTGAGCAATGTGGGGTGGGGAAAGGAGGGGGGAGCTTTTTTTAAAAAAAAAAACCCTCTATAATCTTAAAACTCATTTCATAAGCATTCTGCATGCATTTTGAACTAAAAGCTAAATAATCTGCCCGGCTTCAACATTCCTTGTATAGTTGTACCATTCTGATTTTGATTTATTACACACACCCCCAAGGTCCCAGGGCAGGTAACAATAAGTTAAATTGCAATCACACAAACAGGGTGGGTCCTAAAATATATACATCTCAATTTGTCAAAGATTAGAGCAAAGGGGGTCCATCTTCAGCGTAAGACAGGCACGTCCAACAGGTAGATCGTGATCTACCGGTAGATTGCTGGACGTCTGTGGTAGATCACTGGCTCCCCCAAAGAAGCTCAACAACTTTGGCTGCCCTAAAAAAAGCTCAATTCTTTTGCCCTGCACCCCCAAAAAACAGGGCTTTCCTTCTCCTTAAAAAAAGCTCAACAACAACTTTGACCTGAATGCCTAAAAAACTGAGCTTTCCTCCTCCCCCAAAAAAGCTCAACAACTTAGACCTGAACCCCCCAAAAGAGGGTAGATCACTGCCAGTTTTTAATTCTGTAAGTACAGTAGATCACAGTCTCTTGGGAGTTGGCCACCCCTGGCGTAAGACAACAACTGTATAGTGAAGATACCAGATGCACCTCTACATGAAAGTAGTTCTACAAGCAGTAAATGCAACCCAGAAACTACAGTGTTATCGGTACAGAAGGATGAAGCAGAACAGAGCCATGCATAGTAAGTAAATATATGATCGCTACCAGAGCTTTGAAGCCCAATGATGTAATTGGCCAACAGGATATGGATGGGATATTGTGAATCTCAGTACAGTAAAGATGCTTTTAAAAAGATTATAACAAAGAGAGTCTAGCAGCACCTTTAAAATTAACAAATTTATAATGGAATGAACTTTCATGAACTAGGCTTGATCAGATGCATGAAGGAGAATTATCAGCTGCATGGATGGAATTGTAAGCGATGAGGTTGGAGGGAAATAAAACGCAAAAGGATACAGATTAACAGTTCAGTTACAGCTAGAATGTATGCAAATTAATGTAAGTGACCCTATTATACTTTATGTATCTCATCAAGTGGACTCTAGTTCACGCAAGCCTATACCAGAATAAATTGGTTAGTCTTTAAGGTGCCACCAGATTCTTTGTTATTTTACATTGATTCACAGGACCTCACCTCTGAAAAGAGAATTATGCTACGCCAGTTTTGTTTAAGAAGACACACACCTTAGGAAAGCAGGAGAAACAAAAGCATACTACACACAAATAAAAACCCAAAGAAGTCTGCCAGGAGTAAGTCTGCTGATTAACTGGATAAAAAGACAATTTTTTAATCTGATCAATTTCTATTAAAAATATGGTAAATAGCCATCTTTAACATGTTATTTTTTGTTCCGCAGTACAGTAAGTAACACACTAAAGCCAAAGTAGCCACAAACAATGGACAAGTATGTTCTTAACTTCCATCCCAACTGATTAAAATTGGGCCCCACCAAGTAATCAACCTCAAGTTTTGGTACTATTTATTTTAATGGTCACTGTTGAGCTCAATAGACCATTTAATTTGCTTCTACTCTCAGCCCGTTACACACCAAAATCAATAAGAAAAGTGTTAATCTGCAACAGTGTGGTGTGGATCTGGTCAAACACAACGAGAACCCTACCTTAAGGAAATGCATTTCAAACAGCTGCCAGCTCTGGAGTGCAATCTTCTGGGAAGATCCCCTGCAATGGTCCCATTGAATCTAATCAGAGCAGCAGAGGGCACAGTAGTATGCCCCTGAGACATTGCAGTGATAAAATCCTGCTAATCACAATGCAGAGAATTTGAGGGTTTCGCTCTCAAGCTGCAATTCTATACCCAATTACCTGGAGGTCACTGACCTCAATGGGGCTTAAAGGTAAAGGGACCCCTGACCATTAGGTCCAGTCGTGACCGACTCTGGGGTTGCGGTGCCCATCTCGCATTATTGGCCGAGGGAGCCGGCGTACAGCTTCCGGGTCATGTGGCCAGCATGACTAAGCGAACCAGAGCAGGGCACGGAAACGCCGTTTACCTTCCCGCCAGAGCGGTACCTATTTATCTACTTGCACTTTGAGGTGCTTTAGAACTGCTAGGTTGGCAGGAGCTGGGTCCGAACAACGGGAGCTCACCCCGTCACGGGGATTCGAACCGCCGACCTTCTGATCGGCAAGCCCTAGGCTCTGTGGTTCAACCCACAGCACCACCCGCGTCAATGGGGCTTACTTCTGTGTAAACATGGACAGGATTCCACAGTCAGTGCATAAAAGTAGTGGCCTTTAGAAATTCTATGTTTTTAACTACACAAAAAAAGACATATTAATATACAGGAACAGTTAACAGCCACCTCCTAGGCAAAATAATTTAAAGGGCGATACTGTCCTGTAAGAGTTTTAGGAATTGTCAGTCTGGTATTGAAGTACAAGCATGATCTACATATTATTAAAACAGCCATGTCAATAGCCCAGAGATGGAAAACTTGGAATGCCTCTCTTCACTCAATGTTATTGAGTGTAATAGTTCTTAGATCAGCATTATTCTCCCCTCAGAAGTACGCCGAGATGCATCAGACATCCTGACATTGATTTAAGTAGATTTGTACAGCTCTTGGGAGGTAATGGTTCAGTTTAATGCACTAGCAATTATGGCTATTAAAAAATGTACATTAGGCAGCAATCCTAAAAACAATTATCTAGAACCATGTCTCACTCCGATCAATGGAACTTACTTCCAAGTAAACAAGTTTGAGACAGGGTGGAGCAAAATGGAAATATGAGTTGGTGCATGTGGATGTTATGTGGGGGGGGGGTAACAGACAGTATGTGTAGGTGGCCCCAACCACTTTTGGCATTGGCTATGTCCAGTGATGGCCCACAGAAGGTTAATCATGAGGGAATGCGGCCCTCAGGCTGAAAAATGCCCCCTTCCTTGCCATAGTCACTGGCAACTCAGATTTATTTTCAAATCTCTGAGTAGGTGTAGATTCAATTCCCATAATTCCAAGGTCCCAGCTTGGTACAAGGACTTTCAGTGCTGACGTCTAATTTCTTTATAGTCCACGTTTCCTTCAAGGAGCTCCCAATGTGAGTTATGGTACGTTCCCCCTCCCCGTTAGTCCACCCTCCCCACCACCCTGTGGTACCTGTAGGCTACGAGGCAGCAAAGGCCGCTCAGTGAGCTCAATGGCCGAGTGGGTATATGCCTGAATACCTGAAGGAGCATCTCCACCACCATTGTCCAGCTTGAACACTGAGGTCCAGCCCCAAGGGCCTTCTGGTGGTTCCCTCATTACGAGAAATGAAGTTACAGGGCAAAAGGCCTTCTCGGATGTGGCACTCGCCATCCTGTCAGATGTCAAAGAGATAAAACACTCTGTAGGCATCTGAAGCCCTGTATCGGGAAGCTTTTAATGTTTTCTTATGTTTTCTTATATTCTGTTGGAAGCCACCCAGAGTAGCTGAGGCAACCCAGTCTGATGAGAGGGGTACAAATTGTTGTTGCTGTTGTTGTTGTTGTTGTTGTTGTTGTTGTTGTTGTTGTTGTTGTTGTTATGCCTGACACTCCAACCCGTAAGTGGGGAATCTCAGGCCTGGGGGCCAAATGTGGAACTTCAAGCTTATCTATCTGGCCCTTGGAAGCCTACCCAGGACGTACTTCTCACTGGCCTGGTTTTATACACCAAATATTTTTACCTGGATATTTTCCCAGTCCTTTTCTAACCACTTAGATTGCATGGGTTCTATTGCGCAGATTCTCTGCAGCAGCCTGTGGGTAAACATTTAACATATACTGAATAACAGCCGGTGCTGCTAATTGTAGATTATTATTCCTCCCTCCCTCCCTGAAAATAACTTTTCTCCGACACGTTTAACATTCAAAGTTTCATAAATCTCACTATTTTTTTTAAAAAATTGCACATTAAGAACACCAAGTTACTGTTTCCAACTTTAGCTTTAAGTCGCCTTAATAAGGATATAAAATTAATGTGTAGATGTGCTCAACTGTCACAATGAAATATAATCCTAGTTATAAAAGTAAATCTGCAGAACAGCCAGCTCTTCATGCGTAAAATTCGGCTTTATCATTAGTTAAGTGAGCACGAACTCCTGCTGCAAGAGATGGGTAATAGGATCATCACTAAAGGAGGAGAAGGGGTGGGGGAACAGCCTGATTCCCACCCACCCCAAAAAAGGTCCCCTCCCACCAAATTAAAACTAGCTTTCTCCAGGGGGGGCATACTACTGCAACACCAGCCTAACAAGAGAAAGTGTGATGTTCTACTGGCCAACATGTACCGTATTCACCCGAATATGTCACACTTCCCGCCCCCCCCCCATTCCAATCATGAAAAGTTAAAGTATGGCTTATATTCACCGCCGGCGAAGCAGCACAGCTCCCCCCCCCTCAGGAAGCAGTCCGCGAAGATGGGGCAACGGCGCGCAGCCCACCTGCCGCTCCCAAGCCTCCCCCAGGCCATTGGAACGAATGGGGAAGAGGGGAGGCCTCTGGCAAAGTGGCGCAGCTCCCGCCCCCCCAGAGCAGCCCGAGAGTGCGGGGCAAAGGCGCGCAGCCCGCCCGCTGCTCCAAAGCAGCACAACTTCCTCCCCCCCCCCCCACAGAGAGCTGCCCAGGAGCATGGGGCAACGGCGCCCATCCTGTCCCATCTGTGGCTCCCAAGCCTCCCCCAAGCAGCCAAATTTTAAAGGTGTGGCTTATTTGCCGGTGCGGCTTATATTCGGGCCAATTGGGTAGCTCAAGGGCTTGGATGAGGATGCCAGATGTCTTCCCACTGATGTCAGTCGGTTTCTTAAATCCAGTCCATTCTGGAGAGGATTAGCATCTAACCAGGATGGACTGCCTTCTTTGGGTCCAATTGATGGAGCTTGGCTGCTTCACATCCAGCATTCCGTTTGGTGCAGGGTCTAGTAGTGACTGGTGTTGCTTGCCCCTCGGCTTACATGCAGAAGGACCCAGGTTCGATCCTTGGCATCTCCAGGTAGGGTGGGGAAAGACCCTTCCGTCTGAGACCCTGGAAAGTCGCTGCCAATCCGTGTAGGCTTTTTCAACCTTGTGCCATTTATTTATTGCACTCCTGTATCACCCACTTCACCCTGTGTTCGAGATGGCTTAAGCAGCTCACCACAATAAAAACAATCCAAGCAGTAAGAGCTATTTAAAAAGAAGAAGTTAAAAATTCATAAAAGCTTACACCAAAATAACAGGCAGCTTAAAGATCATAATCTATAACAGATCCCAAAGGAAATATTAAAAAGATGTACTTTGCATCCGTTCCAGAAAATTCAAAAGGGGTGAACTGATGCCATCACCTTCAGGAGCTCATTCAAAAAGCTCAGGGCAGCTAATAGCTCCTGCTAATAGCTACCACCATTTCTACTTTGCTAATGCAAGGACTTGGAGCAGGAACTTCGTAGACCTTAAAGGGAGTTGGACTTCTTGAAAGACATGCAGCCTCTACAGATTTACGCAGTACTTTTATCAACATATGAGGTACCTCATTTTTAAACAAACAATATTGCCTGTGGCTACCATACTACTGGTGAGTGAAAATCAGGTGGGCATCTATTCTTTATCACCAGCTGTACAAAACAAAGTGAAGAAAGAAGAAGAAGAAGAAGAAGAAGAAGAAGAAGAAGAAGAAGAAGAAGAAGAGTTTAGATTTGATATCCCGCTTTATCACTACCCGAAGGAGTCTCAAAGCAGCTAACATTCTCCTTTCCCTTCCTCCCCCACAACAAACACTCTGTGAGGTAAGTGGGGCTGAGAGACTTCAAAGAAGTGTGACTAGCCCAAGGTCACCCAGCAACTGCATGTGGAGGAGCGGAGACGCGAACCCGGTTCACCAGATTAAGAAAGGGGTGCTTGTATCCTTTCTCTTGAATTTTTTTTTTTACTGTAAACTAGGCACGTCCAACAGTAGACCACGATCTACTGGTAGATTGCGGGGTGTTCCTGGTAGATCTCCGGTCTCTCGGGGATCTCTTCCCCCGCCAAATAAAAAGTAAAAAATAATAATAAAAAAGCTCAGCAACTACTGTTTCATTAAAAAAAAGTTCAACCACTCTGGCTTCCTAAGAAAAGCTGAACAACTTTGCCTTTCCCAAAAAAGCTCAGCAACCTTTGGTTCCTAGCCAAAAAGTTGACCATCAGATAAAGGTCCACTGCGGATTCAGGACCCTAAACTGTGTTTTATATAATAGACTTTTGATTATGTTCTGTGTACAGTGGAACCTCGACTTACGAATTTAATGCGTTCCGAAAGCACACTCGTAAGTCGTAAGTCGAAAAACGGCATTCCCATAGGAATGCATTGGAAACGTAAGTCGAAAAATTCGTAATAAAACCCTATGTAAACCTTCGTAAGTCGAGTAAACCCCATCTAAAACTTCGTATGTCGAGTAAACCGCATCTAAAATCCAAGCGGATTTCCTTTCGGAAGTCGAAAAATTTGTAGGCGCGCGGCCGGTTTTTCCCTTTCATAAGTCGAAAACTACGTAAGTCGAGTTATTCGTAAGTCGAGGTTCTACTGTATATCACAATGCTCATTCAGTTTCATTCATTCATGTATTCCATTTCTTTCCTTCATTTGCTTCCTTAAAAAAAAGCTGAACAACTTTGGCTTCCGAGAAAAAGCCCAACAACTTTGACCCATCCAACGACAATGGGTAGATCACTGCCAGATTTTTTACACTGTGAGTAGATCGCAGCCTCTTGGGAGTTGGACGCCTCTGCTGTAAACCATCAGAGGAAGCTCATGGGAATGTTAGGCACTCCTCGACGGTGCAGTTTTAACCACTCACCTGCTCTAAACTGGCGCCCTTCCCATGTTACCTGGATTTCTATAACAAGATTTGATGCTTCACTCCATGAAATTAAGTTGATGATGTTGAACACTTCCTACAAAGGAGCAGAGGGAAATCTCTGGCCAGCAAGCCTCACTAGGTGCACCTGGCCTCCCCATGTGGCCCACCAGGCCATCTCCCCAAGCTATGCCCAACTGACGGACACCTGATGTCACATATGTCAGGTTTGGGACGGGTAAAGATGCTGTTCCTTGACAAAGTGGGGCTTGCAAGCACCGCCAATCAGAAACCAGCAGTCCCTGAAAATCCCTGGGCCTTGCATGTTCTTTAAGGTCCAGGGATCCCAAGTTATCTTGGCCACTCGTGCACCGTTGCTGTACCCCACTTCCTCCCAAAAAAGCAAGCTGTACAATTGTGAAAAGTTATTTATGCACCATATTGCTTATTTGCAGAATTAAACCTTTACGGGAACAAATATGCCAAAAAGCAAAGTATTCAATGACAAAAAAGATCTAGAGGATTTGTTCATTATTCAGCTATGCTAATGATCCAGGTGAAAATATTTTATATTTAAATGGAAAATACAAAGCAACAAAGCAATAAAGCAGCCACACTATATACACGTGCTCCATCTTTGAAGCGTTTATACAGTCCTAATTTGACAGAAAAGCATAGTCGTTGTACGGGCTCTTATGGAAATATTCACATTTTAAGTTAATTATATGAATGCTTGCAAGGCTGGATCCCAAATCAGCACACATTAAAACATTACTAGTTGCTTTCACATTATGACCTAACATTTACAGCTTGTAATTAATGGCATTTGAAATTATTTAATTTTCAAATTTGCAAGGGGCTATAATTTATACACAACAAATACCAGTCATTTAATAAGGGAATCAAGAGGCATGAGCATCAATTATATCTTACTAAACTGCTACAAATTGAATTCAGTGATACTTTTAAATATCCTAACCAAGAGTCGCCAGGCTGATTTAGAACTTTGCTTTCCACACCAATTTTTTTAAGTAGCCTCACTCGCAGCAATTCCCAGGGCTGGCATAGGAATCACTCCTAAAAGAAACCGTAACTCCCTGCCCCAAAAGTTGCTGCTGATTCAAGTGCCGAGAACAGGCTGCTTGTTTTGCGAGATCTCCCCTAACGCTTTGCATGCACGCCCCATATGCCCACTTTCAACATGCTAGGGGGCCACAAGGCTCCAATGCATTAACTTCAACGAATGTTCTGCCAATTGGTAAAAGGCTGGAGTTAGAAGCCTTCTTGTCTGTGAGCCCAGAGCAACCTTTGCCAACCTGGTGCTCTCCTGATATTTTTAGACCACAACTCCCATCCGCCCCAGGCAACAGGGCTCAGGAAGCTGCCTTGTAACCAAGTCACAGGTCCATCTAGCTCAGTACTGTCAACACTGACTGGCAGCAGTTCTCCAGGGTTTCAGACAGCCCTACCTGGAAGGGAAGGTGATTAAACCTGGGGCCCATTGCACACAAAGCATGTGATCTACTACTGAGCTGCCATTATTATTATTATTATTATTATTTATTATTATATACCTGAATACCAGTATACCTGAAGGAGTATATACCAGTATACCTGAAGGAGTATATACCAGTATACCTAAAGGAGCGTCTCCACCCCCATTGTTCAGCCCAGACACTGAGGTCCAGTGCCGAGGGCCTTCTGGTGGTTCCCTCACTGCGAGAAGCCAAGTTACAGGGAACCAGGCAGAGGGCCTTCTCAGTAGTGGCACCCGCCCTGTGGAACGCCCTCCCTTCAGATGTCAAAGAGAACAACAGCTACCAGACCTTTAGAAGACATCTGAAGGCAGCCCTGTTTAGGGAGGCTTTTAATGTTTAATAGATTATTGTATTTTAATGTTCTGTTGAAAGCCGCCTAGAGTGGCTGAGAAAACCCAGCCAGATGGGTGGGGTATAAATAATACCGGTATATTATTATTATTATTATTATTATTATTATTATTATCTACAAAGGCAATCAACTTGATGAATTGATTGATTGGCTTATCATAGAATTGTAGAGTTGGAAGGGACCAGGAGGGTCATCTAGCCCAACCCTCTGCAACGCAAGAATCTTTTGCCCAATGTGGGGCTCAAACCCACCACCCTGAGATGAAGAGTCCTGTCCTCTGGAGCGGCATAGAACAAGCCTCAGAGGAGGAGGGCAAAGACCTGCAACAGTAATTTTCCGTGAAGCTAATATTTCATGCACTTCCTTTCTATCGGAAGGGAATTTGTTTCCACAAAGTCAGAGCAGCATATGGCACAAGCATCTTTACTGGGACAGCAGCTCAACCTCCATCTGATGTTAGTTTCCTAAGCCCTCTTGATCTCCTGTCTGATTGTATGCTTAGGAAGTGTAAAACATCAACAAGTCAGGAAGAGTCGGGAAGAGGAATTCACATTGGCCACATCGCTTGTTTAAAGGGATGGAATGAAGGTCTGGCCAGGAACAGTTTCCCTTCTGAACAACGACAACAAAAGGGTTAAGTGCACTTTATAATTTAGGAAATCATTTTCAGAAGCAGATTGTCAAACATACCTTCAGCTAATCCATAACAGATTTTTTTTTTACTGCGTACAAAAGAAAAACACTAAGCTCACAATATAATGTAATTAAAAAAGGAATTAAAGGAAGCTCAGAAGTACTTAATAGCGGATTTCTACAAAAGCAAACAATCAAATAGCACTGAGCATGCATTAGTAAATGGGAGAAGAAAAAGGGGGGGTGGATCAAAGAGGGCAGGCCCGTATCTGCCCATGCCACATCTGAAATAATTCATGTGCTCACTAGTTTTTATTTATTGATGCAATTTTAATCCCACCCTTTGGCACAAGTAATCTCAGGGCAGCTAACAAATCCAAAGGTCCTCTTCCACTGCTTGTATCCTCACAACTACCCTGCAAGGTAGCCGGTTATACCGTCAGCAGAGGACTTAAGACATTCATGGCATCCCTCTGCCAAATGAGCAGGTGCACAGCAGGTTTGGCTCACCACGTTTTGAGTTAACATTACCATCTAAAGCAGTATTTCCTAAACTTGGGCCTCCAGCTGTTTCTGGACTACAACTGCCATCATCCCTAGCTCGCAAGACCAGTGGTCAAGGATGATGGGAACTGTAGTTCGAAAACAACTGGAGACCCAAGTTTGGGAAAAGCTGACCTAAAGAGAAGTGGGGGGCTTTAAGTCCATGAAGTCCAGAGTCTGAAACAAAGCTATTGATGGCTACTAGCCATGAGGGCTATGCACAATCAGATGCTTCTGAATCTCAGTTGCTGGAGGAGATAGTCCTCTTGAGCTTGGATCCTGCTTCAGGCCCACCACGTGCTGTTGGATTCCAACTCCTGTCAGCCCCAGGCAGCATGGACAAGGCTTGGCAATGATGGGATTTGTAGTCCAACAGGCTTCTCATCCCTGGTCTAAAACTGCCCAAAACTGCCCGGTTAGGCAACTGCTTCCAGGTCACTCAATGAACTTCATGACTGGGGGGGGATTTGAACCTGGGTCTCCACTGTTGTGGCCCAGCACTCTAACCACTACACCACACTACCTACAAATTTTATTTTCAGTCGAATAGCAATATTATCTCCTTTAATCTCATGTGATTCCCCCCCCCCTTCTCCATAAAAGCAGGATCGTACAGTTATATGGTGGCTTGAAAAAGCAAAAAGTGCCCAAGAGAGATTGCAAAATCTTTCTTTAAGGCACACGCTTCCAGATTTGAGTTTCCAAGAAACTAACTGTCTGTTCTGATGTGCCCCGGAGAAGTTGAGACACAGCTATGGTTTTCTTTGGCAGGGCTGCAACACACACAACCTGAATCCAGCTCCTGTAACAGGGGCTCATTTGCAGCTGTTCTTTCTTCCACCCACACTCAGCAATTCCATTCCTTTTCACGTTAGAGCCCTTTTATAGAACAGCATCGGGGGAACACAGCAACGTTTCAGTCTCCGAGGGGAAAAAAATACTTATGTACACAGTCTTCCCTACATAAGCAACATCCACAAACCGACTGAGAACGGGCAATTTTGGCTTAATAACCATACTTAGCCTCTGATAATGACAGGTAAGTTTAAACAAGAGCAGTGTGCAATTTCAAAGGCAACGGGATAGTGAAATTCTGCACCATTAATCCCTTGGGAGAGTTACAACCATTCCTTTGCTTAGGGGTATAATCAAACATTATGCAGCAAACAAGGGATTCTCAACCCTCTGTTTGCTGTGTAACACCAACACAGGGATGCACAAAGGGCTACTGGCAGATGATAATCAGCTGGTGGGAAGGGATGCTTAACCCTTCCCCACCCACCAAGTCTCTCCTGCAACCTCTACAGCCTGGCCATTTGTTCCTTTAATTTGATTCAACTGGACTCCACTACTAGTGGATAAGTCCATCCATGGGTACAGGAAAGAATCCCAGCAGAATCGCAGGATAAGGGTTAAATACACTTACCCCCTTCCACCAGCCATTTCTCCTCTGCAAGTAACCCTGCGCCCCATGCTATCCATCAACCAGAAAACATGCATTTGGGAAACTATTTTAAAAGGGAAGAATGCAAGAAGTTCAGCTTTTTTAAAAAAAGGTCATGACTGAGGCTTATACATCCGTGCTCAATTCAAAATGCTTGTATAAGGGGATAATAATTTTGAGAGGCAGGGAGAAAAAAACTCACGTCATCCACAAACACCAAAGAGAAGCAGCCCCAGGACAAATGGAAGCAAGCACACACACACACACACACACACACACACACACACGGAACTCATTTGTGCAAGTTGTAATCACGACATTTTGCAGTATTGTTGCAATTACCACTTGCATAACTGACTTTAAACAACAATGAGACAAGTGCATGGATCCAGCAGCTACGGGATGCAAAAAGTCCGAAGTAAAAAGTTCCTCATTCTGGTGTCATTATCATCTCTCAGCTGTGGCATTCCTACCCCTCCCCAGACATTAGCAGGGCTAGTAGGTAGTGCTAGAAAGAATGCAGAACTAAACGAACCATCCCTCTAATGGACGTGAGCACCTTTACCTTTACAAAAGTAAACTTTTAAGTTAGCGCAGGGTGAGAAACATGTGACCCTCCCAACCTCGCTGGATCACACCTGCCACCAGGAAAATGACAAACAATTAGTGGAGCTTCTGGGGGATCCTGTTTTATTCCCTTTCCCCCCCCCCATCAATGCCCTTGGGGGAGGGAAGGTGCTGGCCATAGCACCATAGTGAGAGGCAGAGATAACAGAGAGAAAAGCTCCAAAGGTAGGCAGGATGAAACAGATGACCTTAGGAACTGGAGGGATATAAAATGGAATTAAACTCAAGAATACAGAGCCATGCCTCTGGGGAACAGCAACCAGGTTTTATATTTTACTACGCAGAAAGAACACAAGGGCACAAAGGTCCAGGGATCCTCATCAATCACAAGAGAGCAACACAGTGGTGCTCTCAAGGCTAGACTTTGGGGTCCAGAACTCCAGTGAATTGAGGCAGTGGGGAAGGGGACAGTCAGGCAGAACAGTAAGGATAACTTAGCAGAGTTTGAAGTGAAACAAATCCAGATTACCGTCTAAAGTAGGGGTCCCACGTAAGACCCTTAGGCCCAGAGTCCAAAATGACCTAACTGCATCACTGGGGTCATGATCCAGCAGCAAAGCAGGTAAATACCTAAATATGCCAGACAGGACATATCTAGGGCACATCTGCACCAAGTACAAAAAAAAAAAAGTATTATGTCACCAAAAGACTAACGGATTTATTATGCCGTAAGATTTCATGGACAACAGTCCTCTTAATCAGATGCATGAAAATGCACTTCCTACATCTGATGAAGTGGGTGTAGTCCACAAAAGCTTATGCCATAATAAATCTGTTAGTCTTCAAGGTGACACAGGGCTCTGTTGTTCTTCCTACAGCCGGCTAAGAGAGCTATCCCTCTGGAAATAGTATCACAAACACAGGAATGTTTAGGAACACAGGAAGTTGAATTATACCAAGCCAGACGATTGGTCTGTCCAGCTCACTATTGTCTACCCAGACAGCAGCTTTCCAGAGAGAGGCATTTCCCTTTGCCTGGTGAGACCATGAACCAAACCTGGGGAGGGGTGTGTGCTCTACAGGCTTCCCAGGCAGTTTTCCTTCCAGGCCCTGACAAGGTGAAGGCCTGTTTAGCTTCAGCAAGGTTGGTTGCCGGCTGCATCATTGTCTTTAAATCCATTCCCTATGACTGAGGTGTAAGGAAGAAGGAAGAGAAAGGGATTGAATCAAGTCATCTTTGCATCATTAATGTTGCTCATTTTTACTCTCTGCCAATGGCACACAGTAATCTGAATGAAGGATCTTGTCTTAAAGTTGTCTTGGTAAAATAACTCGCGTTCCTTCTCATCCTTGCACACCAATATAATATATTACTGAGGGTCCTAGCTCAGTGGCAGAGCACATGGTTTTAGTGTGGAAGGTCCCAGATTCAATGCTTGGCATGTCCAGGTAGGACTAGGAAAGGCTCCTATCTGAAACTCTGGAAGAGTGACTGGCAACCAGTGTAGAAAATTCTGCACTAGATGGGCCAGTGGTCTGACTCAGTGCAAAGCAGCTACCTATGTTTCTATGTACCGCCATAAAAGCAAGTTCTCATGGCCACAGTCATGTTTATCCCAGTTTTATGTTGTTGTTGACATCCGTCTGTCTCGAGAGACAATGGAGTGCTCCTCCAGGAGTGAAGTTAAACTGCTGCATTTGCAGCACCCAAGTGACCTCCCTGGGGTGCAAGCTTGGGCCGTGTGCGCTGCCCAGATGACAAGATCTGCCCCCTCTCGGCCTCGCTGATGTGGTCCAAAGGAAAACAGAGAAATACAGTTGGCACCAGCTTGGCTGCAGGAGTTGCTGGCAGGAGGTGTACAAGACGCCATCCAACCGCCTTAGGGACTCCACTCCAGTTTTGTGCCACATTTACTCCTTAGCCTTTTCTTCTCCCAAAGTTATCCCGCAACGCAGTGGAGGTTTAGAATCAGAGTTTTCCTTCTCCTAGATGGGCAACCTTCCCAGGTTGGTACGCCCCATCTGCCCATCACTTCCCTCTACAACACATGCAGAAACCGCCAACGGACCCACTATTTGTTCTCGTCCACCAGAGCCTGTATTCGCATGCAGGGGACCCCTCACAGTGGGTTTGAGACCCATCGGCTACCCTCACCTGGTTTAGCTGGCCAGTTGAAGCCATTTCCCAGGGTGTGCCTGCTGTCACATGCTGACAGCTTCTAGGAGCCACAGGTGAGAACTGAGTGCAGGGTGGGGACCCAAGGTGGACAAACTTCCCCAGGAGGAACACAGCATGTCCCCCACCAGAGGTACTACCTCTCCCCTAACACCCCATACATTCTATGTTGTAGGCCATTCTTTTACATACTCCACCAAGTAGCCTACCCCACAGTCCCCTATCCACCTGACAAAAGGCTCTTACACATATATGCAGGTCAGAGATCCTAAGAACCACCTATGTCAGGGGTCAACAAACTTTTTCAGCAGGGGGCCGGTCCACTGTCCCTCAGACCTTGTGGGGGGCCGGACTACATTTTGAAAAAAATAATAATGAACGAATTCCTATGCCCCACAAATAACCCAGAGATGCATTTTTTAAAGGACACATTCTACTCATGTAAAAACACGCTGATTCCCAGACCGGATTGAGAAGGTGAGTGGGCTGGATCTGGCCCCCGGGCCTTAGTTTGCCTACCCATGACCTATGTCTTAAAATTGCCCATTGCTTGATGGCAGAGGCTGGCCCTGTAAAGACTGAACAAAGCA
The DNA here is from genome assembly GCA_034641385.1 of Darevskia mixta. NCBI lineage: Eukaryota > Metazoa > Chordata > Lepidosauria > Squamata > Lacertidae > Darevskia > Darevskia mixta. Next base: position 21,696,946 of record JAWWNH010000014.1, on the reverse strand, counting down.
ACAGGCTCCTGTTTACAACCTTTTGGGTGGACACCCCAACTCATGTGTGGTTTCTAAACCCCTGCCTGAAAAAGAGTTCAACAAGAGAGTTCTGTGTTGGTTTGTGACTCGTCGGCTTGTTTCATGGGCTTGTCCCCCCATGCTACACTATCTCTTGCCTTCTGCTACCAACAGACTGGTGACCCAATCCTAGATCTCAGACTTCTCAGATTCTGTTCCCTGAACTTTGTCAAGTCATGGAAGGGAGAGATTTGTAGATATTCAATTATCAAAATAAAGTCCAGGAGTTCAGCTAGAGGCTCAGTTCATGTCAGGAAACTGGCAGAGTAGCCTAGGAAGGAGAGAACTTTACATGTCTGCAAGAGGATACAAGATCCACCTTAATTGTGGGATATTATGGGAGCAAAAAGGCAGTGCTTAACCTGTAAAACATGGAGGTCCTGTTAACAGAGCACCACATATCAAAATTACAAGCTGAGCACAGCTCATCAGGACATCTGTCTCTTTCAACACCCCAAAGCTGGTCCGGAAGTAGGGTGGCCAGACGGAAAACAAGGAAAGGACATGTGCATGTTTAATAGTTGGGTAGAAGAGGGAAATTCCTTTCTTCTATACCATTATTAAAGGTGCAGGAGTCCCACCCTCTTCTCCATCTGGGCACCCTACTGAGGCAGGGGCACGTTTGTGCCCTAACAACCAAGAGTGCCTTCAGGGAGAGACCCACCTCACAAACTTTTTGAGGCTGTTGGTTTATCAAAGGTGGGTGTGATGATTTATCACTGAGCAGCGTTAAGCAGGATGAAGAAGCTGGGGAAGACCCTCAAAATGCCACAGCTGACCATCTTTTCTCAGCCTAAGAAGCAATGCTAAATCTCACTTCCAACCTAAAACAAATATTAATAAATAGAAAAAAATAACTTGGAGAAACAACTGATCACCCGGCCTTCCATTCTTAGAGGTATATCGGGACTGATTCCCAATCCAACCACCCCTAGATCTAATGAGGGGCGGAAAAGAGAGAACTTCATCTCCTTTAATAACAAGCAGCCACCATCCGCATCTCTTTTTCCGCTGCCCTGGGGGACCCTGCTAAACTGTGTTAGCGTGCAGACAAAAACTGGGAGAGAAACGCCTGAAGGAGGGAGAGGGAAGGCGTCGGTGTCACAAGACCTGCGGGCAAAAAAAGGGGGGGATATGAACGGAGGTGCAAGCAGATCAAAGCAGAACCCAGGAAAGGTAAGGACACCGAGAGGCGCCCTGGGGACAGTGCAGCTGGTCACGGGGTAGAGGCATAGGGCAGCACCCACTGCAGAGAGCTAGAGCTCTGCCAGATCCACATTCACAAGGAACACTCTGGAACCGCAATGCCTCGGAGAGAGGTGAAAGGCGGCGGCGGGAGAGGAGGGGGAGGAGATGGGATTTGGTCTGAAAGGAGCCCCAAACACGTTGTCACCGGAACGGTGCGATGGACCAGGAGACCATCCCTGGCAAGAAGGTCGGGTTGCATGGGGAGGGGGTAGCGCTGGTCCCTCCAGCCAGCGGCTGTTGCTGCCCATGGAAGTTACTCACCTCGGCGGGCAGGAGCTCCCGTCTCGTTGCACCGTCCCATCGCGCTCCGTAGGGCAGCGGGGTGTGCGGGGAGCCGCCACCGGGAGCTGGGCAGCTGCTGGCCCCGCTGCTGCAAGCGGCCGTGCTTCTGGCTCCTCCTTCTGGCTCCGCGGCTGCTGCTGCTGCCGCTGCCGCCGCCGTGGAGCTCCTGGAAGCAGCCAAACTCCAGGCAGGACTTAGCAGGCGCGTCTCTCTTGGTTGCGCGTGGCCCCCGCCTCCTGCTCCTCGCGCTCCTCCTCCCCGGGGCTGGCGGCGCGTCTCAGCCACTCAGCGCCGCCCCTGAGCCGGGGGAGGAAGCGCCTGCCGCCTATGGGAGCCCGGCCGGGGCGGGAGCCGGCTGCGCAGGCCAGCGGAGTCCTGGCTTTCGCTGGGGTTGTCCCTGTCAGCCGCCTGATTCCAACGGAGCAGCGAGGGAAGAAGGGAGGAGGAAGAGGGTGGAAAGGGCAGGCGGGATGCTCAGTCCTCCTTGCTCACCTTGCACTGTTTTCCATTCACGCTGCTCTGGTCTCCTTCAGTGTACAGGGTTTTAATAAAATAATGCTGTTGCCCTTGTTGGTTTTAAAATGTGACTATTATGTTGCATTTTAATAAGTCTGAAAACTGTCAAGTGGGCAGGCTGCCTTATAGTATCTATTTTGGTATGCCTTAACCTGTTGTCATCATAGATCTGGGGTAACAAGAGTCTTTTAGGGAAGGGTGGAAGTTGATAAATGGTAGCATTTAGATAATATTTGGGATGCAAAGGCAAAATACAAGCTGCAGACCTGTGCCAGACAAGAAATTATTGAGTTAGCCTATGCAAGCCAGCCTGGCCAGGCTAGCTAAGTGCAGAGCCATTGATAGGTGTTTTGACAAAACCAGCCAAGAATCTGATGACAAAACTGAACAGATTTATTAGGGCATGATACCCAGCTTCACAGAAAAGGTTGATTCCATAATGTAAGGTTTTTAAAGCTGTTATTTGTGTTTTAATGGTGTTATTTGTGCTTTATTTTGTTTCTAGAGAGGTGACCATGTTAATCTCTTGCTATGGAAACCAAGGGTCTTGTGGCACTGTAAAGGCTGACACATTGGCATAAGGTTTCATGGAACAAAAGCTTGTGACATAATAAATGTGTTACTCTTTAACAAGAGTTGCTTTATTATTACATTTTGTGTGGTACCTGCTTGTTGCAGCAAAATATTCATAGGGCTAAAGAGGGGGTTTCTACACTCTCATTCAGTGCAGAAGTGTTCCCAAAAAATGCTTGGGATTTTTGCACCCGGATACTTACTGCTGAGGACAAACAGGTAGAAGAAGTCCATTGTAAGAATATAAGAAGAGCCCTGCTGGCTCATATAATAAAGATCCATCTAGGCCAGCATACTGTTTTTTTGTAAGCACCAATTAGGTGCCTTTAGGAAGCCCACTTAGACAGCAGCCATTCCTCATCTGGATTTTGTTATCCTGCTTTATCACAATTGACAGAAATATCCTCAATGGATTTATCTATTTCTCTTTTAAAACTATCTCTCAGCCAGCAGACAGCACCACATCTTGTGGCAATGAGTTCTGTTTAGAGATTGGTGGTATCTTCCTTATCACACTGCTTGTGAGTATTCAGAGGCCTCTGGATGACTGTTGTTGAAAATAGATGGATTAAGTGAGGCAACTCTTAAAGCAATGAAACACAAATCATGGCTTCCTAGTACTGGGACACTTTGCAGTGGGTTCCCTAGCAGCATGTCCACCTCAAAGCTTATTCCAGTATCATGTGTTGCATGGACACCCTGCTCTATCTCTCCATACCATCTAAATTAGGTGAATCTCTGTAGGTGCAAGATTGGTGTCTGGAGGCAGTAATGAGCTGGACGAGGACCAATAAAATGAAGCTAAATGGTACTGTGAATGGGTGATACCGGTAGTCAGGTTCAGAATCTGAGGAGAAAGCCTCTTCTATATAGGATCACACTCCCATCTGAGAAAGCACGTTCATGGATTCTGAACTGCCTAGGGAGCCTCTGTGGCAATGAATGCAGAGTTCTAGCTATGGCTGTTCACAGACTGGCATAGCCTGGCCACAGATACCATTGCTCTGCTAACCTTATGTTTAGATTGCTGTAATGCTGTATTGTAAACAGGGAGTTTACATATGAAGACAGTCCGGAAGCTTCGGTTGGTGCAGAACATGGCTACCATTGGTAAGTGGTGCTTCTATATGGGACCATATTACATCAGCTCTTGGGCAAACTGTGTTAGTTTGTGCTACTAGTCCAAATGCTAACTTACATAGTTCTGAACTACTTGGGTCAGGGTCTTAGTTACTTGTCCCAATTAACTGCCAGCCCATGCTTTAAGATCTGCTGAAGGGACTCTTCCCATTATCCTCCCAGCAAGCATGGCTCATTCGATGATCACTTGTGTCAGTTATGGCACCTCATCTGTGCAATTCCCTCCCGAGAAGTGTGGTTGGCTATCTCATTACTGAGTTTTAGGCATGGCTTTTAAATAAGTCCTTTGGGACCAAGTTAGCTGTTTATGTATACTGTGATGGAATTAAGATCTCTACTGTGGTCACTGTTGCATTGATTTGATGTGGGGTTGCTGGCTTTTACATTTAAGTTTTGCATTTTTAATGGGTTACTATTTATTGTATGAACCAAATATCATTTTTATTAGTTTAATCAGCTATATATTTAAAGTATGGTTTACAAATCAAATAAGCAACTTTATTAGCTGTGTTATTTAGTACCAGACTTACTAAATAAATTTACAGCGCTGTAACTCTCCAACAGGTTTAATTTACCCCCGAAGGTGCACTCTTCCATCATCTCCCAAAACAGACGGATGCCAGCAACAACAAAAATAGTACCAATTGTTTTAGACTGCAGTCCAAAACACATTTATCCACTGAAGATAATGTGGGCTACTTCTGAGCAAACCTGTGCAGGATTATGTTTATGTTTTTTGTAGTGGGATTTTTTTTTAGGCTCTCAAAATGGAACCCTGTAATTGGCTTTTTCACATTACAAATATACTACAGGGTGTGACTCAGTTACAAGGAAAATTCAGTTACAACCCATTCTCAGCCATGCTTACCCAAGAAGCAGACTACATTGATGTCAAAGGGACTTTCTTCCAAGAATATCTTATTGGATTACATAAACCCAAGGGTTCTGAGCCACTTTCAAGCAAAAATGTGGAATTTCTGGTCCTCCAAAATGTGCTCCCATCATCTTCATTTGCCTTGCTGGCTGGGGCTGTTGGAAGTTAAGATTCCAATAACATCTGGAGGCTCATCACTGCCTTTAAAACACTGAACAGCTTTACTGTAGCATAAGTTTTTACTGGAGAGGCAGGGAGCCTCATTTTCAAGGAACAATTATGGTTTCTCTCCAGGCCCCACACTCCTTGAGTACTTTGACCTGGCTAGAATGTGTCTTTTAAGCTGTGATCATGCCTCTCGCTTGCCTTGAAGAGGGTTTGTAGAGGTGCATAGTATAGTTGTATGCATAAGTAGAAACCTCCAACTTTTGCGTGGCTGGAATGTATCCTATCGTGCAAACATACCGTAGGAGCTGCATCCATTGCTGTGCCTTGCTGTTGCATCTGGCTCCATCAACAATGGGAATGTAACCCTCACTAAGGAATGTGGTGCTTGGGCTGAAAAAGGCCGCCACCCTGCATTACAGCCACAGCAGATCTATCGCACTGCAATCCTATGCCTTGCCTGCTCCAGTCATTTCCCAGTGAGTTCAGTGGGACATAGGTTGCAAAGACACCATACATTGAATAGCTCTCCCCCATCCCTGGAATCCTGGGAACTGTGGTGTATTATGGGTGCTGGGAATTGTAGCTCCGTGGGGGATAAACAAGGGTTTCCACAATTCTTGGTGCGTGTGTGTGTGATGTGCTTTAAATACAGGGTGTGTACACCACCTTACTCTCAGTTCAGTGTGTATGGTTGCAACCTGCAAATCATGTACTAAAAGTTAAGTATAACCCACCCTTTATCCATACAGATGACAGGGTGGTGTTACGAAGGTGATTAATCATGTCGAAACAATACAGGGTGTGTGTGTGGAGGGGATCATACACCGTGAATCAATAAACCAACATCACCATCAAAGAAAGAAGCGCAAAGCTTTTGGGTTGTTGTTGTTGTTTTGGCTGGGATGAATCATGGAGCGTGCGTAGGGCTGCGGCCCGAGCAGCACCCTAGGGCGCGGGCACCACGCAAGGCAACCTTCGCGGGTGCCCGCCATGTGGAGCGAGATCCGTAACGTGTGAACGGCCAACCTTTCCCCCTCCCGCCCGGGCAAGCAGGCAATGAGCAGCCGGGAAGGGCGGCGCTTCCGCTTCGCCTTGAAGAGAAGCCTCCTCCCCCTTCCCGGGGGTCATCGCGAGCGGCTGCTGGGACTTGTCGCGAGCGCTCGCCTCCGTTTCCGCCGCTGGGGCAGGAAGAGATGACGGGCGACGGAGGCGCTTGAGACGCAGCCAGGCCAGACGACCGACCGAGCGACCCCACAGGCCGCCATGGCGGAGGATTCGGAGCTAGAGAGGTGAGGCTGGCCGGTGGGGAGAGGCGCCGGGTGGGGAGAAGGCGGAGGGTTACTCCTCGAATAGGCGGAGGCGGGCAATGGTGAGGCTCCGAGGTAGGCCTCGGGGAAAAGGGCTCCCTCGTTGCGCTGCGCAGAAGCTGCTTTCGTGAGTCGGTGGGCGCCTGACTAGAAGCGGACCCAGCGCCTTGACTTACATCCAACGGGGAGAAGCGAGCGGTGAGGGGGGAACCTCGGCTGGCCGACTTTTAAAAATACCGTTTATTACGTAATAAACATGGTTCCCCCTCGCAGGCCGGCCTTGCAATCCTGTATACGTTGTCTCCTTGGAAGTAAGCTCTGCTGAATTCAACGGTGCTTACTCCCAGGTTGGTCAGCGTGTCTAAAGCTGCAGCTTTTTGTGGCCCTTTATTTATATTTATGGCGGAGCAAGCTTCAAGACAGACTTTGGAATGTCGCATTTTATTGCCCTCCCTTCAATCTTCCGCCCAGCAGTGACTTTAAAAAAAATTATTTTATTATCGCTATGCATCTCGAGTACTTGAGTACACGCCTAATATTTGTTGTTTCGTTCGTTTATTTCGTTTATAACCCACCCTCCTGGAGGAGCTCATGGGTGGCGAGTGCATGTGTAGTATAATAATAATAATAATAATAATAATATAATAATAATAATAATAAATAATAGCAAATACGATGAAAAATAAAAATATGTTTAAAACTGTTAAAAAAGCAACAGAACATCTGTAAAACATGTGTCTGGATAGAACTGCCAAAACGGAACAGTTTTCAGCCGGTGTCTAAAAGTGCATACCGGTAGGGATGTTGCCTGCCTAATATCAATAGGCATAGTTTTCCAAAGTATACCGGTAGGTACTGCCAAATGCAGAACATTCACTTCTTGGACTTCTAGAAGTGCAAGTTCTGCTGATGAAAGTGATCAAGTCTGTGTGCATGGTGGGGCAGTGGTGGAACTTGGGTCTCAAATTTCAGCGGTGCCCTATGCAACACCAAAATTTGGTGCCCCCTCCCCTCATCTCATGCTCCATTCTAAAACATAGTTGCAGCATCCCTGAGGCTCCATAAGACTGAACCAGTTGGGCTCCCCTAAATCTGCCTCTGTATGGGGTAAGTAAATCGGTCCCAAGCCATTCAGGGCTTTATATACTAACTAGTTGAATTAAGCCCGTTGATAACGGGCGCTAGCGGCGGCGAGCGGGACCGGAGGCGCGGAGGCGGCCTGCGGTGACTGATCGCAGCCAGTGCCCGCCCTGCGGAGGGGGGACTAACCTCAGCCTCTCCGGCGCAGCCCGGGAACCAACCTGGCGGCCACCTCCAGGGCAGGGCGAAGCGAGGCGAGCGGGGCTTGCGCGGCGCACGGGCAGGGCAAGGCAGGGCCAGCCAGCGCGCGATGAGCGCCGCGGGACTCGAGGCGGAGACGCCGCCGCCTCCGAGCAGGGCGGAGGGGGCTCCGGTTCCTGGCAGCGGCGGCGGCGGCGCGCTTCGGAGGGAGCCGGGCGTGCAGCATGGACCTCCACCGCCGCTGCTGCTGCTGCCGCCGCCGCTGCTCTCTCGAAGCAAAGCTGCCCCTCCCCACAGCGTGGCCTTCGCCAGCCCCGCTGCATCAGGCGCCGGGCCCCGCGGCTTCTCCTTTCGTAGGCCTCGGGTGAAGCCGGGGGCTCGCGTGATCAGCGCGGCCGGGGGAGAGGAGGAGCGTGGCGGTGGCGGCCGGAGGAGGAGGAGGACACGGCAATGGCGGCGGCGCAGTTTCGCCCGGCCGGAAGTGTCTCTGCGTCGTCCCGCCCCCCTCTCCGCCCCCTCCAATCCCTGCGTCCGTCTGTGCCATGCGCAGAATTTACTTCCATGACACACAGAAAATTGCAGGTGGACGCAGGGACACTTGAAGATTATAATATAGGATAATAACATTGAACTCAGCCCAGCAGCAAACTGGCAGCCAGTGTACATCTTTAAGCACAGGTGTAATACACTGACAGATTCTTACTCCTGTCAGCAATTGTGCTGCTGCCTTTTGCACTAACTACAGCTTTCAAACGGAGCATGGGAGAAGCCCCATGTGGAGTGCATTGCAGTAGTCCAGTACTGAAGTTGACAATGCCCGAACCACTGCAGTGAAAAGTAAATTCCATTGAGTTCCATGGGCCTTACGCCCAGGGTTAAGAATCACAGCATTAGCATAACAGTATTTGGTAGTAGTTGTAGTGAAAGTATATAGAATAATTAATGATGTAGTAGTAATAATAATAATGTTGTCAATATATTTAAATATAATATTTAGGTATTTTCCAGTACAATCTTATGCATCTTTACTTAGAAGAGTAAACTGCTCAATAGCTCTTACTCCAACATCTTGGTGTGCTTAGAATTGTAGGCTTTGTTACTTTGAGCAAATTGATGTTTCTAGATCTAGTTAGTGTGGACTCTCATCCATGCACGACTGTTGAGGTACAGGAACTCTGGCATCAGGTAAAGTCTTGGTTATTCACCCAGGCCTTTGCAGGAGTGTAAGGTCCAATTACAACCCAAAAAGCATGCAATGTATTTGCCTTGTTTTAGGTTGGTATTTATTTATTTATCTTGAAACTGGCTCTTGCAGGGTGGCTAACATCCATAATAAAGCCGCATTAAACACAATCTTAAAATCACAATTAAAACCACATATCAACAAAATATAATGGGTATAACAGTTAACAGCATGTTAGATCATGAAGAGGTAACACCATTTTCACTTAGGTTCTGAAGGCATGCAGCAACAAATAAGTTTTTAATTGATTCCTGAACAATGCCAGTGTTGGGGGCTACTGACTTCCTATAGGGAGTTCCTCACTAGGGTGCTACTGCCAAGGAGGCCCTGCATGATATGGTAGCCCTGTGGACTGCACTCAAAGGTACCACCAGCAAAGCCTCCCCAGGCAGTCTTAAAACTTAGGCTGGCTGGTAGTAAGGAAGATGATCCTTCATGTACTTTGGTCCTCAGCCATTTAGTGCTTTGTACATTAGTACCAATGCCTTGAATTGGGTCTAGTAGCTCACTGGCAGCTAGTACTGTTCTTTCAGGATCGATGCAATATGATCCCATCTCACTGTGCTCAACAACATCCAGGCAGTGGCATTCTGCATCAGCCACAGCTTTCAGACTATCTTCAAGGGAAGCCCCATTTATGCTGGCCATTTATGTATATTTTATTGTTACCCACTCTGGAATTGCTTTTTGAAAGACTTGAAAGGAAGCATGTGGGACCAGTAGGTGGATCCTGCATGAAAACAGATAATGCGCTAGATGGGAGTCCTGGAGGATTTGGCATCCATTTCAGGACATCTTGAAGCAAAGCTAGCAGGCATGCCAGCAGTTCAACAGAGGTTCTCATATTACTCGCCTCCTGGCCTCAAAATACTAAGCTGTGATTCAAAGTTCTTCTATGGGGCAGGGGCAGGCCCATTCTAAGTGTAGCATCCTCCTGTATTCCTCATCTTTTCCTATTCACTTTGGTTAAGTGCCTGGGGAATAATCACAGCACCGCACTCACTTTCTCGACTTGGACAGTTATCTTGGCAGTTGGGATTTGGAAAAGCCTCATGCAGGGCCTAGGAACAGGAGGCGATTCTAGAACAGGTAGGGAGCTTAAGAACTCCTGGGGAGGTACAGAAGCTAATGGCATAAGAAGTCCTAAAGCCGGATAAGGGGAAAAGGAGAAAGTAATTGGGGCTGAAATGTAGAAGCCTTCAAAGAAGGATAGCGGGATTTAAATCAAAGCAATTTAAAGTGGCAATGGTAAAGACCAATTTAAATCAAATTTCCTCTTGATAACTGCGTATGTTTTTTAAACAGTGGTGCAGAATTGACCATTTTAAACTGTCTTGATATGTAACTGAATAGACTATTATTTACTTCCATCTCTTTGTTGCACTGAACACTTTTGCACCTTCCCTTTCTTTAAAACATTCCCATTTAGGGAATAAATAGTTATAAATAAATAAATGGAGTGAGATTGGTTCCGTCCCCCATTGCTGCTGAATCTTTCCATCCCAGTTTGGGTCTTTCCTCTGGATAAACTGCCTTTTGAAAAGAAATGGTTATATCTTGCAGGTCTGTATGGCGACTCGTGCAATTTAAACTGTTAAAGAGAGAAATGGCTAATTGAATGAGGATAAACTCCCTTTAAATGCTTGCTTTACAGTTTCAGTTTGTTTTGATTCTAGAACAGTAGCTTTAATGAGCTTGCAGTGGGTCAGTACTGTAGTTTGCACTAGCTTTCTTTTTCCATCAACAACTGAAGAAGTTTGCATGCACACGAAAGCTCATACCAATAACAAACTTAGTTGGTCTCTAAGGTGCTACTGGAAGAAAAAAATTTTGTTTTGTTTTTGTTTGGACTATAGACCAACACGGCTACCTACCTGTAACTGCAAAAAATAGACCTGCCCATACTGGAAAATTGATCAAATTTAATTATTATTTTTAATCTCCTTAAATGTTTAGGAAAGCAGTGGAAGAACTTCTAACAGAGGCCAAGCGTGGGAAAACCAGAGCAGAAACTATGGGAGCCATGGGCTGGTAAGTTATTGAAGCTAAACCAATGTTGGTGTTTTTCTAAAATACAATTTTTGGGGGGAAACAGACACTGTGGCTGCAACCGTAAATATGTTTATTAGAGAGTAAGCCCCACTGGACATGGTGGGAAATATGTTATACAGTATTGAACATGCATAGACAGCATTGTTAATCTTCCATAACTGAATTGAATGATAATCTTTTGCTGTTTTATGTTAATTGCACATGTAAGAAATTCCATTGAAATTAATGAGAATTAAGTCCACGTAATTCCTGTTAGAGCAAACGTTCATTTTTCTGAAAGCAATGATACTCAGTCTGTTATAGTCAGTGACCATGGATCATGCTAGGCAAACATTTTTACACTTTCCTGGCAAAATACTCCTTTGTTTCTGTGCTGTTGAAAGTAGTAGAACACCCCAGTGCACAAGCATTCCATTAGTTACTTCAAGAGGTGTCCAACTCTGCCACCACTCCTATTTTTTTATTTTATTTTTTTCCTTATCCTTTGAGAGGCCTCAAGACACCAGCAGAGCTTGTTTCCTCCCTACGGATTATCCCAAACCCAATGTGGAAGCAAGCTCTTCTAGAACCTCTTCCATCTCATTCCCTTTCTCTAAGATAAGCTATGTCCAAAGGTTCAAGGTGAGCTGGCTCTTTAAAAAAAAAGTTGTCAGAGATCCCTAACAGCAGAGATCTTTAAAGTTGTCAGAGATCCCTAACAGCAACAGTGTGATTTGATGAGCAGCATAAATTGGACTTAAATTTCTAGCAACTGCTTAGAAGTGTAGAATACAGGGTTTCTTAATTTTGCCATATTGAAATAATTGTTTCAATGAACCCTGCTGCCTAAAACTGCTTTAAAGCCTGTTCTTAATCAAGGTCCCAAGTTCATAGCATTCTTGAACTGCATTTCTGTGTATGATGATTTTCTTATTAACTTGCTTTGATGGGCGGTGACTTTCTGAGGTCTCAAGCAAAAGTCCTTCCTAGCTCTGCTTTTTAGATGGAGATGCCACGAAATGAACCCGAAACCATTTGCATGCAAATAATGTGTGCTACCACTGGCACACTTTTTTTTTTTAAAGAGTAGAGACTCTACCATCTCCAGAGCACTCAAGCAAAAGGAGTATTCATGTAGCCATTTACCAAAGAGGAGGAATGGCAAATGCCAACAAGGCACCACCAATACTTAAGCATTTTAAACTGTATTGGGGCTATGGAAGATGACAATAGAATACAATTTGTGGCTCATGTGATGTTTTTCTCAGGTGTGTGGCTGTGAAATCCGTGTCATAAAATATTACTAGGTTACCTTAATATATATCTCCTCTGCATAGAATCTGGCTGTTGCTTTGAAGCCAGTGTTAAAAGGCGAACATCTTGATTGTTTCTTTCTGTACTCCAAGTTTACACTAGGTGGCATGCAAGGAAAGCCAAAAGCATGCATAGTTGAGCTATTTGATTTGGATATTTGCAGCATCTGTGTCTCTTTTGTGAGATATTTATGTTGTTGCTTTCTAATACAGGATGAAGTGCCCTCTTGCCAGCACAAATAAAAGGTTTCTGATTAATACTATTAAGAACACATTGCACTCCCCGAAGGAGCAAGAGCAGGGACAAAACCATCAAGAAGACGATAAGGAATCTGAACCAAACGAGAGCAGGGAGGAAAGCAAGCCAAAGAGACACAGATCCCACCCATACAAACCTAGCTTTCGGTCTAGAAGAAGGGTAAGCTCTTCTCCTCCTAGGCACCGCCGGAACAGGAACCAGCACTCAAAGGACAAGCATGAACAGCGATCAAGCAAATGAGGAGGAACCCCTGCCATTCCAAGAATGAAATTAAACACTGAACTGTTTGGGTGGGTGAGTGGGAGTGTTTAACTATTTTGAAATAGAGGGCATTGTTCAGTACAGATGTCCATGTTGGCACCAGCTTTTTAGAGACAAGCAAATCCCGCTTCTCATGAACTCTCTTTGAGGAGTTCTTGTATTCTTTAAAGTTGTCAGTGTATTCCTTCTGTTTCTCCCCCTGCCCTCCAGTCTTCAACCAATTAAAGTTGTTACTTTGTATAGTTGTAACATGTTTAGTGCTTTGCACAAACCATTTGGAAACAATTTATTTAGACAAATATACACGGAGGTGTATTCGGTACATTGTAAGTTATTTTGCTTCCCAATTCCTTCAAGGAAGCTACTAAATCTTAGTTTGAAAAAGCAAAAAACAAAACAAAAAGATACTCCAGGTACAGAAAATGTGATATGCTTCTTGGCCTGCACATAGATGAATTTGAATAAGTTTACTGTGCTTGTAACCTGAAAATGACTGATGTGGCACCTGGATATTACAGATAAGTAAATGCAGATTAGACTAAATGTATATTGTTAAACAAACTACCCAGACTGAGTGACTCTTGTGTCCATGTGGGAACTCCAGTGCCCACATGGAACTCTGCATGAACAATAGATCCTCATTCCCTTCAAACTTGGGGAGAAGGCATCAGACATGTTATCTGTTTGTGTGCACAGAATATTTCCCAATGCTGAAGTGAATGCTGGTACCCTTTTTTGACCTAGAGTTGTGTGTACACTTGAAACCTGTGAAATCACAACTGTGGGCTGGATCTGAAATTGGCTTTCATTGTTTTGCATCCTTTGGTGTAAATGATGATTTGTGCAGGATCAATAATGAATGCAACTGCATTGGGACATCTCTTGAATGGCAATGGAATGAAAAACAGCATCAGAAAGAGTCTTGAGGGATACATTTTTCATCACAAATTGCTGAATGCTTTTGCAAAACAATACAGACAATTGCCACCTAAAGTCTGACTGCTGTCTAGTTACAGTTGTATTGGTCAAGTTCTCAGTGTTTCTTTACCTGCAGATAATTGATCCTTGTCATTTCTCTATTGTATGGAAACATTAACATTTAAATCCTTAGGCAAAGTTGTTTGTATGGTTAAGCTGTTTTCAACCTTGGGTAGTTTTCCTGAGTTAACAATAAACTTGAACTGTGTTACTAAAAATGCATTGTGTACATTTCCTTTATATGTTAACAGATTCATCAGTCTTTGGGAATTAATACACATTCTCTGTTGCCAAAGATAAACAAAACACATAGCTGGTTTATTAAGCGTACTGCAAATGTTTCTTGGGGAGAAAAAAAGAGGTCTTAAGCTTCGAAGTGTTAACTTTAAAATAGTTGTTTTAGTACAGTCTTAATCCTTAATTTAGTCAAAAGCACTTAATAGCATAAAACAAGCCTGCTGGATCAGGCCAATGACACCTCTAGTCTAGCATTCTGCTCTCACAGTGGCCCGCCAGATGCTGATGGGGAAACCCCAAACAGGACTAGAGAACACAGCATTCTTCCCACCTCTGAATCCCAGCAACAGTACTAACCATTCTGGCTGGGAGTCTCTGATAGCCTTCTATGAATTTGTCTAATCCTCTTGTAAACAGGCCTCAATTAATTGATGATGGCAACAAATAAGCAACAAGCTAGCAATCTTGTTAACTGAGTTAGTCAATGCTTTTATTTTATATGGGCAGAAAGAAATCATTCCTGTTACTAATACCTTAAAATTATAATCGGTAATAAAGCTCTGTACAGATATTTAAAAACAAGGCAGTCCCTTGGCCACAGGCTTAGGATCTCATAAGACACAATACAGAAGGAAAAATGAATGGGAGGGAAGAGGGAAGCCAGCATGCTGACATGGGTATTTATTTTTTTAATCGTTCTGTCCTGCATTTCATCCACTAGAGCAGGCTAACCTGTGGCATTTTAGATGTGGATTACAGCTCCCGTCAGCCTCAACCATTTGGAATGGTGAGAGTTGTAGTCCAACAACAACTGGAAGGTTACATTGCAGGAAGCTGGACTATAGATCACCCTTGGGGTCCCTTCCAACTCTACAATTCTATGATTCTAGGTTGGCTACCCTTGCAGTAGGGGAACTCAAAAGTGTTAACCAAGTAGAAATAGAAATTAAGGTGGTTGTTTTTAAAACAGCAACAACACTACAGTAATTGACTGCATTAGGAATGGTTTATTGGTCCAGCCTTCTCTCTTAAAGAGCTAAGTCTTCAGCAGGTGCAGGAAGACACATAACAGCATGTCATTATTACACAGCATCCACTTGACAGCCAATAATATCCTGTTCCTTTTTTTCTCCTGCTGAATCTTGGTCAAGGAGACCCAAAGCAGGACCTTGGATGTTGAACGGAGAGTATGGGAAGATGTTATGAAAGGAAAGCTCAGATTTATCTCAAAGGGGAGGCACAAAAAAGTGAGAATAATTTTTAATAGTGTTGGAGAGACAATAGGGTCTTGAGGGCAAATATTTCAGCACTAATGTTAAAATGAAAATATAAAAGAACAGGCAAGAAAAAGCAACCTCTTTTTCACAAAGTGAAGATGATCTGGAAATATGAAGGTAGGAATCAGCACTGCATTCGTTTTAAGTGTGAAGAACGTAAGATACCACTGGATCAGGTCAATGGCTCCTCTAGTCCAACATCCTGTTGTCACAGTGGCCAACCTGGTGCCTGTGAGAAACCTGTGAGCAGGATCTGAGTATGTCTCCTGTGGTCTGTAGCAACTGGTATCTGGAAACAGCTGAGTGCCTGTATCCAGGTTCCTTGTATTAAAATGAGAAAATCCTCCATATAGGTTCGTGCAGGCTTTGTGTATGTCTTTCTCTGCTAGTGCAGTTCCATATCCCATTAAAACATAGGGAGAAACCGCTTGCAGGTGACAGAACTCCATGCATTTATGGGGTTCCTGGGCCAGATCACTGGGTCAATCAAAGCTTTCCAAAAATATTTACTAGGTTACCCTAGGAATGAGAGCCTCTGGCAATGACTTGCATAAGCTGTTTGCTTGCTGTCCCAGTATAACAGACTACTTTGTAGTTTAAGGCCGGCTTAATCTATTTTAACCAGTTGCTTTTATCAAGCTAATTCGGAAGCATGTGGATTACCTGCTTTCGAACACAAGCTGTACTGTAGGAGAATGTGTTTGATTCAGCATGTTGCTTTGTGTTTTTCCCTTTTCCCTGAGTTGGTAGGAATTTTCAGGACCAGCTATTTGCAGGCCATTTCCCATATAAAAGACTAAATTCTGAAGCCCTATGGTGTTCGTAAAAACTACTGTATTTTTTTAAAAAAAAAATGAATATGCAAGCAGGATGTGTATATGCACGAAACAAGTATAATTACTAATACATAAGATGAGCATGAGAGATCAGGCAAGCACCCAGACAGCTGGAGCTAGACTTTAAAGCCAGAGCAGGAAAACCTTCATCAACTCAAGGGCCACGTTCCCTTCTTGGCAAGTGGGGGGTGGGGCAAAAGTGAACAGAGCATTGAATGTGAAATTTATGAATTGGTATACCACCAAATACTACAATATAAAATGGTGGTGTTCAACAATATATACAATACAATATATTTTATAAAACAATATACAACCGTGCATACAATAACATATAAAGCACCATACCAGAAGGCTGCAATTGATGCAAAACAGTGGCTAAGCTGCTTGTGGGGCCAAACTACCACCAGCACGTGAGACCTTACTGATAAGATTTGCACTGGCTGCCAATCTGCTACCTGGCCAAGTTCAATATGTTGGCACTGACGTAATAATGCCCTATACAGCTCAGAACCAGGTAACTTGAGATACCACCTTATCCCTTATATATCCAGGAGGTCGCTGGTCTAATCCACGACCGATGCACTCCAAAATGGGTTCAGTAAGGTTCCACCAGCACATATCAGTCACAGCAACTCGCTGATCATTGTTGTCCTCGGCAACTTTGGCGTGTTTGGAGATGCCAGCTAAGCCGTGTTCGAATTCACAAAGGTGAACCTGCAGGACTAAATGGCTTTTGTATGAAGCAGAAACACAGCTGCACTGTAAATGGAAAGGCTATTAAAGGTAAAGTATCTCCATCAAGTTGCCATTTGCAGGTTTCCCTCCACCCACACCACCTTATAAATATATTTCATGTATTTATCCTCCTCCTGGGATTTGTCTTTAAAAGGAAAAAAGCAGGACAGAGGTGTCGGTAGAATGGAGGTCATAGAAATATAGTTCCTTTTTATTTCCTGCCTGGGATGTCAAATAGAATCTTCAGGCAGGTGGTTGAATTCACAGACTCTTTAAAAGGGAATATATCGGTCCGAGGAAGACATTGCTTAAGGAAGGCGGGGTGGGGGGTAGCTGTCAGCGAAACCCTGACAACATCAGCTGCTTGCTAGCAGAAAGGCAAGCTAATCATGGCAACTTTCCCCCCCCCTTTTTTTTTTTTGCAGACATGCAGCTGTCCAAGCAATAAGGTAAATGAGACTTCGCCGCAGAACTCTAAATAGGAGAGCCTGAACTATAGAACCATCCTCCTCCGATTCCTTGGTAATGCACCGTTTGGGGGCCTGACTGGGTGGTCTTAAGTCCACTGCCACAGTGGCTACGGAGGGTTGATACCAATCAAGGCCTCCGCAGCTGAGACCCCTGGTGACCTGCGCCAGCGGCTTCCACCCCCCCGCACCCCCGCCGCCCCTTTCTCGCAGGCCCCCCAATTCGCTCGTTTGTGTGCGGGGTGCTTTTCCTGCTTTTATTTATGGGATTACATAAATGAGCCATTAAAAATGTAAATCTTCAGAACAGTTGAATCTGAAAGATTTAAGCAATCAAGGACAGGGCAGTACAGTAGAAGAAAGTGCCCCCCCCCCAAAAAAAACTAGCCGCCCCGTGCCAGAGTATTCTGACTACACGGACAATAGGAGGTTAAGGGAGAGAATAACAGAAGAAGGCAAGGGGTGGGGGGGGGGAGGAAACAAACTATCTTGCCATTGTAACCGTCTCTGGCACCAAGGGGAAGATTAGGGTTTGGTGGGTTTTCCTGCCCCCCACCCCCACCCCAGTTCTTTTCTTTTTAAAAGCACGTTAGGACAATAATGATGAGCTATTATAAGTGACAAAGGAAGACCATCCCACTCTCCTCCTCACAGTGCAGGTGTCAATACAATCAAGCTTAAACACAGAACTGAGTTGGGGGGGGGGATGAAGATTATTCCATTTCCCCCTGCAAGCCATTTAACTCTTTAATATCTATTGCAAGCTACCAGAGACCCGCCCCCCTCACAGATACGAAAGGAAGCACAGCTATTTCAAGCCAGCCAATAGCGATGGCTGGAAACTTCATTTGCTGAGCTTTGTCCAGTGTTAACTCCTGGACGGTGGTACAGACTTTCAGGCCCTTTGCTTAAGGTCAAAATTGTGGCACAGTAACAAGGAAGATGGCTCGGCTTGATCACCTGTCAATATGATAAAAGGATGGCTGCGTTTGTCTGTCTGCATGCACACGAAAGCTCATACCTAGAACAAACTTAGTTGGTCTCTAAGGTGCTACTGGAAGGAATTTTGTCTGTCATCTGTTTGTCTGCCTGTCCCGCCCATGCCGGGTATCTCTAATGTGTAAAAGGCTACATTAAAAAATTGCATTGGTCCTTGTAATGGTCCCAGTTAGATGATGATCTGCAGCAGTACAACCGAACATTTGCCCCAGCTGCAACAAAACACATATCTCCCGCTGTATCCTTCCAACAGTTTGACTTCACCTCCAAAAGCACACTCATCTATTGTCTCCCAAGATAGACAGATGCCACAACAGATGATGATAAAGGTGAAAGGTAAAGGACCCCTGGACGGTTAAGTCCAGTCAAAGGCGACTATGGGGTTGCCGTTCTCATCTCACTTTCAGGCTGGCGTTTGTCCACAGACAGTTTTCCAGGTCATGTGGCCAGCATGACTAAACTGCTACTGGCGCACGGAGGACCGTGACAAGTGCCACAGCGCACAGAAATGCCGTTTACCTTCCTGCCGCAGTGGTACCTATTTACTTGCATTGGCATGCTTTCGAACTGCTAGGTTGGCAGGAGCTGGGACAGAGCAATGGGAGCTCACTCCGTCGTAGGGATTCGAACCGCCGACCTTCTGATCAGCAAGCCCAAGAGGCTCAGTGGTTTAGACCACAGCGCCACCCACGTCCCATAGATGATGATAATAATAATACAAACAACACCAGTAACACGCTAGAACCAAAATAGCATAAAAAATACACAAGGATTCCCCAAAACTTTCAGTCTCATTGAATAAAATGTCCACTCCCTTCAATGCTCTCATATTTTCCATTTGTTCCAGTGGAACATGCATAAGCAAACTTCTTTCTGGTTTGTGGCCTGTGTAAATGATAGGAGAGTCGCCATGTTTGGACAGAGTTCACAGTTCTTTGGTTAAATACAGTGACCTGTGAATGTCCCAAGCTAGTCCAGTGCAGAGGGTTGGAGAAATGATTTCCACTTCTTTGTATGGACAGGAGGATTATTTTAGAATAATAGCACCTAGACCCTCATCCAGTGGCCTCCTCATTAAAGGAAGATACATTGCAAATGTTCTGATCTGAAGATCCTCTCTCACAACAGTGGTCTGTATACACACTGGGTGTTCTTACCAAAACAGGTGAAAGGCATCCCCCAAATAAGGACAACAGAGAACACTGATTAGGATAACATTTGCATAGTATAATTTATGGGTGATATGCAAACAAATATACTCAAAGTAGACCTATTGAAATTAATGGACCTAACTTATTTGGGTTCACGCTATGAGAGGGATTCACCTAACATCCACCATCAATGGAAACCCTATGGCAGGGGTAGGCAACCTAAGGCCCGGGGGCCGGATGCGGCCCAATCGCCTTCTAAATCGGGAATCAGTGTGTTTTTACATGAGTAGAATGTGTGCTTTTATTTCAAATGCATCTCTGGGTTATTTGTGGGACATAGGAATTCGTTCATCCCCCCCCCTAAAAAAAAAAAAAGTCCGGCCCACCACATGGTCTGAAGGACGGTGGACCGGCCCACGGCTGAAAAAGGTTGCTGACCCCTGCCCTATGGCATGACTTCTGCTCGTGAAACGGGGCTCCCCCCCTCTCTCATAGAGTTCTCTCTAGCAACTTTACAGGAAAACTCTGTGAGCTTCAGCTCCTATCGTGTGCCTGTCTAGCACAGGGACAGTCTCAGATTTACAGAAGCCGTCCTGGTTTATGATTTGATCCTGGATTGTCCTGCTTTTCCTTAGGACGTCCCTATTTTAATCAGAGAAATGTTGTAGGGTATGGAGTTATTCGATGCCCCAGCCGTCTGAAGGCAATCTTGTATAGGGAAGTTTTTTTAATGTTTAATGTTTTATTATGTTTTTATATATGTTGGAAGCTGCCCAGGGTGGCTGGGGCAACCGATTCAGATGGGGTATAAATAGTAAAATTATTATTATTATTATTATTATTATTATTATTATTATTATTAAATAAGATGTCCTTATTTTTATTGGAGAAATGTTAGAGTGTATGCCTTTCTTCTTTCTTTCTTTCTTTCTTTCTTTCTTTCTTTCTTTCTTTCTTTCTTTCTTTCTTTCTTCTCCTTTCTTTCTTTGAACGTAAATTACTTGATTTCCCAAATAAAGCTATTTCCATCCCTAAAGTGTGTAGCAAAGCTAGATATCATGCATGTGCCTAAAGCAGGGCGGCAAGAGAGAAGACGGAGAAATAGCAGCAAACAACCCAAAATAATGACTATGAATTCAAAGTGAAAATGAATAGGGTCTGCCTCATTCATAAATGTCATATGAGGCTTTGGTTTAAAAGGCAAGCCTGTCATCCTGGGGACAGCAGCTGTTGTTATGCTGAACAAAATGGATACAAATGGGTATTATTTTAAACCGAAATGCTTTAATTTCAGACTTAACAAGCACACTGTGCTCCTGGTAACCTTGTGTCCCTGCAAGCCATGATCTCCAGTAGATGGCTTGATTGCACAGGAAATCAAAATTCACTGGCTCTGGCCTAGCAAACCAAAAAAACAGAGAAGAAGAAACTTCCAACAAAAACAAAACATAAAAAACACTCCCCCCCCCACAACACACTGGCAATGTTTGAGTTACTATGGCAATCGCAAAATAGGAAAGCCTTTTCTTCTTTTCCCATCTCTGCGTGCAGCCACAGACTGCTCCTGAATGGCTCACATCTGCAAAAAGTTTTAACACGGTCCTCAAATAAAGAAAAGGGTCCCCAAAATGGGCACTGACCCGTCTCGAAAAATGTTGCAAATTTTACACGCGGGGATCGGGGGAGCTGTTGCCACTTCGCACAGGTTATGTCATAATGCGAACAAAAAAGCTTATAAAAGCAGACGAGGGCTTTTGGCTGTCAAATATGGAGAGGGGATTGTTGGGGGAGAGAAGTCGGAGTAAATGACAGCCTTTAATGCAGATGTAAGGAGAAAAGTCAAAGATGGGTGACAGAAAGTTGCCGGTCGATGAATGAAGTGGGGGTGGGGAGTGAATTTTCAAACACAAAAACTAGACAAAAGGGTAAAATACAATAAAAATCTAGCTATAGAGAATTACTGGGGTAAAAGCCTCTAAGAGAAAAAAGGGGGGGTCATTCCCTAGACCTTAGCACTAGAACGTATGTGAAATCAACATGTGCTGCTTTGGAATAGGGCTTCCAAGACAGAAATAAAAGATCAACCTAATCTTTGACCTGGCAAAGTTATGGTTTTTCTTTTTTTAAATCACATTTCTTGCCCACTTCACACAAGCCTTATTAGACTGCAGATCATGCAGCTGACGTTCCCCCTCTCCCTCTAAAGTGAACAGGACTTTTCATTAGGACGGGGCATCTCTGAAGTTCTTCCATTTTTCCACCTTAAGCTTGTGACACGTTTATCTGAGCTGAAACGGATATTGATTACATTGTAGAAAACTCTTGTGAGGTCGCCAAAGTGCGGAAAGCTATCATTTAAGCATTAAATATGAATCTGCACCCGGTCTCCTCATCAAATTTTGTTTTGTCAAACACTGCCTAACATTGTGGTATCTAAGCAACTTGGCATCGGTGGAATTTTTCTTTTTTCTTTTTGGCCATTTTGTGAGAAAGGCAGAGGATCCCTAATTTAAATCTTGATTTCTATAAACCCTCCATAGTTTCCTAAGCATAATCAAAGGGGTTTGTAGTCTTGACAGTCACAGTCAACTGAGGAAGATTTTAATGTGTGGCGAGGCATTTAAATAGAGTGAACAGCCCACAGGAAAAAGTCCAAAGAACTCCATTAAAAGTGAGACTGCATTATACATTCATCGACTCTTGTTCTTTTCTGGGGTGTGTTTTAGTATGAAGAGGAAAGGACAATGGAAGACAATGGCTCTACCTTATCAAAGTTCATTCATGCAGCCATTTCAAATACTTTTAACTGCTTGTCAATGGCACTTCCAAGACTCTGAGATTCTAAACATTCTGTCACATTTGTGTACTAACCACTTAAAGTTTTGCTAAAGCTTTTTGACCTAGACTGACTCTCCTTTATCTGGGTCAAAATGCAAGGCAAAGCTATTGTGCTAAATGGCCTTCATTAAATTCATTGATTTGACCTGTATTTTAAAGACCAAAAGGCAAATGGGATGGGAAGCTAAAGTGCCCATACAAAAACCTTCTTTAGGGTATTTTTCTGCCTCCTTGAACTATATAGCATTCAATGGGGGAAAGGACATCTTCTGGCCATTGGGATTGTGAGTTATGTAGGGAGGAGGCTGTTTTTGTGCATTTCCTTGTGACATTTAGGGGGGAATGATAATTCTTTCCTCAGCCCTCTTTGGCATGAGTTGCAAAAACAGGTTATGGTTGAAGGTCGTCGTTTTTCGTGTTTATCCCTACTGCCAACAAAGGGCTACTTTGAGGCAAAGGTGGCCTCAAGAATAAGATTTGCCAGTTTATGCCAGACATTTATTCACCAATTACTGAGATATTATCAAGGGTTTTGTTAATCTAAGATGCGATTCATCACTGGAATAAAAAGTGAACTCAAATCTCAATACAAAATCAGACCCAGGCACTGTACACACATTTTATTTCACTATTCACTGAGGCTCCATCTATACTATACACTATAAATACCATTTTAAACAGTCATAGTTTCCCCCCAAAGAATCCTGGGAACTGTAGTTCGCTAAGGGTGCATTGCTGAGAGTTCTTAGGAGATCCCTATTCCAGACCCTCCAAGGACTCAGCTACATTAGTAAAGAAAAAGCGTTCAATTTTCGTTATAACACTGTGACATCAGATGGCGCTGTGGAGTTCCGTCTTTCGCCAACGTGATTTCCCACTATAAGATTTATGACGCGTTTGCCTGAAATGCTTTTTTGATGTGTCTAGATACGGCTGATCGCTGAAGAATTGATGCTTTTGAATTATGGTGCTGGAGGAGACTCTTGAGAGTCCCATGGACTGCAAGAAGATCAAACCTATCAATTTCAGGACGAACGGCGCATGTGCGGGATGCCACACATGCGCAGTCCGTCTGTGCTGGCGCTGCTGCGAGCGGCATCCTTACGAGCTATATTGGTTATAGTTTAGAAATTATTTATTGTAATTGTTAAGAGTGGATTTCTGTTTAATTTTTATATGCTTATATTTAATATTCTATCTATACTGTCTAATGGATTGTTGAATATTACTGTATTTGATTTAAGTTGCTTATTTTAAAGTTATGTTTTATTATCACATTTTTTTTATTGGATTAGATTGTTATAAGGTGTACATTCTTTGTTTCTTCAGCTTGTAAACCGCCTTGGGTGTAGTAAAATAGAAAGGCGGTATACAAATTAAATATGAAATAGTGCAGATTGGGCAACAATTCATTTACTGCATCCTTAACCTGCCTTCCTTTAAGAAGCTCAGGGCAGTGTACACAAGTCTCCCTCCACCTTTTCTCTTCACAACAACCCTATTAAAACAAGTGATGCCAAGAGAACCGGCACTGTCACAGGTGCGACACAATACTCATTCCACACTTGTGGAACTCCCTGTCTATTGACATCAGGCATGTGCCTCTTCTGTGCTGTTTTTGGCACCTGGTTAAAACAGTTCTGTCTAGTTCAGTTCAGTTCAGACACAGCAACGTTGATATGTTTTAATCTCTTTTTAGTTTACTGTTAATTTAGATTATATTTTAAATGTTTGTTAATTACTTGTTTTAACTGGGTCTTTTATTTATATTTTTAATATTCGTTGTAAACTGCTAAGATATTTTTTACAGTCAAGCAGCATATAAATATTGTTAAATATAATAAATAGGTAATTTAAATAGTGTCTGGCTCAAGGCCACCCAGGGAGCTTTGTGACTGAGTGGCTATTTGGGCCCATGCCTTCCCACTCCTAGGCTGCACGTTATGCCCTTAAAGCACACTCAAATATTATTCTTTCCCTCAAAGAATTCTGGGCACTGTAGTTTGCCCCTCGCAGAGTTACAATTCCCAGCAACTCTCCTCAAACTACAGTGCCCAGAATTCTTTGAGGGAAAGAATGCGCTACAGACAGTATGAAGCCCTGAACTGGCCAGATCTGGGGCCCTTGCAACAGAGCACTCACACTGTGGGGAACTGTCTTATCCAGACTATTGGGATTTGTCCCTCTAAGCCAGTGTTTCCTACTCTAATTGGAAGCAGCTCTCTGAGGTCTCAGGCAGAAGCTTTTCACTTCTCCTGCTACTGGATCCTTTTTTAACGGGGGACGGCAGTTTGTTAAGGGTTGCTGAGGGGTAAACTTCAATGCCCAAAATTCCTTGAGGGAAAGAATGTGCTACAAATGTGCTTTAAATGTATAGTGTGTACACACAGCCCCAGCTTGAGGGGGAAGCTGTTATTGTCCTTCCTGGTCAGGGGGCTGTTTGGGGGTCTAATCTGCACACATGGTGAACGTAATCACTCCAGAAGCTGTAGAGTGGAATGGAAGAAATACTTTGGTCAAGTAACTCTGGCTCATGACTGAACTAGGCCTGAATGTCTGCCTTGAGGAGCAGCAGCTGCAGCAAACATCCAGCGGCACTGAATAGAGTTCCACCCTTGTTATCATTTTAATTTACTCATAATGTAAGGGACACGGGTGGTGCTGTGGTCTAAACCACTGAGCCTGGGGCTTGCCGATCAGAAGGTCGGCAGTTCGAATCCCCACAACGGGGTGAGCTTCCATTGCTCGGTCCCTGCTCCTGCCAACCTAGCAGTTCGAAAGCACGTCAAAGTGCAAGTAGATAAATAGGTACCGCTCTGGCGGGAAGGTAAACGGTGTTTCCGTGCGCTGCTCTGGTTCACCAGAAGCGGCTTAGTCATGCTGGCCACATGACCCGGAAGCTGTACGCCGGCTCCCTCGGCCAGTAAAGCGAGATGAGCGCCGCAACCCCAGAGTCGTCCGCGCCTGGACCTAATGGTCAGGGGTTCCTTTAGCTTTACCTTTAATGTAATGCCATTTCTTCAGCATTGCCTTCTGGGCAGGGCTGGTACACCCATGAGGTGAGGTGAAGCAGCCCTGTGGGCATCTCGCCCACCCCGCTTTCTCTGCCACTGTTGGGGAAGTGATGCTAGCACCAATTATGTAAGACAGACCACATCTAGTTCTGCAAGCTTTCTGCGGCAGTCGCTCAGTTTTAACATGTCAGACTACTAGCATGAACTGGGAGGAACGGAATAATGTTAAAAAAGAAACGTTTTTGGATTGCAGCTTCAGGCAGCCCAAGAAGCTGGCTGCAGCGCTGCAAGATCTGCACGCCTGCAAAAAGGGTTGGGTCCCTCCTGGTGCCACCCTTTTTACTGTGGAGCAGTCTAACTCTTGAGTAAACAGAATCCTAGCGTTGGGAAAGAAGGTAGGAAAAGACTTTTGGACAATCTGTCTCCTCTCCTAAAGGTGGGGTCACCCGTTGAGTAATCGCTGCACTCCACACGCAAACAGAGAGCGGGCAAGAGCACAAGAGCTTGGCCTCTATCCAACAAAGTTTTCCCAGCCATGCAATGACTTGTGCAACAGAACTTCTGCTCCCACTCCTCCCCCTGCAACCTCCCCAGATCTGTTCTGGAGGTTCACCCAACCCTTCAGAGCAGATTCACGGTGGTTGGGTGGGGAGAGAAGAGGGAGGGAAAAATTGGTTGTGGAAGTGGAAGTCCTTGCATGAATGAGACGACTTCATTGAATACAGCCCATAACAACAGCCCTGCCAAAGGTCCATCTAGTCTAGCATCCTCTTTTCACAGTGGCCACCCAGATGCCCATGGAAAGCCTGCAAGCAGGATGTAAATGCGGCAGCACCCTCTCCACTCACCTTCCCCAGCACCTAGTACTCAGAAACATGCTACCTCCATCACTGGAGGTAGCTCATAGCCATCCATCATGGCAAGTAGTCTTATCCTCCATGAATTTGTCTGAAACATTTTAGAAACCATTCAAGCTAGTGGCTGTCCATGGTGTGGTAGTGAAAACCATAGTTTAGCTATGGGTGGTGAGAGCCGCAGCTCATTGGTAGCCCATTGGCCTTTTGTGCCAGAAGTTCTCAGGTTTCAGTATCACTTGGCTGGGCTGGGAAAAGCTGCTGCCTGAAATCCTGGAGAGCCACTGCCAGGCAATCTACTTAATACTAAGGTACGTGGACCAATTGGTCTGCCTTGGGTTCCTATGTTCCTTTTGTCCAATCCTAAATCTGCTACCATTTTGCTTCGGCAGACGATACTGAGTTTTAGCATTATGAGAGAGGAAGAAAAATTTACCTGTGTCTACTTTATCTGCACCATATCTAATTTTGTACACCTCTATCATGTCCTCCTCTTGCTCACTATTCCTTTCCCCCAAAACTAAAAAAAGTCCCATGTGTGGTCAGCTTTCCTCAAAGCAATGAACTGGAAAAATTAAAATGCAGCTCCCTTTAATGATTGAATGAAAATATGTACAAAGTCGCTACACATGAACAAGTTGTGAACAAAATTAACAATATTTGGAATTCATTTTTATAAATGGTATTTATTAGATTAAGGTCTGGTTAACTACAATAACAATTGTTCCTCTTTTTTTGTAATGTACACAATATCTTTTTGTTGTTGTTCTGTCTTGTTTACTACAGGGGTACTATTTATTGCTTCTTCTTTTTGTGTCCTTCCTTACTCTGTGCACTTGTTATTTTGTACTTTTTATTTTTCAATAAATAATATAATTTCCTAAAAAAATTGTTTTAAAGCTTTCCTCATAGTGGAGTTGCTCCAACCCATTAATCATACACCACAGAGAAAGAAACTCTGAGATAAAAACCACCCCAGACAACTCGAGTTTGTAAGCCAAACTGCACACACATTAAAGAGAAAAGAAATAATACGGAGTAATATAGCAACTATCCTTGCAGTTTAGTACTAGCTGTACTTTAAAATTAATCTCTAAATAAGCATGTTTTGGGAGCAGGCCTTTGGGGTGTGGCTGGCCAAGGGTTAGGGTCTGTATGGGATGTCACAAACAGCTCCTGCACTTCAAAATTTACCACTGGACCTCTTTCTACCACCTTATTGCTACTTCAGTCTGCTGTGTGTATGAGCAAGGTCTGAGCCTCTGGCTAGGTCTGCGGACATGGCCGTGTTACATTCCTACCAAGTCTTTAATTAGCGCACGGTGGAAAAAGATGTGTTTTGAAAGTAAGCGAAGGTCTAAAAAGCCTTCAGTAAATTCGGGACGTTTCTTGGGACACATGAAACCATGGAAGTCTTGGTGTCTTCATACAAAGCAGGACAAAAGGTTTTGTAAACTGTGTGTGTCAATGGAAACAATTCTGAGCAAAGCCTTCTGGGCCCTGAATCCCTGGGATGAAACGATGACCCACACAGATATGTGTTTCATCCTCCCTACCAGCTCATCAGCGATGCATTGCTTGGCTATTACTTCGGCTAATGAAAAATAGCAGCTGCGGGGATATGGGAACAGGGGCTCCTTCAGCTCTGCAACAATTTAAAGAGAAAAATAAAGAGGGCGGTGGAAACGATTTTAAAAACAACAACAACAACCGGGATCTGCACTTCCAAGACTTGTCAATCAGGTACCTCCCATGGATCTTTGGTTCACTTTTAGGAGAGAGAGAGAAAAACCTTTATTTTCATTCCCCCCACCATCCTGTTCAGAATATAAATTATAAGCTGGGACTGGAGCTGGGGGGGGGGGGAGGGAAGGAGATCTATTCAAAACCAGTTTATTCAACAAATTGATCCCCTTTTATATTTGTGAGTTAGCTGGAAAAAGACTTTCATTTTCTACTAATCTGTTAATTATTCAGAGCTGTTTGTTGAAAATGTCACCCAAAGCCTACTCATTGTGACTCTTGCTTTGGGTGTTTACCTCTTCGTGGGCCTGTGCTGCACCCCCACAATTGGTCTACCCCCTTTGTATGTCACATGCTCCCCTTTCTGATCTTCGGTTGGGCATCTCATGTAACCACAAAGAACTTCCCAAGGTGGCCATGCAAAACAGGGGTGCCCAATCCCCATTTCAAACACAAGGGACAGTCCAAAGTGCTGACCCCGTTACGTTGTATGAGGCTGCTGTTTTATCACTACACAGAAGATTCCCACACTCCTTGTTTTACAGCACAAAGCAAAAAAAAAAAAAAAAGCACTGCCCCAGTGAATGTGCCATGGATATAACTGGGAAAGTAGATTGATTTTCATCCCAAAAGTCTCTACAATGATGCTTAATGCATCATTCCGCTTAGTTTAAAATGAACTTTGTAAATTCTTGCTGCCTAAGCTCATTGTTAAATGCCTAGTAGTCTTTGCTCAGGGATTGAGTTGTTGCCTATTATCTTGATGAAAATGATGAAAATGAGTATTCACTCTAATAATGATTGGTATAATTAACTTCCCAGTTTTGGCCTGTTCTCTTCAGCTACCTGTTTCCTCTTAGCTAAACATTTTCTAATTGGTATTTGATTTATTTGTTCATCTGCATTTCACTTGCTTTATTCCTGAATAAAGAGAAGAGAAAATGAATATTTTTGAAAGGAACCTGGTTTAGCTAGCATTGTTAATATTGCTTGCTAATAATAATAATAATAATAGAATATATAGTGAAAATAGTATTGCTGCTTCAGAGCAATCGCATTGGGGATCAGAGGTAGGGAACTGAACATGACAAGTGTTTTATTTGGAATCTTAGTGGGAATCCATTGCTTAGGAAATACTAATATGTAGATGATCAAACCGGACGTCGTTACTTAAGTGTGGTAAACCATTTAAATTAGAATTTTTTGCGATCTATGTGAGTTTAAAGTTACAAATGTTAGAGCCAGTTCATAGAAAATTTCAGGAGGCTTTGGACATCTGCACACAACATCTTGGCCTCTTCTCTTGTCCATCTTTGAGATAAGCTCAGGGAGATCATAGGAGTAAGTATTCTAAAGCAGGCATGTCCAACAGGTAGATCGTGATCTACCGGTAGATCACTGGACGTCTGCGGTAGATCACTGGTAGATCATTGGCTCTCTCCAAAGAAGCTGAACAACTGTGGCTCCCCTAAAAAAAGCTCAACATTTTACCTCCTCCCTGAAAAAACTCAACTTTGACCTGAACCCCCAAAAAGGGGGTAGATCACTGCCAGTTTTTAACTCTGTGAGTAGATCGCAGTCTCTTGGGAGTTGGCCACCCCTGTTCTAAAGGAAAGATGAGCTTCTTAAGAATCCTTAGAGAGCTTTTTCTTGAATTGCATTTGCTCATTATAATTACCATTATTATGTATGTTTCACGCTCTCATACCATAACATCTGATCCTGAAAATACTGCTTGCTTGGTTCGATTCATATTTTAATGTCTGTACAATACCCAGTGCTTTTTTTCTTAAAAACATATTTAGGGGTACTCTCGTTCTGTCTGAGACTCAGGAAACACTGTGACAGGAAAGGAGGCTGCCATCGAGGGTAGTAACAGAACTTATTATTCACCGTGCTAGAGAAGAAACTAGTTTTTTTTTTAAAAAAAATTAGTTTCTTCTCCTGTTAGATTCACAAAATGTTTAGGGATATGCGTACCCCTGCGCCGTCGTCCCCCGAAAAAAGCACTGACAATACCTATCAGAACCCACATGAAAAATACAGCTATTTGTTCTTTTCTTCTTCTTCTTTTTTGAGTAATCTCATACATTTGGTTAATACAAGAAACTCAGGCTTTGCTTAGCTGCTGGGGTGGGAGAACCTATGTGTAGGGCTGTGTGTTCTGCTTTGTCTGAATCCTGAATCGCGAGGAGAGCATATTCAGACCAAAGCAGCCCCACACTCCAAGGCAAGGCAAGGCTCCCCCACAACTTCCCCCACCTGCAAAAAGCAATCTAAGCCTGATTAGGGGTTTTTTTAATTAAAAAAACTTCAAGTGAGTCACAGAGATAGCAAAAGATCAAGTGATGTACTGGCTTGTGTGAGAGCAGGCTTTTGGCATGGCCTTCACTTTCATGTGCAAAAGGCACTCAGAAGATGCTGGGCTGGTTTCTCTTGCATTTATAGCTCTGTATTGCAGCCGCCAGCCTCTTTTGCCAAGCTGTAGTCAAACCAGGACAAAGCATGCCAAAGCCCCCATGATCTACTGCCTGCTTCCATACCCAGGGAGAATGGCATTGAAGCTGCCCAGTGACATTGCAATAAAAGAGGAAGCATCCATCACCTCCCTCTGCTCCAGGTCAATGGCAATAATTTAAGGACTGGTCTGAAAAAGGAGAAATGGTGTTATGCCAAGGAGGAGGGGAGGGGGCTTTTAAAGGCTTCACCTGCAGACGCTTTTGCTTTCCCCCTTTTTGCTTTGTTCATTCATGTAAAACTAGAGCTGGCCATTCCAGCATCTGGCAGCCTTTTAAGATGCTTAGATAGAATGCTGCGAGTGACAGGCTCTCAGGCTAGCAGGAATAAGGTACAGTATAAGGGTAGACAAAAATTGTGAAGGACGCAGTACCATCGGATTTCACTAGAACCTAATTTGGTTAAATGTTTTCAGCATGGGTTCATATGTCACCTCCTCTCTCTAGAATTGAGCTCTATTTGGAGCCATTCCAACTACAGTGGTACCTCTGGTTACGAGCGCTTCTGGTTATGAACGCTTCAGGTTACGAGTTCTGCTAACCCGGAAGTAGTTGCTCCTGGTTGTGAACTTTCCCCCAGGATGCGAACGGAAATCGCGCGTCAGAGGCGCGCACGCAGTGGGAAACACCAGTAGTGAAAGCGCACCTCAGGATAAGAACGGTTTCAGCTTAAGGACGGACCTCCGGAACGAATTAAGTTCGTAACCAGAGGTACCACTGTATGTAACTTTAAAAATTGTTCCTTACGTGTTCCTCATTTTCCTCTTCTCTCCTCAGCAATTATTCCTCTTCTGCTGTGTCTATTGGATTGGAAGCCTGTGGGCAGTGGGACTTTCTTGTTTTTCAAGCTTTGTACAGCACTTAATAAATCCTATGCATTTGATAAAACATGAAAACTCATAGTGACTGCCAATACAATACAATAATTATTTTCATGTAGACATTTCCCCTATTAACAGTGCATGCCATGAAGATAGACTTGTAGCGCTGGGGTTCATTAAGATATTATTCGTAATGACGTTGTAACCTTTAAAAGTTCCTTACTGCATGCACAGGCAGCCGAGCATCCCTCTTTATTAATATACTCCAGTTAGGCAAGGGGGAGAAATTAACTTATGTTTGCCCTGCTCAAACCAATACGCAAACCAAAACAAATTATCCCTCCGAAGTCTCACTTCTCTGAATTTTGTATACCTCCCCCATTTTGGGTGGCTTTCATTGGTGGTTAAACCTGTGTTGTGGGGTGGTGGGATTGTTTTGGGGATTTTGATTACTTTGGTCCATATCCAACTAAGTGTTTCTGCTATGTTGTAAGAATATCAAGGTCTTTTATATATATAATAATTGTTCACAAGTGTGCCAAGCAAAACAAGGCCACATGTCTGAAGCACCACAGGAAGAGGGGCCTGACACCATTTTGACTCCCAGCTGACCAGTATTTCTCTGCAAGGAAGGAGGGGGTGATTGTCTCAGGAAATTAAAAGTGATAATTCCTGGCATCCTGATACCTGAGTGCCAGACAAAAGGGTGTGATTGCCTTGGCTGGGAAACAGGGAAATGTAAAAATCTCTTTTGTTTTCACTCGGTGGGTTTTTGGTGGAGGCAGGGGGCAGGGCCCAGGATACTCAAATTAATGCCACCAGACCTCCCCTTTCATAATGTAACTGTGATGTATCTGGGGGGTGGGCCTGGACTCCAGGAGGGATTTTTGAAATGTCTTTATAAGAGCATGCGCTTTGTTCTGGGCCTTTCCCCTGCTCTCCTGTGTGTGTGTGTGGGGGGGGGGGAAACGCCATGTTGCAACAGAATAAAAGACTTTGCTTCTCAATCTTATCTAGTTAGCCTCTGTTATATTCTCCTACCAATGGAGAACCTACAAAGGGCTCTTGTGTACCCAATAAGGGAATAAGGGCAGATTTTTGTTTATTTCAGCCCATGTACCGTGTTTATTTCGGCCCATGTACTGTCTAGGAATCAGCGTGTTTTTACATGAGTAGAATGTGTCCTTTTATTTAAAATGCATCTCTGGGTTATTTGTGGGGCATAGGAATTCGTTCATCCCCCCCCCCAAAAAATATAGTTCGGCCCACCACATGGTCTGAGCCGGCCCACGGCTGAAAAAGGTTGCTGACCCCTGTCTTAGAGTTTGCAGTCCATTTCCCTTCAATGAAAAAAGAAAAGAAAAATCTGTTTAAGGAAATCATGGGAGTCTGAGAAATGCCTTTACACCTTCCTCCAATACCCTGTTGTCCTACAGGTTAGAGAGGACCACTGTGTTTCTCCCGGCAGGGCATAGGTCCTCCCTATGCTGTTGAACTCCAGCTCCTGTCATCCCCAGTAATATGGTCAATAGTGCTACTTGTTTACATATAAATGCAAACAGCTCATTATGGTGTTCAAGTGGAGGCTCTCTCTCCAGTGTGGTGTAGTGGTTAAGAGCGGTAGACTCGTAATCTGGTGAACCGGGTTCGCGTCTCCGCTCCTCCACATGCAGCTGCTGGGTGACCTTGGGCTAGTCAAACTTCTCTGAAGTCTCTCAGCCCCACTCACCTCACAGAGTGTTTGTTGTGGGGGACGAAGGGAAAGGAGAATGTTAGCCACTTTGAGACTCCTTAAGGGGAGTGAAAGGCATATCAAATCCAAACTCTTCTTCTTCTTCTTCTTCTTCTTCTTCTTCTTCTTCTTCCGAGTGGGAGCTGATCATGGTGAGGGTTTGCAAAGCATGCCTTCGTTTTAGCAGGTTTCTCCCTTTCGTCCTGAGTTCGAGCATCTTCAAAGCCCATGACACCTTTGGTAAAGCCTGTTCTCCAATTGGAGCACCTGCAGGCCAGTGTTTCCCAGTTGTCTGCGTTTATACTACTTTTTTAATATATAGATTTGCCTTGAGAGAGTCTTTAAACCTCTTTTGTTGACCATTACGCTTTCCATTTATATTGTTGTAGCAAAGCATATCATGCAACAAACACTCAAAGCAATGTTTTTGTCAGCTTCCTTGACTCTGGAGGAAATGGCTGCATCAGAAAGGCCCTCCCTGTCTTATTAGCATATCACCTGCATATCTAGGTAGCACCATCTAAGAAGCCTGGCAGGGAAAACCACAAACGGAAGGTGTATAACCTCATGGTCGGTTCTACAAACTTTGGCGGACAACAGCCCTGATGTTCCTCAGCCCTAGACCTGTCCTTAGCTTGGCCATTCATTTCAAGCTTTCATGAAGTACCGTCAGCTGTTTGGGCAATCAATCATCCAAGCTAACCATGACTACGGGGCCTCTGCAATAAATGTTCATGGTTGTCTCTATTAACATCATTTAGTTTTTAGACTTTTCCTAATTAAGAAAGGTTCCCACCAGCAACAGCAAAAAATCCCTACCACCTCTTTCATTAGCCCGGCTTTTCTTCCCTTTAATTACTATTGAGGTCCTGGCTGATTAAATTAGTTTCTCTGAGTCCCCTTTCTCAAATCTTGGGGAAATTATCTTTAAAAAAATCATGAAATCAATTCCCTTACGCTGTTTTACTCTTTTATGCCTCCGGCTCCGAAAGGGACGGGGAGACAAGAGCGATCCCTCCGAAAAGTGTGCAGCACTGGACTGTTTGCCAGCCTTCCATTGCCTTTGTGGACCATCTGGGTCAATTTCCTTCCAACTAAATGAAATGCAAATAAAAATTCCAGCAGTTTTTCAGCTGCGAGCTGCCCGGCTCATTACCATGACAGAGGCTGGGAGATGAGGCCTGACCCTGTGCACTTCCCCTCATCTCATTAAGTTGTAACTCTACCATGGCTGCATTCATGCTGTTTATTGACGCTGAAAGGCGTCTTTATCCAAAACTAGCTAAATTCACATTCAGATCTTTTTTCCCCTTGGACGGCCTTGCCTGCTGCAGCATCCACATGAAAGTGAACCTATTGTCGTTTGGTAATGCATCCCGCTGGTTCAGTAACAATCTAGCGGTCCATCCCCCCCAACTCCCCCATCCCCAAAATGCCTGGTTTACCATTTTATGTCCCAAAGATTTGCCAATGAATTTAGAAGCTGAATATTCAATGTACAGTATATACATTTTGTTGGGGTGATGGTCATTAAAGCAGATAATGGGTGGCTTGGGGATAGATCTATATAGGTGAATGCAGATTAGGCCTGGAGTAATCATTGCGCTAACTATGATGTGGCACAGAAACCTGGGCGAACCTGGAAGCTTAAGGTTGCAGTGCCACCAACTCAAATTGTGGTGACTTTTCCATGCAATTGGGAAATATCTTAAGCCCCATCTGCACTGTACATCCAAAGCAGTGATCTACCACTTTAAACACTTTCCCTGCAAAGAACCCTGGCAACTGCAGTTTAAGAGCACTGAGAGTAGTTAGGAGACCCCTATTCACCTCACAGAGCTACAATTCTTGGAATGGCTTGACAATCAATACCTCTTCCCAGGGAACTTCGCAGTCTATGAGTGTTTGAAAGGAGATGCACCTTGGACCACAAAACGCTTCTGTCTGAGCAATGCTAACCACCCATGTGCTTAAATCTGGCTCTGAGTAGAATCATTATTATTTAAGCCAGCATGGTTGAAAACCAATAAGTACCAAAATTCACAGTGAATTCCTCATCTAATCCTCTAAACCTATGCACTCAGCACTTCTGTTTAACCAAAGCTAGTAAGTTCTACTGTTGTCCTCTAAGTCAGATGCTAATAATTATTCTCGCTACAAGTAGCTGACCATGGCTTGTAGTAGGCATTAATAATAATAATAATAATTTATTATTTGTACCCCACCCATCTGGCTGGGTCCCCCCAGCCACTCTGGGCGGCCTCCAACAGATATTAAAATACATTAAAATATCACAGGTTAAAAACTTCCCTAAACAGGGCTGCCTTGAGGTATTTTCTGAATGTCAGATAGTTGTTTATCTCTTTGACCTCTGCTGGGAGGGCGTTCCACAGGGCGGGCGCCACTACCAAGAAGGCCCTCTGCCTGGTTCCCTGTAGCTTTGCTTCTCGCAGTGAGGGAACCGCCAGAAGGCCCTCGGCACTGGATCTCAGTATCCGGGCTGAACGATGGGGGTGGAGACGCTCCTTCAGGTATACAGGACTGAGGCCATTTAGGGCTTTAAAGGTCAGCACCAACACTTTGAATTGTGCTTGGAAACGTACTGGGAGCAAATGTAGTTCTCTCAGGACCGGTGTTCTCTTGGTCCCGGCGGCCGCTCCCAGTCACCAGTCTAGCTGCCACATTCTGGATTAATTGCAATTTCTGGGTCACCTTCAAAGGTAGCCCCATGTAGAGCGCACTGCAGTAGTCTTGAAAAGAACAAACTGTGATTTTCAGATTAATAAATGACAATCTTGACTTGACAGATACTCAAATCTGGATCTGGTCCATGCAAACGCATGAAATCACAAAGATCTGAAGCAACATTTTTCATATATTGATTCAGCAATATCTGTTTCCAGTCTTCCATCTATATACCGGTAGAGCTAAAAGCAAAGAATATCAGGATTCACCAGGGAAGAGATCTTAGAGTCATTCATGGTGGTTAGCTCAATGAAAATGCTGATCCAGTGTGCAGCTGCTGTGAAAAGGGTGGATTTGAGGTTTGGGATCATTAGGAAAGGAAGTGAATAAAACTGCCAAAATCATAATGCCCTTATACAAATCTATTGTGCAACCACACTTGGAATATGATGTAGAGTCCTGGTTGCCACACCTGAAAAGTGATACAGTAGAGCTAGAACAGGTGCATAAATTGAGTGAACAGTAGAGAACTAACCCTAAAACCCCTATGCAGGTGGTATCTAACCCCTAGGAAGCTGGAAATGATCCATCCTGGCACTTCACCACGTTGCTGGAGGGACTGCCCTACATCCGGTACATATCTCCACATTTGGTGGGAATGCACAAAAATTCCAACAGTCTTGGAAACAGTCCTCCTTGAGAAATTAGCAGATAAGCTACAGTTGACATGTGGACATTAATAACATATGCCAGTATTCCAGAAAATGAACACATCCACCCCATCACCAGCATTTGGCTCTATCTGGTTGATCTTTGAATCATAGAATCATAGGGTTGGAAGGGACTCTGAGGGACAACTAGTCCGGCCCCCTGCAATGTAGGAAAATAAAACACCCTCACAGGTTCACCAATACACCATCACTTTATATTGTTTCATTGATAACATAAGATGAAAAATTACTATTATACGTACTGAATCTAAGCATCCCTACAAGGGCTCCTGATTAGGTGTTTGTCTATGCGATGCTGAATATTTGTTTGTTTGTTGTTTTATTTTATTTATTAAATGACCCTTCATCCAAGGATCACAGGGTGGTTTACAATATAAACACACACACAAAAATAGCATAATAACAAACCGAAAAAATACCCCCCCCAAGATTAAAAGGTTAAAAGGCCTCCCTGGGGAAAGCATTCCACAAATGAGGACCCACTGCAGAAAAGGCCTGTTCTTGTGTTGCTGCCCTCCAGACCTCTCGTGGAGGAGGTTGTGGCGATCACACAGAGCCCCCGGACGTTTGACCGTCTATTGACCCTGTGCCACCACTTTGTTGTTTCGCTGCCACCAACCCGGCCCCTACTGGGTAACACACGGAGTCCAGTCAGAGTTAACTCGAACAAAAGCTTGTGATTATTTAGTGTAGTTTAGCAGCATATGGTTTCTTAACGTTCACAAGATTACAGTTCTTTAATTGTCTTATTTGTTCCTCACTTAACTGAACTACTACCTCTTTCCTCACTGACCAACTGACTCTCAACTGCCAACCAACCACGTCAAACCTCCCTCAGAACCTCCACCCAACAACAACTTCAACTTTCCCCAACTTCCCCAGAGTGGGCTTTTATATTCCCTCTGACTCCACCTTCCCCCTCCCTCTGGGTTCTGATTTGGTAACCGGTTTAACTCTTTCCCTTCCAGCACTCCCATACGTTAGCCTCACATACCGGTACTGTCACAGAGGTACACAAAGAAGGGTCTTAGATAATGATCGCACGGTCCAAGTTGGTTCATAGGGGGAGAGGCAGTCCTTGAGATGCTGTGGTCCTGAGCCATTTACGGCTTTATAGGTCAAAGGAAATCAGCCCTAAGTGCTCACTGGAAGGACAGATCCTGAGGCTGAGGCTCCAATACTTTGGCCACCTCATGAGAAGAGAAGACTCCCTAGAAAAGACCCTGATGTTGGGAAAGATTGAGGGCACAAGGAGAAGGGGACGACAGAGGACAAGATGGTTGGACAGTGTTCTCAAAGCTACTAACATGAGTCTGACCAAACTGCAGGAGGCAGCGGAAGACAGGAGTGCCTGGTGTGCTCTGGTCCATGGGGTCACGAAGAGTCGGACACGACTAAACAATAAGGTCAAAACCACCACTTTGAATTGGGCCCAAAACTAATTGGCAGCCAACACAGTTGGGCCAGGATCAGCATAATATGCTCAAAACATCTTTCCCTGGTGAGCAACCCGGCTGCTGAATTCTGCTCCAGCTGAAGTTTCCAAACTGTCTTCAGAGGCAGCCCCATGTACAACACAACTGTAGTAATCTAACCTAGAGGTTACCAGAACATAAACAACAGAAGTTATGCTACCCTTGTCCAGATAGTGGCACAGCTCCGACACTATCCTTTAATTCTGTTTTATTAGGTTACCCTTTTGTTATTTAAAGAAATAAATTCATGAACCAAGAACTTATACGTTGACCATTAATAATGAACCATATGTCTTTAATATTATTGCAAATATATTGTGCAGCATCAAGCAAGAGCTATCAATCTGCCAGTACTTTCCATATACAAATTATATTAGAAGAGCCAGTCTATTTATTTGTTATTATTGTGTTTCTTATTTATTATTTATTTATAAACATATAACTTTTTTATTATTGCGTTTCTTATTTATTAAACCCAATAAAAAGTTATTGAAAAAAGAATTACTCAGTTTTGAAGTCACTGCAGAAGGTGAGGTTTATTCTGCAAAATGCTTGCAAATTTTGGCACAAGTTTGGAGTGAATTGGATAACGTCAAATTTTGGCATGTTACCAAAGAATGTAAAGAGACTATTTATGTACGCGACAACGGCTGCTAGAATGCTATTTGCCCCAAAGTGGAAAGAGGATGGTGTACCAACAAAGGAAGAATGGATAATTAAGATGATGGATTATGCCGAAATGGCAAAATTTACTGTGAAGATCAGACACCAAGACGAGAAGAAATTCGAGAGAGATTGGGAAAAAAATTATAGACTATGTTAAAGAACACTGTAAATATGTCAGGATTGGTGTAGCATTTATGAACAAAATTTGATATTTTAGTTAAATATATTTTAGTTAAATATGAAGAAGTGAAAATTAATTGGAAAAGTAATTATATACAAGGGGAAGAAATGAAAAAATTGGAAACGGTGGGGTGGGGAGTCAAACAAGATGAATTTGGTGTTAAGATGAATGGGAAAATGTTATTTAAAAAAATCTTGGAAAATACAATATTTAAACTTTTTTGGCATGTTAACTATGAACCCCAGTCTGATGAATAAATTACTCAGTTTTGGGGAGCGCTGCAAAGCATGGGGGTTGCACTCCAAAATGCTGCAAAAAATATTTCAAAACTTTGGCATAGGTTTGGAGGGGACCCCAAATTCCAGGGTTTGTAGTTAACACAACTTTCTCCAACGATTCTATTGGAACCAGTACTTTGCAATTTACGGTATTCATAAATCTTCCAGAAACATGAACGAACAGTGAGTAGTTAAGCTTGCAGGAGACACCAGCTTATTCTGAATGGTGAGATGCAAAGCAGATCATGAGAAACCCCAAGCGTTCTCTGTGAACTGGATGGCTGGGCAGAAAAAAAAGAAGGCTGATGAGATTCAATTAATATAAGTACAAAAGCATATGCAGTGAGGAAGAAAGAGGAGGGAGAGAAATAGCAGTAAAGGTAGCTACATTGGCCCATGAGAGAGGGGGGAAAGCCAAGGTCTATATTACAGCAATACCGTACCTTCATTGGGTCATTGAAAATATCACACAATAGTATGCAAACTTTGAGTTCTCCAGAACTCTTTATCAGACTAGAACAGGTGTGGGGAACTTTTGGCCCTCCAGAAGTTGCTGAGCTGCAATTCCCATCAGCTGTGGCCACTAACTACGCTGGTTGGGTCTGATGGGAATTGTAGTTCTTAAATACATGGAGGGCCAAAGGTTCCCCACACCTGGGCTAGAAGGAAAACAGAATGACTGGAAGTGGGGAAGCCATGCAGCCTGCATCTGGTTACAGGAGGAGGAGGTTGCAGACATCCAAATGAGGCTGCTTAGGTGCTGTGCAGCTAACCAAGGTCTTCTGGGAACAAGAGGCATAACCATGGCTGAATCCTCATCTCTGAAAACACAAAGAATTGTCCGTTATCCAAAGTTATGCTGATGCAGAGTGCATTGAGCAAGACTATCAAGCAGAGATCTTGGGGCCCCAGTGAAAAACTTTGCCCTAATTCAGTATTTTTAGGCAAAATCCATGTTAGGGATTAAGAGGAGAGGGACCGAACATAAAATGGCCAGTATCAGAACATTTTAATATCAATCTTAAAAAAACCATCATGGGGAAAATCAGAACTTTGTTAGACCTCCTTATATTCTGAGATCCAGTGCCGAGGGCCTTCTGGCGGTTCCCTCACTGCGCGAAGCAAAGCTACAGGGAACCAGGCAGAGGGCCTTCTCGGTAGTGGCGCCCGCCCTGTGGAACGCCCTCCCATCAAAGGTTAAAAAGGATCAACAACTACATGACATTTAGAAAACACCTGAAGGCAGCCCTGTTCAGGGAAGTTTTTAATCTGTGATGTGTTAATGTATTTTAATGTTTGCTGGAAGCCGCCTAGAGTGGCTGGGGAGACCCAGCCAGATCGGCGGGGTACAAATAATAAAGTATTATTATTATATTATTCCACTCTTCCTCCATTATTTTTTGGTTCTCTTTTTATTACTTATACCCAGGTGGTATCCTACCAATGTAGATAGAAAAAAATGTGAGGAAATCAGATCCTGTCATGTGTTGCAATAAATCTATGTTTTTTATTTGAAATTTTTATTTTATGCTTTAGCATTGCTTTTATTTTGAATTACGTACGGGGGCACCATAAGCTTTTAAGAGCTTATAGCGTCTGAAGGTCTTCATCCATTCCTTCTCCCTGATAAACAGCAGTACATACACATGTCCATCTAAAGAGGAGGGGAAATAAGACCATTAAGCCCAGAGCCTGAAAATTACCCAACTGCACCCCTGAGTGCTAAACTAGGATCATGAGAAGCCACCATCTGGAGAGATGTTTTGTCCACCTGGCTCAGGACAAACTAAACACTTGACAAGGTAAGAAACTCCTCTTTGTTCTTTAAATCTCTTGTGATTTAAAGGCACTCAGCAGGACACAGCTCGAGGACCCTTGAGACATGAGCCTCTCCAAAATGCAACTGGAAAGCAGAGGGGGAAAGAGAGGACATTTTTAAGGTCATTGTATGGTAACTCACTTTCTGCCATGGCCTGAAGAGGGCAGCAAACACTCTCCGAAACAAGGCTGAGTTTGAGGGAATTTGCCAAACTTTCAGCTGGCAGAAGAAGGAGAAGACCACTTGTTGCTTTGTGTTACAATAAGGCATGTCATTATCAGTGGGGAAGCAGTGACTGCGGACAGCCCTTATTTTGATTTATAAATAATAAGGAAGTCAGTGAAATAGTTTCACCAGACTTTCCTGTTGAAAGTTATGGAAACCACTTACAAGTAAAAATAAAGCATAATGAGAAAAATGCATCAAAAATACATCAAAGTACAGTGGAACCTCTACATACAACCATAGTCTGTTCCGGAGGTCCGGTCATAACTAGAAACATACAGGTGATACTCAAAAATTAGAATATCGTGGAAAAGTTCATTTATTTCAGGAATTCAATTTAAAAGGTGAAACTAACATATGAGATAGACTCATGACATGCAAAGCGAGAGATGTCAAGCCTTTATTTGTCATATTTGTGATGACTGTGGCGTACAGCTGATGAAAACCCCAAATTCACCATCTCAGAAAATTAGAATATTAAATGAAATCAACAAAACAAGGATTACAAATAGAACAATATTGGACCTCTGAAAAGTAGAAGCATGCATATGTACTCAGTACTTGGTTTGGGCCCCTTTTGCATCAATTACGGTACTGCCTCAATGCGGCGTGGCATGGATGCTATCAGGCTGTGGCACTGCTGAGGTGTTATGGAAGACCAGGATGCTTCAATAGCGGCCTTCAGCTCTTCAGCATTGCTTGGTCTCATATCTCTCATCTTTCTCTTGACAATGCCCCATAGATTCTCATAAAAGAGGTCAAACTTTTTTTTAAAAAAAATGGCCAGAGATTTATTACTTTCCTTTGGGGCTCATGCTTCTTGTGTATTGCACACCAATGTTTTGGGAGTTCAAGTTGGTATGAGAAGGAACAAATTAAACTCAGGCAATTTTACCAAACAGGAGAATGGTGGACTCAAATTTTAAAGCTGTTCCATCAGTCAGCTGACTTAAGGTTCGTTAAGAGACAAATGCCCAGGAAAGAAAACAGTTCTTCATTTTGATTGAGATTCATTTACATTAATTTCATTTACAGGAGGAAAGGGGATGGCATTTTCTGGGCAGTCTCCCATCTGGCACTGAACACACTATGATCTGCTTAGCTTCAGCAAAGTTGCTCTGCCATGGGACTTTAGACCATGCCCCGTGATGTCAAAGACACTCCTTAGGGCAGGTGAGGGGAAACTTTGGACCTCCAAATGTTGCCGACCTGTAACTAAGAGAGTCTACAACAAATCCAGAATGTGGCAGCTAGACTGGTGACTGGGAGCGGCCACCGAGACCACATAATACCGGTCTTGAAAGACCTACATTGGCTCCCAGTACGTTTCCAAGCACAATTCAAAGTGTTGGTGCTGACCTTTAAAGCCCTAAATGGCCTCGGTCCTGTATACCTGAAGGAGCGTCTCCACCCCCATCATTCTACCCGGACACTGAGGTCCAGTGCCGAGGGCCTTCTGGCGGTTCCCTCACTACGAGAAGCCAAGTTACAGGGAACCAGGCAGAAGACCTTCTCAGTAGTGGCACCCGCCCTGTGGAACGCCCTCCCACCAGATGTCAAAGAGAAAAACAACTACCAGACTTTTAGAAGACATCTGAAGGCAGCCCTGTTTAGGGAGGCTTTTAATGTTTAATAGATTATTGCATTTTAATGTTCTGTTGGAAGCCGCCCAGAGTGGCTGGGGAAACCCAGCCAGATGGGTGGGGTATAAATAATAAATTATTATTATTATTATTATTATTATTATTATTATTATTATTATATAAGGTTCCCCATTAGGTTCAAGCCCCATGTTGGGCAAAAGATTCCTGCATTGCAGTGGGTTGGACTAGACGACTCTTGGGGTCCCTCCCAACTCTACAATTCTATTATTCTAGATGTTTGGGAGATATATTTATATACACACCTTATTATTATGATTACTGTATTTTCCCGTGTATAATACGATATTTTTTCCTTAGATATAATAGGCAAAAATTGTGGGTCATCTTATACACAGAAAGCAGGGGGTGACGGGCGATTGCTGGCAGCAGCCAGCAGGGGATTGGCAGTGGCAATTGGGTGTGTGATTGGTTGCTGGAGGAAGGCCTGATGATGATGGGCTGTGGCTGCAGCAATTGGGCGGTTGATTTACGGCAGCAATGAGGCGTGCGTGAAATTGGCTGTGGTCGCATTGTATGGGCAAGTGGGCTTTTGGTGGGCAGACGATTGGTGGCTGCAGCAATGCATGCAATTTGCAATTGTGGGCAGGCTGTAGAGCAATTGGCGGCGGTGACCCCCCCCCCCAAAAAAAACTCAACAACTCTGGGCAATCTCTCCCTCATTTTTTTTTATTTTTTTTTGGCGGTCCCAAAAAATAAGGGTTGTCTTATACATGGGGGGCGTGTTATATACGGAAAAATATGGTATTTATTTATTTGGGAAGGGTGATTTATGGTGCAGCACAGGTGGGGAAGACTTGCTCAATCCCCTAGTCTGTGATTTCCCTTTCTGGAACAGTTTTTGGGTTGTTTTTCTCCTAGAATTAGAATCCGAAGTATACCATGTATTTCTTCTTGCTATAATTGCATTTATATAGCTGTGTTGATTTTTATATTGTATACCTGTTGTGTTACGTATTGACACTTGTGGTCTTTTGATGAAGGGAGGCATATACATTTAATAAAATAAATAAAATAGCAGCAGATCTGCAAAAAGCAACTCCTGCCAGGAGAAATCAGCTAAAAAGAAACCACACAATTTCAGGTTGGAAAAAAAGCCTGGATTGGATGGGGAGATGTGTCTCTGCCTCATCATAACCATCATTTCCTCCTGCCTGTCTTCTGAGGAGTTCATGGTGTTATGCCTGGTTCTTCATCCCTCCTCGCTGGGTTGTTTGTTGTGAGAAATAAAATGGCAAGGGAACTATGTATGCTGCTAGGATCAATCAAATATATCCCATCTTTATTCCATACTGAAAGCATCCACACCAGAGTGTTGTCCACCTTACTAAGCTCATCCCAAGTTTCCAACTAATGAAGACATTACAAACATGAACTTGTAAAAATAAATAGGGCTACAATCAGTGTGGTATTGTGCTTAGAATGTCATATTAGGACTAGGGAGACCCAGGTTCAAATCCTGCCTTACCCGTGAAGCCCAATGGGTGACCTTGGGCCAGTCATAGCCTCTCAATCTAACCTACCTCACAGGGTTATTTGTGAGGATAAAACAGGGAGGAAGAGATGTATGCCACCTTAAGCTCCTTGGAGGAAAGGTGAGGTGTAAATTTGAGAAATAGAGTGTGGAGAAAGTTAGACGCACTTAAGCTCCAAAATACTCTTGAAAATTACCCTGTCGGTAACTCTCAGTTATGCAGAAAGGCTTTAGGTGTCCTTGCCTACTGCTGATATTATGGGATACTGCCCCACCTACAGGCTATGCAACATCATAGGCACGACTGGTTCCTATATTCAGCTCAGCAGTTTGATGTTGCTGATATCTGGAGGGCAACCATGGCTCCAGCCATGATTATTTTGGAAACACATGGATAGCTGACTCAGAAAAGGAAATGCAACACTGGAGAAAATTTCACACTTCCCCTCCATTGACATAAGAACTTTCAGTGCAGCTGAAGTGCATTTGCCTCTCAAGATGTGCTCCTTCTGCCTTTATATTTGTAAGAAACTGCCTTATATTTGAAAGAAGTAACTTTTGGAGATTCTCAGTTTACAAACCCAATAATGAACAGACTAGTTAAAATGTAGTTGTTAAAGTAAAAAAAAATAATACATAGAAGGAACCGTCATGTAACCCCAGCCTAGGCAGTGTGATTGTGTGCATGTCTACGTAGAAGTAAAACCCACCAATTCAATAGAACTTACATATGCATAGACTTGCAGCCACATTTCAATTCTAGCCCTGCCTACTCAGAAGTAAGTGCCATTGAGTTTTCACAGGGACTTACTCCCAGGTAAGCGTGCATATAGGATTGTACCCTTAGATCAGAAGCCTCCAATCTCTTCAGGGCCCATTTTTTAAGCCTAAAGGAGAGAACCAGTGTGGCCTAGCAGGTAGGATGTCAGACTAGGACCTGGAGGAGCAGGGTTCAAATCCCTACCTGGCCATGAAGTTGCCTGTCACTGCCTCTCAGCCTAACCTGCCTCATATTTTACTATTTATATTTTGAT
The DNA here is from genome assembly GCA_034641385.1 of Darevskia mixta. Taxonomy (NCBI): domain Eukaryota; kingdom Metazoa; phylum Chordata; class Lepidosauria; order Squamata; family Lacertidae; genus Darevskia; species Darevskia mixta. The sequence continues at coordinate 21,651,960 of JAWWNH010000014.1, read as the reverse complement.
TTCAACAATTTATATACAGTACTTCTTAATTACAGTCTTCTCTAAGTGGTGTGCAGGAGACTTGGGACAATGGAGAGGACAAAGAGGTAAAACTATACAATCAAAATTTAATTAAAAAGCCTGATGGAATAAAGAAGTCAACCATAGGCGTTGGAACTTCAACAGGGTGGGGGCCTGTCTGAGTTCAACTGGAAGGGAGTTCCACAGATCTGAGTCCACAGTAATGGAGAGGAACTTTCTTATATTTGTATCAAAATACTTTATACAATAGGGACCCAGGTGGTGCTGTGGGTTAAACCACAGAGCCTAGGGCTTGCTGATCAGAAGGTCGGCAGTTCGAATCCCTGCGACGGGGTGAGCTCCCGTTGCTCGGTCCCAGCTCCTGCCCACCTAGCAGTTCGAAAGCATGTCAAAGTGCAAGTAGATAAATAGGAACCGCTCCGGTGGGAAGGTAAACGGCGTTTCCGTGCGCTGCTCTGGTTCGCCAGAAGCGGCTTAGTCATGCTGGCCACATGACCTGGAAGCTGTACGCCGGCTCTCGGCCAATAAAGCGAGATGAGCGCCGCAACCCCAAAGTCGGACACGACTGGACCAAATGGTCAGGGGTCCCTTTACCTTTTTACTTTATACAATATATTCCTGCTTCCTGACCTTATGATCTTATGCTCCCAATTTCTTTTAAGCAATTTATTTTATTTAACAAATTTTATATGATGCTTAATAGCTGACAACCTCTAAGCAGTTTACACAGAATCTAAAACATTCATTAAAAAAAATACTGTACTGGTGAAAGCAAACATTAATAGCAAGTGGACATAAAATGTTATCAAAGTATATATAAAGCCTGCAGTTTTAAAACAATTAAATGTAATAAAAGTATGTGGGTTAAAAAATAAATAAATCTTACCATGAACCCCTGATGTAAGGGGACAACCAAATAGGAAGGAAAGTGAGGATATGTCTTGTCACTCTTCACTCTGGGTCCAACCAAGATAAATCTCACCCCCCCCCACTTCAGTGCCACCCATCCCTGCTGTTTATTGGATATGGGCATATTGGGAGCTGTAGTCTTTCAGGTAGCTGTAATAACTCTGACAATTAACCAGGCAGACGGGAGACCCTCCTTCCACAGCCACACACAAACATCCCCTGTGTGAGAAAAAGAAGTTGCAAAGGAAAGGTTAGCCGAAAAGGCCGAGGGGGCAATGAGAGGTCTGAGCCCCCCGGCTGAGCCAAAGGCTGGGGGGATGCCATCCGCACGGCTCGTTCTCAATGCAACCTTGCTGTGAGAAACAAACGAGTCTGACCTTTGGCTCAGCTCCTGGACTTCTGATCTTTCCAAGAAATGGCTTGTGGAGAATCCAGGAGGCTAGGCTCCCCCCAGCCGCCCCCCGCCCCCCGCAACCTTCCCTGTAGCCTGCAAGTCTGGATATACGTATACTTTGAAGATCACCTTCCCTGCCCATGTCTCCGTTTGTTCTAATGAAAGGAAGAGACCTGGCTGCTTCCTTCCAAAGAATCTTACAGCACTCAGGAGTCTCGGGTTTGGCCACTCGTAACTGCTGCCTTTGCAAGTGCACACGTGCTTATGGTTTTCCGAGCACAGGATCCCATGCTCTCCTGCATTAGCAGATCTCTTATGGCAGGGTTGGGGGATCTCTTTGAGCCTGAGGGCTGTTATGATTTTTGTCCAAGCCGAGCGGCAAACAGCTGCAGCGAGGCCGGTCTGACTATTGCCTGTCTCACTAAACCGTGAGAAAGCTGCCTTATCTTTTCCTACGTGGAATGTTTATGTTTTACTGTACTTTTGTAATCTTAGCCTTTGTGCTCTCTCTTCTGGCTAGACCTGACGCTGGACAGACGGCTTTATGGCAGCTCTGTCTTACTGAGCTGGAGCAGAGATTCTCTCTGCACTACAATAAATAGTTTAGCCTTAATTATGGCTTGTGTGTGTTGTTCTTCATGCTGGGAACAATCACATATGACTGCACCACTGGACTCTCTGTAGCCGGGGATGTGGGGATGTGCGCACACGGCTTTGCTCTGGCTTTGGGGCAGTCTCACAAACTGCCCCAGGTGGGGCATTTGCTGACAAGGGCCACATGCCTATCCAGGCAAGTTTCTGAGGGCCACAGGCCAGTGGTGGGTGGAGCCAGAGGCAAAAGCAGGTGGAGCAATGAGTGCAGGTTTTACAGCTGTACAGCAGGTTAGCTACTTTCTACACAAACTTGCCCCCCTTTCTATCTTCACCCTGGATAAGCAAGAGACGGAGTTCAAGGACACATTCCAGCAAAGCAAGAACACCAAAGGAAGGTGTGAAGCCAGGTTGGTGAGGGGTGTGGCCTGGGCAGAGGGGGTGTGGCCTAAGGGCCCAAGGGCCAGAGGGGAGGACTGAGGCACAAGGCCTGAGGTTCCCCGCCCCTGATTTATAGGGATTCAGCGGCCACTGGGAAGACGTTGCATTACAAAATATGATGTGGTGCTAGCAGTAGTGGCATAGCGTGGAGGGGGGCCACAGGGGTGGTTGCCCTGGGCACAAAATTGTTAGGGGCACAAAATTTCAACACCCAGTGCTGCCTCAATACTGGGCTCCATCACTGGGCTCCGCTGAAAACGGCTTCTCCATGTGAACCAGGAAGTGACCTCTCCGGACAACAGACCGACTCTTCTTTTCTTATCTCTGCGGCTGCAATTTCCTGAGTGACGCAGACACTGTTAGGCCCCTGGAATACATACTCTGTCTGTTTCCCTCCCTCCCACCCACCCTTCTGTGCAGCCCCGGGCACTGGTATCCCACGCTACGCCACTGGCCAGCAGTTAATATAGGATGTTATGGTGGGGCAGCCAGGTGAGTTGGTTGTATGGCACCAGAAAGAGCCATATGAGGACCTTGCAATATTGTCCAAATCTGCTGCTTGGTATAAAAATGGGCCGACAAGAGGTAGAGCAGGAGATGACTTACTGATATCCTGTCCTAAAGATACATTGACCACTGTGGAATCTTCACATAAATAAGGGATAGGGACCCTGTGGCCCTCCAGATGTTGCTGAACTACAACTGCCATCATCCCTGACCACTGGCCACACTGGCCGGAACTGGTGGGATGGTGTCATGGGGCGCTGCCTCCCACCTGACTTCTGGTTGGTTGCGTTGCTGCTGTTTACTGGGAGGTAGGTGGGGAGGGGGTGGCAAGCTTGGTGAGATGCAAGTGCAGAGGCAGAGCCATTCCAGTGTATCCACCAATGCCCTTGCACCACATGGACCTCACATCTGCCTTGCCCCTCCTCCTCTACCTCCTAGGAAGCAGCAATGGTGCAATTGACCAGAGGCCAGGTGAGCAGTGCCACTCCTCCGTTACCTTGGCTGTTCTGGGTTAGGCAGCAAGCAGGAATGCGTAAAGGTAAAGGGACCCCTGACCATTAGGTCCAGTCGTGTCCGACTCTGGGGTTGCGGCACTCATCTCGCGTTACTGGCCGAGGGAGCCGGTGTACAGCTTCCGGGTCATGTAGCCAGCATGACAAAGCCACTTCTGGCAAACCAGAGCAGCGCACGGAAACGCCGTTTACCTTCCCGCCGGAGCGGTACCTATTTATCTACTTGCACTTTGACGTTCTTTCGAACTGCTAGGTGGGCAGGAGCTGGGACCAAGCAATGGGAGCTCACCCCATTGCAGGGATTCAAACCGCCGACCTTCTGATCAGCAAGCCCTAGGCTCTGTGGTTTAACCCACAGCGCCACCTGGGTCCCTCGCAGGAATGCATAAGCGCATTCTAATCTGCATGTTGGCAAAACCAGAGGTGAATTTTGAATGGTGTGCACATACAAAAAGACCTTGCATGGGCAAAGACCTTGCATTTGCTCCCAGGCAAGTTAGCAGAGTTATAATTCCACCCAACACACTTTTATTCTGAGATGACTGACAGTTGAATACCAACTTCGATATCGAGTGGCATGCTCTTCTTAACTGGTATTATGCCAGGAAGAACTGGCTGTTTATGTATGTCACAATTAATTAAGAGATTTCTATTCTGCCTTTCACCAGAAACGGCCACAGGACAGTTTACCCCAAAATAAGGCAATATAAAATATATTGTAGATAATATGCAAGAACACTAAAATAATAGTTGTGACCAAATATATAAATAGCATAATAAGCAGCATGACAACCCATTCTGTTCACACCATGACCAACCAGATGCCTGTAAGCAAACTTTTCCCCATACATGATCCCCAGCAACTGGCATTATTCTTATTCTTATTCTTATTATATTTGTACCCTACCTATTCTGCTTGACTTCCAGCATATACAGGACATTAAAAACAAACAAACCGAACACTGAAAACTTTCCTATACAGCCTTCAGATGTCTTCTAAAGATTGTATAGTTACTCAACTCCTTGACATCTGATGGGGAGGTAGAACATAGCCTATCATGGGCACCTGAGTTTTTATCTGGCATCTATATGAACATAAAATTGGGGGCAAGGCATGTATCAGTGGGGAAGTCGTTCCACAGTGAAGGAGGTGTCACCGAATGCAAGAACTGCATCCTGCGACATGTCTCTTCAATTCTGAAATATTTACAAGATAAGCACAGATCAATGTGAAGGGTCACTGTGCTTAGATCTTGTAGAGAGCCAGGGTGGAGTTCAGCTCCCCACTTGGCCATGAAGCTCCTTGAGTGACCTTGGGCCAGTCATTCTCTCTCCCAGCCTAACTTACCCGGTTGTGAGGATACCACCTGGAGCTCCTTGGAAGAAAGGGCAGGATATAAATTTTTAAAAATACATTTGAGCTTCCCACAGACATGTCACAGGCCCACTGCAGTGCTTGCATTCTGTGGTCCTTTGGCCCCAGCTGGGGGAGGGGGTCTCTACTCCACAAAAATGTGCTTCTCTCACACACTTGCTGCAACAGACTAAACTCCCCTCTAGCATATATATATACATATCACATTGGCATCTTCTATATATACAATTGGCAGCTTCTTTAATGACAACAGAGAAACATTTATACGGCCTGAAGAGAAACCAGAACATGTATATTAAAAAATATAGTACCGTAGCTTATATATATATCTCCATATATATAACATCTGAAGGCAGCCCTGTTTAGGGAAGTTTTTTTAATGACTGATGTTTTAGTGTATTTTTAATCTCCTGTTGGAAGCCGCCCAGAGTGGCTGAGGAGACCCAGCCAGATGGGCGGGGTATAAGTAATAAATTATTATTAACATGATTATTACTTCGGGTTAAAGGTAGATAGCCGTGTTGGTCTGTCATAGTCAAAACAAAATAAAATAAAAAAAATTCCTTCCAGTAGCACCTTAGAGACCAACTAAGTTTGTTCTTGGTATGAGCTTTCGTGTGCATGCACACTTCTTCAGATACACAGAAACAGAAGTCACCAGACCCTGATATATAGTGAGAGGGTGGGGAGGGGTATTACTCAGAGGGGTGGTGGAAATGGGTGAAAGGTTGATAGGTGTGGTAAACCTGTTGACGACTGTTAACGGCTGCAATTAGTCTTACAGGAAAAAGCAAGGGGTGAGAACATTCACTTCACAGCAGTAATCTGAAGGCAGGCTTTATCTTGTAGTTACAGTTACAGTTGTAGAGAAAAGAAGTCTGAACTAGGCCTCAGACTTTCTAGCTTGTGGCTTCCATCCTCTGTAAGGATGAGCCATGTGCTGCTGGCTAAGAGCCAGAAGATGAGTCCGAAAGGAGGAAATGGAAAAAGGGAAGATGGTTGCTTTTACAGGGTCTGCTAGGGTCACGCCCATCTACCTGGTCACACACAAGGGGAGGAGGCTCCAGAACAGGTATGACAGGAAGTCCTCCCTGTCTGGAGCCACATTCCCCTGTGTGTCCACTCTTATTGTTGTTGTGGTTGTTGTTGTTGTTTAGTCGTGTCCGATTCTTCGTGACCCCATAGACCAGAGCATGCCAGGCACTCCTGTCTTCCACTGCCTCCCGCAGTTTGGTCAGACTCATGTTGGTAGCTTCGAGAACACTGTCCAACCATCTCGTCCTCTGTCATCCCCTTCTCCTTGTGCCCTCCATCTTTCCCAACATCAGGGTCTTTTCCAGGGAGTCTTCTCTTCTCATGAGGTGGCCAAAGTATTGGAGCCTCAGCTTCAGGATCTGTCCTTCTAGTGAGCACTCAGGGCTGATTTCCTTCAGAATGGATAGGTTTGATCTTCTTGCAGTCCATGGGACTCTCAAGAGTCTCCTCCAGCACCATAATTCAAAAGCATAAATTCTTCGGCGATCAGCCTTCTTTATGGTCCAGCTCTCACTTCCGTACATTACTACTGGGAAAACCATAGCTTTAACTATACGGACCTTTGTTGGCAAGGTGATGTCTTTGCTTTTTAAGATGCTGTCTAGGTTTGTCATTGCTTTTCTCCCAAGAAGCAGGCGTCTTCTAATTTCGTGACTGCTGTCACCATCTGCAGTGATCATGGAACACTCTAGGCAACAGGAAAATGTTGTACTTGACTGCTTCAGTGATGGTACATCTCAGAACAACTTCACGGAGGACAAGGCTACCACCAGCTACCAGCCACAATGGCTATGTTCTATGTCCACTGTCTCTGAATGCCTGTTGCTTGGAACTGCAGATAGACAGTGTGCTGTTGCACTCATGTCCCGCTTGCAGGCTTCCCACAGGAACCTGGTCAGCTACGGTGAGAACAAGATGTTGGGCTAGCTGGGCCGCTGGCCTGATCCAGCAGGCTCATTTTATGAGGCTGCATAAAGGTAAAGGTAAAGGGACCCCTGACCTTTAGGTCCAGTCGTGACTGACTCTGGGGTTGCGGCGCTCATCTCGCTTTATTGGCCGAGGGAGCCAGCGTACAGCTTCCAGGTCATGTGGCCAGCATGACTAAGCTGCTTCTGGCGAACCAGAGCAGCGCACGGAAACGCCGTTTACCTTCCCTCCGGAGCGGTACCTATTTATCTACTTGCACTTTGACGTGCTTTCGAACTGCTAGGTTGGCAGGAGCTGGGACTGAGCAACAGGAGTCACCCAGTCGCAGGGATTCGAACCGCCGACCTTCTGATCGGCAAGCCCTAGGCTCTGTGGTTTAACCCACAGTGCCATCCGCATGAGGCTGCATAGGTAGCAGTAATACATGGTGGTGGTTTTGCTATGTTTAATCCTTGCTGCCTAATCGGGACACTTCTGTGGTCCAGTTTTGCTCCTCCACTCCAAATCTGTGCATTTCTGGGGGGGGGGGGAAACACTCTCCTTTTCTGAGAAAGGAGCATCACAAGCCAGGGTTTCAAGAGCCTCCCACACTTCCAGCTCCCCTAACGCCGAAGCTGGCGACAGAGAGCCTTGTTTTGCTGTGATGCCTTTTTTCCAGGCTGGGTTGGTGGGGTGTTTGTGTGTGTGTGTGTATTTCCCCCCTTTTTGCACAAGAAACCCATTTTCAACATTTTGCCACAAACCAGAGATTTCCATTGTTAGGGGCTGCACATTAAAAAGTGTTCTTGGCTTTGAAGTTTTTGTCTAATGGCTCTAAACTGAAAGAAAATGTTTTCCTATTACTTAATTCAATCATAGCGAAGAGGCTTGGTAAAAAGCCCACGGATTTTGCCCAAAGTGTGACAGAGTTCCCTTTGTGTTTGCTTATCCTCCGCTGTCACACAGTTTAATTCGCCTCTCTTTATCTGGCATTCAAAACTTTCTTCAATGACATTCAATAAGGTCCAGCGGCTGCAGAGAGAGAGGTTGGGGGGGGGGGACCGGGACCTGGTTATTCCCCTTCATATTCTTTCCCAGTAGCTTTGGGCTTGATGTTCATTCAGGGGTTGTTAACCCTTTACCTCCCTGAAGATAATAGATTGGAGAGGGGTTCAGCCCTGGGAGTCCAGAAATGCCTTAGGACACCCCCCACCCCCACCCCCAGCATTAACCATTGGCTGAAAGGAATACCTGCTACCCACCCCTTTCGGATCCAGCTAGTTTCTAGCTAAAAAAAACTTATTTCCAACAGCAGCGAGAGCACGATGCAATGCTCGTGATCATGCATTAGGATAGTTTGGGTCTGGTGAAACCCGGATCCTGCGTACAATTTACGCAGAACTTGGAAGGAAGCACCATTGAATACCAGTGGGCTTACCTCGAAGTAAGTGTGCATTTAACATCGAGACATCTCCTTGACACAGCTTTGCGAGCTTAGACTTTGGGAGGTGGAGAGAGGTTGTCGCTGATTGATTCCAAATGTATTTCTTTGGAAGGAAAGTCTCATATGATTTCGGGGGGGGGGGTATTTCCAAGCAAGTGTGCTTCAGATCCGGATATGAAGTTTCCCAAAGGGCTGTGTGTGCGTGAGAGGGAGGGACGGAAAGAGAGACATGTGGGTGTGTATGTGCATATACAAATATACACACACATATACATTCGCGTTCCACCTACAGAATGTGAGATCCTTCGGGGAAGCGGAAGGGATTCTTACTTCTCCCCACCGGAGAACGTTTGCTCTCGAGGCGTAACTAAGGCGGTTTTATTGGATGTGAGAGCGCAGGCGAGAGGCAGCTTAAACCGCGTGGTTCCGATTCAATAGTTTCTTTCTTCCCAATGATATTTGCGGGGACGTATACGTGCATATATGAATGACGGCAGGAAAGCTCCGGAAAAAACTGCTTGCTATAAGTCCAGGTTTCGAAATTAATTTCTACCTCCCCTCTCTCTTACACAGCAATCCCCGTTTCTCATCTAGATCCCCTCCCCCACTCCAGGTTTTTTTTTTAAATGGACCTCATCCAGCAGTTAGACATTTAAAACAACAGCACCATGTTCTACTGATACTTTGCCGACTGGAAATACGCATACGCATCCTTATCTCTTCAGTTGAACTATAAATGGTATTCAACTTGTCTGGCAGACTCGGGTTCTGTCTCGCTACAGATGCAGCTAGTCGAGTCAGTTGAATTTCTCCGTATTTGTTGTTGTTTTTAAAGGGTTATGAATAATTGGCAATGGGCAATGCATTCGGCCGCAGTGTTCGTTGGCCATTTTCTTCTTCACACCTGTCTTAATCTATTTTTTAAATTAACATATAAAACACATACTATTACATCTACACAATACATATACACAACACACCTGTCTTAATCTAATTCAGCAACGAAAAGAAAGCAACTCCATGGATGTTATTCCACGCCCAGATATTGTGAAGTGTGTGTGTGTGTGTGTGTGTGTGTGTGTGTGTGTGTGAGAGAGAGAGAGAGAGAGAGAGAGAGAGAGAGAGAGAGAGAGAGAGACGGTGGTGTTCGTGTGACACATAAGAATATTGATATAGCCTACTCTTCAAACAGACGCATGTTTGCGTGGAAGCAAATCCCTCAGATCTCAATGGAACTCACTGCGGTGACTACAATTAAGAAACATTAACGAGCAAAGGAACGTCAGTACTATGGTGCCAAATGAAGTTTACCGAAGGATCGTGGAAGATTTGGGAGATTCCAAGAATCCGTTGAAATCTCCAGTGCATGGGATCTTTGGGTCACGGTGCCTGGATGGCAGTGAGGGATCAGAAGCGTGCAGGGTCCCATTTACAAGCCACTAAAGTCAGTGGAAGACAGGAGTGCCTGGCGTGCTCTGGTCCATGGGGTCACGAAGAGTCGGACACGACTAAACGACTAAACAACAACTCTACCGGTTAAGCATTTACCGGCATCCAGAACATTATATGCAGCGATATTTCTCGCAAAAACTCCTAAAAAATGTTTTTCCATTCGTAGACTCTCTCATCTATTGACACACAAGTCAGGCATGATCTACGACAGGGTCATTTAAACATATGTCAGATCGTTCCTGTATCTCAGGTGCACGGGTCAAAAACAGCATCGTCATTAAAATCATCAAAATCAAAACACCAGCTTGGCGGTGGCTGGAGGTAGCGAGCGCGCAGAAGGGAGATGGGTAAGCCATGCTAATGGTTAAAGCAACTCTTGGCAACAAAATTTTACGCATGTCTTCTCAGAAGTAAATCCTACTGAGTTCGATGGGGCTTACTCCCAGGCATGTGGATTTAGGATTACAACCTGGATCTGCTTACACAATAAAAGCATAGCAGGGTAGACAATATGAATCTGGAGAATCATCCGAGGGAAAGGAGACATGAGGAATGTGGACGAAAAGGGTCTGTTCCACCCCTCCCTTCTTTGGGTTTCTTTACGCAGCGACGTTGCATTTATTATCTGCAGGAAATAAGAGGGCACCCCCTCCCAACACCCCCACACACCCCACACACCTGAATCGTGCAGCACGGAATAGTATCGAGTGCATTCGAAAATATACGGGAAAGGTGCATTTACCTCCTATCACCGGCGCATTGCTACTGAGGGTGTGGGGACGGGTTTGCAAAACATAAGCTAAGCAGTACGTGGTGGAGAGCATCGCATGGTTTTCCTATCAAAGGATATGGATGGTGCAGGTAACCACGCCCCGTGGAAGCGCGTGGAAAAATTGCCACGGGTTGGCTGGGTGGCACCCACGAGAACAGGTTAGCATCCTCCCCGCACCCCAGTCTTCACTGGTAAAATTATTTTCTTGATCTCAGTGGCAGTGGCTTCCAAGTCACATTGGAATCCACTCTTCCTAAACCTGTTTGCTCAGTAGAAAGTGCCACTGAGGTGGCTTTCCCTCTGTCAAAATGTAGTATGCAAGTCCCTCAGGGGTCAGAGCAAGTACGGTAGTTGTTTTGTTTTGGAAAACATCACCTCCACCGATAACTCTACGTTATTGTGCGCTGTGCTGTTGACTGTCATCGCCAGCAATCGACGTCGTCCCGATAAATGAGTCGTATTCCTAAGCAAGTAAGACTGCAGGAGGCTTTGTCTTAACCTCCCACTCTGCAATCCTAGGCATGCCTGATTTTAAGTAAATCTGACTGCATTCAGTGAGGCATAGGATAGCATAGAAGGGTGTCTAGGATAGCAGCCTCAGTAATCATTCTCAACTGTAATGAAGTTTTCTTTTAGGACCTGTAACTGCAATTGCCCACTTAACCCTTTGCCAAGTTTGCACCACCCTCCTTCTGGTTTCCTCTCCACGTTCTATGCCAGGTGGTAAGGTCTAAGTAAGACGACATGGTCTAAGAATGACGAGGTCTAATCCAAGTAATGGATCGAAAAATCAGGATGTGATTCTAGGCTGCTATCAGGTTCTTACTAAAACATTCTCGGCCACTTTATCACGTGAGTCCGTTCCCTCCCCCGCTACACACACAGGGGACCGATTTTACTGACTTGCAGTGCACCTTGTGTGTAAAATATCTTTTTAAAAACACACAGACAAATAAACGCGCGCAGGGGGGAGTCTTCCTGGTGTTTAAAAAGGATACAAATAAAGTATTTAGGTTTATTTCAAAGTAAATGTGTTCAGATTCTAAATGCTGTTTGAAAATGGAAATCAGGGAGATAGAAATCAATATTTCTTCTTCCCACAGAAGGCTGAACTCTTAAACGTTATTGTGAAATCAACGGGGCTCAATCCCAACAAGCATTCTTAGGATCGCAGCGGCACCTTCCATCCTAAAAAGTTAAACCAAAGTTATGATTCAAAGCGCAAGGACTTTTCCAAGTCAACGTGTTTAGGGCCAGTTCGCAGATTCCACCAATTGTTGCTGCTGAAACTCACATGCAAGTACCGGTAACTCGTGTGTGTGTGTGTGTGTGTGTGTGTGTGTGTGTGTTAGGACCGTAGGCTCTTTTGAGCGCAAATCTTATAGCTTCCTGCTTCCTGATGCGCACTAGGGGCACGCGACGTTACTTCGGGCAATGAAGTCCTCCTCTACACTTGTTGATTTTTAAAAACTTCCAAGTTGGAACGTGACAGGAACGAGCTTCATTCCAAAGCCAAGGGTGCGTACACAGCAAAAAAAACAAACCAACACACACACACACACACACACACACACACACAAACCAGTACTGCAGCTCGTGGGCTAACGGTTGCCTGCACTAGGAAAAAGGCTCGCCAAAGGCCAGAACCGCCTAAGAAAGCTGACCGGAGTGGGGTAGGGGGGAAGCGGACTACAGTCACAAGCAGGAGCCCGGTAGGAAACGGACTGATCCGGCCAAAGGAAAAGAAGAGCGCAACAGGGGGAAGACCAGAGGCCTCGGAGGCTGTCGGAGAAGCCAAGGGATTGGCCGCCGGGCGAGGGAGAGGAGGGGAGGCGAGGAGAGGAGAGGGGGGGGTCTAGAGGGAAGCCGGCCCGAGGAGCGTGGGTGGGGTTGAAAAGAATGGGGGACATTGTGCAGTCCCTTTGGCGAACAAGGGGCATAATGAGGGAGCGTGCAGCGGCGGTGCCAAGGCGCGCAACAAAAAGCCTATTGACGGGGGCCGGGGCCGCTCCCGGCGCAGCCCGCATCACATGGCCCCCGAAGGGGCTATTTAAAGAGGGCCGCACGGCCCTTTCAGCACCACTGGCGCTGGTCAGCGCCTTGCGAAGAGCCGGCCGCCGGGCAGCAGCAGCAGCAGCAGCAAAGCAACAGCCGCAGCGGAGCCAAGGCGCCCCAGGCGAGGCTGGACGGGGCGGAGTCATGCCGCGGTCCTTCCTGGTGGACGCGCTGGTGTTGCGCGAAGGCGCCGGCGACAAGAAGGGCGGCACCTCGCCGGGCAGCCCGCCGCCGCCGCCGCTCTTCCCCTACGCCGTGCACCCCTCGCACCCTCTCCACGGGCTCTCGGCCGCCTCCGGAGGCGCCTGCCCCGCCGCGCCGGGAGCCGCGGCGGCGGCGCGGAAGGCCGGTCTGCTCTGCGTGTGCCCGCTGTGCGTGGCCGCCGCCTCGCAGCTGCACCCGCCGCCGCCGCCCGCTCTGCCGCTCCTCAAGGCGTCCTTCCCGCCCTTCGCCTCCCAGTACTGCCCGTCGCCCCTGGCCGCCAGGCCGGCCCCCGGAGGCTCAGCGGCGGCGGCAGCCGGCCACGCGCCCACCCTCTACCAGAGCGCCTACTCCCTGCCGGATCCGCGGCACTTCCACTGCATCTCCGTCGGTGAGTCGTCGTCTGGACGTCCTCTGGGATGGCAAGCAAGGGTCGGGGGCACAATCCCGGGAAACACGGGTACCCGGAAGGGTGGTGGTGGGGGTTGATCCTCACCTGAGAGCCTGGCCAGGGACCAGGGTGGTGCCAAGCGCGATCCCGCTGTTTCCAAGTAGCGCGCCAGGCCTTCACGTCTATAATTTGCAAGGAGGATCCACAGAACTGACTCGCGAGTAAGCGATCGAAGGATCGGAGTATTATATGCGGGGAGGGACAGATCAGCCACTGTCTCCTGTCCCAATTCCCTTGCGCGGGACCCCAAAGTTTAACACAACCTGCAAGCTGAGAGTGCGCACAGTTCAGCGCTGGGTGTGCCAGAGAGATTAAAAGTCCCTAACGAGTCACTGGAGCCCGATAGATTGCATTAACAAATTGCCATTTGTAATGGGACGAGATCGCTTCCACGTGGGTTTGTTCAATGCCAGAGACCTCTTGCCTGCGCCTGACTCTCTATTCGAGAGGCGCGCGGTGTCTCAGAGCTGCGCGCCAGCGGCCTCCGATCTCACCTTGTCTGGCTTCCCTAGGCCTGGGACTCTAGAGCTATAGCTGCGCGTTCTGAGCCACACCGCAGGCAAGTAAAGTGCGCGTAAAGTCCTGCAGCCCTGTAAACTAGCAAGCCCTCATTGACTTCAGTGGAGCATTTCCCATTTAGGATCAAGTTACCAGATGGGATGCCAAGCGCAGCATGCCTATGTAGCGGGGGAAATGCGCATGGAACGCGTGGTGGGTTTTTGGAAGGGTCCAGAACCTTGCATTTCCCCTCTCTCCATTACAAATAGGCTGACGGATATTTTCTTCCGCTCCAGATCCCTATATAATCTTAACGAATTGATTATTTCACCCGGAATGCATTTAAACCTGAGTTTGGGGGGCCTCGGTTACACATTCTGGAGTCGTTGTGGGCTGTGTGGTTTGGGGATTTGTCAGCCCAGAGAGGTTTGCACCCAGCTGGTCTTGACTTTGCGCTTTTCTCCTTCCGCTCCCCAACCTCCCGTCCCTCCCGCAGACAGTACGTCGGGCCAGCTGCCCAGCAGCAAGCGGATGCGCACCGCCTTCACCAGCACGCAGCTGCTGGAGCTGGAGCGCGAGTTCGCCTCCAACATGTACCTGTCCCGGCTGAGGCGCATCGAGATCGCCACCTACCTGAACCTCTCCGAGAAGCAGGTGAAGATCTGGTTCCAGAACCGACGAGTCAAGCACAAGAAAGAAGGCAAGAGCGGCTCGCATCGCTCCGGAGGCGGCTCGGCGGCGCACAGCTGCAAGTGCGCTTCCCTCTCCGCCGCGGCCAAGTGCTCCGAAGACGACGAGGACTTGCCCATCTCGCCCTCTTCTTCGGGCAAAGACGAGAAAGACCTCGCCCTGACGCCCTGAGAGGGCCAATGCTCCCTAGGTCAAACGGCAGCGCCGGTTTCTCTCCCCACGATGTATAGCGATGAAATTGAGGAGAGAGCCTTGGCTGGCCTCGTGGAAGACCGGGTTGGCTAGACAGACTGTGTAAATAAGTGTGGGGTGTGTTGTTGTTGTTTTTTTAAAACGCTCCGGAGTTGTTGAGGAGGAGGGATATAATATATTCCTCATCCGGATTTGCTCTTTGGATTTGGACTAGGTGACTCTTGGGTCCCTTCCAATTCTACCGTTCTATGATTAGGTCTCCACTCTGCTGTGAAGTGGGACGATATTAACTGAACCTAGCGAATGGAGATTGCCAATTCCGATATTTCTCTCTCTCCCCCCCCAAAAAAAAGTGGGGTGGGAGTTCGGGAAGAAAACTCTGGTGCATCTCCGTCAGGGTCTGCTTTGCGGATTCTCTGCTTTACGGCTGGATCCAAACCTTTAAGCGAACTCTCTCTCTCTCTCCCTTGCTCCCCTGAACCTGGCAAAAGGTAGATCTTCTGATCTACAAGGGCTTTCCATGGTCTTGAGAGGCAGGGGCTTAAGCGGGAAATGGAGCATTGCCAGTCATTGGGCTACCTTGGTTCTTTCTTTCTTTTCTTTCTTTTTCTTTAAAAAAAAATCTTTTGTTTTTCTTCTTCCTTGAAGGAAGAAAAGTCTGTATGATGATGATGCTTCAGATCTATAGTAATGTGATTGTACCGTTTTCTGTAATAACTGAGGGATATTTATTTATTTATTTATGTACATACACCTAGGCTCGCACAATAAAGTTTTTTCATTAAAAAAATTACTTACTTTCCCCTCCCTCACCTTTGCAGAAGGGGGAGGAGAAATCACACACACACACACACACACACACACGCACCCCCTCTGGATTTGAGGGATCTACTGGGCATTGGCGCCTTCCTGACAAAGTGAAGCACTTTTTAAAAGCCCCATCGATTTCAATGAGGTGGAAGTTAAGCACTTACTGGACTCCTGCCACGGAAGCCCAAGAGATGTAGCCTTGCTTAGTTTGGGCTGGGTGGTGCTAGTGGTTCGGAATTCGATGCCGAAACGAAGTCCTTTGAAGCCCCAAGTGGGAAATATAATTCTGTTGAAATCCGTGGGAGGTTAAATCATACTTCGTTTGGAGCGGATCGCGGCCAGTCTCTTTAAATGGCGCATGCCTTGGTGATCCTTTCTTCGCCAAGACGGATGCATGGGTCTGGCAAATATTAGGCTTCCAACATATACGAATCTTTAGCGTTTAATATACATCAGTATATAAACATCCGCACAGTATATACTTTGACACAAATCTCCAATTAATCGACGTTTGCCTTTTCTGCTTTCCTCTGAATAAAGTACAGAGGCAAATAAAATGCACTCCTATCAAAAGCTACCGTATTTAATAAAAAATCATTCCTGCTTTCTCCTATCCCCCCTAAACTCCAATTGCAGGACTCATAATGTTTACTAAATTATAACAGAGAATGAGATGAAAATAATAATCTCCTTTTGAATCCCTAGCTAGATAGAGTTATCTGTCTTTAAGCAATCGGGGCTAAAATGTAATTTGAAGGAAACGTGTTAAAAATGCAACCTTAAACGCTCAGTCCTCTATTTTCGAAAAGAAGCGTTCTCTAAAGGGTCCACAACGACACCCCCATCCCCTCCCCGTCGCCACTTATCGGTGTCGTTAAAATGTGAAAATAAGTTTGGCATTCAAATTAACCACAGGGTTTCCTTTCACCTAAATGTGCTCAGAACGAGCTTCCCAGTTCTCCTTAAAGTTAAGAGCGCTTTGCACGTCTTCACTGCGCCCCAGTGGAGCAAAATGGATTTCTCGCCATAGTCCGGAGTCTCCAACGCGCCTGCCGAGGCTTTTGCGCATTTCTCCCGTTACGCACCAGTCTTTTGCCTGCTCCTTAAACACCCCATCTCTCCCGACTCCACCCCACAGAGATGTGTAATTTTGTAAGTCTGTGGCAGCAAAACAAGGCAGAGTAATGCGGCAGCCATAAGGGCCAACACATTTATCGTGGCATCAGCTTTTGTGTGCCAAAACTCGTCTCCTCGGAGGCATGAAGTATTATCCTCAGTTGGGCTGGATGGATAAACTGTTTTTCTCTGATTAGGTTGAGTAGAAACCGTGGACAGAGACTGATAATTTAAAAAATATACCTGCGAAACTTCATGAAATTCCGGGCAAAACGTTCTATCCATCTTCATCCCTGATCTCAGGGATTCAGCATAACATTTTGGGAGCTGCAGAAAAGCGTCTGATCTATTATGATCGCTGCGTACAAACGCCACGTGCTTTACAAACGTATCCCAGGTTGCTGTTTTGCACCTTGTTTTTTAGAAGAACAAACAAAAAAGCTTCCTTAAGGTTTTGGGAATAAATAACCCAAGCCTGTGCAGCTTTACTCAGAGGGAAATCACACGAGATTCAACAGCATTCGCTCCCAAATAAGCGCGCACAGAATGGCAACCCTAGTCTCGCGGCAAAGCGCACTAGACAAGGGCCCTCCTTGGCGTGCCTCCCCAGAGGTAAGCCCCACTGAGTTCTAGGGGACTTGGATCTGAAACATGGCGGGGCATGTCACAAAGATTTGTGGTATGTGTGTCACGTCAGGTAGTCTTTAGTTCAAAGTGAGGGGGAAATTCCGATTGGCCATCATCAGATTAAGTTACAGGAATTTTGGCTTAATAAATTGGGGCTGCATTGCAGATACAGACACGGGCAGAACCATTCCAAACCCCAAAAGTAGTGTAATGCAAGGGAGACAACTCGGATTTAAAAGGATGTTTCTTCCCCTGAAGGGACGGTTGCTGTCGTTCTATGCTCAGAAGGGTATGTGCTCATAGCAGCACCAGGGCAGGCAGAAGTTAGCGGATGTTCCGTTCTGATTCACCCATGTCAGTAAAAGAAGCACTTGTTGAATGTTGACTTCCTTATATGGCATAGAACCAAAACCCTTAAAAATAAATAATAAAAACAAACAAACTGAATAGGGCCTCAGGCAGCAACAGTACATTTTCATACTTGGAAGTAAGTTCAGTTAGTATGAATGGTAATTATTTTAAATAAAAATGTGGTTAAGAGTAGAAACTGGAGGATGGATTCAATAATGGTTTGTAATGGGGGTGCACAACACCCAGAAGCAAATCATTTCAGGGTCCAAGCCTCAATCCAAGCTTTGGCAGAGGAGCCTCTATCAGTGCTAACACACAACTGCATTTCCACTGTGTCATGTAAAGAAAGGTTCTTCTGGATTGGGATGGCAGAAGAACATTGGGAACATGGGAGAGAATCTGGAACAGGCCAATTAAGAGGCATCCTATGACCTGTTCCAGAGTAGGAAGGGCAACACAGTTCTGTGCTCCCAAGAGTTGAATTTTATTGGGGGTGAGAAATGTGCCAGAGCAGAATATATCTGTGCCCACCATCTGTGCACTCTCCAGGCAATAGGAGTCATCTCCCAGGAGCTGAGGTCCCTTTGGCCCCCCCCCCAATTTTTTTTTGAGGGGGCTGCCCTCCCTAGATTCTAGGAAGTTGGCAGTCCCTTACTCTATCTGTTTTAACCCAATGAAAACCCCTTCCTGCTACCCAAATTTCCGAGAGGAAGTATAAGAGAATTTCACTTGCATCTTCTGCATGCAGAGCAGGTGCTCTCTAGCACTGAACTGTGGCCTCTCTCTTGCCAAATAGCTCCATAATACTGTGGGGTGCTGGCACATGTATTCATCCACCCATCAGTGTATTATAACAACAGAGTGTGGACAGTGTGTGGCAGGAGTGGGGTGGAGAGTAAGCCCAGATGATTCACAAACCTCTCTGGTTCATTGCATGTAGCAGCAGACATCATCTCAGCAGATGCACATACATCGACAGCCCTTATGACTTGTGCTACAGCACAAATCATTTGTTCCTCCTCTTGTCTTCCACCCCTTCACAAATGATAGGTGTTATTATTTGTACTTAAGGTTTGTTGTTGTTGTTGTAAATTGCTTCATTGGCTGCCTTGGGTGTCCCAAGGCAGGATACAAATATAGCGTTCCTTTTTAAGACAGACAGATTAAATAAGTTGCTGCTCATCAGCCTGAGATGATGGGAGTGCAGTTTTGATTGCTGGATGGGACTCTATAATTCAGGGATGTGAAACCTGTGCTTCTCCAGATAGTATTAGACTCAGTGCCAGATTTACATACAGTCTGAGTGGGCCTCATAATCTAGGGAGGGCATTAGCTTCTTACCAATAATAATAATAATAATAATAATAATAATAATAATAATAATAATAATAACAGGCAGATTTTACCATCTAGGCCCAGTTGATTTGTAACATTGAACATGTGACATATGAATCTATGACTGTATAATAGTTACACAAGTGAGTACTTACTGTTTAGTAAAGTTTGTGGAGGATTTAAAGCTAATCAAAATCAAATGGTGAAGTCAGCTATGAAGCAATGTAAGTGTTCAGATCACTGTCTATCATTACAGCATGCATTTTGAGAACAAGCGAGGATTCTTCTACATCGCAGTGAATCACAAAAATATTTAATTTTGACTTTTTGTGAAAATAATAATAAGTGATATGAAAGTGGTGCTAGTAAACTAAAGTGACAAAAGAGCAGAAGGAAATACTCAAACGTCTAAAGCCAGTCATGTCATATGGCTTTGTACAGCAAGCAGAAACTGTCCTACATAATCCATCAGATACAGAACATTTGTGTTTACAGAAAATCAAGTAGACTGCACTGAGCAGACTGAAGAACAACCAATTTATATACAGAACACAGCCTCCCAAGAACTTCAAGGAGAATTGTTGTCAGTAACTACCTCTACAAGTGCAGAAACGTCTGGAGAAAGTCACAATGAAGTGACAGGACCTACAGTCAAAGAATTAACACAAGGCAGAGGTGGTGGACTTGTAAAAGGGTAAAAGAGTATTGGGAAATAATTTATATTGAACTGAAAAAAAAATGTTTAAAAGTACTTTTCCAAAAAATCCCAGAGTCTTTTTTGTTGGGGATAACACAGATGTTAAAAAAGGTTACAGTATTTATGTATGCCACTACTGCAGCTCATGTTTTGTTAGCCCCAAAATGGAAAACGAGCAAAGTCCCAACTAAAGAAAAATGGCAGCTTAAACTGATGGAATATGCGCAGCTTGCAGACCTAACACATAGAACAAGAAGAACATACGTATAAAGAAAATCACAAGTGTTTATTGAAAATATGGAGGAAAATTGTGTATATCTGAAAATGTGGGCAGCATTAAGATGAATTCAACAGTGTAAATAAGTTTTTGTGGATGTCATAATGGAATACTGATTGGTTTAGTTTATATAAAATATGCAGGGATTTATGCTGTGCAATATGAACCATGAAAAGAGAGGAAGGGAAGTCATTGATATTTTAAGGTTGTTTAAGTGAATATTCTAAAATGTAAAACAGAAATATATATATATATATATATATATAGAGAGAGAGAGAGAGAGAGAGAGAGAGAGAGAGAGAGAGAGAGAGAGAGAGACTGGTTTTCCCAGTAGTAATGTACGGAAGTGAGAGCTGGACCATAAAGAAGGCTGATTGCCGAAGAATTGATGCTTTTGAATTATGGTGCTGGAGGAGACTCTTGAGAGTCCCATGGACTGCAAGAAGATCAAACCTATCCATTCTTAAAGAAATCAGCCCTGAGTGCTCACTAGAAGGACAGATCCTGAAGTTGAGGCTCCAGTACTTTGGCCACCTCATGAGAAGAGAAGACTCCCTAGAAAAGACCCTGATGTTGGGAAAGATTGAGGGCACAAGGAGAAGGGGACGACAGAGGATGAGATGGTTGGACAGTGTTCTCGAAGCTACTAACATGAGTTTAGCCAAACTGCGAGAGGCAGTGAAGGATAGGCGTGCCTGGCGTGCTCTGGTCCATGGGGTCACGAAGAGTCGGACACGACTGAACGACTGAACAACAACAACAAATAACTAGACACTGAAGGAACATTCCACGAGGTACCGTAGTTACACCAAAAGAAGCAGTGGCAAATTCATTGCTGTTTTAAAGAATTGGAAAGCAAAGCAAATGATCTCAGCGAAAACTCTAGCATTGCAGACACAAAAATGCCAACTGTTCATGCATGCTGCTAGTGATTTCAGATACAATAATGGCGTAGGTCTATGGACCACATTGAATGACAAGGAAATATTATTCTGGATTGAGAAAGGTCCATCGGAATGTCAGCACTGGGATGGACCTTTTGTCACTTTGAAGCAGACATACGAAAACCAGACCTGGTTCTGCTCAAATAATTTATTCTATTCCACCAAAGTAAATTGGGAAATCTACCCTCGAGAATGACTAGTGTATCCTCCCGCAAAACGAGAAGTCTACTGCTTGGTCCCTGCTTCTGCCAACCTAGCAGCTCGAAAGCACGTCAAGTGCAAGTAGATAAATAGGTACCGCTCCAGCGGGAAGGTAAACGGCGTTTCCGTGCGCTGCTCTGGTTCGCCAGAAGCGGCTTAGTCATGACCCGGAAGCTGTACGCCGGCTCCCTCAGCCAGTAAAGCGAGATGAGCGCCGCAACCCCAGAGTTGTCAGCGACTGGACCTAATGGTCAGGGGTCCCTTTACCTTTACCTTTTTACTGTTTAGTGTGCAAACTTTTCTCTAACCAAACTACCTCAACTACAGCTTTAGCCTCTACTGGATTTGCTGATTGGCATCGTGCTTATCTTGTTCAAACCCACAGAAGCTCTTTAAATCATATGAACTCTATGCTACCACACTTAACAAAAAAAGCGTGTCCAGATGCTCACATCAAAACTCACAGAGCAAATTAAAGCAGAGCAGGATTACTGGAAACACACACTTCAGTGAGTTTTTGCAGTGATTTCCCTTCGGCAGAATGTGGCTTGGCATTTAGGGGAGATGATGAAACATTTGGTTCATCAAACAATGGGAACTTTACTGGATGCTATTAGTTTGGGCCTCCCAAGTTCTCCTAGCCCAGGGCCTCCAGTTGCTTTCATCTGCCCCTGGTTGGACTCCAACTCCCATCATCCCCCACCATTGCATATGCTGGCTGGGACTGAAGGATGTTGTTCAACAACAGCTGGAGGGCCCCAGGTTCCCCAGCCCTGTTATAATGCTAGAAACTATGAGCAGAGCTGGCATATACCTGTATGACACATGGCTCATAAAGTAGCCAAGGATACCCAGGCACAAGACTGCCCTGTGTGGCCCAACCTGTGTCAGAACACTGAGGGGAGAGATACTTTGTGCTGGCCATCAGGCAATGGCTTTTCCCACCTGCCTTGCCCCACTCCCCAGCCCTAGGAGCCTTTGTAAGGGAGCTGTTGTGGGAATGTTGTGGATAGTAGGAGAGGATATATTGATTAAATGTTATCCTTCTTCACTCACGCTAGTGAGCTAGTAGCAGAGCACATTCCCTTGTACATTGCAGGATGGATTCATTAGAACTATTTGAGTTAAGCAATCCAGCCTGGCTTGTCCAGATTGGATTGTTCCTGGTAAATACCCTTTAGTTCCATCTTAAAAACAATAATGACACAACAGTCTTCTTTTAAAAGTAATGATAAGGTTTACTTACATTCAGTTCACAGTATGGTCCTGCAGGCAGGCTTTAGCTTGTAGTTATAGTTACAGAGAAAAGTGTGGGTTCATCCTCTGTGAGGGATGGGCCCATGTGCTGCTGGCTGAGAGCCAGCAGACAGCAAAAGGCAAGATGGAATAAGGCGAAAAAAGGAAAGATGGCTGCATGGGTAGCCCTTTTATAGGGTCTGCTAGGATCACGCCCATATACCTGGCCACACACCGGGGGAGGAAGCTCCAGACGAAGTCCTCCTGGCTGGAGCAACATTCCCCTGTGTGTCCACTCTGGGCAAACAGGAAATGTTGTGTTTGACTGCTTAAGTGAGTTTACATCCCACACTGTTTCCAGAGAAAGAGCTGTGAGAGGTGAGACACTTTGTCTTCATGGGGTGGTTGGTTTTACCTGTGCTGCCCCACCTATAGCCCAAATAACCTTCAGAAGGAAGCTGTTGCCACTGGCATTATGTGCATTTGTATTTTCATGGACTGAATAGAACGAAAATCATGGGGGGTTGGGTGGAGAGTGGGTGTATGAACTTAACAGTGCTTAGTCTATTTTTTGGCTGCTATTTTGTTAATATTGTTGGTGTTGTTTTACAGATCATGAATGCTGTAGTATTTTGTGAATCTTATTATATGACTTGTTTTAATTGTGCTTTTAGCTTACTTCTTAGTTGTTTTCTGGATGGTGCTTTATGGATTAAAGGTAAAGGGACCCCTGGCCATTAGGTCCAGTCATGACCGACTCTGGGGTTGCGGCGCTCATCTCGCTTTATTGGCCGAGGGAGCCGGTGTACAGCTTCCGGGTCATGTGGCCAGCATGACTAAGCCGCTTCTGGCGAACCAGAGCAGCGCACGGAAACGGCGTTTACCTTCCCGCCGGAGCGGTACCTATTTATCTACTTGCACTTTGACATGCTTTCAAACTGCTAGGTTGCCAGGAGCAGGGACTGAGCAACAGGAGCTCACCCCGTGGCGGGGATTCGAACCGCCGACCTTCTGATCGGCAAGCCCTAGGCTACCAGTGGTTTAGACCACATGAAAATCGGAATAGAAATATAATAAATCAAATCAAGCAACTTAATGTGTAGGCATTGAAACGTAAATTTGTGCAACAGCCACCAAAGAGCGGAATTTTTTTCAATGGGAATGTTAAAACTGAACACATAGGACTTGTCTACAAAATGTGGGTTGTTGTTGTTTCAGTCTTGGACTTCCCAGATTTTCGAAGGATTAAAAAATACTGCATTTAGTGTAGGGTGGAGATGGTGTCTGGGGCAACACTGAGGTGAGGAGGATGTCACTTGGACACCTGCACAGGAATGGAAAGACAGGCTGGTGTAAAGCTACAGTTTGCTCCAGTGTGGACAAAGTTAGCGGGTATGTTCTTTGCCAGGATGGTGGCAGCTTGTTTCTAACGCTTTATTTGGTTTTCCTGTAAAAATGGCCATATGTAAGTTTATAATGAAAGTATTAGGGCTGCATTTTGTACAGAGCAGAACAAACTCTTTATTCTGAAGTCTGTTTATGTACAGACTTTAGACAGTACGGTAGAAATGGCAGTAGAAAATCACTATGTAAATGAGGCTGCCGACGCTGTTTAGACTGTACCTTGGAAAAGTAAACAAGTGGGTTGTCACGGCAACTCTAGACGCATGCAAATTCATCCTCAAATTTTCTGTATAATTTTTTTCTACAGATTTTTTTTAAAAAATGAGGATTTTTATAATTCTGATTTTCTGGTTATAAAATTTGGACTGATTTTGAGAAAAACCTGCTAATTTTCAGAGATTTTATAGGTCAATATATGCAGGCTTAGAAACAAAAGATGCTGAGGTAGTCGTATGCTGTACTACTTTCATGTAATCCAATAATTCTTACCTGACAACAATATTTTAAATATTCAGTACTTGTGAATCACCTCACCTGCATATAAGGTGACAGTTGAGTGGAATGTACTGCTGTAGTTTAGGCAGATAGGAGCCTTCAATGTGTCATCTATTTTCAACTGTTTTTCCATTTCAGTGAATTATCTCATCTAGAAAGTCTTCAGCAATGCATCAGTTATCAGGATGCATTTTTCAACCTGGTTTGTGGCAAGCACCGGTCAATCTGTTCCTGTAGCCACTGGCTCAATTGTTTAACACAGGGGTAGCTAACCTCTTGTTCAGGGGCCTCTTCTTTCTTTCTTGGGCCACCCAAAAATCCCACTGATTTTGGCAACATCAACAAAAGCATTTCTTAAAGTGGACATAGAGCTCAGGTAGGCAGAGAGGTGACAGCACAGCACTCTGATAGCTCAGTTGCTTGAGTATGAGACTCTTAATCTCAGGGTTGTGGGTTCAAGACTCCCATTGAGTGGAAGACTCCTGTATTGCAGGGGGTTGGACTAGACGATCCTCGTGGTCCCTTCCAACTCTACAACAGTACAGGCAGCAGACCCAGTGCTCAAGAGTCATGATTCAGGAGTTCAGGGCAAGGAATTCAGAACCAGATGAAAGTGACGAAGATGTCCCAACAAATTCCCCCTCCCACTAAGCTTTTAAAGATGATGAAGAAGAAGAGTTTGGATTTGATACCCCACTTTATCACTACCCGAAGGAGTCTCAAAGCGGCTAACATTCTCCTTTCCCTTCCTCCCCTACAACAAACACTCTGTGAGGTGAGTGGGGCTGAGAGACTTCAGAGAAGTGTGACTAGCCCAAGGTCACCCAGCAGCTGCATGTGGAGGAGCGGAGACGCGAACCCGGTTCACCAGATTACGAGTCTACCGCTCTTAACCACTACACCACACTGAAGCGTTGTGCACTCACTTGTGAGACTCTCTCGCCTCACAGGAATGTTGGGATTGCAAATGTGCACTGTCTTCGGAGTGGGTGACTGCTCTCAATAGTGACAGCAGTTCCTAGTGTTAGGTGACAAGACTGCAGCCTCCTGTTCAGGCTCCCGTTCAGTCACTGCTGTCTCTGATGATGCCTCCCCCTGCTTGGCTGCTCCAAGGCCTCCCCAGGGGTGAAAGCAAACCTCCCAGGTCCACCCTACTCTAACTCAGGTTCCCAGAGTTCAGTCTCCACTCCATTTCTTCCTCCTCCATAAAAATCTGCCAAGCCACGCCCAATCCTGACAGTACTGTGAGGAAAATCTGCAGCCCAAATGACAATTTTTGTTTACCGTACAAGTTTATAAACGGGTTAAGACTCACAGAGAGCTGAATTCCTAGAGAGAACACCTCTTTGATATCATTTTCCTCGAACCTCTGTAGTGGGAAACTTAGACAAAAGATTTTAACAGACCCTCCAAGTGGCCCTGTCTTCCAGGGATGTCCCTGGTTTAGGGAAGCTGTCCCAGTTTCTGATTTGATCCTGGAATGTCCCACTTTTCCTTAGGATGTCCCTATTTTCATTGGAGAAATGTTGGAGGGTATGGAGTTCTCTGATCCCCGAGCCATCTGAAGGCAACCCTGTATAGGGAAGGTGTTTTTTTTTTAAAAAACTGTTTAACGTTTTATTATGTTTTTATATATGTTGGAAGCTGCCCAGAGTGGCTGGGGAAACCCAGTAAGATGTGTGGGGTATAAATAGTAAAATTACCATTATGGAATGGGACGTTCCTATTTTCATCGGAGAAATGTTGGAGGGTATGTTTTAATCCTTAGGATCAAGCCAACAAGCCATGTAGTCCAGCAGCCTGTTTCCTGTGGGATGTGAAACACGGGAGCAGTCAAGTACAACATCCCTAGAGTGGACATAGAAGGGGATGCCTGAACCAGCCAGTCAGAACTTCCTGTTTCTCCTGGGCTGGGACAGACTTCCTCTACATGTGACTAGAGGTGGGTGTGGCTTCACCTGTGCAGGTAAAAGAAAAGCACAGGGCCTTGCCGCCATCTCTCTCTCTTTGACTACACTTTGAGGAGGAAGCATCATATGCTTAGCTAAAGATGCTCTCTTGGATTCCAGCCAAGAGAGGACAGAGGAACTATCTCCCTTATGGAATAGTCTCCAAGTACATGTAACTTTTTCTAAGCTATGTCTGCCTTCTGGGATCCTATTGTGAACAGATGTGTAATGTAAGTAAACTTTTTATACTTTTATAGAAGACTGTGTTGTGTCTTATCTTTTAGGAGGGAATAAAGGGGAAAATACCAGGTCAACATTATTATAGAGGTTTTAGCGAACCTGAGCAACGCATCCACTGTGTATGTTTAAAAGGGGAATGTAACTCTGCTAAAATAGTGAACTTGTTAACACAAGTTGGAATAGGATATAATAAAATAATATATCCTCTCCTACATCCCTGAACATTCCCACATGGCCAACCAGATGCCTATGGGATAGGAAGCCCACTGGCAGGACGTGAAGGCAGGAGCGATCTCTCCCCTTGCATTCCCCAGCAATTGGTATGCAGAGGGATACTGCTTCTGGCACTGGAGGCAGTACATAGCCATGATGACTAGCAGCCAGCGGCTAGCAGCCAAATCCTCCTTAAATGTGTCTAATCCTCTTTGAAAGCTGTCCGGTTTGGCAGCCTTCGCTACATCTTGTAGCAGCAAATTCCATAGTTTCGTGTCATAGGCTCCTCCCGATGGAAGGGCAGGATATATATTCAATAAATAAACGTTGTGCTACTTCTTCTTTTCTGCCCTAAATCTTCTAGCATCCAGCATAACTGGATGCCATCCCTCCACTCCAGATTCTAGTATTATGAGAATAATACTTTGTCCATTTTATCTGCACCATGCATCTTTTTATACACCTCTATTGCATCCCATCTTACTCTCCCCCCCAAACTAAAAAGCCTTAAATGTTGGGGGGGGGGAATTCATAGGAGAGTTGCTCCAGCCCCTCGCACATTTGAGTTGCCCTCTTCTGCACCTTTCTACAATATCCTTTTTGAAATGTGCAAAGTATTCAGTGAGTGGTTGCATTATGGTATTGCTAGATTTGTTTTTTATCCTATTCCTATTGGTCCCTAGGGATGCAGGTGGCGCTGTGGTCTAAACCACAGAGCCTAGGGCTTGTCGATCAGAAGGTCGGCGGTTCGAATCCCCGCGATGGGGTGAGCTCCCGTTGCTAGGTCCCTGCTCCTGCCAACCTAGCAGCTTGAAAGCACGTCAAAGTGCAAGTAGATAAATAGGTACCGCTCCGGCGGGAAGGTTCCGGCGGGAAGGAGGCTCCAGAACAGGTATGACAGGAAGTCCTCCCTGTCTGGAGCCACATTTCCCTGTGTGTCCACTCTAGGCAACAGGAAAATGTTGTACTTGACTGCTTCAGTGATGATACATCCCGCAGTTGTGAGGATAAAATAGAGAGGGAGAGAACTATGTATGCCATTCTGAGCTCCTTGGAGAAAATGTAGGATATAAATGTAGTATTAGTAGTAGTAGGAACAACAGCAACAACAGGTTTTTAAAATGTTTTGTAAGCTACATAGAATACTATTTAAATGACCCTTCAGACAGCTCAACAAGATTGGGTACCCACCTAAGCTCTGCAAGATGACTGTGTCCTGTATGGCACCATCCAGTATGATGGTTCATCCTTGGATGCCTTTCCTACAAAGAGTGGTGTGAAACAGGGCTGTGTTCTCACTCCAGCTCTCTTTAGCGTATTCTCTCTGTTGCTCTCTTATGCTTTCAGCTCGACTGAAGTACAGTGTGTACTTCCATTCAAAGTCTGTTCAACCTGACATGTTTCTCCACCACGACAAAGTTGCATCCAATTCTTATCGGAAAGATGTTGTTTGCAGACAACACAGCCTTGACAGCCTATGGCTCGAGGAATCTCTACAGAGACTCATCAACTGTTCTGCCCAAGCTTGCATGGAGTCTGGTCTCACCATCAGCCTGGTGAAGACCAATATCCTGGGTCAGGATGTTGCCAGCACTCCATACATCAGCATTGGTGACCACATACTTGAGGTGGTAGACAATTTTGTCTGCTTGGGCTCCACCATAAACTACAACCTTTCCATTGTTTCTGAGCTGTACAAGTGTATTGGCAAGGCAGCTACGACAATGGCTCGCCTCTCCAAAAGGGTACGGGAGAATGTGGACCAATATCAAGATGAAGGTCTACCAGCCGCTGCTTTATGGATGTGAGTTGTACACCCACCAGGAGCAATGCCTCAATGCCTTCCATATGGCTTCTGTGTCAGAAACATTTTGGGCATCACATGGCAGGACAGTTTGAAACAAAGATGTGCTCTCCCAAGCGCATATTCTAAGCATGTTCTCACTCCTGTCTCAGTGACATCTACGCTGGCTTGGCTATAACCACAGAATGGAAGGTGGCAGGATCCCCAAGGAAATGCTCTATGGGGAACTGGCTTCAGACACTAGGCTTGTTGTCAGACCAACTCTGCGTTACAAAGAAATCTGCAAATGAGACAGGTTGGCAACATCAACCCCGCTTGTATAGGAATCCCTTGCACATGACCACAGTCCCTGGAGAAAAATAGGTCATGTATCCACAGCAGTGACCAGAGGAATGACTGCTGGGAGGAGTGCAGAGAGAAGAAACACCATGTGCATCTGCAACAGCACCACCAGATGCCTTCCTCTGCCCCAGCTGTAACAAAACATGTCTCTCCTCTATCGGTCTCCACAGCCACAGCAGGCACTGCAACTCTCCAATGGTTCGACTTAACCCCTGAAGGCACATTCTTCCATTGTCACCTTCAGGGCTGCCAACTTGAAGAAAATATTGGTGGGGCCCAGGTAAGCCCCGCCCTGCATAATTAATCACAAGATGCAGCGCACACACAACATTTGAATAGTAATGGCCATTAGCTTTAGCAGGCAGCCCCCTCAAATATTTTATTGGGATGCTAAAGGGATCTTGGCTCCTAGGAGTTGGCTCCTATGACAAATGGATGCAAACACACACAAGGTACAGGCAACTCCTGATTTAGACACATCCGAATAACATGCAATTGCATGCCTGCGCACAGCACCGAACCCCAAAATAGCCCCAAAATATCATAATGACATACCGTCTTTCCCCCTTTTTAAGACACCGTCTTATAATTTTTTCCCCTCAAAAAAAACACAGGGTGGCTTATTTTCGGGGGGATGTCTTATTTTTATTACGTCAGTATGGTACGGTACAGCCTCCCTCTGTGGTGGCACCACGGCTTACTTTTGGGGTATGTCTTACTTCTCACAAAGGTAAAAAAAACCCTGCCATGGCTTACTTTATGACTACGTATTAAAAAAGGGGAAACAGGGTAATGAAAAGGGGAGGAAAGGGGTGAGGCAGGGGTGGGATGAGGCGGGCTTATGCCCACTCCACCGATGCGTGTGGGGGTCCAGAATGGAACCCCTGTGCAAAACAAGGATTGACTGTATATATAATAATAGTAGGCAGAAATTCACCACAACTCAAGAGGAAGCAAAACCTGTTGAATTTCT